>OY755042.1:9373812-9973812 GCA_963576565.1 Aspidapion aeneum
CGATAGGCCTTTGCGTGAGTCAACGGCCCCGTAGTTCGTTTGTCCAAAATTAGAGTTTTATAAAAACTTACCTCATGAAAAACTTGTTTGATTATTTAGTTTATTTTCATTAAAATTTAATACAATATAACAAGAGTTTCAAATACCAAAGCAATACAAAAAAATATTATTGATTGAAAAAGCTATTCACTTGAATCCAGTAAATATTTTGTTCTATTAGAGCAACTATATGTCATCGCCTTTCCCACGAAGGGACCTAACTAGCATTTGATAAATTTGTCAGGAGAGTTAAAAAACGAAAAAGGGGTAGGTTTAAATCAGCCCAGTCAGCTTAGTTTTAAAGCAATTCATTTCTTGTTTTCTATTTAGTTAGGTAATAGAATTTACTTGGAAGAACTTAAATTTTTTAGTTATATATATGTAGATAAGCCACTACGTGAATTTTTTTTTAAATATGTCAATAATGCCTTAGACTAATTGTATTGTTTGCAAAAACAATGCAAGGACCTAAAACCATAAACAAGTAAAATTAAAGAAAGAAAAATTATAAAAAGTTTGTTTTCGGCCGGGACTCGAATCCGGAATCTCTTGCTCTGTACGCAAACGCTCTTACATTAAGCCACCAAAGACCATACACAAATTTTCGGAAAACCTCTACTCATGTTTGTGCGCGGTGTCTCAATACAAGAACGAGAAACTGAGTTGTTTTATTATATTTTTTATTTTGACATAACATTTAAAAAATTCTGACGTACTGGTTTATCTACACATATTAGTCTAAGGCATTATTGACATATTTAAAAAAAAATTCACGTAGTGGCTTATCTACATATATATATAACTAAAAAATTTAAGTTCTTCCAAGTAAATTCTATTACCTAACTAAATAGAAAACAAGAAATGAATTGCTTTAAAACTAAGCTGACTGGGCTGATTTAAACCTACCCCTTTTTCGTTTTTTAACTCTCCTGACAAATTTATCAAATGCTAGTTAGGTCCCTTCGTGGGAAAGGCGATGACATATAGTTGCTCTAATAGAACAAAATATTTACTGGATTCAAGTGAATAGCTTTTTCAATCAATAATATTTTTTTGTATAGGTATTAATTTTACTTAAGGAGCTATTTGCAACGAGCGCCTCTTAGTTTGATCACTTTAGTTTATGAATTCACACATTTGCTTTGTTTTCCCTTTTTGTTACTCCTACCCTGCTTCTGTGTGCCTAGTAAAATTCTTTCAGGTGTTTTATTACCGTGGGCACTGATAAAGTGTGTATACCTATGTATGTGTGTATTTTACTAATATGGCATTTCATATTTCATTATAAAATTGTTTAATTAATATTTAACAGATAACAACATCGCATAGATGTTAAACACTAGGGTTGCCACCTAACCTTTAACACTCGTGAATTTTTGTTAATTAAGTTTTATTTGAAATCAAATATTTTTCCAGTGTCATCAGAAGAAACAGATTGAAAAAAATTTGGCCGACACTTCACAAAACATTGAATAATTGTTTTTTTTTTTGGTTATAGTCAAGTCTTGAGTAATCTAGAATGTAATAAATAGGAAACTCATTGACATAATGATGGTTTGGATGTTTACAAAATATGAATAATAATATTCAAAAGATTAGAAACAAGTGAAATCCATGAGGACCTAAAATATCTAAAACAAAATAGAGAATGTCCATACTTAAGGGTTTCAAAATTTACCTTAAGAATTTCAAATAAAAATTTAGTAGGGCTGCTGCCTTACAGTACAAACAAAATTATCACGCACTTATTTACAACTGGTCAAATCGAAATACTAGTCAAATCGAAATTCTTACTAAAAACCGTACAATGAATGAACAAATGATGAGTAATTTGAATTCTACAAAAAAATAAGCTATACCCAGTATCACCAGTAAACAAAACATTCATAGCGCAGTGGTCAAGAATATCAAAAAGTTAGGTCTTACAGTGTTTAAATTTTACATTTTTCGGATTGTTAATAACTTATTTATTCTGCAACTTTAATATAAATGATTTTTGGTACAATTACTTATTTTTACGAGTTCTACAACCAGTTAAAATAAATGACTCAACTTTGAGAATACCCTGTATAGAGAAGATAACAACCGGCGCGGCGGACATAACAAATCCTTCATGAGGTTCATAAGAGTTATATGAAGTTATGGTAAAGAAAGAATGAAAACTCATTCTCAGCAGCGCATCTTTTAGTGGTATTTTACTGCGTATCCACATTTTTCAAAAAAGTGGAAGGAGGCGAAAATTATCTGGGTGCCAAGCTGAATTTTCACCCAAAACGCAAAAAAAAAACTTTTTTGTCGTTAAAAACACCGATTTAGACAAACACTGAGCATTAAAGAGAATTCTGCTTCTGAGCAGAAATATTTTCGTTGTCCGTCATCTTAAAATTCAAGATGGCGGACCAAATTAAACATGACTTTTTAAAAGGGCTCGTTTTTCTAATGAGATTGGTTCATATTTTTATTTTAACCATTGTTTTATTGCATATACGATTATCTTCTAAATTCTGTCTGCATTAAATTTCTTATTATAAATAAATTTTTGCTAAACCGATTTAAAATTAAAATATAAATGAAAAGATAACAATTAAAATCAGCGGCGAGCTTAAAATCCAAGATGCAGACAGGCCTTCCAAAAGGCTTATTTATTTTTATGTTTTGAGAAACGTTTGGGCTTTTATTGAATTCATAGAAAAGCTCTGTACCGTGGCGGATAGCAGGACGAAAGCATCATTAAAATCGGTTTAGTGGTCACGAAATAACAGTTTTTGTGTTAACCCTTGTTTTACATCTATACGACTGCCCTGCTGATTCTGCATTTATTTCGTCAGAAATTTATTATTACTGAACCGATTTTGAAAAGCAATCGGTCATTGCTGCTTTAAACTTCATTAAAACCAGAAACTAATATTTTAGGAAATGGTAAAGCGACTTTAATGATCAGTGTATAGTTTTTGCAAAGTCACTTAAAATGCTCCTAATACGGGGTTCTATTGATTTCATGAAATTTTGCTTCAATCTGCCCTTCAAAAGTTATCCAAATTCATATAAAATCTTCCTGGTATAATTTCAACCCTACCGACAGAGAAAAGGCGCGGCTCTTGGCGGTCCGAGCACAAAGCACTTGTTTTCTGACCGACCCAGCACAGTTGGATAGACGGCACAATTTCAACCCTACCGACAGAGAAAAGGCGCGGCTCTTGGCGGTCCGAGCACAAAGGGTAGACGGCACCTGATTGGCAGATTTTTTTGAGATACGCTTTTAATTGCTTTCAGGTGTTCGTTTCGGGACCCCTTTAGTCGGCAGTATGCAGAGTTAGAAAATAAATCAGTTTCGTTTCTGTAGGTGTAGGAATAGAAAGTTTTATTATCTAATTTTATATCTTTAATTTACGCCATAATTAAATGAAATAATTTTCATGAGTATATCTACCGCCGCCCATGTCACTTTCTTTAAAGGATATGCCGATGGTCGGCTTTAACATTTGTTCAACTGACTGCAAAAACTTTACCTCCTTGTGCTTGGCAGACCTATCTCATCTAAAAAAAGGAGTGTCTAAAAAGCCGACAATGCGTGTCTTTAGTCAAAATGCTAAAGAGCCGGTAATCCATGCCATTATAAACATTTCTTTTGGTTAAGTTGGCTTAGAATCTTTGTTTATAGGGTTCAAAGAATTATCCAAAATGTTTTTTCATACTTTTGTCATATAAAGTTTACTTTTCATTTCGATTTTTAGGGATAAAGTCACTTTTTATTCCTAAGATAAAAAGTGACAAATTAGGGATAAAAGTAAGGAAACACCTTGGGAAACACATTTAAAATAAATAAATTTATGACGTGTGTGATACCTTCCTGGCACATTAGCACACCCAAAGGGAACTTCAGACTCCACCCTATTATATTAGCCTTAAAAAGTTTTTTTAAATATCTCAGAAACGAAAGCTCCCACAAAGTTTTTGGTTATAACCGAGGTTATAACACAAATTATTGAGAAAAATGTGTTATACTATATCTTGTTTCAATATTTTAACTGTCACAAAACTGTCAAAAGCATTGGATTATGACCAAACTTCTATTAGCTCGTTACATTGTCGAATTTAATGAAACAAAAGGATTCTCCCCATGATACTTTTTATTTCAATAAAATAGGTAGATTAAAAAGATTAATTAAAGGAAATAAATGCTGATGATGACGAAAGGGATGGCAAAGCATGAAAAAGAATGGTGAAATTAAAAATTATTATTTTGGTAACCACTAAACCGATTTCTATAACTCGTACATCGTTGTTCGCGGTGAACGAACTCATATATAAAGTTTCTTGAAACATAAGAATACACTAACAACTGAACTCTAATTTTTGAAATCTACCCTCACCTCATTTTGAGCCAAAATCCAACCTAGGTACCAAATTTCGTTAAAATTGGAAAAGCAGTTTTTAAGTTTTGCGCGTTGGTCGTTACAGACAGACATACACACAGACAGACGGCGCGACAAAAAAGTTTCAATATCATCTGAAACCCAAAGATATATGAAAAAAATCTAATTTTTGACATAATTACCATAGCTCACATATTATTATACGCTTTAGCTAAAATTTGACTGTTGGAATAAAAATACATATCACTTTAGTAGAAAGTATTTTTCTTCAAACCTCAAAAGAGAATGTCTGACACTTCCCAGGGGTGGTTTTGCCTATGAACAATGGATCCAAAGTTGTAGCTATATTTTCTTTAGTGGTATTTAACCAACTTGTAGGTCATTGGTTCGTTTATTGCCAAAATTATTTTTTTTACAAAACAAAAAAAACTTCTCATAAAAATTATTCTAAAAAAAATCTTTATATATTTTATTACCTTAGTTACGAACAGCTAATAATGATTTAAATAAAAGTATATCTCTCTAATTTAATTTATAAAAGAATAGCGTATTTTTAAACAAATATCCTTGAACATTTAATTGGCGATTATTGTTTTTCATTAAAATTTAATTGAAACAAACAAACCAGTTAAAGTTACCTTGTTTCATATAATAATGATGAGTCTTTTTTACCCAACTGCAGCACTGCGAAAGCAAGGGTAATGTTTTTCGATTGTTGTATGTATGTAAGTAAATATGTATGTTTGTGTCACGCTAGAGGCTAAACGGCTGAACCGATTTTGACAAAAAAGGAGTCGTTGAATTGCTACTGATCCCGAAGGTGCTATAGGCTATATTTTTTAAACAGGAATTAACATGGCGGTCTACAGACGCCATTTTGTCACATGATGTAGGCTTTAAGGCATACAAATTATCTAAATTTCAGGCGATTTTATTCAAATTCCTTTGATTACCCATTGCCGCAGCCAACGATAAAGACCGGCCATGGCGCGTTATAAGCAAGTCGGCGGTCCCGTGATCTTAGGAGTCCCAGGATTCTTATTGTATTGCTTAATATATTATATGTTTTTACACAATTTAAATAAATTAACAAAAAATCTTTGTTCTTTTATAGGCAAAAATTGAAAAAAATATTTTGCTGATATATGTGTTTATTACGGATAAAAGAACTGAATCTATAATATAAAAAATTATACAAAATTTGCACTCTAATATCTTCAGGTACATATATTAGGTACATAATATCGTTAGTAACTTCAAATCTATACAAGTCTTTCAAAATTGGACATATCAAACCTAAGCTTTTAGTTTTTTAATTTTTCTTTGACTGTCATCATCTTTGAGTTCTTATTCAAAGATTTATTAGCAGATACTAATCATTGTGTTTTTTAATAAAATTATTTAAAAAAACTTTACATGCCCTTAAACTAATTTTTTCAAGCTTTGACAATAGTTTTTCTCCACAAAAACACTCGCTAGAGTTATCTGAAGAAAAATTTTCACAATAATTTATTAAAAAGAAACAAGTGATTTTGTGAATAAGTGAGATGGTTTTCCCATTCAATGAACTGAATGTAGTGGTCGTCAATAATTTTTTGAAAAATTACCCAGCACAAAGTTTAATATCTATTTCAATAAAGTGTAAGTTAACTACCAACTCATGTTCTTTTAAAAGCTGTATCTTACTTTTTAAATATTTCACACTACCAGAGAAATTACTATCTGCTAACAATATTTTACAAATCAGTTTTTTAATATTGCGAGGGTGCGGAAGACATATTACCTTGAATTGTAAATTGACGTGTATGCACTGGATAACTGGATAAACAAAGATGAAGCCAACATTAAAGTGTATCCACCATATCTTCGATTCTCAGGTTACCTTTTCAAGAGACCTAATTGTTCAATAGGAAATGACAACTGAACACATTTTTCACTCCCACTATCGATGTCACTAAGGATGTCTATTACTTGATCAATCTTATCCAAGATCTTATCTTTTACCACTTCTTTCCCGTTTGCAACATATTAGGTTTTAGTTTTATAGTTGGACCGACAAGGAATAACACTAATTACACGTTCGCGGCATTGTTTATCTTATAGGTATTTTCTTTATAATTTACTCATTAGCCATTAATTATTTTAACGCAGCCCACTACAGTCTTTTTCGTGCCCGAATTAAAAAAAAAATTGACGTAAACAAACATATCAAAACTGAACACACACATGTTTTAAAATGAGGCGTTTTTTGTGGGACTCCTACGGTCACGTGATATTTCCGCGTCCGGGCCGGTCTTTCTCGTGGGCTGCGACCCATTGCAAATCTCCTCTAATTTGCTGTAGTTACTTTGTAGGCCTCCCTGCTCGCACCCATCTCCCCTCCTGTCCCCCACTTTATTCAAAATTTCGCATAATTTTATCAAATATAGAGCGATTTCAAAAATTCTTTCTGCATACGCTTTCAGATTTTTTTTTCCAACACCATTTTACTATTCCTCCCGCCACCCCTTTCTCTATTCTCCGCGCCATCCTTATTAGTAATAGTTATAGCTATAACTATCACAAGTATAAAGCGATTTCAAAAGTTCTGTCTGCACACGCTTGAATAATCATTTTCCTAGTTTCCACTTCCCTCTCTTTTCCCCTCCCTCCTTATTAGTAATAGTTGCAGCTATACCTTTTACTATATAAGGTCAAATTTGTACAACAAAAATTTCATTCTTGACACACTACACTATTCACTAGTTGAGCAAGAGGCGTATCTTTATCGCTGTCATCAGCATCACACTCAATAACATCGTCTTGCCAGCCTACTTAGAATCTTCAATAGTGTCGGAAATAAAAATTGTTCTATAGTAAGTTTAATGCTTATAAGGGCCTATCCTTAAATTACGTAACGCTCAAGGGGGGAGGGGGGTTTTGGCCTTGCGTTACACTCAATGTTATTTTAATGTGTTTTTTCTTGAAAATGCGTTAACATGGGGGAAGGTGGGGGTCAAAAATCCTGAGTTTTTGCGTTGCATAATTTAAGAACGCTCCCTAAGTTTACAAAATATGAAAGATAATATTTTTTTAAATATTTCCAATATTCCCAATATTTCCAATATTTCCGTGACACCTTCGGAAATTTCGAATATTTCCATTTACATTACTACCTTTCACCAATATACAGCGAATTCAAAATTTCTTTCTGCACACGCTTTAAGACTTTTTTTCCAACATCATTTTACTGGTCTCCCCCTTCCTCTTTCTCTCTTCTCTCCACCCTCCTTATCAGTAATAGTTGTAGCTATACCTTTTACAAATTTAGAGCGATTTCAAAAATTCTTTCGGCATACGCTTTAAGATTTTTTCGACACCATTTTACTAGTACCCTCGTCCCCCTTTCCTCCACCACCATCACTCAATGGAACGTAACAACTGTTTGCGTCCGTAGAAAATCTATACGTACTTTTTGGGTAAAGCTAAAGAATTGTAAATGCATAGTGGGTTTTATAAGGTAAAATAAAAAAAAAATTAAATAAAAGAAACTGTTAAATTTACTACAAGTGGCAGTTGGGTACAAAATTACCTAATAACCTGATTCATGAAAATACAAAACTGTATAATTTCGTAAGTGCGCTTTGGGCATCAAAACTAAAAGTTGAAGTATGTCGTACATTATAGGTATACCTATTAATTTTGTACTCAACTGCGACTAGTACTAACAAGTAAACTTAGCAGTTGGGTGTTTTTTTTTATTAATTATTATTTTTTTTATAAAGAATAGAAGAAGAATAGAGATTTTCTTTGAAAAAAAATGTTAGATGGTAACCCTAAGTTAACCCTTTTAGAGTAAACCTTGCCGAAGTTTAACCATATTTATCAAACGTTAAGGTACTCAGTATTCTCCGTGATCCTTTGTGAAAAAAACTTACTTTATTGTTTCTACCGTTTCGTTCTTCGTAATTGTGATAAAATACATAGTTAGTAGCTTATTACCTTACAGAGAAAATGGGACTAATTAGTGTAACAAAGATGTGAAAAAGACTTTAAACTACAGCTTAGTAAATCCAGTTATACTTTGCGCTCTAGTTTTACATTTTCTTTCAAACTTGTAATGGATTGTTAAAAATGTAGGCGTTGTAGTAAGTGTAAATATAGTCCTAATTTTTACCTTCCTAGCCCGCGCAGCAATGGCTAGAGAAGGTATTATTTTCAAAGGAAAATTTTTTTTTGGAGATAACGCTGAAAATGTTATATGTGGATGTATTTTGACCTATCTTAGCAATATCGTCGTGATGTCTGTCTGTGTGTGTGTGTGTGTGTATATTATTTCTGTTCGTAACACGATAGCTCCTAAACCGCTAAACCAATTTTCATAAAATTTTTAGGTAAAATAGTGTTCGACGCTCTTATGAGCTGACTAGATTTTGGTCAAAATCCATTAATGCTGACAGTTTTTTGACAATTATAAAAATGCTAACTTTAGTAGACTACATTTTGCCTAATAATTTGTGTTATAACCAAAAACTTCGTAAGAGCTTTAGTTTCTAAGATATGTAAAAAAAAACAGTTTTTAAGGCTAATATATCAGGACTTTACTTAAAGTATGCTAATAGGCTATCTAGGAAGATATCAGATTCTTCCTGGATCCATTTATTTTTTATTGGAAAGAGGCTTTTACGGCAAATATAAAACTTTGAGGTGTTTTTTGAACAATTTTTTTATACGTTACTACGGATTTGCATCATATTTGGACGAGATATTCGTGACTTTACCAAACTTTTAAAAAAATAAAAGAGGAGGGATTGCTCGATCGCCGATTTTTGTACACCAAAAGGAAATACCTAAGGTATAATACCTTCGGTATTTCCTGGTATTTCCCAGTATTTCCTCAAATTTCAATGGTATTTCCCAGTATTTCCCAAGCACCTCCCAGTATTTCCTAGTATATTTCCCAGTACTTCCTGGTATTTCCCCTATCGTATACACCAAAGGGAACTACAAGCCCTCCCTCGATAAAAGAAGCTGTACTGTTCTGTGGTTTTGTGTTTGTTCAAAATATTTTTTTTAAGTTGTTTTGTCTAGCAAAAGACGATAGAATATATTTCTTTAGTTAGCTTTTGCGACTCGATGCCTTATAGAAATGGGCAAATTCTTCTAACGAATTAAACCTAATCGATTTGTGTTGATGGAGTCGAAACTGTGAGTACCGATAAACATAAACAACAGTATTTACACTTAACCCAAAGTCTAGTACTAAAGTATATGAACTTGATACCGACTGGTTTAAGTATATTTTTTTATTACTTACAGGTCAAATTACGACAAAAATTTGGTTTAGGCTAAGGTGCAACAGCATAATAAGCATTTCTCAATGAGTTTTAACTTACAACAATTCAAATTAACTTTAAAAATAAAGAAAAACTACATAACATTGTAAGGATTCTCGTTAAAAATAGTCTCAAGTTGTAGTAACACCCCTGAGGGATGTTTTAAAGTTCGAAAAACCATAGAAATAAACCATGATCGATAAAAAAACTTATACATAAAAATTTTCAAAGCTAAATAATACATAAATAACTTAAAACTATATCTGTAGATGCATTACCGTATTATTTAAAAAAATATTTAAATATTGTAAAAAACACAACTTATGTTAGAATTTGTTTTTAATTACACATTCACCAAAACAGTTGAACATCGGTTTAATCATCGCTAACTTGTCTAACCCTCATATGCACCGTGAGCACTTAAGCGCGCTTAAGGGTTTAATCGCGATTAAGTCCTTGTTGCTCACATACAAAACAACAAAGAGGGAGAACGGATTAGCTAAGCGTTGTTACGGTGCATCTGAGGGTAAATAATTAATATGTAAAATATAGCGGACAGCTGACACTGACCGTTCTTATTGGACATCTCCTAGTGACGTTTGGAGGTTTAAATATGGCCACCATTTTTAAACCAAATAATGACAGATATAATGACATTGTAACAACGAAACAACGTGGCCTATATTATAAGGTATTTATAAACAATTATATAAATAATAAAAACTGTTACATTCAAGGCAAAAAAGTAAGTGAGTTAAAGGTTTAACCAAAATCTAGACCTAGTTTTAAGGAATTTAGTAGGGGTAAGGGGGGCAAAGTGGGGCTTATTTCTCCTATTAAATGATCACCATTGCGTTCCTGATTTGGAATTAACTTAACTAGATATTATGTTAATGTTTATGATTATAATTTAATTTTTAGTTCAAGCGATTTAGAACTCCTTCATACTCTTATTTTTATATTTTTTTAAAAGTTGACTTGCTCCATCTTGTCCCGCATACGGGGTAAAATGGGGTACCTTTATATGGCAAAATGGGCGGGGTTGTGTAATTTAGAATCAATATTTCTGTAAGATAAGTTAAAATAATTTTTACTTAAAAAATTAATACGTTGTAATAAAAAATACATTTCTAATAATTAAATTTATTATTTTAGAAATTTATTAGAATTTTACCGACCTAGTCATCGCTGTCGACTCTCCTATACAAATTTTGCGCCCCTTTTTTGCAAAGAGAACATAAAACTTTCGTTTTGCCCCAAATCACCAGTTAAATTCAAACAAAAATCATACACAGTAAAAGGATTATTTTACGGGCAACGCGTTTATTTATAAATAATACATAAACCAACTAATAACTGCGTTTTAACCCTGTATCTCTTTTACCCCCTCTTTCACCTACTTTTGCATTTTAGACCCTTTAGTAAATACTAGTGAAAAAGACTTCGTTCTTCGTTCCCGGTCAATCGATCTGGGTTGATTCAATTTAGAAAGAAATAATTTTTAAACAGCAACTTTCCTGGCAATCTGTTACGAGTTTTAGTTACTTACAGTAGCCAAAATCTTTGAAAAAGCGCTAAAACAAAGACTTGTTACTCACCTCTCTCATAATGACAGACTTTCACCACATCAGTTTGGGTTCAAGACTAAAAAATCTACCAATGACGCCATTGCACATTTATTGGCCAACGTTTATGAATCTATAGATAAAAGCAAAAAAACTGCAGCTGTTTATAGATTTAGCTAAAGCCTTCGACCCGTTTGTTATCAAAGGCTTATAGCAAAGTTAAAATCTATAGAAATACGAGGAATCACAAAAAATATTTTTCAAAGTTTTTTTATTTTATTTAGTCGGTTTAGAATGTTTTTCTACGTTGTCCGACGCCTATTCTCCACCTCTTTCGATCCTGACAATCATCTTCTGTCAGATTTTTTTGACTCATTGATCTTTGGATTGACCTTTTTCTGCGCCCTATTGGTTGCCATTCTAGGACCTGCTTTGGTAATCTTTCGTCGTTTATCCGTTGTACATGGCCGTACCATGTCAGTTGCCTTTTAGTGTCATCCGTTATGCTTCCCTCGATTCCCATCCTATCTTTTATGATCTCTTTTCTTATGTGATCTGTTATAGATATTCTCATTGATCTTCTTATTGCATCCATTTCGACACTTTCAATTTTTGTTTTGTATTTTTCTGTTACGCGACAGTCTCTATTCCATACAACAGCGTGCTTTTCACCATTGTTTCATATATGTTAAATTTTACATTCTTTTTTATCCCTCTCCTCCATAAAATACTGTTAAGACATCCAATAACCTTGTTTGCTTTTACTATTCTTTTTTCCAGTTCTTCTGTCTTATCAAATGTGACACCCAACTATACATACTCATTGCATGGAGATATTACTTGTCCTTTGTCTAGTTCTAACTCACTGGATTCGTTTCCAATACATAAGTACGGTGTTTTGTCTACGTTCACTGTTAATCCCTACTTTTGAAATTCTTCCATTAACTTTCTCATCATATACTCCATGTCTTCTTTATCATTAGCTACAATTACTTGGTCGTCAGCAAACTATAGTGTGTATATGGTCGTTAAGTTGTATTCCCGTGCGTGCACTTTATGTTTCCAGTTTTTTAGAGCTACTGCGATATATATTTTTCAAAGTTACCATAATGAATGGAAACAAATCGTACGAATTGGAGATTCTTACAACGAAGGAAAAACAATAGAATACGGAGTTTCTCAAGACACAGCTATTTTACCTACTTCGTTTAACATCTATATAAATGATCTTTTGAGGATAGATATAGATGGAGCTCTAAAAGCCTATTGTGATGATATCATCATGTTGAAGGTGACACTTGGGATGAAGTTAAAATTAGGATAAAGACAGACTTAGAAAAAATAACTAAATGGTTCGATATGAATTTGCCATCGATTAACCATCAAAAAACCGTATACCTACCATTTGCAAGCTACTCAACTGGTTTGCCAGAAAAAACATCCATAGCTATTAATGTAGCATGCAGGCAAGAAATATGGGAAATAAAACGTGAACAAAAATCCAATTATTTAGGAATCATAATTGACGCTCACCTAAAATGGGACAAACAGACAGAAAGTCTTAAGAAGAAAATTAGGTCATTAATCTATATAGCTAAAAAAAATTGTTACACAAAAAATTGCAAAAACGGTATACTTTGGACTAGTCCAATCTCTGTTATCTTATGGCATTTTAGTATGGGGTGGGGCGTACAGCAATGTCCTAAAACCCCTAGAAATATTACAAACATTTTATTAATATTGTAGTAGAAAATTTGAAAGGTTTTTTCAGATATCTCAAATGACAAAACACAAACTGCAAGTGTAGCAAAAAAATATTTCCTATTACTTATTACCTCATTATCCCCTTTGTAAAAGAAATGGGTTCCGCCAGAGATTGCTTAATGTTCTTCCATCTGTCCCTGATGCCGCTCAACACACAGTAGACCGTGCGCTCAACACTGTTGTGACCTGTGCAGCCTGCGCCACCAAATGGCGCGGAATTTAATAGAAGCTCGCTAAAACACAATTGCGCACGTTCTACGTATGTCAAAAATCCTATGTTAACCATCCGTGAGTTTGCGGCGTTCAACGGAAGCCGCTAACTACATGTAACGTTCAAATGTCAACAGTTTCAAGTTGCCGTTTTTGGCATGACCAAAAACTATCTATTTACTCTACTATTATCTTGAATTTGTTTCTAAAATAAATATTTCATAAAATGATGTTTACAAACTACCTTATTCTTACGAAAAATTAAAACAAAATGATGCATGAAATAATTGTAATAAATTACTTACATGTATATTAATTTTATAATTCGTTTTATTATTTAGTCTGCTCTAAAAATCACATGCTTTCTCCTGACTAACGTTTGAAAATACCCATAACATTTTAATAAGCCATAAAAATTTAAAAAAAAAATGGATTTAAAATAGTATTTATAAAATGATAAATTTTTTTACATGCACTGCACAGACAATTACCGTCAAAACCGTCACTGCACAAGAGCTTTCCCGCGCATAGCATTTACCGCGTACAGGCAAAAACCACGCAATGACTAACATTACCCTGTGCACCAATTACCGCGCAGGCCAATTCTCGCACATAACATTTACCGCGCATAGCATTCCGAAAATCGCATATTGATGCGATGCTCCGTTAAAAAGTTATCATTTTTAAAAAATTTTAATTGTCAAAAAACTGTCATTAGCCTTTATGGATTTTCACCAAAATCTAATCTCGTAAGAGTGTTTCACTATTTTCCCTAAAAATTTTATGAACATCGGTTAAGCGGCTTACACACACACACACACACACACACACACACACACACACACACACACACACACACACACACACACACACACACACACACACACACACACACAGACGATATTGCTAAGATAGGTCAAAATACAACCAAATAACCCATTTTCGGCGGTTATCTGAAAAAAAAATTCGTCGAATGTAATACCTTCTCAAGCCATTGCTGCGCGAGCTAAGAAGGTAAAAATAATAACATTGGCATTAATATTTATTTATACTATATGATTTTTTTAACTGTTTAATGTATTTATTTATATAATTCTTATTTCTTTTTTATATTTTTTTTAGATAAATATTTTCCCTGTAATAAAAGTCTGCTCGGAAATAAAAAGTTATTAAATCAAAAATATATTTTTTAAATGCGCCATTTTTCATGTACGAACAACTCATAAAAACTTAAGAAATACAGCATTTTAAGAAATATATTATTTCCTACAAAACAGTATTTTGCACTTTTTTATAGAGTTGACGATTTTCCTGAAAAGGAAACAAAAAACCACAACATAATTACGAAAAACGTAAAGCAAAACGTTGTAAAAAACTCGTCGCAAAGGAATTGAAATATTTTATTTATTTTAAACATTTCTACCTAGAGTTTTTATTTAAACAGCATGTTTTCTTTTAAATGGCTTGCAGATTTTTCTCAGAAACTAATTATTTTTGCCACATGAAAAGAAATCAATATTGGTTTTTCTCGCTCCCCGCGTCAATTTTAATTTAAAACTTGCCACTTATAATAAGAAATAAATGAATAAAATATTAATTAATAAATATAAATATTTTTTAAACATATAGTAGGTAGGCGAGACCGGGGATACAACGGATAGTTTGTGATTTGTCGCTTATATTTCTTTGTAATTGCTCTACTTTAACATTATTTTTGTTGCATATTTTTAGATCCTTTGGTAACACAATTTTGTTATAAATGAATTTTTCAAACTAGATTTTGTTTGGAGAATCTTGGCAAATTGTTCATTAGATCAGCAGATCCGGGGCAACAAAGGACAAGGTATTGGTTAATATGAGCCTACACTAAACATTTTTTAGCTAAATAAAGAGATATTTTGGAAAGGGAGGAAGGTCCTTTACTTCACACTTTTGAGAATTCTTTATATTTTTGAAAACAAGGGAAAAACTATCCAAAGATTGTTTAGTGGTTTATTTTATAAAAAGACTCCTGACCGGTTTCGAGCTTTTTGCATTAACAAATCATCTAAAAGGTTTATAAATTATCAATAACTTAAAGTAAAATATCTTTAATAAACTAAGTATAAAGGCTTAACATTTTTTGGTAATTTTAATTGTGAAAAATTCACTATCAGTATTTTGGCGTTCACCCAAAGGAACAGCAACAACTAAATTCTGGTTTAACTAACACATTACATGTTAGATAAAAAATGTTTTTCTAAAAAATATTAGGATCTAAATATTTGTTTAATAACCTAAATTTCCATGTCATTAAAAAACAAACAAACCAAATAAGTGAAGAAATAAATGAAAATTTTCAAGTGCGTTTTGAAGGCTCCTTTAGGAAGTTCTTTATGTATTTGTTTTTCTCTTGTAATGTCTTGTAAATGGACCTGTTCCATTGTATCTCCTATTTACTGTTTTTATGTTTTTCTTCTAACAATATATTGTTAAAATATACAAGATGGACATTGTTTATTGTATCCCCTGTTACATTTTGTTATTTTTTCCTATCTATTTTTAAGGCGACAAATTCAATTTAGCCAATTTTTTAAGCAAAAGACAACAAGGCAAAATATTTAAATATCAGTGGCACTACATTTTAGAGTCCTATTCGGTTTTTAAATTATGGGCCTTACTAAAATTTTAGGGATGACAAAAAAACAAGACATTTTGAGTTTGACACTGACGTTAATTTTTGCCTAAAAACACAAGTGGGCGGCTAGTTTTCCAATAGCAACAGAAAAAATAAAAGAATAGAGTAAATAACAAAGCCTATTTTTTGTCAAAAACCAGGGGATGACATTTCATCTTATAAATAAAAATAGAAAAAAAGTGTTTATTTACTGTGATAGAAAATACCGATAATCCCGAAGAAGACTTAGCCAGAATAGGATGGAACACATAATGTTACCATGAGCCTGCCTCCAAACACATCTAGAGCAAAATATATTTAAAGACCTTCCGATATCATTGATCCAGAATATGAAAACAAAAATCTCCTGATCCACAGATCCAGCACAGGATAAGAAGTAAAGTTTTCGGCAATCATTGTAAATTAAATATAATAAATGAGTTGTTTTTATTGTAGTGCTTTATTTTTGTTTCCACAACCTCGTAGAAAAAATATTTTACCTACATACTTAACAAATGAAATGTATGTGCGTCTTCCGCACTGGTTAGGTAAATTACTATTTTCTGCGACCACAAATGAAAATGTTGGATTTTACATGATTTGCATCCTCAGAAAACATTAAATTTCATCCGTGTGCAGAAATTTTTTCGCACACGTATGGGAAGTGTTTAACTGTCACTATACTTTTTCGCACACGTGTTGCAAACTACTTTCCCACACGTGCGGAAAAGCAGTTTCATTTGATTTACTCAAAATTAAACACCAATTTTTACAAAAAGTATAAATCAACAGTGTAAGAAAAATAGCGTTCATAACTTGACAGAAATTAACTTTCTTATGTAATAAATAAATAAATAAATGAATAGGGCTTTATTTTCAACTCAGCGAAGTTAAGCACAAGTAGAGTCCCTGTATGTTGACATATTTGGATATATATCATTGAGTTGTATAACGCCCTAAAAGGGTATTATATATCCAAATATGTCAACACACAGGTACACTAAGCACAAGCTTCTGTTAAGTGAGCAATATACTAATTATCAAAAACTATCATATAAATTGGTTCGTAATCCCGTGATTTTGTTTGTTACGCTATGGCCAGCCCTTAAAAAAAGGTTTTGTAAATAGAAAAAATTGTATGTCTTTAAAAACATACTTATAATCATTTAACTTATATTAACTTATATGAAACAACATTTTATTTTTTCAAAATATTTGAAAATGTGAAAATCCGGGTCACGTGATCTTAGTTAAATTTTCTCAATCGAATTGACTTGCCCCCGGTATATGTCGCTTCAGTCAGGATGTTGATGGCTCTTGTCTGATTTGGTGTCCTGCATCAAATCACGGCCTGCGCACTGATAGTTCGGTAAGCATTCCCGAGATGGCACTAATTCCATAATTTTTACAGTTTTTTTCACAAAAAATACCAGCCTTGTTGCTACCCCCTGGTTTAATTCTTTTATACCGTCAAACTTTTCAAATTTATCAATGTTTGTCAATTTTTTTTTGTCATTCATAAATGTTTGTTTTTTTAATTTCTTGCGTATTTTAAGAGATCTTTATTAGAAAATGGCCCCAACGTGTTACGTACTTAATTGCCCTTTGAAAATTAAACCTTTTCATAGATTCCCGAGAAATTAAATTTTCAGGTAAGTAAAAACATATATAAGCATTTTTTTTAGTATGTAGACAGTGATATAAGCTTCTTTCATAGAAAGATTTTTGATGAAATACACTTTAATTACTTTCAGCTCCGCCAAAAATGGGTGAATGCTTTTGGACATGAAAACGCCCCTTATAGACTTATAGAAAATATAGATATCTAGTTCATCAAATAATTAAATTAAGGTGAAATTATTGAACTAAATAAAAAAAACTATGATTGGTATACCGACAGCCAGATACTTTTGTTAAACATTCCTTAAATGACTAAATGCCAACCTATCCCAAAATAAAATATATTACAGTTAAAAAAAGCCTGACTGGTGGAATACTGAACATAGCTAAATAAAAAATAAATGTGTAGTTATTGGGTTGTTTTTATGTATTTAGTTAAACTGATTATCTACAATATTTTTAAGACTTTTTGATACAAGTAGTAGTACCGAACATAGCAAAATAATAGATAAATGCGTATTATTGAGGCATTTTTCATTAATTTTACCAAAATGATTTTCTAAAATATTTAAAATAGTTTTTAATAAAATCCAAAGATTATGGAATATAAAAGTTATATTAAAAGTATTTTTAAATCACTCAGTATTTTTTAAATAAAATTAAACCACCCGTGCGCGATTTTCGAAAATATTTGTAGCGCCATCTTTGGACTGCTTACCCAAACTTATATACCTTCGACACACTGTATATAATAATAATAAAATTTTGAGTGGCCCATCTTAATAATATATATTATAATCTATAATCTTTGCATCAAATATAAAATTGAGCACGCTTTTGTAAATCCTAATAGATCTCTTCTATAAAAAACTAGTTGAAACATTATTTCTGTTCATATGCAAGATTTTTTTAAAAATCTTCAAACGTATCTTGTTAGATTTTTGATTTTCTTTTGTACATTTCCAAAAAATACAAAAATCGAAACAATTTTGCTACAGTTTTCTATAACACAACTAGGCTACTGAAATGCCAAACATTGTTTTGAAATATTTGTTGTGTTTTAGCCATAACTTTTTTTTACTTTTTTTAATAAAATGATTTCGCGAAAAACTGCTAAGATACGTTTGTTAAAAATGCTTTAAAAAACTACCACTCAAAATTTCGACGCGTTCCGCTTTCTCGTTTTCTATTTCTATTAGACTAAAGATTTGGCCAAAAAACGCGATCAGTGTTGTCAAATTGTAAGTTTTCGGACGAAGTTTGCCCCCTTAAACACAAACATTAGTTTAAGAAATTTCCCCGGGTCAAGTCCCGGCCGAAGCATAGGAAACCGCATCTTATAATTTTCATTTTTCAATTTCACCCCTGATTTGGAATTGTTGTTTACGGTTTTGAATCAAACCTTGCAATATTGCATTTGGTAAAAAATATTATTGACAATTGTCCA
The DNA here is from genome assembly GCA_963576565.1 of Aspidapion aeneum. NCBI lineage: Eukaryota > Metazoa > Arthropoda > Insecta > Coleoptera > Brentidae > Aspidapion > Aspidapion aeneum. The sequence continues at coordinate 9,392,805 of OY755042.1, forward strand.
TTACGGATATAAAAATTTAGCACATAAAAAGGTAATCTGATACTTCTAGTCGTTGATATTAACGTCTAATTTGATTTCACACTTTAACAGTGGGGCGAAGAATTATAAAATTAGTTGAATGGCTTTGGTCGAGTGAATACATTGAGAACTATCGTTTCTATACTGTGAAACTGACCATGATATGGAGTTTTAAATGGGTTCAAGTCCCAACCGAACCACAGGAAACTTGTTTATAATTTTTTATTCTTTAATTAAGTTTTGGGTCAAACCTTGCAGCAAAGCTTTGTTTTATTGCATTTTGGCAAAAAATAAATCGATCCATGACGGATCTGATACCTTCCTTGCGAACCTATTAGCACATTCCAAGTGAAGCCATGATATATCAGCCTTGAAAACAGTTTTTTGTAAATATCTCAGAAACCAACTACGAAGATTTTGGTTATAACACAAATTATTGAGCGAAATATATTCTACTATATTCCGAAAACCGCATATTGATGCGATGCTTTGTTAGAAAGTAAGCATTTTTAAAATTTTTTAGTTTTTAAAAAACTGTCATTAGCATTAATGGATTTTGACCAAGATCTAATCAGCCCATGTCGAACACTATTTTACCTAAAAAGTTTGTGAAAATCGGATCAGCAGTTTAGGAGCTATCGTGTTACGGACAGACATTGCCTATTGTGATTTGACATATAAAAAGGTGATCTCATGCTTTGATACGCTGATCCTTCCATCTAACTTAATTTCCAACTGTAACATTGGGAACGAAGAATTATAAAATTAGTTGGCTTTGGCCAAGTGAATAACGTGAGAACCAGTGTTCTTATAGTCCAAATTGTACGCATTTGTAATGACGTCATTTTTGTTTATCTTTGTTTAGTATATTATAAACAGCGGTGACAATAAACTTTTTAAAAAAAGTAGTGTCTATGATTTAAATAGGTAGGTAATTCGTTATGTGAAGTATCCGTCACTGTCAATCAAAAAACATTAATTGGCAAAAATATCTACGCCATACGCTTTTTTCTTACCTCGTAACGTCATTACAAATGCGTATAATTTAAGGAGAGTTTACACATGCATGGATTTGCTGGCGCCAATAAAAACTGGCGCGCCAGTAAGTTAAATTTGCAAGTGTAAACACCGACTTGCACACAAGTTATTTTTTTGCATGCATGTATCAAAAAAGTCTGCAGCTGACTGAATTTGCTGGCGCCAGTGGTGACGCATGCGCGCAGAAAAGGTAAATTTTCATGTGTAAACAAGTGCTTGCATGTCGGCTCGCCAGTTTTAAGTTCATTATTTTACATTATTTTTTATTTTCATTGTGTTTGAGCTTAAAAATTTTGTTTATTTTTGTTTTTATAGCTTAATATGGCTAAAAAAAGTGGTCAGCAGAACTGACCATACAGTTTCTTGAAGGCTATGAATGTTTTCCTTGTTTATGGGATGTACACAGTAGTTCGTATAAAAACAAAGATAGTCGAGATAATGCTTCCCAAAAAATTAGTAAACTAATGACTATTTAAGGCTTTGAAGTTGCAGAAGTAAAAGCAAAAATATGATCCATAAGAAACACATATGCTTTGGAATTGACAAAAATTAAAAAAAAGCTAACGTTCCGGAGCCGGTGCAAATGAAGTATACACCCCAAAAGTACCATGGTTTAAAGTAGCAGACCGAATTTTAAAGAATGTTGTTTAAATAAGAGAAACTCTAGAAGAATATCAAAATGTTGCTTTGTCATTTGAAGATGGTTTTTATAGCTCGCAGGATCTTCTGCTGCAAGTTCTCTAAAAGTTTTTCGAAAGCACCCAAAGTGGATCGACTAGCAATCCATGCTTTAACCCATGCAGATACGGCCTTTTCGTTGTTCTTTTTCCTGAATCTCTTTTATTTTTTTTTTCAATAAAAGTTTAGCAACTATTTTGCAGGCTTCTGAGAGTTCAGCCGACATATCGCGTATCGTGTACACTTTAAAAATGAAACTGGCGTGCACCAGTCTTTTTAATTTTCGCACAATAGTGTAAACCTTTACTGGCGTGCAAATAGAACTGGCGCGAACACTGGCGCCACTAAATTCATGCATGTGTAAACCCACTATTAGACTATACACTGTAACGCTGACCGTTATCTTACAGATACCAAAAGTGCGGGTTCAAGTCTCGACCGAAGCATAGGATTTTTTTTTATAATTTTGACCCTGGATTTGCATAACCTGTTATCCACTTAGATAATACAGAATATTAGTTTTCAAGATCATTTTTATGCAAACAATATTCGATTAGATTCAAGTTGATTAGGGTTAAAAACCAAATAACACTAGTTACACATACTATTTTTACTTTCTTTTGTTAGTTTAGAAATATGTGCGTCTTATTGATAACAAACCTTACTTTACTTAGACGAGCCATTTAATTTATGATGATTTATGATAATTTTGTTTTAGATAAAAGAACCATTTTAATTGCCATTTTTATTTTTGTTTCAGGTTAAGCAATCATCAACACAATCTGCGCCCGATGTAACCAAATCTGTTTCAAGCAAAATGCCATTAACAAAAATTCGAATATGGTACACCGCTTAGTCCAAGCGTTCTTGAGTCTAAGCTTTCTTTTTCCTGCATTAGCCAATGAGCAACAGTGGAATAACTATGGGACCAATTGGCAACAGGACATGGGATCCATGGATCATGACGTTTCCTCCGTAGAGTTTCGCGTGGGTCAAATGGCGGTTAATCAGACTAACATCGAGGTGGAACAGGACATAATTAAACAACACCGGTTAAAGTCGAATATAACGCAACAGTACTGTGAAAAATTGTATCATAAAGAAATAGTGGAAATCGCGCGGCAATACCCCGACGGAGGGTATTGTAATTTGACGTTTGATTTGTTGTTGTGTTGGCCTCCTGCGCCTTTAAATGGAACGTCAATAGTGCGTTGTTTTTCGGAGTTCAATGGAATGCTTTACGATGACACACGTAAGTAGTGATTTGATTCGATATACCCAAATACGTTATAGCATAATGTAACAGGCGGCCAGTGTGTGACAGTGGTACTGTCACCTCAAGTGGCCAAGGCTTAAATTTTGTAAGCTACCAACTTAGGCTACAACTTATATAAATTATAAAAACATTAAATGTTACTATATGTTATTAAATTTACACGATCTCGAAAGGGAATTTGACGGTTCTTGGAGGAAAAGTATGCTATAAACGTTTTTCTCAAATGTATAACTTATGTAGGATAATCATACATACCTTTTCAATTTTCTTCTTGTAGCTTCACACTTTCACTTCTTATATTCATTAGTTGAATATCGACTTTTTACTACTATTAAACTTTTGTATTCAAATATTTACACTTCTTAAACTTTTAGGTTTTATAAACCTTTTATATATTTGTTGTAAATATATATATTATTCAACATCTTAAACGTTGATTGAATGAGCGAAACTATTCAATCAACTGTTTAATTTACTTAATATTACTGTTTAGGTTTGGGATATATTGTTGAAGAAAAATGCCGATTTTAGGGCAACTAATGGTTTGTATTTTGATGTTAAAAAAACCATAAAACAGTTAAACACATTATTTCAAAACACTGGAAACAGTAATAATTAATGACTTTAAAATTAATAAACTCTAAAAGAAAAGACTAAAACAATTATGAATAATAAAGATAATAGCTTATACAAAGTTAAAATAATTGACAAATTTCCCCAGTTCAAATAAAACCCCCCTTAAGAAGTGTGAACGGAAGCGTAACGAAACAAGCAAAGGCGAACTAAAGAGTGACCTCTCTCCAGACTTTCGAAAGTTTCAGTGCTCTGCTCTCTAGACACTCCTAACTTGCCGCTAGCTGATTGGTCTAAATCTAAGCTTTCTTTAACGGTTTACTCCCACAGACATTCTTGGTTGCCGTGGTCTGAAACTTAAGCTCTCTCGCATTGGCGAGAAAGACAAAGAGACAAAATACCACCGCAATTCAAAGATGTGTGGACTGAGAAAATCGATAAAGTTAGAATCATACAGTGTGTTTCTTAAAAGTCGAAAATAGTTTAGCTAATTTGTTTCCAGTTACAGAATATGAATTATTTTGATGTTAGTGGCTCAAAGGACATATTAGCCGAATACAACTTTTATTAAAATACAGCAAACCTGAAAATATGCCTAAAAACAAGTCGCCGAGTTGCCATAAATTTTACTTAATCTTAACCTAGTCTTGCATATAATTAATGCTTGTTGATGTCAAAACAATATTTAATTAAAAATCTTTAAAAACTTATAAATGGCAAAAATACCATTTATATTCAAATCCTGTTTTGTTACAATAAATACATGTTCAAAGAATTGATGCCCTTATAGCTGGCTATGGAAACAATGGCAAATTTAAACTCGCGCACGCGAATTTGCAAGTGAGCATGCGTGTGTCATCTAGACACACAGCTGCCGTGAAAATTGAAGGCCATCTTTGTTGCTTATTTACATTTTGCGGTGTTTTGCGTTTGTCATGTAAAATTATGTTTTTTCTATGAACTAAGGGAGTGTCATTCCATAAGTAACTGCTTCTATTTTTCTTAAACCCTCTTCATGGTGTCCACAATAAATCTGCACTACTACTACTATGTCGGTTTAGAACGTTTTTCTACGTTGTCCGACGCCTATTCTCCACCTCCTTCGATCCTGACTGTCATCTTCTGTCAGATTTTTTTGACTCATTGATCTTTGGATTGACTGTTGCCATTCTAGTTTAAGACGCCCTCTTTTTCTGCGCCCTATTGGTTGCCATACTAGGACCTGCTTTGGTAATCTTTCGTCGTTCATCCGTTGTACATGGCCGTACCATATCAGTTGCCTTTTAGTGATGTCATCCGTTATGCTTCCCTCGATTTCCATTCTTTCTTTTATGATCTCATTTCTTATGTGATCTATTTTAGATATTCTCATTGATCTTCTTATTGCATCCAATTCGACACTTTCCATTTTTGTTTTGTATTTTTCTGTTACACAACAAGTCTCTATTCCATACAACAGCGTGCTTTTCACCATTGTTTCATATATGTTAAATTTTACATTCTTTTTTATTTCTCTGCTCCATAAAATACTGTTAAGACATCCAATAACCTTTTTTGCTTTTACTATTCTTTTTTCCAATTCTTTACAGTCTGTTCCTGTCTTATCAATCATAAATCTGCACAATTAGTTTTAGAAAAACTTCAATTTTAATCCACAATTAGATAAATTTTTACCCAATCAACTAGTTTTTAGAAAAAAATAATAGACATAACTAACGCATGCGCAGTAACCGAAATCATGTCAAGTCGAAAAAGGAACATTAAGAATTAAATAGGGGTCCTGGCTTCAAGTTTCGCGTGTGAGAATGCATGGGTATATATATGCTCTAACGTATTTGGATATACCGCGTGGACAAGTCCACATCTAGGGGGCCCAACTTCCATAGGAAGATAAAGAACAGATAGAGTATAGCATGTATTAATGAGAGACCGCGATACGCCCGATTCCCGTCGCAAGCATTACAGCGTTGCCAAGAATAACCTTGAAAAATAACTATAGGCGTAAGTGGTTCGTTACCTACGAAGCTCGTAGGTGGTGAGTGGTCGCAGTCGTCAAAGGGCGGACAACCTGAAACATTTTGTTTAGGGCAAAAATTATTAGATGATTTGATTTTTAGTCCACTTTACAAATTTTTTACTTTTATTAAATTTGAGGTTTAGCTCCTAAAAAACCGAAATCAGCGAATAAATTAATTGTCTGTTTGAATACACGATAAACCAAGAACACCTCAAACGATTTTAACCCAATATGATACAGGAGATACTTTTTTTGGCATTATATTTTGGTTTAAAAGAAAGGGTTATTATTATTATATTATGACCATTTTACTTTAAAGCTATCAGTTATGCATAACTTTACTTGTTGAATCGATTTTTGTTTACAAATTTTCTTTTTGTATTTTAATAAAAAAATGGAGCATTGCTCTAGAAAGATAAGAAATTCCTAAGGTGTCTGTTTACGTTGAAAACATTTTTGCGACGTATTTTTCCCAACTTTTTTCTGTAGGTTTTCAGTTAACAAATACTCTGCCAATATATGGGCACTTAAGTACACACTAGGTACTATAGTTATAGTGTACGTGTGAGCGAATATAACTAAAAATTGAAATATATTTTATGCAACTCCAGACTCAATTACCTTTCGTTTGATATCACACACGCCATATTTTCACTTAAACTGTAATTTTTTTATTCTGCCCCACTCTTCTTTAAAAAAAAAAACTAAAACTGATTTTTGATTTTGATATTTTCACATATACTCTAATTTTTGTAATCTACCCCGACTTTTTTATTTGGCTTGTGTCCGGTGTATTTTGTTCATTTGCAAATGGAACCATCTCGAGCCAAGACAGCCTTGGTACCAAATTTCATTAAAATCGGGCAAGCGGTTTTTGAGTTACGCGCGTTGGTCATTACAGACAGACATACAGACAGACAGACGGCGCAACAAAATCATCTGAAACGCAAATATATATAAAAAAATTTGAAATCGGAGCAACCGAACCGAACCGAACCGAACCGAACCGAACCGAACCGAACCGAACCGAACCGAACTGAAAAAAGTAGGATCATCATAGCTCAAACTACTATAGTATAGTTGTAGTGTGAGCTAAACAGTTTGTATTTATTTTCGCCTGCGAATTTTTTTTTTTCTGAAAATTTAATCTCCGACGCATTTGCTCACGAAATTTTCATTTGTGGTTTAAGAGGGACCACTACTCATAATTTTGATATTTGCCTAGGAGAAGTACTCAATCAAGATCTACTTTTAAGGCTTCATACCACCTCTGCCACCCCCTAGGCTCTCGCCTCCCTGGGCCGGATTTACGAGCTTTTTTTGGGGGGGGGGGAAAATATTATAATAAATATTGGATAAAACTATTTTACATAGTGACCAGAAGGTGTATTCTGTGTGTCAAAATTAAATATGGGTTGAGATTTGGGGGAAAATTTTCCTTTTTTCCCCTCCCGTAGATCCGCGCCTGGCCCCCTAGCGCGTCCCCTACCCACGCTGCGTCACTGTAGCCCACCATTAACTTTTTTATGGTTTGACTAAAAATGCATTAAAAAACTAAAATTAAATAATAGGCAGCTCTTTAAAAAAAAATTGACTTTAGCGAATGTGAAACGAAAATAATGTATGTAAAAGTGAATTATTTACTTTTAGGAACAAGCAGAATTTTAATGTATTATTCTGGTTGTGTATCACCCTATTTGTCACTCAAATAAAGCTGACTCAATTGACCTTTCGCGAATTAGTCGCGGATTATACTGATATTTTTGCTAAACCGGCAAAGTTCGTTTTATGCATGTCTCTTCTCCCATGCAATTCTTATGGCCAATGATATGCAATTTGTCCTTATTTTCAACTTCATGTTCCACACATCATTTTGCATTAAAATTAAAAAAAATTTTATTTGTCTATGATTTTACTAAATAAACAAAACAAACTAACGCATCAGGCATGTTTTACAGTTCTTGTTGGTTTTAGAAATAATTCAATTTATCCATTTCAAAAGGAAAACTAACAGAGGTAAAAGCCAAGTCATCGCAAAATCTTATTCTAATTCCTTTAAAAAAGCAGTGAGATCATAACAAACACATTTTATGTAAAAAAAGCCAAGTACTCAAGGTAGCAACTCCATCATGAGTAAGTTGGAAACTAACCAAAACCAACTCTTCCTTCTCTTTCTGACACTCGCGAGTTAAGCACACGCATCTTTGTGTGAAGTACAAAATTCTTTTTTCCATTTTTTTTTGCTATAAATATTGTTATTAATTGATTGATACTTGTTGAATTACAGCAATGTCAAAATTATTTTTCCTCCATTATATCAGCTTAATTTAACGATGTTTACGCCCCTTCTTATACGTCCGATATCTTTCTGGAATATCCACAGAAAATTGATTTATATATTTTTTCGAGTTCCAGATAATACACCTACTATATTAGGAGCACGCTAGAAGGGTGAATTTTTCCCCTTACTTTATTACGGCAAATTGAATGAGGATAAATAACGAAATTGGACGTAATGGGGAAGTTTACACATTATACTGAAACTAGGGAGTTTTACTTACTTTTTCTCCAGTATAACGTGATATTATGTAGTAATGTTTGGGATTTTCTTTTTTACTCTAGGTATTTAAATTTGCTTCTATTAAAAAGGGGAGTGTTAATAAAAAACAGCTTTTAAAAGCAAATTAAATAAATATAGCATGCGATTTATAAGGATTTTTTTTTAATTCTGAAAACACGAATTTTATTATTACTCAAAAGAAAAAAATTCCAGTAAAATTTCTGTTAAAAACTAAGCACTTTTTAAATTTCCATATTTCTGGCACTCCTTTAAATATAGAGACTCATGTTACCTTTGGGAACCTACAAAAAGCATGTGATACAGTTACAGTAGAAGAATTATGAACAGCGTTAGAACAAACTAATATCAGTCATACATTCATAAAAGTGATAAAAGAACTATACAAAGGGTCAAAATCTAAAACTAAATTTGGAAATCGACTTTCAAAAGAATTCCTGGTAACAAAAGGGTTAAGACAGGGATGTTGTAGGTATCTCTCCAACTCTTTTTTAAAAATGTATCCCAGCAGCTCTAAAAAACTGGAAACGTAAAGTACACGGCATGGGAATACAAATTAACGAACGATTTACCATATACACACTACAGTTTGCTAACGACCAAGTAATTGTAGCTATTGATAAAGTAGATATAGAGTATATGATGAGAAAGTTAACGGAAGAATACCAAAAGTGGGAATTAACAGTGAACGTGGATAAGACACAGTACTTATGTATTGGAAACGAATCAAGTGAGTTAGAACTAGACAATGGACAAACAATATCTTCATGACATGAATATGTATACCTGGGTGTTACATTTAATAAGACAAGAACAGACGGTAAAAACTGGAAAAGAGAACCGCCAAAGCAAAAAAGGTTATTTGAAGTCCTAACAGTATTTTATGAAGCAGAGAGAGAAAAAAGAAAGTAAAATTTAACATATTTAAAAATCAAACAAGTTCAGTCGTTCTCTACTAGTTTAATTTCTTACAACTACATGTTTCGAGAGCATAAGCTTTCATCTTCAGGTTGTACACTGAAATAAAATAGGTGAAATAAATGCCCGGTTCCTACAATTATTTATAAAATTAGAACAACCCAAACTTAAGACCTAAAAGAATGAACCCTACCTTGATGGAGTTATTCCATCGCCATTGCCTACATTTTGTAAGCTCAAAAAGTTTTACAGCAGCATGTGCAATGAAGCGGTACAACGTATTACAGCAGCATGTGCAAAGAAGCAGCACAACCAATTACAGCAACATGCGTAAGGTAATTGATCAGCTAGTGGGGAACTGAAAATAAAGAGAAAGCAATCAACCAACTGTCCATAAATGTCAAAGGTTTATCCTTCCAAAAAAACTCATTCTCCTCTCATAGAATGAAAGTTTGATTCACCCCCCTTTTTTCTCTTTCAGTTCTTTATATAATTTTTCTTTCTCAAGAAGTCAAAAAAGAAAGAAAACCCTTTTTTTATTTTTATATGGGTATGACTTTTAGGTTGTACTTACCGAAAAAAATTTAAAAAAAAAGGAAAAAAAAACAACTTCTACCACTCCTTAATGATCAAAAGTGTGTTAACCCTTCCCCAGCGGAAGGTGTTGGATTTTAATTTTAAAACACTCATTGAAAGGGATAAAAATCTGAGTTTAACTTTCACAAAAAAATTTTTCCCAGTTCTTCACCGTGACAGTGCATAAAAGGAAAGATGGCCGTTCGACACTTCTGACAGAAGGTCAGAATAGACAGCTGGCTAGTTGCTCCCTCTTTCACCCGGTTCTAAGTTTTGTTTGAACTAGGGGTACTCCATCAAGGGCCAGACCCATCTAAAGAATTACAAAATAAACTTATTTAAAAGCTAAAAAATGAATTTAAAAAACTAAAACTAAAAAAGTCATAATGACAATAATGGCGGGCAGTTCACAATTTACGCCAAAAAGAAACGAACAGTGCTGCAAGAGGGTCCGGAGGATTGGTCTGTCATTAAGGAGTGGTAGAAGTTTTTTTCGGTAAGTACAACCTAAAAGTCATACCCATATAAAAATAAAAAAAAGGGTTTTCTTTCTTCTTTGACTTCTTGAGAAAGAAAAATTATATAATGAACTGAAAGAGAAAAAAGGGGGGTGAATCAAACTCTCATGCTATGAGAGGAGAATGAGTTCTTTTGGAAGGATAAACCTTTGACATTTATGGACAGTTGGTTGATTGCTTTCTCTTTATTTTCAGTTCCCCACGAGCTGATCAATTACCTTACGCATGTTGCTGTAATTGGTTGTGCTGCTTCCTTGCACATGCTGCTGTAATACGTTGTACCGCTTCATTGCACATGCTGCTGTAAAACTTTTTGAGCCTACAAAATGTAGGCAATGGCGATGGAATAACTCCATCAAGGTAGGGTTCATTCTTTTAGGTCTTAAGTTTGGGTTGTTCTAATTTTATAAATAATTGTAGGAACCGGGCATTTATTTCACCTATTTTATTTCAGTGTACAACCTGAAGATGAGAGCTTATGCTCTCGAAACATGTAGTTGTAAAAAATTAGACTAGTGGAGAACGACTGAACTTGTTTGATTTATAAATTACCTCCACCCAACATGGACTATTTCTTCAATTTAACATATTTGTAACAATGATGGAAAACATGCTGTTGTATGGAAAAGACTTGTCTCGTAAAAGAAAAATACAAAGCAAAAATGGAAAGTGTCGAAATAAATAGAATAAAAAAAAATCGATGTGAATAGAACAGATCATCTAAGAAATGAGATCATAAAAGCAAGAATGGAAATCGAGCGAAGCATAACGGATTACAGCACCAAAAGACAACTGATATGATACGACCATGTACAACGGATGAACGGTGAAAGATTACCAAAGCAGGTCTTAGAATGGCAACCAATAGGGCGCAGAAAAAGAGGGCATCTTAAACTGGAATGGCACAATCAATTCAAATATCAATAAGTCAAAAAAAACCTGACAGAAGATTATTGTCATGATTGAAGGAGGTGGAGAATCATAGGCGCCGGACAATGTAGAAAAACGTTCTAAACCGACATAGTAGTAGTAATTGCATTTTTTAAGTTAAGGTCAAAACCTAATTAAATATATTTTGGGGTTGTCCTTAAAACGGGGTACACGCAGACATTGATTTTACCGTCTCATTATATTTTATCAGTACGACACAACCAAATAGAAAGGCAATAAAATATAGAAATTAATACTTAAACGGAAAAATAAAATGTGAATCTTCACTTTAGAAAACCAACTGCCATTCGCAGTAGAAAAGCCAGCAGTGTTCGCTGTGTTCCGAAATAAATTGTTTGATATACATAGATTAATTTACCACCATCATTTAAAAAACATCCATAACCATTATTCTACACAAGGAAGGCGATAGAGTAGACCTAAAAAACTATCGACCTTTAACACTCCTCAATGTAATTTATAAGCTTTTCACGAAAATATTAACAGATAGACTAACAACAAAATTTGACGGATATCAATCAAGCAGGCTTTAAAAAAGGTTTCAGTACAGTTCATCACTTATTAACCATGAAAATCATAATAAAACAAGCCAACGAATATAACATTCCACTATATATTGCGTTTATAGACTTCGAAAAAGCTTTCGATAGCATTGAGCACTGTGCAGTAAAAGCATCTTTAATTAATAGCCGAATAGAGTTAATAGCCGATATATATAGAGAAGCAACACAATATCCCCTAAATTATTTAACCAGGCCCTAGAAGATGTTTTTAAAAGCTTAGTTTGGGAAGGAATAGGCATCAAAATAAACGGACAATTCTTGAACCACCTAAGATATGCTGATGATATCGCCTTAATAACAGACAAGAAAAAAGAACTGAAGAAGATATTAGGGTCAGAATAAACCAAAAGAACAAGTAGAGGAATATAAAAAAAAATCATCCTCTAAAGATTGGCGACAAACTGTATTAACACCCTATATACACTGTGCTGCAGTATAAGTGTTGAGTTTGAGTTTATCCTCTGACCAGGTATATGGTAAACCACTCACGCCGATATACGGTATGGGTCAAAGCGATAGGATTCATTGACTGTGGCAGTGCTTAATGTGGGCAAGAGAGAAGCACAACAAAAATATATATATTTTGGGTGGTGTCTTGGAATATTTTTCGCTGTTTTAGACCCGTATTCGAGTTGGTAGTGGGAAAGCAGAATACGTCGTGACTCTCTCGTCTTCACGAAGTTTTTCGTCAATCCGCCGTGTGCAACTAAACAGGTGAGAAGTGGGTAGTTGTTTTTCTAGCTGAAGCCATGCCGCCGCGTATTACATTTCGCGTTCTGGAAAAAGTACAGATGGTGGTATTTCCGGACAAATAGCTGTCAAGGTGTGTGAAGGAATATTCCAAGCCATAGCACGTGCCTCCCTGTTCCAGGAAGGCTATTGCCCATTATGAGGGCGATAATATTTCACCCTTAACCCTGCGAAACATCTTGAAACGACATGGGCATCGCAGTTTTAAAGTAAAGAAAACGCAAGAAACTTTTCCAAATGATCAGTGTCGAAGAATGGAGTTTTGTCAAACCATGATTAAAAAAGCGAATCAGGATAAAGATTTTATTAAAAATATTTGCTTTACAGACTAAAGTTCGTTTTCACTTCATGGCTGTCACAATCCTTCCGTTGTTCGTTCCTGGTCACGGAAATACTGCAGAGCGGAACCACTTTTCTCAGAATGTCTGGACTGGGATTTTGGGTGACAATATCAGTGGCGCACCCAGGATTTTATTTTTTATTTGTCAAACACACTGTGTTTTTTTTTATTACAATCTAGTCAGTAAGACTAATTAGCAATTTTGTTTTAACTTAATTTACTAGAAAAGTCAGATTTAAACTTAGGGTTCACTCAACAATTCTCCCCGCTTTGTTTAGTCTGTAACTCATAATTGTGTTGTGTTTATAGCATTATTTTGTTTTATGTGTAATTCACTTAGTTTACTAGCTCAAATGGCTTCACTCTTTTTAGTCTTCGAACTAGCATAGTATTGTCTAGAAGCTGAATTGCTTCCACATTCACATGCCGATGGAGTCTATCTTCATGGCTTTTTGCGTACTTTTTTATAGTCTCTGCTACAGTTTCGATTTTTAGATCTCGATGAAGGTCACTATTTCGAACGTACCAAGGTGCATTCACAATGTTTCTTAATACTTTATTTTGAAATCTCTGTACAACTAGAATGTTACTCTCTTTAGCACAACCCCATAGTTGAATACCATATGTCCACCCAGGAATGTGTCTTGGGGGGGGGGGGGGGCCCGAGGCCTCTTGGGGGGCCCGAAGCCTCATGATGTCAAATTTAAAGCTATTTTTTGTGTTTTATCATGAAATATGTAGAAAATATGTAAAAAAATCTAAGGACCCGGGCCCCCCCCCCCCCTGGGTGCGCCCATGACAATATTATTGGTCCTTTTTCCATCAATGGTAATTTGCGAGGGGAAATTATTAGCTCTGTTGCAGGACCATATCATTCCTGCGATTTGACATGTGCCAAATGTTGATTTTAACCAAATTTGATTTATGCAAGATGGTTGCGCAGCTTATGGCACTTTGCCTGTGAGTAGTGAGTAGTAGTAGTACAACCTAAAAGTCATACCCATATAAAAATAAAAAAAAGGGTTTTCTTTCTTCTTTGACTTCTTGAGAAAGAAAAATTATATAATGAACTGAAAGAGAAAAAAGGGGGGTGAATCAAACTCTCATGCTATGAGAGGAGAATGAGTTCTTTTGGAAGGATAAACCTTTGACATTTATGGACAGTTGGTTGATTGCTTTCTCTTTATTTTCAGTTCCCCACGAGCTGATCAATTACCTTACGCATGTTGCTGTAATTGGTTGTGCTGCTTCCTTGCACATGCTGCTGTAATACGTTGTACCGCTTCATTGCACATGCTGCTGTAAAACTTTTTGAGCCTACAAAATGTAGGCAATGGCGATGGAATAACTCCATCAAGGTAGGGTTCATTCTTTTAGGTCTTAAGTTTGGGTTGTTCTAATTTTATAAATAATTGTAGGAACCGGGCATTTATTTCACCTATTTTATTTCAGTGTACAACCTGAAGATGAGAGCTTATGCTCTCGAAACATGTAGTTGTAAAAAATTAGACTAGTGGAGAACGACTGAACTTGTTTGATTTATAAATTACCTCCACCCAACATGGACTATTTCTTCAATTTAACATATTTGTAACAATGATGGAAAACATGCTGTTGTATGGAAAAGACTTGTCTCGTAAAAGAAAAATACAAAGCAAAAATGGAAAGTGTCGAAATAAATAGAATAAAAAAAAATCGATGTGAATAGAACAGATCATCTAAGAAATGAGATCATAAAAGCAAGAATGGAAATCGAGCGAAGCATAACGGATTACAGCACCAAAAGACAACTGATATGATACGACCATGTACAACGGATGAACGGTGAAAGATTACCAAAGCAGGTCTTAGAATGGCAACCAATAGGGCGCAGAAAAAGAGGGCATCTTAAACTGGAATGGCACAATCAATTCAAATATCAATAAGTCAAAAAAAACCTGACAGAAGATTATTGTCATGATTGAAGGAGGTGGAGAATCATAGGCGCCGGACAATGTAGAAAAACGTTCTAAACCGACATAGTAGTAGTAATTGCATTTTTTAAGTTAAGGTCAAAACCTAATTAAATATATTTTGGGGTTGTCCTTAAAACGGGGTACACGCAGACATTGATTTTACCGTCTCATTATATTTTATCAGTACGACACAACCAAATAGAAAGGCAATAAAATATAGAAATTAATACTTAAACGGAAAAATAAAATGTGAATCTTCACTTTAGAAAACCAACTGCCATTCGCAGTAGAAAAGCCAGCAGTGTTCGCTGTGTTCCGAAATAAATTGTTTGATATACATAGATTAATTTACCACCATCATTTAAAAAACATCCATAACCATTATTCTACACAAGGAAGGCGATAGAGTAGACCTAAAAAACTATCGACCTTTAACACTCCTCAATGTAATTTATAAGCTTTTCACGAAAATATTAACAGATAGACTAACAACAAAATTTGACGGATATCAATCAAGCAGGCTTTAAAAAAGGTTTCAGTACAGTTCATCACTTATTAACCATGAAAATCATAATAAAACAAGCCAACGAATATAACATTCCACTATATATTGCGTTTATAGACTTCGAAAAAGCTTTCGATAGCATTGAGCACTGTGCAGTAAAAGCATCTTTAATTAATAGCCGAATAGAGTTAATAGCCGATATATATAGAGAAGCAACACAATATCCCCTAAATTATTTAACCAGGCCCTAGAAGATGTTTTTAAAAGCTTAGTTTGGGAAGGAATAGGCATCAAAATAAACGGACAATTCTTGAACCACCTAAGATATGCTGATGATATCGCCTTAATAACAGACAAGAAAAAAGAACTGAAGAAGATATTAGGGTCAGAATAAACCAAAAGAACAAGTAGAGGAATATAAAAAAAAATCATCCTCTAAAGATTGGCGACAAACTGTATTAACACCCTATATACACTGTGCTGCAGTATAAGTGTTGAGTTTGAGTTTATCCTCTGACCAGGTATATGGTAAACCACTCACGCCGATATACGGTATGGGTCAAAGCGATAGGATTCATTGACTGTGGCAGTGCTTAATGTGGGCAAGAGAGAAGCACAACAAAAATATATATATTTTGGGTGGTGTCTTGGAATATTTTTCGCTGTTTTAGACCCGTATTCGAGTTGGTAGTGGGAAAGCAGAATACGTCGTGACTCTCTCGTCTTCACGAAGTTTTTCGTCAATCCGCCGTGTGCAACTAAACAGGTGAGAAGTGGGTAGTTGTTTTTCTAGCTGAAGCCATGCCGCCGCGTATTACATTTCGCGTTCTGGAAAAAGTACAGATGGTGGTATTTCCGGACAAATAGCTGTCAAGGTGTGTGAAGGAATATTCCAAGCCATAGCACGTGCCTCCCTGTTCCAGGAAGGCTATTGCCCATTATGAGGGCGATAATATTTCACCCTTAACCCTGCGAAACATCTTGAAACGACATGGGCATCGCAGTTTTAAAGTAAAGAAAACGCAAGAAACTTTTCCAAATGATCAGTGTCGAAGAATGGAGTTTTGTCAAACCATGATTAAAAAAGCGAATCAGGATAAAGATTTTATTAAAAATATTTGCTTTACAGACTAAAGTTCGTTTTCACTTCATGGCTGTCACAATCCTTCCGTTGTTCGTTCCTGGTCACGGAAATACTGCAGAGCGGAACCACTTTTCTCAGAATGTCTGGACTGGGATTTTGGGTGACAATATCAGTGGCGCACCCAGGATTTTATTTTTTATTTGTCAAACACACTGTGTTTTTTTTTATTACAATCTAGTCAGTAAGACTAATTAGCAATTTTGTTTTAACTTAATTTACTAGAAAAGTCAGATTTAAACTTAGGGTTCACTCAACAATTCTCCCCGCTTTGTTTAGTCTGTAACTCATAATTGTGTTGTGTTTATAGCATTATTTTGTTTTATGTGTAATTCACTTAGTTTACTAGCTCAAATGGCTTCACTCTTTTTAGTCTTCGAACTAGCATAGTATTGTCTAGAAGCTGAATTGCTTCCACATTCACATGCCGATGGAGTCTATCTTCATGGCTTTTTGCGTACTTTTTTATAGTCTCTGCTACAGTTTCGATTTTTAGATCTCGATGAAGGTCACTATTTCGAACGTACCAAGGTGCATTCACAATGTTTCTTAATACTTTATTTTGAAATCTCTGTACAACTAGAATGTTACTCTCTTTAGCACAACCCCATAGTTGAATACCATATGTCCACCCAGGAATGTGTCTTGGGGGGGGGGGGCCCGAGGCCTCTTGGGGGGCCCGAAGCCTCATGATGTCAAATTTAAAGCTATTTTTTGTGTTTTATCATGAAATATGTAGAAAATATGTAAAAAAATCTAAGGACCCGGGCCCCCCCCCCCCCTGGGTGCGCCCATGACAATATTATTGGTCCTTTTTCCATCAATGGTAATTTGCGAGGGGAAATTATTAGCTCTGTTGCAGGACCATATCATTCCTGCGATTTGACATGTGCCAAATGTTGATTTTAACCAAATTTGATTTATGCAAGATGGTTGCGCAGCTTATGGCACTTTGCCTGTGAGAGTGTTTTTAAATGAAACCTTTCCAATGCAGCTTATTACAAGCAGGCAAGGTGTTATCAGCTGGCTCCCGAGATCACCAGATTTCGCACCCAAGGGTTTTTTGTATGGGGCTATGCAAAAGTCAAATTTTTTCGCATGCCCGTTTAAAGCTACCACTTTGGATGTACTTTGGGCAAAAATAATCACCACCCTACAATCACGGGCATCTGAAATGCTAAGTAATATGAAACTGAATTTTATAAATGTCTCGGATACTCTTTAACACAGAGCGGTGGTATTTTTTAGAATTCAATTCGTTAAGTAGTTCTTAAATCAATATGAAAGAATTTGCTTTTAAAACAGAGCCCTCTCTTATTTGTTTCGCTAGGAAAGCCTAAACTTTAGCCTGCTATGGCTGTATATGTTATAAAAAAGAACAAACTTGAAGAAAAGGATTATACGTTACGTAGTTATCGTCTAAATTTCCGATATTTTATGTAGAACTACCCTCGATCAATTTTATTTATAACTGTCGAAAGAAAATGAGAAGTTAGCGAAGCACCCATCGCAGATCGAATGGTGACTAGGTGGATAATTTGCCGTTAATTAGTCGTGAATTAGTTGTGGAAAAATTAATTTTGTCGCTCTTATTTTTGACCGTTTTTGAGGGTGCTTCGCTAACTTCATATGAAGTTAGCGAAGCACCCTCGTAAAAATGGCTTTTATCAAAATCAAATATGGTGGATAATTTGCCGCTAATTAGTCGTGAATTAGTTGTGGAAAAATTAATTTTGTCGCTCTTATTTTTGACCCTTTTTTTGGGTGCTTCGCTAACTTCATATGAAGTTAGCGAAGCACCCTCGTAAAAATGGCTTTTATCAAAATCGAATATGGTGGATAATTTGCCGCTAATTAGTCGTGAATTAGTTGTGGAAAAATTAATTTTGTCGCTCTTAGTTTTGACCCTTTTTTTGGGTGCTTGGCTAACTTCATATTTTGCCACCCATCGCAAATCGAACCGCTACTAGGTGGATAATTTGCCGTTAATTAGTCGTGAACTAGTTGTGGAAAAATTAATTTTGGCGCTTTTATTTTTGACCGTTTTTGAGGGTGCTTCGCTAACTTCATATGAAGTTAGCGAAGCACCCTCGTAAAAATGGCTTTTATCAAAATCGAATATGGTGGATAATTTGCCGCTAATTAGTCGTGAATTAGTTGTGGAAAAATTAATTTTGTCGCTCTTATTTTTGACCCTTTTTTTGGGTGCTTCGCTAACTTCATATTTTGGCACCCATCGCAAATCGAACCGCTACTAGGTGGATAATTTGCCGTTAATTAGTCGTGAATTAGTTGTGGAAAAATTAATTTTGTCGCTCTTATTTTTGACCGTTTTTGAGGGTGCTTCGCTAACTTCATTTGAAGTTAGCGAAGCACCTTCGTAAAAATGGCTTTAGACATGACGTATCGAAATCGAATATGATGGATAATTTGCCGCTAATTAGTCGTTAATTAGTTGTGGAAAAATTAATTTTATCGCGTTTAGTTTTGAGTGTTTTTTGGGTGCCTCTCTAACTATATATGAATTAAGCGAAGCACTCGAAAAACGGTAAAAAATAAGAGCGAAAAAATTAATTTTTCCACAACTAATTCGCGGCAAATTATCCACCATATTCGATTTTGATAAAAGCCATTTTTACGAGGGTGCTTCGCTAACTTCATATGAAGTTAGCGCAGCACCCTCAAAAACGGTCAAAAATAAGAGCGACAAAATTAATTTTTCGACAACTAATTCACGACTAATTAGCGGCAAATTATCCACCATATTCGATTTTGATAAAAACCATTTTTACGAGGGTGCTTCGCTAACTTCATATGAAGTTAGCGAAGCACCCTCAAAAACGGTCAAAAATAAGAGCGACAAAATTAATTTTTCCACAACTAATTCACGACTAATTAACGGCAAATTATCCACCTAGTAGCGATTTGATTTGCGATGGGTGCCAGAATATGAAGTTAGCGAAGCACCCAAAAAAAAGGTCAAAAATAAGAGCGACAAAATTAATTTTTCCACAACTAATTCACGACTAATTAGCGGCAAATTATTCATCATATTAGATTTTGATAAAAGCCATTTTTACGAGGGTGCTTCGCTAACTTCATATGAAGTTAGCGAAGCACCCTAAAAAACGGTCAAAAATAAGAGCGACAAGATTAATTTTTGCACAACTAATTTACGACTAATTAACGGCAAATTATCCTCCTAGTCACGATTCGATCTGCGATGGGTGCTTCGCTAACTTCATGCTCATCGAAAGAAAAGTTTGCAGCGCTAGAGGGAACAATGGGTGTCATAACTTTCCTCCCTCTACTTAACCGGGCGCACAGAGGACAGGTATTGGGTGTTGGTCTGGCTATACTGAAACAATGGGCGTAAAAAATATTTCCACTAGTAAGAACCTTTCATTTTGAAATTTGTATTGGAGAACTTGGCTTTACTTTTATCTCAATTCTTTTTACGGATTGCCATTTTCGCGTACTTGGCTTTTTTTTTACATGAAATGTTTTTGTGTGTGTGACGACAAAAGTAACATTAGATCTTCTTTATTAGAGTAGGAAGACAACACTGGAACTAATAAAGCGCGTTGTAAAAATATAAAATTTAATACCTTTTTACTCAACAAAAATATTTTAAATAACAAAACACCCTAATTTATTTTACAGTATAGCGTTACAAGTGCAAATATTTAATAAACTTTTTCAAAACGCTCGAGTGCACACAGAACGTCGCACGCTAGATTTATTAGTTTAAGGAGAACACTGAAAAAGTCTTTTGTTTTCCTGCAGGACGCCAATAACTGAATAATCCCGTTGTTTATGTTCTGCAGCTTACGTGTATTAGAGGCCTCATTATTATTTCCATGCAAAATGAGGACAGATGGACTTAAAACAAATGCCCTAGCAAAATAAAGAGGAGTTTTTGAAAAACTGACCCTTATTTTTTTTTAAAGGGATGTATTACAGGTTTTATTGTTTTTCTAATTATTAAAAAAAAAAATACCATTTAATTTTTATTACTATGTCGGTTTAGAACGTTTTTCTACGTTGTCCGACGCCTACTCTCCACCTCCTTCGATGCTGACAATCATCTTCTGTCAGGTTTTTTTGACTTATTGATCTTTGGATTGACTGTTGCCATTCCAGTTTAGGAGTCCCTCTTTTTCTGCGCCCTATTGGTTGCCATTCTAGGACCTGCTTTGGTAATCTTGCGTCGTTTATACGTTGTACATGGCCGAACCATATCAGTTGTCTTTTAGTGATGTCATCCGCTATGCTTCCCTCGATTCCCAACCTTTCTTTTATGATCTCATTTCTTATGTATTCTGTTCTAGAGATATTCATTGATCTTATTGTATCCATTTCGACACTTACGCGACAAGTCTTTGTTCCATACAACAGCGTGCTTTTCACCATTGTTTCATATATAATAAATTGTACATTCTTTTTTATCTCTCGACTCCACAAAATACTGTTAAGACATCCAATATCACAAACAAGCAAAACTTTTTTTTTGCTTCTGTGCTTAATTGTTTATTTTGTTTAGTTTAACATTTAAAAAAAAAATTTGTAACCAAACTTTTTTTTGAAAATAAATTAATTTTATTTTATTTATTTATTTATTTATCATAATATTTTTTGCTTTTACTATTCTTTTTTCCAGTTCTTTACACTCCGTTCCTGTCTTATCAAATGTGACAGTCAAGTATACATACATACTCATTGCATGAAGATATTGTTAGTCCATTAGTTAGTCTACTTCTAACTCACTTGATTCGTTTCCAATAAATAAGTTCTGTGTTTTGTCCACGTTCACTGTTAACCCCTACTTTTGGTATTCTTCCGTTAACTTTCTCATCATCTATTTCATGTTTTCTATATCATTAGCTACAATTACGTGGTCGTCAGCAAACTGTAGTGTGTATATGGTAAATCGGTCGTTAAGTTGTATTCCCATGCCGTGCACTTTACGTTTCCAGTCCAGTTTTTTAGAGCTACTGCGATATAATATTTTAAAAAGTGTTCGAGAGATACAACATCCCTGTCTTAAGGAATAAGGAATTCTTTAAAAAGTCGATTTCAAATTTTAATTTTAGATTTTGACCCTTTGTATAGTACTTTTATCGGTTTTATATATGTATGATTGAGATTAGTTTGATCTAATACTGTCCAAAATTGTTCTACTGGAACGGTATCAAATGCTTTTTGTAGGTCCACAAAGGTTACATGAGTCTCTATATTTTTGGCACTCCTTTTCTCAATTACTTATTTAAGACAAAAAACATTACCACTACAAGATCTACCTGCACGAAACCCACTTTGCTCTTCTTCTTCTTGGTCATGAAAGTCATTCTCTATCAGGTCTTTAAGAATATAATCTACTTAGAGTACTGGTTACTGAAATTCCTCTGTAGTTGTTGCAACCCAGCTTGTTTCCTTTTTCATGAATACTATTTTTCAATCATTAAGTACTGGATGTCCGTTTATGTATTGATTGATAATATATGTGAGATTTTCTAGAACTTTTTCTGATCCATATTTGAGCATTTCAGTGTATATTTCCCCAGGTCCGCTAGCTTCTCCGGATTTAAGCTTTTTAATACTACTTTTTATATATTTTTTTAAATAATTACTTCTTCTTCATGTATTTCTATGCCTCTCCTCGGTGAGGCTGATATATATTCGGGTCTGGTTTTGTGCAGCAGTCCCTTCTGGTGTTCTCTCCATTGTTTTGGTTTGATGATCTGAATGTTTACTTTCCTTTTGTTAGGTTTTTTACCGTAGAAATGAATTTCCATACTTCAGAGCTCTACCTACCTCCTACGTGTGTATTTATATTGTGGCATTTGCGCTCGAATATTTAATTTTTTCCGTGCGTATTAAATTTTTTAGCTGTCTTCTGGTTTTCTAGTTCTCCTTGCTCTTTTCTACTGAGCCATTTCAAGTATGTTCGTTTTTTCTCCTTGACCATTTCCTGTATTTCCTCCGTCCACCACATCTTATTGTTATTTCTATTATCTTGGTAACCAAAAGCCCCTTTGCTTGCTCCCTTCAAGCCTTTTACTATGCTTGTATATATCTTCAAATGAATGCTGTGTGTTTAGTAATTTTTCATCTAATTGTTTCTGATACAATCTTTGCGTACTTTCGATTTCTAAACTTCTAAAATTGTATTTTTGGTTTTCTTTGATGCATTCTAGGTTTTCACTTTCTCCAATACTTTCGTCTCTATTTGTTTTTCTTACAGGGAATAATATTTTTGCTTTTACCATATGGTGATCAGATCCACCGGAGGTAACACCACGAAGTGCTCGCACATTATACCACTTCAGTTCCGAGTGTTGTCTACCTACAGCATAATCAATGAATGATCTAAGATTTCTTGTTCGCTGAATCCAGGTATATCGATGAATTTCCTTATGTTTAAAAAAACCATTATTTAATTTTAGATTGTGGGTTTTACACAATTGCATCAGTCTCAAGCCATTATCATTTGTTACTTCCGCTCCCAATGGTCCTACCACTTTGTTTTAGGCTTGTCTACCAGTTCGACTATTAAAATCGCCAAGCATAATAATTTCCCTGGCATTGCCGATTTTAGTGATAGTGTCATCAAGTTGGTCGAAAAACATTTGTTTTATAGTTACCGTTTCATCATTTGATAATGCGTAGGCTGTTATTATGCTTATATTGTATCCAAGCTTCTTCATCAACTTCATCTCGAAGTATGTTTAGTCTGTAATCTTATTTTTAGGTTCTCCTTTTTTTGGGACTCCAGTGAATATGTGAATTGCAATAATGTCCAACTTTTGGTTTACTCCCTTTAGAGTCCTTTGTATTTGCTTTTTTCGTCTTCGAGAATTTGCATCCATTGCTCCGAGACTTTGTTTTTTAATTTTTGATTAACTTAAAAAGGTTATGAAATATCTCGAAAACTAAATGTGACAGTTGGCTCGCAAGTTAGTGTCAGTTTTTTGTCTTCCTTGGAAATACTTCATACGCCTTAAAAACATCGAATTTGTAACACCTTTTAGGTGGCATGGCAGGTCCCCTGGACAGCGCAAAAAAATTGCTTTATGCGTAACCATCGCGAACACCAATCAATGTGCCAATGCTTAAATTGAAATTTTTAAAAAATACGTTTTTCGCGGTGCCTTAAAATCACACGAGCCACTCGTAATCTCTTTCGTTGTTGGTGTCTTATATTTTCCCGTCTCGTCCTAGTCGTTTGTTCATTCAAAATACAAAACAAATATTAGTTTAGAACGCGAAGATACGTTGATATTCTTGCATGATTTGCTACTTGAAAATATTAGTTAAAAAGTTAGACCACTAGTGCAGGGAAGGAGGATTTCTTTAAGTATATATGGGGTCTTCTGGAAACTAAGATTTTTTTAGATGTTTTCCAGATATTTCATAAAAACACAAAAACAGAATTTTTTTTTCTAAATACGCCACTGCTTTAAACCAATGCAGAGTTTCTCCTAACTAAAGTTTTTTTAGGGGAAATAAATGTTTTAATCAATTAGATGTATATTGTAGAAAGTGCTTTTTGCGTCATTCTTGGTACATTAAAAATGAAAAGCATTTTGTGCCTTAGTGCACTTATGTTTTTATTAAAAAAATCACTTTACTTTACAAATTTTTATATTTAAAGAGCAATAAATTTAGATTTCCAAAATAGTTTTTCGAAAATATAAAAGTTTAATTGATTTAAATACTTTATAGACTATAAAAAAATTTGAATACTCAGAAATTCAAAAATTATATAAATTCCCAATTTTTTTGAAATATTTCATATTGACGTCAGAAATTTTAAAGAGATGAATTAAGAATTCAAATGCAAAAATCTTTTAAAAAATTACGCGAAGTTACTTTGGGCCCGCCCTCAGCCAGGGGGGGGGCAGAGGGGCCGGGCACCCCCATCCCCACTTTGCAGATAATAATTATTTTTTGGTAACAAAATCAATTAAGTTTTCAAAATTTTTCGCCTGTGGCGCATTTAAACTACGTTTTGGCGCTAAATTTTACAGCTCAGACCTATGAAAAATCAAAAAAAAGTAGTTTGGTGTTTGCTGCTACTTTGACCTCTCCCCCCAGAAAATCCTGGATCATGCGCGCTGACATACCGTGTGTTAGTGTATCGTGATTTAACCCAATTCTTTTGTAGGCAGCGCTAAATTATATGTGTAAATAAAGAGTCTGTTCACAAATGTTAAACATAAAATTTTATGTGTTCATTCACATAATCTTATTTGAATAACGTTTTAGTCAAAGTGCACAGAACACTAAAAGATATTTTGGAAACCCTTGCAATCCGTCCTTATGCCTGACGCGGTGTTGCTATTTATGCACAGCTAATCCTCCGATATCGAAAAATCAATGATCGTCTGTCTTCGCTGCCTGGGACATAATACGAATCAATAAAATCACCCTAGAGTCATTTGCTGAGTTCGGTATTTACGTCGGATTAATCTTTTTGATCGAAATCGTTTGGTAATTCCATCTAGATCTAGAGGAGGTAGATCTGAATCGTTCGGTAATTCAGCTCAGACTAGTCGGACGTAAATCTGGTTGCTCCGTACATTTTGATCGACGAAACAGATTAATCCGAGATTGTGACGTACGTTGTGTATTTGTTTCGTTTACAAAAATAATTTTTTTGTGTAAAAAGATTGAAATTGAATTATTTGATGTTGAAGACAAACAAATTATATAAATTTCCGACATCACAGGAAAATTTTGTCAAAATTAAAGCTGGGCGTTGGTTGCAATATGTAGATAATATTTTTGGTTATATTTAAGGTTATAACCATTTATAAGAATTTGATCAATTTGATCTGGATCGTTTGTTAATTCCAATTTGCTCAGACTAATCTGTAATCACGTAACCAAAATTTCGTCGCGTCTGAGGTGTAAATACCAAACGCAGCTATTAGTGTTTGAGGCCAGTTCTTTAATTGGAATTTATAGAGACCATTAATGTCATCGTTATTATTATTTTGTTCCAGAAAACACCACAAGACACTGTTTTTCCAATGGAACATGGTCCAGAGCCAACTACGAAGAAGCATGCCTCGAAATTGATGTATTCAGTGGCCCGGCGGCAAATATTATCAACACGCAAGTCAACATCTACCTGGCTGGCTACATTATCAGCGCCTTTACTCTCAGCATTGCCCTTTTTATATTTACATACTTTAAGTAAGTAAAGTTATCTGTATGAATTGATAAAAATATTAGAGTGTTTTTTGTCACTTATACTTCGAGCTGGTCATCATTATTCTGAGCCGACGCAGTAGCGAACTATCACGCAGCTCTGTTTAATAACTATAATAGACTTGGTTATCTGGGGATCATAATCAGCGTTCTGAAACACCCCAAAGTTCGGAATTTGACGCATATCGGTTCATGAATGGGAAAATCCGCCATTTTCATGTTTTTAAATTTGAGTCAAAAGCTGTCTTGAGTTACCTTAAGCGCCGCGATGTTTCAAGTTTTAGGCAAATCAGTTTATAAATAAGACAGTGCGCCATTGTAGATCCACCATTTTAATTTTTTTAAGTTTAAGTTAAAAATCATAATCAGCGACCCGCAACACTCGGTCAGCAGGTCCCGAATTTGATGTTCATAAATGAGAAAATTTGTCGAATGTTGAATTATTTACTAACCACCAAATACTTTGTTGGAAAAATTTTACCCAAACAAAATGTGAGAAAGTCTGCGTTAGTTTCTTTTTGGTGTATAATTGGTTTTAGCCCAGTGTCCTATCTCAGAATTCATTTACTTCTTTATAAAACTTACAAAACACATGGCTCTATCTGAAATTTTGACGTAAAAATCGACGATATTAAATCAAGCTAAATAAAACTGATTAAACAATTCCCAATGGTAATATTATAAAACAAAAAATCTCGCGGCGAATTGGAAAGCGGCAAATCGAACCGCGGCGAATCGGCGCGCGGCGAATTGACTCCAGTAAATCAGCCGCGGCAAATTGTCCCATCCCCTGGTTATCTACGGAGGTTTGGCACTAACGTTAAGTGTATAAGCTGTTATGGTAATTTGAAATTTGCAGCTAATTAAAACTTGCTTAGGTTTTACTTATTTGTGATTTTAAATGTTTTGGAAAATTTTAAACTATTTTCCTCCCTAGCCCACTCAGCAATAGACACTTATTGGAATAAAAGCTCACCTTATTGTAAAATCGACCGTATTGTGACATATTTTCTTATAACAAACAGCTGCTTTCTTTCAAAACGGATTTATTAGTGCCTGTATTTATCAAATGAAAGCTAGCGACTTTATTTTTAAATTTGACTTTGGTATGTCAATTTTGAGAGGTTAGCTGTCAGTTCTCTGTGTAAATCTGTCAGCATAAAGTCGACTCTAAAATAAAGTCAGGTTTTATTCCAAAAAGTCCCTAGTGTCTAGAGAAGGTATTATTTTGGATGAAAATTTTTTTTTAGATAACGCCGAACCGCACCGATTTTCGTAAAATTTTCAGGTTAAATAGTGTTCGACACTAACGAGCTGATTAGATTTTCGTCAAAATCCATTAATGCTAATGAGAGTTTTTTGACAATTAAGGAATTTAAAAAATGCTTTTTATTGGGGTATATAGTAGACTACATTGTGGTCAATAATTTGTGTTATAACCAAAAACTTCATAAGCGCTTCAATTTTTGAGATATTTACAAAAACTCTTTTAAGGCTGATATATCATGGCTTCACTTAAAGTGTGCTAATAGGCTGGCTAGAAAGGTATTTGTGAAAAAAATATACAACAAAATTTTTTCCAGGATATTCCATTTCGTTAACGTTCAGGAGATTAGGAGAGGGGCTTATGCCAATCGAAGCTCAAAATTAGGCCGCCCCAAATGAAATAAGCATAATTTATCAAAGGCAAATGAGTTCATGAAAATTTCTGACTGTTTGCTCTTTTGTAACTAATCAAAACTTTTCCATTTGGTAACATTTGTTTTGAAAATTACTTTATTTTTCTGAAATTTTTTCATTGTTACAAACATTTTCGTCTGTGACGTAATTTTTTTCGCTTTATTCACCAAAATTTTTCCGAAGGGAACTAAGGTTTTGCCTGTCGCGCAGCTTTGTTAAATTTTTAGTAAGTTCTTTTTTATTTGTTTGAAACTCGTAGACAATGATTGAGTAGAAAACATAAACGAATAGCCAAGCACTATAATATAAAAACAGTATTTTCGTCGGGAAATACGATAAAGAGTTTTGTAACTAAAACAAAACCAGAAAATCCCTCAAATAATAAGGAATGTATTTACCAAATCCCGTGTGAGTGTGTTAAATCATATGTAGGTGAAACGAAACGCCCTCTCCAGTTTAGAGTTAATGAACATCTAAAAAGTACCCAATTAGGGGATATTGAAAAATCCGGTTTAGCGAAACATGCATGGTCAAATGATCACAGGATTCAGTGGTCGCAAGCTAAAGTTTTGCAAAAGGAGTCGCATTGGCGGAAACGAAAGTTTATTGAAGCTGCGTTTATAATGCAGAATAAAGAAGTTTTTAGTCAACCAAGCACAGCATAGAAAATATATGGAAACCACTCCTTAAGGAAAACAGGCGTCTTAGGATTAAAAAGGGGGCGGTCCGTCACACCTGACTGCACACCAAGTAGTATAAGTAGTAGCCTAGAGACTAGGTTGTTTAGTTTACACTTGAAGACGGTTAGAGATACTGACTAACCGAAACGTCGTGTTTAAAATAAATAAAGACAATGAAAGTCCGAAATTTTATTTCTTCTTTTTTATATTGCACAAATTTATTTTTCGCTATTTACTAAAATCATTATTTGGTTCGCGAGTTTTTTTTTCAAAGTACTTACACACACTCCTCATCCCCAAAATGACCCGGTTAGTTGTGCCCCTATTAAACCTAAATTTGACGTGTCCAAACAGCCTATTTTCCTCTTACTTATTTTTGCTACTCTACTAGCACTCCAACGCTCTCTGCTATTTTTAAAATTTTATATAATTATCAGGAAGACTGAGGCGATAAACTGGCCTAATTTTGTATGAACTGGTCGGATAGTAGTAGTAGTAGTAGTAGTGGGGACTCTAGCCTAGTTCTGCTCTAGCGACACAGCGCTCCTTTTTTGCAAACCCCGATTTGTCTTCGCTTTTCTTTCTCTAAGAGGACTTAATTTTGCCTGGTAGCTCTTTGTAGGGATCTTTGGCAGGGATCTTTATACTGCGTAGCAAGTATACACACGCTTTTACAACCGTTCCGAAATGTGGCCCTGCTACATGTTAGACTTGCATCTATCTAACATCGCTATCGTCTCAGCAAAACTTGGTTATAGACGATAAAAGTCTTTCCCTTTCAGCCCAACAGTCGTGGTCGTCGTGAGTTGACTGTAGGAGATTTATGCTGGCGCTATCCTGGTACCGACCATGTATTACTTTTAGCAGGCTTATTGGTTATTATTCCTGGTTCCTCGGCTGGCTGCATGTCGGCTCCTGGACTACACCTGCGTATATTCTCGATGTTCAAGATCAACTTATATTTTGCATCGAACGCTAATTCGATGAAGATTGTTGAACGCTGAAATGGAAGTGAGCGGCAGGGCAGATTTTTTTTGTTTTTGTTCGAGAAGCTAACCGTGTATCTTTTGCATGTAAAGCCGACGACCATATCACACCACTACCGTGCCGCCAACTGATCGGATATGTTTTCACTCAATTTAGCCTAACCTTCTCTATCATAATAAAAAACAAGAAATATTTTTGAGAAATTTAAAACTGACTAACTGATTTTAGAATACCTTACTAAATTGTCCAGAACTTAAAATACAAAACTGTTTTATTCAAAACAATTAAAGTTGGAAACCAAATATATTAGAATATATATTTGGAAACGTCCTGTCAATATTTGATATTGCACTTTAGAAATACTGAGTTATACATTTGTCTCCACAAATTAGGGATGTTGATGCAAGGCCAACAACATCAAGTTTTTTTCTTTGATATAATCTCTGTGTTCCACACTTTCCATCAATTTTATATGGATGCTAAAGAGTTTCATGCACATGAATTGTACTTCTCTAGATATGATGTAATTTTCTGGTAATTTTTAAATAAGGCACACAAGACTAGAAGCAAACACCAAAGATTATAAAATATATAAAAAAAACATTTTTACATGTTCGTGACACAAAAAATATTGATAGCATGCATTTTTATTTTTCAGCACGATATACTAACACACGGTCAGCAACTTGGACCAAAACGCGTTTTAGATGTAGATGACAAAATAGCGAAAATAGCATCCAGCCATTGAGTTGTATAAGGCCCTGCCAGCTAATGTTAAATGTTGCTCCCGCAATCGTCAATTATTGTCCAAGGAATTTACTTTTTAACTTGAAATTTTGAAGAAATGTACGCTTGAGTATGGTTAAGCATCGAAAAATTAAGCCAGATCAGAAAAATTAAAGTGCTTTATTTTGAGGCTTTTCTGAACTCAAAAATATTTCAGTAATTACTTTAAAACTAGCCAATAGATTTAAACCAAATAAAGGTTTGTAGGCCGAAAGGTTGCTCGATAACTGTTTAGTCAGTTTTCGATATTAGTTTTTGAGTTTTTCGAAAAATATGCAAAATTTTTACAATTTTGAATAGTGGATCGACCATAGTTTCTATTAGATACTGAACAAACGTTTTGGCCTAAAATTGTTCAAAATTTGCTTTAATTCTATTGACTAGTTTTAAAGTAATAACTTGCAACGTTTTTGAAAATGGAACACCGCGTAAATTTTGAAAAGTCACAAAATGAGGCACTTACATTTACGAACTCAGTTCCAATTTTTCCAAATTTCTTTAGTATAGTTAGGCAGTGGCGGCGTACACACTAAAAAAAAATAAAAAATTGCGGCGCAGGCGAAAATTTTTTTTGCAAATAATTAAAAAATAAGATATTTAGTTAGATATTAGTTACCTACTGTGCGTGCAAGGGCTGAAAAATAACGGAATTTCCTTCGATAGGTCGCCGGTATTGGCTTCACAAGCACATTTAAAATTAATTGTCGATATTGACGATTGAAAATGGAAAGTTACGATACATATGGAATTTTATATGAAAAGGCACCTACCTCGGACTCTCTTGCAGCTCCAGTCGACGTTTAAACGTCCAGTTTTTTCACCTCAAATTCACTTTTTTCGGGAACGTGATTTTGCTAGTGTCTTGTTGTGACGGTGGTTCTGTGTGCACACGCGGCGCTGCTTCTCTTCCACGTGTCCGGTGCCGTGAAACCCCATATGCATATTTTAGAGCGCGAAAATTTAAACTATTTTAAACGCGCAGAAAAGGAAAAGAAAATGAATATTAGGAAATTTCTTGCTTGCACCAACACCTACCTATTATTATTGAAATTATAAATAAATAATAAATGTATCATACCTAGTTTATATATTTTTTCTTCTAATGGCAAAGGTTAAAATTTAATTGTTTTTAAATATTGTGCGCTAATGCTATCAGAATTAGAAACTTCCGCCATTGTCGTAAATACCAAATCGTTGAAATCAAAACAAACCGCCAGCGCCCGACCGATAATGCCAAATTAGTGGTGTGCAAATACTATCTACTCGATACTTTAATATCTGATACATGGGCGGATTCGAAGTAATCGAATATCCTTCAACGCCAAATACTCGTTACTCAAATCCCGAATGGGACCGAAGCCGAAGTGTTACTTTCGTATCAATTGTATCGGCTTCGGCCGTATGAGTAACGAGTTTGGAGTGCTTGTAATCATTTGGACCGATATTTATATATTGGATTTACCGATAATATAATATAAATAATAATAAATCTAATACTCGAATAGGAAGTATCAGTATCTACTCAATACTTGGAAAAGTAATCGTTGCACATCACTCCTCTAAGTCGGCCGGGATCTGGAAGGTCTTGTCATGAGAGCCGTATTCTTCGGCCTTTTGCGCCATCAAACCGACGTTCGGCACGCTGCCCATGGTATGCAACGCGAACCATGGGTGCGGGGGGCGTCACGGGGGTGCGGGCGGCATCGAGGCTAGTTTTTGCACAGATTTTGTCCTAGGCACTGCCGCAGGAAGGTTCAGATTCTATGTACTGTAAAATTCTATTGGGACATGTCGTCCTCTCTTTCTATATTTCGTAATTAGAATGCGACACAACATCTACGGAGCAAATAAAAGTGAATAATTAGATTCGAACTAACTATATAGCGCATCCGCCAGCATGCCCCGCTGGTGGTATCAACACGAATACAAACACATATATACCGGGTATTAATTTGTAGGTACTATTCCAGTCTTTAGTGAATTCCGTTTGGGGTAATTATTAATTAAATTAAAGAATGATCAAATTTTAGTATTTTTTTAAGTAAAATTTGGGAGTGCACGTGCACATGTGCACTTATGGAGAAACCGCCACTGGTTAGGCGTAGATTTGTGCAAAACTTCAGGTTGAGTGCAAAACTTCAGGTTGATATGTCAATTCCTTGGACATTTATCGCCGATCGCGGTTAACATTGACTGAATGCTCATTTCGCCACGGATCACCCAACAAAAGGTGATCCGTGCTTGCGCTATATTGTTATATACATGACGTTACGGAAACCGGGAAGTGACAATCTAGCAGAGGCAAACGCCTGATGCTTATGTGTTGTTTAAAAGATCGTCCTGACGTTGTGTAATTTTTATATACCCTTTTTGTTATATGGCTGAATGGCACAACTTGGGCTTGCAAAAAATTTAAGACTAGAATGCCCAAAAGTTCATGTCTTGCAGTTCGAGCCTAGATAAGAAGAAGAGACACACAGAACTCTTAATAAAAAAAATTAAACTTAAATTTTTATGCTAATTATTTTGAAACTATAAATACTGGACAAATGAAGCAGATTTTAGGTCCTTTTTCTGTAAAGCTTTTGGCTTATTCTAACCATATTCCAAGTACGTTTGATGGTATCGGCGAAAAATTTCGCAGTTTAATCTACAAATTTAGACAGTCATTAATTTTAAACCGATACTAC
Organism: Aspidapion aeneum; assembly: GCA_963576565.1. NCBI lineage: Eukaryota > Metazoa > Arthropoda > Insecta > Coleoptera > Brentidae > Aspidapion > Aspidapion aeneum. Next base: position 9,425,239 of record OY755042.1, read on the forward strand.
TAAAAATTATTCAATTCTGGTATATTAAACTTTTTATCAATCTTATGGGAGGATTCATTGCCCTCATAATCTTTCTCTTTTATGACCGGGTAATGCTTAAGCTTTTTTAGGTATTTTCGTGATTGCGTACATTAAAACGACCTGTATAAATGTATTTTCTCTTAAAATTGTTAAAGTTGTATATCGATACCCTAATTCTGATACGTTGTCACCCAAATCAACAAAATTTTACAGGAATAAGAAAAGTTGGAAGCAAATTACATAGCGTAAGCCATATGCGACTTGCTAGAAATCGCGGGAATGACCGCTGTATATATTTTTTTTGATTGCGAGGATTTTGCTAAGCTAATTACTAACCTTTGACGCAAAGCTATGAATTTTAATTTTTTTGTGGGTTACGACGTATCAGAATTGGGGTATCGATATAGGAACTGCTTGTAAGATCCTTGCAAGACTTTTGTAAGGCTCTTTAAATTCGAGGGTGTTTGGCAAGACGCGAATTTTCAAGAGTCTTGAAAGATAAAATAAAACTAGCATAGCCAGGCACGAATTACGCAAGATAAAAAAAGAAAAATATCTTGTTTTGATACACTGAACTTGTTTCGGACTTATCAAATAAAATGAAACATCAACCACATAGCTTCATTCCCCAAAGCATCAGCCTCGCAATCGGCTCTGGAACGAAATAGCGATGTACAAAATAGCGACGTAAGAAATAGCGAGTAATGAAATAGCGACTATCAAAATAGCGATGCATTGAAAGAGCTACTATTAAAATAGCGATGTATCAAAATAGCGTTTGTAACAAAACAGCGACATATCAAAATAGCGACAATCAAAATAGCGATGTATCAGAATAGCGATGTATCAAAATAGCGATGTATCAAAATAGCGATGTGTCAAAATGACGATGTATCAAAATACCGAATCGAATCAAACCAATCCAAATTAAAACGAACCGAATTGCGCTATTATATCCTGCGGTATTTTGACTATTGGTACCAGCTTATTTTTTCAAAAAAAAAAACTTCCCTGATTCTTTTCCGGGATCCTAGAGGGTTTGAATCCGAACCGAACCGAGCTGAACCGAATTCGGTTCGGTTTGGATTCATACTCTCTAGTATTCCGGAAAAGAAGTCTGGAGAGTTTTTTTGAAAAAATATGCTGGTTCGGTTCCGTTCCGTTGGGTTCGATTCGGTTCGGATTCACACCCTCTAGGATCCCGGGAAAGAAGTCAGAAAAGTTTTTTTTTTGAAAAAATTTCTTAGAAAGAAACCCTTTAATCCAGCTATATGCCAAAACGGAAACGAAATATCGCTATTTTAATAGTCGCTATTTTGTTACATCGCTATTTTTATAGTCGCTATTTTGTTACATCGCTATTTTGATAGTCGCTATTTTGTAACATCGCTATTTTGATAGTCGCCATTTTCTGACATCGGTATTTTGATAGTCGCTATTTTGATAGTCGCTATTTTGTTACATCGCTATTTTGTTACATCGCTATTTCGTTACAATCGCTATTTTGTTACATCGCTATTTTGATAGTCGCCCTTTCATTACATCGCTATTTTGATTGTCGCTATTTCAATACCGCTATTTTAATACTTGCTATTTTGAACATCGGTATTTCGTTCCAGAGCCCTCGTAATCAGTGGCGTGCATATAATGTAGGCCAAAAGGCGTTGCCTACCCTAGTCTCAGTGGGAAGGAAGAAAGATAGAGATCAGTTGGATGACTTGGTCGTTAATACCCTGAGAGTTTCTTGTTCTTTTATTGAGACATCTCAGACATGCATAGATGGAAGTTTTCCAAAAATTTATTTATAGTCTTCGGTGGCTTAATATAGAGAGCATTTGCGTACAGAGCTGGAGATTCCGGGTTCGAGTCCCGGGCGAAGACAGAAAACTTTTTCTTATATTCCTTTTTTTAATTTCACTTGTTGTTTATAAATTTAGGCCATTATTTGCAATTTGCTTTTTGAAAATTATATTGGCAATCGTCAATTGCGACCAGAAATTTTAACACACGAAAAGATGATCTCATGTTTTTCAGACGTTGATACTTTACGTCTCATTTGAGTATTCATACATTTGACAGTGGGAAGGAAGAATTCTAGAGATCAGTTGGTTGGCTTGATCGAGTTAATACCTTGAGAGTTTATCGTTCTTGTATTGGGACACCGCAGACATGCATAGATGGAAATTTTTTAAAAATTTATGTATATTCCTTGGTGGCTTAATGTAGAGAGCGTTTGCGTACAGACCAAAGATTCCGGGTTAGAGTCCCGGCCGAAGACAGAAAACTTTTTTCTTCTTTTTAATTCTTTAATTTCCCTTGTTTTCTATAATTTTAGGTCCTTGCATTAATTGCAATTTGGTATTTGAGAATTATATTGGCAATCGCCCATTGCGATCAGAAATTTTAACACACGAAAAGTTGATCTCATGTTTTTCAGACGTTGATACTTTACGTCTAATTTAAGTATTCATACCTTTGACAGTGGGAAGGAAGAATTATAGAGATCAGTTGGATGGCTTGGTCGAGTTATTACCCTGAGAGTTTATTGTTCTTGTATTGTGACACCGCAGACATGCATAGATGGAAGTTTTTAAAAAATTTATGTATAGTCTTCGGTGGCTTAATGTAGAGAGCGTTCGCGTACAGAGCAAGAGATTCCGGGTTCGAGTCCCGGCCGAAGACAGAAAACTTTTTCTTATTTTTCTCTCTTTTAATCATTTGTTTAAGCCTTTTTTTATTAGTGTATTCTAAAGATTGCATAAGACCATGGCATTATCGCCCATTTCTCTTCTGATATTTTTCTAATAGGCGCTCCATAAGACTTTTGTGAATGGGGCATGATTTATTTCTATTATCGCTAATGGGCTATTACAGGCTCCGCTTTTTTCGATTCACAAAAGACTTTGAACTCTGAAGACCGCTGGCGCTGTAAGAATGAGAGAGACAGAACAAGGAAGCATCGCGTGGTCTTTCGCGTCTATTGCACACAAACAACCGCATGTCGTCGGTCTTCTCACGTAAGGGCGTATCTCATAAAATTTGAAAATTGAGTACAGACCGCTTAAGCCTCATATGTGCATCTCACGAATGGCCGTATCTCAATATTTAAACTGTGACTATTCCTCATAAATTTTAATGGTCGTATCTCAAAACAATTAATATATGAAACAACGCAAAATATTTAAAATCGCTCTAATTCTGCTTTAACTAGCCAAGGTTTAGATTATCCAGAAAGCAATAAATATGTTATGAAATTTTTATAACAAATAAAGTAAATTGCTTCTATTCTAAGTTGAATTTGGGCGCAAAATACAAAATAATTTAAGATTCACTGGTACCAAGAAAACGCATTTTGATTTTTTTGCGATTTACTGCCTTTTTCCATATTTGTTTAATGTTTTAAGGAGTTTGTTGCTTTGTTTTAGCTTATTTTATTTTGATATTTGATAATAGTTTGTAAGGGAGCTTTTTTCAGAAGTTTTTAACTTTTAGTATAGTACCTATGTGTGTGCTGTCCTTAAATTACGTAACGCAAAAATTCCGAAATTTTGAATCTCCCCCTTCTCATTTAATTGCACCTGTAACGAAACCGCTGACCCCTCTACAAAATTACATAACGTTTGCTACTTATATTTTCCTAAAAACGTTAAATAATTTTTTTGCAATCCATACCGTGTTACTTGGGTTAAAAAAGCCCTGACTACCAAATCTTGTGATGGTGTCTGTCTGTCCGTATGTCTGCCTGAAACCCGAAACTTAAAAACTGATAAACCGATTTTAAAAATATTATTCATAAAAAAGTTTTGGAGGTGGTAAGGGGATGCAAGGAGGTAGTAGGTAGATTCATAAATTTTAAAAAAATCATAATGCAAGAACACACAGCTGGAAGCAAAACGAGGTTTTCAAAGTTAGATAAGGAATTATATCTTTCAACAAAACAAACCAGAGCAGTTAGTAAAACGCTGTTTAAAAATTTAGATTGCAAATTAAATTTTCAAGAAAACTTATCATAGCTTTAAAGCTTGTCAGACACAATTTTTAAAATAACAAGAATAGCTAGAATTATGCATGAACTTTCACAAATTGATTTAAAATTTCATTTTTAACAAAAATAAAGTCCGCAACGACATAGGGAAACAATGTATTTATGGCGCCCAACTAACAGGGAATCTAGGGCATACTAGCACTTGTGATACTAGGTCTTAAGGATGGCTGTGTGCCTACTCGAGCCAGTTTTTACTTTCATAGTACGCGCAGCAATGGCTAGAGAAGCAATTGTTTTCGACGAAAAAATTTAGCTCACACATATACTATACTATAGTAGTGTGAGCTATGATGATCCTAATTTTTTCGAGAAAAAAAAAGTTGCTCCGATTTCAAAAATTTTTATATATCTTTGCGTTTCAGATGATTTTCAACACTTTTTTGTCGCGCCGTCTGTCTGTCTGTCTGTCTGGTTCACCATAGCTCACACTACTATAGTATAGTATATGTGTGAGCTAAAAGTCTGTTTGGTTTACATAAATCAAAATTAAATTAAAATTATTGTTAAAAAAACACTGCTAAAACGACTAGATAAATATTTTCTGTTTACAATATTTTTAAAATAATTCTATATACGCCATTATCGTTTTATAGTGGTCACTTGGTTTTATTTGTTACTCTGTGGCAACAAGGATTTTTGAGTGCGCTTATGAAACCAATAAAAAAGAGAAGGTAAACATAGTGAGCATAACCTTACTTAAATTTTTTGTATTTGTTTTTTAAACTGTTGTGTTAAATTTAAATGTTTTTTATCGTGCAATTTGCACACAATCAGGAGGGCCAGTGCAATAATATCCGTTATGCCTGCAGGTTGGAGGGAAACCTCTTATATTGGCCGTTTAAACAGGCCTTATCTAGGCTTGGGTACCCAGGAGTATAATAAATAATCAATCTTGCAATAGGTAGGTACCAATCTGTACTAGTACTAGTAAAAACTAAAATACGAAAGTATTTATTTACTTCTGTTAGAACCCTTAAGGAAACAAAGTTTTATATGACCGCCTGTTTAAATACTATTTAATATGCAGCTATGGGTAACGAAAAATACAAAAGAATTAAGTTTACCTTTAAGCCTTGCAATAAAACCTGTTTAAAATGCCTAAAAGTAATGGCAAAAACCAAAAGTCTAAAGTTTATGAGTGGTAAATACTCTTAAAAACCTTAAGGAAACTAGGTTCTATATGGCCGCCTATATAATCATATTTACTATTAAACTACTGGTAACTACAAAAACAATAGGATATAAGGTAACCTTTTAGCTCTATTATAAAACACTTTTGTTATGACCTAAAATAATGAAAAAAACTAAAAGACCAAAGTTTTTATTTATTTCTTTTTAAAAACTTTAGGTAAAATGATTTTATAAGACCATCTTTATAAATCAGAAATCAATAAAACCAAAAGTATCTAAATGGAACAGAAGAACACTTTTTGGTTGTATAACACCTCTTTAGGTAATTGGCAATATAAATTACCTTTTTGTAGCCAAATTGATCCTAAAAGCCATAACAGCACCCTCTAAATAACCTTGGAACCAAATTAATAAAACCTTGAGTGGTAATAATGTTACTTGGGATAGCGTGGAGTTCACTTAAAGTGTGCTAATGGGCTGGCTAGGAAGGTATCAAATCCATTATGGTTCCATTTACTTTATAGTTTATTCACTAAATGTTTAATATTTTTACGTAAATTATATACATTGGCTGCGGAATAAGTAGGCATTTTTTAATGCGTCCTTCTTTTTAAATTTTCATGGAATGTCAATGTGAGTGATGTTGTCGTATAGTCTAATCTTAGTTTTCCAATAAGCCAAAAGTCCTTGAAAGCGGAAAAGTAGTGGGATCAATACCTAAAAATTTCCCCCACGCCCCTGTAATGCTGTATAACTTAACGACTAACTCCGCTCCCCCCATTGAGGCGTTAAACCCGGTTCCCACCTACGACTTTCTCGTGCGTGCCCGCGCACGCGTCACATGACTGTCATAACTTTTCATATTGAGATCATGTGACGCGTGGGCGGGCACCCACGAGAAAGTCGTAGATGGGAACCGTGCCTTACGTAATTTAAGCATGGCAGCGAATTCTGGTCTGGATGAGGTTTATTATTTAAAATATTTTTTTTATTTACCTACGTACTAAAATAATTTTAAATATATACCTCAATACGGAATTAGTCGTTCTATACGAGAATTCTCGTCTTTTGTAACTATAGGCAGAGCACCCTCTAAGAAATAAATTTGTTTTTGTCGTTAAAAGCATTTTAATGGGTTTCCATTCACAACAAATCAAATTTTTATCAGCATTGGTTAACGCCAGAGGGTGATTCCACCGTTACGTGTGTGACATTCAGACTTATTTTTTTTAGAATTATTGCTTTTAAACCCAACAAATACAAATCGTAATCATTAAATATAATTTTGCTGGGTTAAGTTGTTAGTTTTGCTTAGGTTAATGCCAAAAAAATCACTGTTGGAAAGATATTAATTTACTTATGGGATTATAAAAAATCGTTACGTGTGTGAAGCTTATTTCTTAAAAAATAATGTATTTTTGTTATTTTACAAATTTTCTGCAAACTGCCAAATACTTAATTCAACTTTTATTTTTTACCTAATAGTTGGTAATATTTAGTACAATAAGATTTATATTTGAATATCACTTTATGCATTTTATTATTTCATTTATAAATTTAAAAGTGTGTTACGTATGTGACAACAACGTGTTAAGTGTGTGACTAATGAACAAATACAAAAAGTAACAGCTAATAATATTTTATTTTTAAGACGAACTATAACTAGACAGTGGCGTATATACGGGGCGGGCCTGGGCTAAGATTTTTTTGGATATTTTCCACATATTTCATTAATACAAACATAAAATAGCACAAAATACAGCCTCATGAGGTCACGGGCCCCCCGCAAAACTGTCTCGGGCCCACCCCGAAACTTTTTTCTATATACGCCACTGTAACTAGACAACTCAACAGGATATATTTTTTTTAAACTTCAATATTACTTGATCAAATAACTTTTTACTATTTTTTTCGGTTAGGCTCATTTAGTTTTAAAAATGGTAATCTACTGTTATTGTCTCCATAACCTCGTCTATTTCCAACTGTGAAATATGCATAACGTGCGTTGATTTTAAAACACTTAATGCAGCTTTAATAAAATTCGAGCGAATTTTGGACTACCAATTTTTCATCTTTAGATTGAGACAGTTGCCGAACTAAAGCTTCCTCCTATGCCGTCTACCACACCTTTTCCATTGCTTGTGGCAAAATATTTCCATGTAAAATTTACTTTGAATTTGTCTTTTAAAAATAGGAGTAAGCATACCATGTATCACTAAAAATTATTAGGGAGTCAAACTTTTAAAGGTGATGTTTAAGTGATTCTATCGGGACGTTCTTATAAGGGAAGTTCTTATAAACATAAGTCTAAAAATTTATAGTTTTCAAGATACGTCAAACATTTTTGTAAATATATTTTTTTCATAAGAATGTTACCATGTACTAAGTATATTTTACACAACTTTGTTGAAATTCGACAGTGTTATTTATAGCAGTAGGTGCCAATTTAGGATTAACTGGAATAACATTATTAGGTCTAATAGCATTCCGCAGATGAACACAATGAATACTATAATTATTTTGTTTTATATTTATGCCAATGACTATATGAACTATTCCTTTTAGAACTACTCAAAGAATAGGCATTTAAGTCAAAAACTGTAGAAATAAAATTATTACTTACAAAATATTGCATTTTATTTCACAAGTGATAAATATTCGTTACGTGTGTGACAGATTTATTTATATTAATAAAAATAAACTTATAACGTGCAATTTTTTTACATTTTGTTTCTGGTACCTTATAAATGTGTTGGCTCTTGATACAAAAAATTGGGGTTGATTAATGCCTATTTTCCGAGTAATAAATTTTTGTTTCTGTTTTCGTTACGTGTGTGACAACAGTTTATCATGTCATGTATTTTTAGGCCAAACCAAATAAACAAGCGAACTTTGGCATAAAAATTTGTAAATTTGTTGTATATGGTACTACGGTATGGTTGATTTATTGTTTAATATCAAAAGCTTAAGAAAAAATAAATTTTTGGGATGTTTATCTTTAAGCTAAAATAATGGAGATTTTGATATAAATTAGATTAATGTTTTTTCTTCGGGTTTTTTGGGGAAATATAAAAACTATATGAAGTCTTTACACAAGATCATAAACTAAGTCTTGTTGGCTTTAATGTAAGACTAATTTTAATAACCTATAAAACTATTTATAATATGTCCGCTTAGGACCACTTTCTGTGGAATCGCCCCAGACATCTTTCTAAACCCCAAAAAGAGTTATAATCTTTTTCCGGTTTACAACTTTACTACTTTGTAGATTTATTTGTTTTAAATAAATAAAACAGATTACTAAATCATGCCGCGCTTAGTGGCTAAACCTTTTGTTAAATATTTTTATACTTTATTTACAATTAGCTCAATGTATAACTATAGGCATGACACAAATATGTATGCAAGACACATTGTTGCCAAGTCATTCATGTATTAATGGAGATGTTTGCCTTGTACGTTCTTCACACACTTTTGGAAGCATGCCAAATCATTAGGGTATTTAAAGCATTCATTTCACAACACTTGATGCTATCCGTCAGTCAATAGGCATATTGACGCATGCGCCTAAAAAAATATTGGGAGTGGTTAAAAAACTCACAGACCACTTGTTGCTTACACTTTTTATTATTTTGGGGCAAATATATCCTCTAATTTATATATGATATAAGTAATACTCTGTCCTTCTGTCTGTTTTTATTATAGCATCATTATGGACCGGTTTCACTAACAACACTAAACCGCGCTAAGCTAAGCTGGCCCTTTCTTAAGGTTTCCTTATAAATCAAGGGCTGGCCCACTTAACCATCGCACATAAGGACAAATAAGTACCTACATTAGGGCGCCAATAATAGTAAAACCAATTTAGTTCAAACTAATCACACATATCTTTAAAATGTTACTTATAGGTACGGCCCCAAGGAAACATAAGAATCTTGTGTTTTATTATAAACTCGCCCAAATGTATTAGCATCAGCGCAAAGTTGGCTTTGCTTACACGCAAAACCTTGACAGAAAAACTTTTATTTGTTCAGGGCTATCAAAACGGACGGGCCACGATCCTCCACTTTGTTGACGTCACATCCGGGGCTGATTTTTTTTTGATGGTCACGTTACGACACAGCTGATTGTCTTTAAAATATTGAAGTTAGAATGACGGTTCATGAATATTTAATTTTTTTTTAAATAACGTCGTTTTTGAGATTGTTTTTACTTTATTCTTGCAGAACAATTTTTTTAAATGTATAGTAATCCTTAATTTTTCATAGCCGCTTCATTAGCTCACACAATAATTCAGTTTAAAGCAGAAGCAAATGTGACAATCACAGATGACAAAGTCAAATACATGTCAAATATAACAGTTGGCATGTGGTACATGGCGGGTAATTTGAATTCAAAATAAGAAATACTAAATCTTGAAGATTTTAACCTTTTAATCATGTTGCTTCCTTACAAACCTTTGGTGGAATTTTGGGATGGTGTCTGAGAATATTTCACTGAAATTTTGCGAAAATCTGTAGTGCCATTTTGAAAATATTATAAAAAAACGTCTGACCTCCCATAAGACCCAATGTAAAATTCAGCCCCGGGAGAACAGCTGATTTTTTCAGGGTCGTGGCCTCTATTTTTGTGTTGGCCTTGATTTGTTATTTGTTGTACGTCAAATTTAGACGGTGTCAACGTAAAAATTACTACAAGGTTTTATAAAAAAGCATTTTTGATTAAAAATATATTAAAATTTTTAAGTTAGCTAGAGTTCTATAAAAAGTTCCGCCGAGTACACCGATATTTCTTTGCTACCTGGTAAACATATCTTATAGCCAATTTAATAAAGTATAATTTTCGTCCCCCCTCTTTCCCCCTCTTTTTTTAAATGGTTTTATTTACTTGATTCCGTATCAGGGTTCCGTATACTTGTTTCCATACTTATTTCTGTTTCAAATCTTGAAACAGCTATTTCAGATACTTTCTGATAAACTAGAGATTTGGTATATGTATCGAGTTTTGGTGATTATAAAACTTTGATATATTTTTATTAAAAAATAAAAATGTCGGATGTAAAATGGCGGACATGTTTATTTGTAAAACAATTTGCCTCAAATTCTAAAGTTGCACTGCTTAAGGTTACTCAACATAATTTTTGGTTCCTTAAAACATTAAAATGGCTGATAATTTATGAGTCAATATGTATCAAGAACTACAGCAGCGGCAAGCAAGAGGTGATCATCCAAAAGCTCCAGTAAAAGAAAAAAAGTAAAATAACAACTCAGTTTTATGATGAAATGGGCTCGTTTTTGATCAACCTAAACAAGGTGGAGTCAATAGCAATAATGGAAATACAACACGCACATTTTTTAAAAAACCTTTTTAAAATATCCGGTATCGATAAAGGATTGATAGAAAGACTTGCAAATATACTTTCCATCACTTCTTGTGAGCACTACATCAACGAGAAAATTTTTTAAAAGTATGGTTTTGAAACAGCAGAAATATCAATTTCTCTTTATGGATGGTATAAAATGAGTGCTAGCTTTCATAACTATTGATGCATGGAGCTGATATAATAAAATCACTACCTTTGCCAGTAGGGCCACTGTCAGAAGATGTAATTGAGATGGCCTACAAAGAGTATAAGAAATTTCGACAATATTACTCTAGGAAAACCTGAAAAATTAACACTAATAGCGATATATTTAACTGGATGCTGGCATGCTCTGACCCTATTGTGACCAGTTAGCGAAAAAAACGAGAAAAGTTATTAAAAAGAGTGGTGTTAAGTATGCTAAGGCTGCCAATCTTCTATGGTGGAGAAGGTAATGAAGATGGTAAATATAAGGACGACGCAATTGTTTTCTTTAATTAAAATACTTATCCTCAAATAACATTAATTGTGCATGTTTTTGTAACATAAATATTAAATGTATTCCTCAAAAAAAAAAAAGAATTGTTTGAAAAACATTTGGTCCGTTTTTTGGCCCAGGGTATCAAAGTTGGGAGGGCCTGAGGCCTCCAGGCTCCTCCTTAGTTCCGCCTATGGATAGAGTTAAATAATAAACAAAAAGAAGCAGCTGACTAATATTAAGTATATAGTTGATATGGGCGGCGGATAAAAGGTCGAAAGTACAAAAGGTCGAAAGTACAAAGGTCGAAAAAATAAGGTCGAAAATACAAAAGGTCGAAAGTTCAAAAGGTCGAAAGTACAAAAGGTCGAAAATACAAAAAGTCGAAAATACAAAAGGTCGAAAATACCAAAGGTCGAAAGTACAAAAGGTCGAAAGTACAAAAGGTCGAAAGTACAAAAGGTCGAAAGTAAAAAAGGTCGAAAGTACAAAAGGTTTGTACTTTCGACCTTTTGTACTTTCGACCTTTTGTACTTTCGACCTTTTGTATTTTCGACCTTATTTTTTCGACCTTATTTTTTCGACCTTTTGTACTTTCGACCTTTGGTACTTTCGACCTTTTAGCCGCCGCCCAGTTGATATTGTATTACATTGGCAACGCCTCATAGCTATGGTAAACCAAATTTTACGGCAAAATCTAAGTAAAGAAGCCTTAAAAAATTAGTGTTTCACTTTGTACATGCAGTGTGCCGCTCGGGGTTTAATGTTCGAAGGATAAAACACTAAGACCTTTTAAAGGAGAGTTCAAATAGGTACTTACCTAATAAATAAAGATCCGAAACTTAAAAGAGGAGCCAAAATTATATTAAAATGTGCGCAAATATAGATGTATAAAGCTCCGTCGTAATTTGTTTGACATAAACAGTCAAAAAAACAACGAATAGGAAACGTCAAAGCCCGGCTAAATCAATACAGAATTATTGAAATAAAGTCAGGCTATAATAGTGCCAGGCACAATTTTGACACCTTCACATTGTAATATCAGCTGTGATCTTTGAACACATGGCCTTTGTTTACTATATGAGCCGGAATAAATAGTGCCTTCTTTTATTACTTGAAAATAAATGACGAAAGTTTTAAATTCGACTTTGGTATGTCAATTTTGAAGGATAATCTGTCAGTTTTCAATGTGAATGTATTAAAATAGTGCCTGGCACAATTATAGCCTGGCTGTATTTCAATAATTCACTAATATGTTCGTAACAACGAGATAAAAGTATATATGTTCCTTCCTAATGAAATCGTTTAAAAGAAGACATCAATCAAAAGCAACTAAAATAGTAAGCTAATGACTAATTAGTGCAGTGCCTCATTTTGTGAATCAATAAAAAAATTAAAGGAAGTGCGTGCCACTGTATTAATCCCTCTACTCCCTTCCCGCCCATCAAGGTTTTGATGACGCGGTGTCACTTTAATACAATATCAACTATAGTTAAATTGTTTTTACCAACACATTTTTCGTTAATGTCAAATCTGATGAAGATACCGGTGCGGTATAATCGCTTTAACATGGAACAACGTCGACCGTGTGGAAAATAATCGTTCTCAAAGGTGCTTTTAAGCTTATTGACGGGATATCGTTTGAAATCGGTCAGGGAAAAGGTTAAATCCAGGATCAATTTGTTTCTGTCATAAAAGCCACAAAACATCAATTTGGGCTTACATATTCAACGATCAAAGCTAGACACACCAGATTTATAGCTTGAAACCTGGCTTACTATGACATGACTAATTTTTTTTTATAAAAAACACCCAACTGCTAAATTTACTTGTAACTACTAGTCGCAGTTGGATACAAAATTGATAGGTATACCTACAATGTACCACATGCTTCAACTTTTAGTTCTGATGTCCAAAGCGCACTTACGAAATTATTATACAGTTTTGTATTTTTATGAATCAAGTTATTGGATAAATTTGTACTCAACTGCGACGTAGTCATAAGTAAATTTAGCAGTTGGGTGTTTTTTTTTAATTAATTTTTTTTTTATTTCCAACTTTTAGGTTTAATTCTTATTCAGCATTATTAGAAGCACTATACATTTACAATTCATTTAGATTTACCCAAAATGTAGGTGTAGATTTTCTGTGTGAAAGGTATAGCTGCAACTATTACTAATAAGGAGGGTGGGGAGAAGAGAGTGAGAGGAAGGGATAAACTAGTAAAATAATGTTGGGAAAAAAGTCTTAAAGCGTGTGCAGAAAGAATTTTTGAAATCGCTCTATATTTGTGAAAATTTCATTGTCTACAATCGACTATAGAACATCATTTTTGATGATGAGGGCTTGGCTTTTAAGATAATCGGGTAAAACATGTGACCAACATGTGGTTTTTAAAATTTTTTTACATTTTTTCAATAAACGAATTCCGCTGAAAAGTTTGGCATTCGTCTGACCCCACTAGCTTATACATTGTTAAAAAGGGAATTTTATTTTATATAATAAAGTGTTGAATAAGTTTTTTCCCAAAGAGCTTAGTTTTTGAGAAAATTGGAGAAAACTTGTAAAACAATTGGTAAGTTTAGTAATTTTTCAAAATTGATGCAATTTACGGACGACCCTAAATTGTTATAAATAAAAATAATATTGATGTGTTTACATCGTTTTAAAGGACATCCCATTGTCTACAATCGACTACAAGATACAGTTTTTGATAGTGCTTAGTTTTCAAGAAAATCGGGTAAAGCATGTAATAAACATGTTTCTTAATTTAATTTTTTTAAATCACCTCACCGGACGTCGCTAACGAGTTTATCATTGGTCGTACCCCACTGGCCAATACATTGTTAAAAAGAAAATTTTATTGTCTATGATAAAGGTAATTGCATAATTTTCCCTAGAAAGCTTAGTTTATGAGAAAATTTGAAGAAAACCTTAAGATCTCAGGTTTTGGGGGGTTTTTGGGGGTTTTTGCAGCAAAAAACACATGTTTTATTTATTTATTCAGATATTCGAACACGACTATAAGAAAAGGGGGGATAAAAAAAATTGGACCAAAACTTGGCTTGCCAAAATCCAGATCGTTAATCTGTGACCTCTTGTCAGCTAGAATCCATTGTCAAACTGCGGTCCTCATATTTTGCATACTCAACTACCTACAGCGCCTTCACTAGGTATAATGTATTCGCTGGTGTGTCTACCCTAACAAAAAGCCAAAAGATTTGATATAGTGAAAAAAAAGCATGTATGCCTTTTTTATTCAACCAACAATACATTGATAACGTCGTTAAAGGGAAAAGTGCACCCGTTCAAAAAAAAAATCAAAAACACATGTATAATAATGACGTAATTAAGGTTTTTTGTGTCTTATTTGGAGATAAGTAAAATGCAAAATATCCAAATGGTAACCGGAAGTTAAATTATTAAATCAACGAACTACAGGTAAAGTTCGATTTATTTATCAAAAAATTTTAAAAAATTATATAAATATTTTTAATTTTGTTAATTTTTTTAATAATTTTCTATTAAATGCCATTTTAGGGTAAATATTTTTTAGTTGGGAAGGTATTAGATACTTCACGGTTTTGTTTACTTTAACCACAGCGGCCAAGTATACTTTGCAATCGAATATACCTCAAAGAGTTTACTTTGAAATCGAATATACCAAAGAGTTATTTATAGGTATTTTTACTCGCTTTGTACAAACTCATTGATATTTAAATATTGTTTTTTTTTAGGGAATTAAGATGTCTTCGAAACGTAATTCATATGAATCTCATGTGGTCTTATGTGTTAAATTACACCATGTGGATTATCAGTCTTGTTGAGGTAAGTAATTAATTTTTACAATTTTTAACCTATTTTAGAAAACAAACATCCAAAAATTTTTGATATTCTTAATCTTAGCTTGTACTTTTGTTTTAACATAATTCGTTCCTAAAAAAAAGTGAGCCTTATACTGTTTACCCACTCTAATTTAAGAAATTCAGTAAAAATCGGCTGTATAATTTAGAAAAAAAAGAGTTAACTAAATACATAAATCTGCTATAGAGTGATGACTTAAACTAAACCACTTCATACAGCGTTGATTTACACATAAGCGTAACGTGTAAAACAAACAAAAAAACTTACCGTTTTCGTCGATTTTTTTAAGGGCGCCCTTTTCAGTCTTCGAAACCCCCGCCCCTTAAGTCACGCTACGCCGCTGTGGAAATGGTTTACGTTATCGCTTTTAATTTTGGTTAAGGAGGGGCCTTACCTTTTTGTCCGGGGTGGCAAAACTGCTAGGGTCGCCCCTGCAAGCAGATAGCTTAGGACGGAGGGGGGCATGAATCCTATGCCCCCCCCATTATGATCGCCAGTGTTGGTTCAGGTCTAAAAAAAATTTTCCCATATAGTTGCTGTTTTTGGTATAAATTATTATCGTCTCATGGTAAGCCAGAGCCACCACGAGACAAATACCAAAAAGATATGTATGATTTTGTTATAGGGGAAGGACGGTTAAAATGGCGAACCTAAGCGAAAAAAGCGCATATCAAAACAGCGCTTTTAAAAACAGCGCGTGTTCAGAATAGCGCGTGTTTAAAATACCACGTTTCAGAAGAGCGCGTGTTCAAAATTGCGCATATCAAAATAGCGCGTGTTGATAATACCGCGTGTTCATAAGAGCGCATATAAAAATAGGGCGTGAAATAATCCGATGGCTTGCCATGCTTAACGCAAATATATATATTTCGACCTTAGAGTAATAAAAATATAAAGAGAAGTAATCAACCGCGGCGGCCCCGTGTAAATTTTTCCTATTCGTGGCGGTCATTCCTGAAAACTTAGAATTTACAGAATCCTCGACGATGGCAACATGGCTGCGTCACTGGAATCATCTCGCAAAAACCAAACCACTTCTTGTTTATTTTTACGTCCAACTAAGTTTTTTTATCCAAAAATAAAACTCAACACACAGTAAAAAAATGCCAAAAATTCAATACACCGAGTCCGACGGCCAAGACAACAATGCATTTACTACAAACACATGTTACTGTCAGTGTCGACCTTAGAGCTTAGGAAAATCTGGGCTAACCGTTCACGACTTGAGGACCCACCTCAATAAACTTTTTTGTTTGAAACTCGTATACTATGATTGAGTAGAAATAAAATTTCGAACTTCCATTGTCTTTATTTATTTTAAACATGACGTTTCGGTTAGTAAGTTTCTCTAACCGTTTTCAAGTTTAAACTAAACCATCCAGCCTAAAGGCTACTACTTATACTACTTGTTGTGTAGTCGGGTGTGACGACCTGCCACCTTTTTTTAATTCTAAGACGCTTGTTTTCCTTAAGGTGTGGTTTCCATATGTTTGGTATGTCCGTGCTTGGTTGATTGAAAACTTCTTCATTCTGCATTATAAACGCAGCTTCAATAAACTTTCGTTTTCGCCAATGTCACTCCTTATGCAAAACTTTAGCTTCAGACCATTGAATCATGTGATCATTTGACCATACATGATCCGCTAAACCGGATTTTTCAATATCCCCTAATTGGGTACTTTTTAGATGTTCATTTACTCTAACATGGCACAGGGGATTTGGTAAATACATTCCTTGACTATTCGTCTTATATTTTCTGAAACCCCTTGAACATATTATTTTGAGAATTTGCTACTTTTGGTTTGTTTATAAGATCGTTGAGTTTATTAATTTCTCGGAATAACCATTTTGTTTTAAGTAGGTTTCCTATATACAATGGTTTAAATGTTTCTCTCTATTCGTTTGACAAGAACATCCAAAAAAGGTAAGGCTGAATCTTTTTCAATCTCCATTGTGCATTTGATTGTTGGTCGACTACCATTCAGAAGATGTAGAAAATTCGGCAGGTTGTCATCATTTTCTGGCAATATAATAAATGTGTCATCCATGTATCGTAGCCATAATTTTGATTTAACTCTTGCTGTGTTGATCGCATGGTCCTCGAAGCACTCCATGTAGATGTTTGCGCGTAAAACTTATTTTTTGGTAAGTAAGCTTTCCAATCCTCCTTTTGGGAAATCGGTATTAAACCTACCCCTGGTCAAATTATCGCAATTAAATCAAAAACCATAGAGACACCACCATTTTCCACACAAAAAATGTTACACAAAAATATTTTTTTTTTCGAAAAAATTCTTTTTGTAAAAGTAGTATTTCAAAAAGTACTTTTTGAAAAAAAGTTTTAGATTTTTTTAAAAATATTTGTAGAGTATAAGAAATGAATAAAATTGCAAACTTGAACCACGGCGGCGGCGAATCGCCCCGGCGGGAAATTGGGTCGGTGGCAAGTTGGGTGGAGGGAGAATTGGTTCAGCTGCGAATTGTCATATTCCCTAAAACTATTTTTTAAATATATTATATCAGATCAAATATAAGTTACAACATCGCTTTCTTAAGAAATATTATCTAAGAAAAACGAAGAACAAACATTTTCTCGACGCAAACAATGCCTTCCCAAGCTATTGTTTTTCGGGTCAGCATACAGGGTACTTCAAAATATCACGAAGTTTTTAGTGTTAATAACTATGTTCTCGGGAAAAATTACGTAACGCAATAATTCAGGATTTTTGACCCCCCTTCCTCCTTCACGCATTTTTAATAAAAAATACATCAAAATTTCACTAAGTATATCGCAAGGCTAAACCCACCACCGCCCTTCCCCCTTGAACATTATGTTATTTAAGAATGGCCCCTACATACAAGCTCATCCTTCAAGGTGGGCATAGATCTTTCAATTGCAGATAAACTTATGGATCCAGATTTTTGCCCAAGAAATGTGATGATTAGAAGATTCAATTTTGGCGGTAGGAGAATCCAAAATTGTCAGAATGTGGGAAATTTTTAAAGCATGCCTCCAAAAAGGCTTCAATAGTAAAACTTTCATTATACTATCAAAATGTTTGTAGTAATAAAAACAAAAAAAAATGATGTCCAGCAAACAGCTGTAATAGATCAATATGATGTATTTCTTTTTACAGAAACCTGGTTGGATGATTTAATAACACCTGATATGTTGGGATTAGGTAATTATAATGTTTTTAAATGTGATCGTTCTCAGAATACCAGTAATTGTGAGAGAGGGGGTGGCGTCATGATTGCTATTAAAAAATGCTATTGCTCTGTTGTTCTTGATTCTGATGACTGTATTGAAAATTTGTTTATTAGAGTTACTATTGGAAACAAAACAGTACTATTAGGTTGTGTCTATCTATCCCCATCTACACCTTGCGAAAAATATAAAGCATATTGTGACTCAGTTGAAGATATTTTGTGCAGTCAAAAATTTGATCATATATTTTTGCTTGGCGATTTCAACTTGCCTAGGATACATTGGTGCAATATGGAAAATGGTTGTTGGGCAACTGGTCAAATGAATAATAAGTCTGAATGTATTTCCGACTTTTTTTCTTTTTTGAATTTTTTTCAGCACAACAAGGTACCAAATATATATGGTAATACTCTAGATTTAGTTTTTAGCAATCAAAATAACTTAAGTGTAGTAGTAGTAAATGATCCATTTATAAGATTAGATCAGAAGCATCCAGCATTGGAGATAAATATTGACATTCAGCCAGAGCAACCATCTCTTTCTTTTGATTATGAATTTTACAATTTCAAATATGCAAATTATGAAGGCATCAATCATCATTTAGCATGCTCCAACTGGGATGATATGTTTGAATCAGATATCAATACTATGGTTGATAAATTTTATAATGAACTTCAATATACAATAGATAAGTTTGTGCCAATTTGTCGGGCAAAGAAGTCAAATTTTCCAAGCTGGATGCCAAATAATTTAAAAGAATTGATAATTACCAAAAAAATTTTGCACAAGGAATACAAAGAGAGTGGCTCGATCGATGACTATATCAAGTTTATGACATCACGTCGTGACTGTAAAGAATCATACAAACAGTCTCGGGAATTATTTATCAACAATCTAGAAATAAATATGCAAGTCAATCCAAATGAATTTTGGAGATATGCAAAAAATAAAAACAATTCCAGTTCCTTACCTAATACTATGTCATATGGTAATGAAACATCTTCAGATGCACAAGATATAGCCAACATGTTTGCCACTTTTTTTGGCGATGTTTATGAATCTGATTTAGAAAATGACATTGATTTTGAGGTTAATCATGGCATACCCTCCGACTTAAACTTATGTGATATAAATATAGATTTAATTGATGTATATAATGCAATAGAAAAACTCAAAAGATCTCTAGGAAAAGGCCCCGATGGCATTCCTCGGGATTTCATATATAACTGTAGGTTTATTTTGGCGCCAGTTTTACACAAAATATTTACTAAGTCATTATCATTAGGGGAATTTCCAGAAAAATGGAAGATTAGCTTCTTAACTCCCATATTTAAAAGTGGTAATAAGGAAAAAATCGAAAATTATCGTGGGATCTCGAAAATAAGTTTATTTAGCAAAATATTTGAACATATAGTAACAAATAAAATAACTCCTTTATTATCACCTCTTCTCTGCCAAGAACAACATGGGTTTCAGAGAGGTAAATCGACAGTAAGTAATCTTCTTATTTACACAGAATATATATCTGAGGCTTTGGAGAGCCGTTGTCAGGTGGATGCAATCCACACGGATTTCTCTAAAGCCTTTGATAAAATTAACCATAGGATCCTCTTAAGTAAGTTAAAACATCATGGCTTCTCTGGAGGGTTCTTTAGATGGATTATGAGCTACCTAAGCAAAAGAAGTCAAATTGTTAATATAAATAATATTCATTCATTTAGAATTGAAGTTTGCTCAGGAGTGCCTCAAGGGGGACATTTGTCACCACTTTTATTTAATTTATTTATCAATGATCTCTATTTCTGTGTAAAAAACTGTAAATTCTTACTGTTTGCAGATGATTTTAAATTATATTTAGTAATTGGATGTCATCAAGATTGCCTATTAATTCAAGAGGATTTAGACTGCTTTAATTTATGGTGCCAAAATAACAAGTTATCATTGAACTTAAACAAATGTAGTGTCATGAGATATTTCAGAATTCATAAACCAATAATATTTGACTACATCTTAAATTCTACTACTTTAAACAGTGTGGATCAAATTAAGGACTTAGGTGTTATTTTTGATCAAAAAATTGAATTTAATTTGCACATTGAAAATATTTGCAACAAAAGTCTACGAGTGTTAGGGTTTATATCGCATACTTTAGAGGAATTCAATAACGTATATTGCTTTAAATTGTTGTACTGTTCTCTGGTGCGATCATTGATTGAGTATGCTAGTCAAATTTGGAATCCACACTATTTTAAATATATAGATATGTTAGAAAAAATTCAGCGTAGGTTTTTAAGGTTAATAAACTACAAGCTAAGAATACCAAAAGATCATATTGACTACATATCTCTACAGAGTTTATTGAGTATTCAATCTTTGGAAAAGCGGAGGTTTATGATGGATACCAGGTTACTGTTTAAAATTATAAATAATAATGTTGATTGTCCTAAATTATTAGAAATGATCTCTTTTCAAGTTCCACAAAGACAGACTAGAAATTATTCTTTATTGTTTGTGCAATTTCATAGAACTGCACATGGGATAAACTCTCCTCTTACTAGAATGGCAAATTCTAGTAACTTTACAACAATTCAACAAGTTTGTGAAAAAATTTGCTCAATAATTATTACTACATAATACTGTTAGTTATAGTTCATACTATTGTAAGTTAAATTTTTGTAAATGGCATGACCGTTGAAAATAAAAAATAAAAAAAAATAAATAAAAAAATAAAAAAATGCCCTTAATTTCTTCTGCAAGTTCAACACGCGAGGTCACCCGAAATGGCAACAACGCTTAAAATAGCACAATCAAACATTTTTTTTCTGTGGAATGTGCTGTTGGCTGTTGCATGGTTCGTTGTTTTTGAGTTTGGTGGTATAACTGCATTCTTTATTTTGTTAATACAAAAAATAAGTTATTTGTACTTCACAATGAATAGGAAGAAGGGCTGTGTTTGTGAAATTACGGTGATAAATCAAAATGTTTTATTAGTATTTTGATTAAATGTAAATACACGACGGCACTGGCTAAACTAAAAAAAATTATATAAATTTATTACGTCATTAGATGATGCAGTATTGCCGATTTCAGGTAGAAACAAAATAGTATTTTATTAAACAGCTAATATCTTAAAAAAGATAAATAAAAAGCATTCTAGCAAGGTCTCGTAACTAAAAGGTTCCAATTTACAAAAAACTCAGGGGTGGGACTTGCTCCGAGGGGGCCAAGTCTGCAAATCCATAACTCATCTTTACGCCTCGGAGTGCCCTATATGTTTTTAAAAATTACTTTCTTTTGCTTTTCAAAATATTCCGGGTAAAACCTTTTCAAATTGTCAGCCTGAATATATTTCTACATAATTATGTCTAGCATTAAGTGCTCATTGAAATTTTTATTTCGATGATTAGTAGTGCTTAAACTCTATAAACAAATAAGCCGCCTATTAAATAATAACATAGAATACCCTTAATTTCGGTTAGATTTGTTTGATCAATGATTAATACTTTAGGGTCCTCTACAATAAGATAGAGAACCCCTCTTCCATGGGAATGTAGTCCGCAGCCTAAAACCAAACCCGGCCCTGCTAACACAAAATCTGTAATATGACGTCATATCGCTGTTACCAGGTTTTTATGAAAGTCGTGGGGAAAGGGACCGTTCATAAATTATGTTCTTGTAATGAAAGGTTTTCGAATGATGTAAACAAAAATTCACAGTACAAAACAACGCGACGCGGACTAATAAGCGTAGGACAAAATATCGCGTGGGTTAAATAGGTCAACAAAACTAAAGCACTATATATTTTGCAACTGGTTACAAGTTGAACCTGATTTATTATTTATACAATTTGAAGAAGATACAGGAGGCGACAACAGCGTAACGCATGAATTATTTACCAACAAATGAATGAATGACTGCCCAAAACGAGTTTACCGCTCCTCTTATTTTTTCTTACTCTGAGATTTCGACTAAGGGTCTCTTTTTCAAACATATTTGAAATAAAAGAAAACCTTTCCGGACTTTTTTCCCGGGATCCTAGAGGGTACAAACGAAACCTAAGCATTTAAAAAAATATATTTTTTCTTAAATTAGTTCTCTTGTCCTCCTTTTGGGGGGTCGATATTGATGTTTTCCTAACCCTTCTCAAATGATCGCAAACGTATCATAACTGGTCCAAATACTCCCTGAACTTTTTCCACCTAAAAAATGTCCCCAAGTCACAGGTTAGGATACGTTTGCGCTTAATTGACAAAGGTTAGAACAACACCGATTGTGTAGCTTTAGGCTTTGTCGCTCTAAGGCTATTTTACTTGAGCCTCTTGATTGTTATAGTTGAGGAGAGAAAGGAGCCTTATTACCAGACCGGACTTATGTCACGGCACTTGCAATAAGGGAGAAGGAATGTTAAAAATGACTTAAAACCAGACTAGTGCACTTGCTGTAAGTTGGAAATAAGAACTCGCAACCAGATTAGGCACCTGCTACGAGTTTTAAGTAAAAAACCTATAACCAGACGAAGCACCTGCTATAGGTTTAAGTAAGAACTATATAGTAACCAGACGGTGCACTTGCTACTATTTATTTAAAGGATAATTGCCAGAACGCAGTCTCACGGTCTGCTAGCAGGTATCCTAGGGCGAAAATAGACTTGGACACAATAGTGAGAAACAGCAGTCTGTTTGAATCCTTTTCATTAATTGCCAATCGACTGCTTATATATACAATAAATGCTTATTAACCTAAAATCAATTTGCTTCTAAACACCATTTAAAATATCGTATTCACAATAAGTTTGGTAAGTATACTAATTTAAAATATCATGTGAACTATTGTGAATTATAAAGGTGTAAAATAAAAAATTGTTCCATTTTGAATAAACGGACACCGATTTCAACCTGCCAAAATAAGGACCAGAAATAATATTTTAAGGAACTAAATTTTTGAAAAAATCTTTCGGTTTGATGCGGTTCAGTTCGGTTCGGTTCGGTTTGATTCGGTTTGGGTTCACACCCCTTAGGATCCCGGGAAAGAAATCAGGAAAGCTTTCTTTTAATAAATATGTTATTTTAAACAGAAGAAAAGCAAACCACCAGGATTGCAGCGCAATCAGAGTGATACCAACCACCCTTATTAAGGAACAAGGGTTGAATGGAACTCTAGGAATGATATCCGAGGTCATGCTTAATACGGTGTACAGTAGAAATCTTTACAACATTTTCTTCCCAAAGAGGGAGGACTGGTTAAAGAACAGAACCAATTTTTTAAATAACGATAGCTTCTGAAATAACGACGGGTCCAAAATATCTTCAGGCGTTAGATCTGGAATTAATGTATTCAAGAAAGTATTCGAGATTACACAATGACATAGTCTCGGCCAGTTTGCTTCTATATTTCAGGCCGAACTTTTGTCACGGCAGGCCGAACTCGTAGGAATTGAACTGTGTGCCTGGTGGATTACTGACCACGAATGGACCAACAGGACAATAAAAATGTTCTCCGACGGTCAAGCAGCGTTAAGAGTGCTTGATTACCATACGGTCTCATCGAGAACTGTGAGGAGCTGCAGGGATTCGATGAATGCGCTTGGTAGCGCTAACAATGTGTTATCAGAAGAAATACCAGGGCATTCCGGGCACACGGGAAATAAGGCCATAGACCAAGCAGCGAGTGAAGCAACATCTGCCGAATTTCATACTGAGGATATCATACAATGCTGCTAACTCATATTAAAATGGATGGAGAATAGCTTCCAACAATACTGGATAAATATGCCAGAACTAGTTCACTCTAAAGAGTTCATTAAAGGACCTTGTAGAAAGGGAGCCACTGTGGACTGAGTGCCCATGCACAGAATGGACTAACAGAAGAGACAGAATGTAGACTTTGTATGAAGGATGACGAAACAGTTAGACATGCTATTGTCCGGCTATTGCAAGTTTACGTCATAACACTTTCGGTAAACCTCAGATTAATTAAGAAGATCTGAACATTGTCTCACAGAAACTGATAGACAACCTTTTTGGAGGATTAGGCATACAGTGGTGAGAAACCACTTAGTGAGCCACCATAGACCCACTGATGGTCGCAGTGGAAATGATGCAAGGCCCACTCACATCAATCATTATCATCATCATGACTAGACAAGTATCAAATTAAATAAAACGTTACTTTTAGGCAATTTGCCATCTTACCCACTTCGCGGTCTTACCCGTCCCTCCTCTACTTTTTTGACAATTTTTATTCAAGTTATTCTATTATATTGGAATGCATTGATTTATTTAATTTGTGTTTTTAATAATAAGGGATAGCAAAAAAAATTGAATTATTGTAGCCTACTCTTCTAAATACTAAAAACTTATATAGAAACTACCTTATAAACATCCATGTTTCATATGGAAAACAGGGAATTTAATTTAGTACACTCCTACTAGAAACTTACCCTAAACCTCTACAATTATTTTTTAAAACCAGCCTCTACTTAAATTACACAAATTCTAAATAAGATATTTGTCTTAAAATTACTAAAAATTTTAATAAAACTGTCATTAAATTTATTTACGAACCGAATCCGAATAAAAATTTTTTAATTGTCAGTCTAATTAAACTTTTTGTTATTCCCAGAGAATCTAGCAGGGTGGGGCAAAAGAGGATCAGGGCTCACTATGTGCGGAGGTAGCGTCAAATTGTACTTTATAATATATCAATCAATATACAGGGTGTCTTATAACTTAGGGACCATAGTGCTGCACGTGATAGAGGAGGTTATTTCTGATAAAAAAGTTTATATAACATGTGGGTCAACACTCACTTTTTTTTAAAATAAGGATTTTTAAAGTTAGAGTGGGAGGAAAAAGGGTTTTACAAAACTAGCAAATCTGCCACACATAAATATTTAGCTAATTGTGCTCCAAAAATGCGGTATTCCCTTTTTTAATAAAATTACAAGTTGAGGAGAAACAAGCTGTCAAAATAACCTCCAAAAATGTATAAAAATAAGTAATAATTTTTTAAATCCAGGATGTACGGAGAGGGGGGGGGGGAAGGGGTCACGAAAGCAGCAAAAACGAAAACAATTTTTTTTGCGGTTTTTAATAAATGTGAACTCTAAAATCAAGCAATACATGCAAATAGAATGCGCATCAGGTTAAAATTTTTGGAAAATAAAGTAATTTTTGGGAAAATTAAAAAAAAATAAAATTTTATAAGAAATTGCGGTTCATCTAGCAATCTTTTTTACTAGAACTAAAAAATATAAGCTCAAGGATGGGGGTAAACCCCCCTGCTAGAGCTATTAAATTTCTTCTTCCAGCAAGGTCCATATTCTAGAAAGTGTTATCAAGGAGCTAAAAGAACGTAGTCATATACATAAAAGCAAGTTATTTTTTTTATAA
This sequence comes from Aspidapion aeneum, assembly GCA_963576565.1. Lineage (NCBI taxonomy): Eukaryota > Metazoa > Arthropoda > Insecta > Coleoptera > Brentidae > Aspidapion > Aspidapion aeneum. The sequence goes on from OY755042.1 coordinate 9,450,739, forward strand.
ATTTAAGTTAATAATATTTTGTATTACGCCAGAGGTGAAATTAAAGAACGACAAATTACTTAACAAAATTAACTGCCTCGGCCGGGACTCAAACCCGGAACGTTTGGCTGTGTATGCCAACGCCCTATCAGTTGGCGTACATATCCAACGGTTCCTGGTTCTAGTCACGGCGGACGTACAGAAAACTTTTGCTTTTATGATTTTTCATTCTTTAATTTCATCATTTTCACCCCTACTTTGGAAATTTTATTTACGGATTTGAGTAAAACCTTGCATTATTACACTTTGCCAAGTTGTATTTTGTTATTGTTTGTTCTATTTTCCCATTTTTTTAAATGGATGGTGTCCATGTGAAGTTGTATTTCAATTAGGATAAAAAGAAAGAAAATACTGAAGGGGTATATAGTACTGATGATGCTTTATTGCGAAAACGGTCTACCTGAAAATAAATGCTGTGGGGACAAAAAGACTGAGTTGAACACTTTTTTTTATGTTTTCTTTCATTTTATTTTGATTTTAATATTTGTGACTATAACTAAAAAAAGTAGAGGTTGAACATTTCTAGATCGGTTGAAAATGCATAAAAAACTACTTCTTATTTATAAAAGGAGCCACAAAAGTAGGGTTAAGAATGGGCGCGACCAAGATGCGACTGCAAAAAGTCTACTTTTCCAAAGTAAAAACAGGTGGTAGTATCTACTTTAAAAGATCGACACTAAAAAAAGTCTAAGTACGGCTTTCAAGTTGTTGCAAAAAGTTATTTTCTCTACATTATTACTTCAGATGAAGCTTAACTCTCTAGTGGTAATTAAGTAATATACAAAAGTCACTGCAACTACGAAATAACGACTAAAAAGAAAGTAAAACTTTGACAACGTCCTATCGTGATAGGGAAGAGACTATCAGAATAGACTATCAAGTAACAATCCTAAGAAGTAGTTTAAAGGGTCGTTTTTACGAAAGCTCTACTTTTTCGTGATACTAGATAGTAGACAGAACTAAAAAGTGCCGAATTTTTGTTGGAATCACCACATTTTTACTATAAGATAGTAGCAAAGTCTTTGGAGCGTGTAGCCGCTACTATAAATGTTAGTTGGGTTATATTTTTAATTTGGTACTTTCTTTTGAATTTGTATATGACGCCACTTTTCTGAAAGCATACGGTATCACAGGTATTATTTTTGCATTTCTCTTACCAATATCGTAAGATGACATTCATATACTATAGCTTTACAAAAGTGTTACATTGACCATGCAGTTTTCTGAAGAGTCCCTTAAGGACGAAACAGTTAATTGTCAACACTTAATAGGGGTCCATTAGATCATGGGCCAGTACAGCTTTCGAGCTGCCCATGGAGAAATACAAGAGAAACAAAATCTTTCTATGCACGGGTACTAAACTTTACGTTTAAAAATAAATAAATTTAGAAAGTTTAAAATTTCAATTACCTCCTATGAGAAAGAGGTATAGGTACTTACATATTACAAAATCTTTTTTTAGTCCGACAATAAAACCTATGTAAAAGAAAAGCTTTTAGTTAATTTTCTCGAATAACGGCTGAAATTTAATTAAGAAACCTTTACCTCTGAGTATTTGTTCGTTAAACCTTTTTTGCTTAGTGGTTTTCCACCTCGATGGACTTCCTTTAATTTAATGATTTTATTAAATGTGCGTATTTTACTTATTAATAAATTTTATACAAAATTAATTTTCACATCCTAAGGTAACTTCAAACTGGATTAGTCGGATGCGCGGAACTGGGCAAAAATCAAGGGAAGGTGGTAGGCGAAAACTAGCTATTTTTTTCTAGGCAGGTAATTATGACCCTCCTAGCATCGGAGAAAATATTTCTTCGATGCTCTTAGGCACAGTGCTAAATTGAACATAAAGAAGTTTGGCTGTAATAGCAAAGTTTAAACAAACATTTCCTAACTAGTAAGAACCTTTCATTTGGAAATTTGTATTGAAGAACTTGGCTTTACTTTTATCTCAATTCTTTTTACGCAATGCCATTTTCGCGTACTTGGTTTTTTTTTACATGAAATGTTTTTGTTATGATTGTTATTTTTAAATATCCACTTAATTTACCTAGGTTGGCTATAGCACTAGTTTTTACCGGGTGGCTGAAATCTTTTCTAAATAAAATTTTCGAAAATGAAAATTTTGATTTTTGTTTCTTGACGTCTTGTGAATTTCTGTGCAATATGGTCTTAAGATAAATCGATTAAATTATATGAGATTTGGTTTTTAATTTAAGCCTAAATTCCCTTCTGCAAGAGCCATATCTCAAAATAGGCGATATAACGTACAACGTACCTATCTCAAATGGACACGTAAACAACGCTAAAAAAATGCGAATAACTTGTTTTGTTGAATGTATCGAAGCGATTCAGAGAACAATTTTAATATGAATCCCATTTTATTAAAAAAAATGAAAAGAATCTCAGCTTTTGTTAAACAAATAATAAACTGAAACACTTTGATGTTTTGGCTAACTGGGCCCGGTATTCAATTTAACTTTTTCCTAAAAGCTTTCGGCGTAAAAAACTTTTAAGGGTCTAGTAAAATAAAACGTCGTAACCTACTCAAAGATAAAGAAAGGATGGATCGCATGATTTAATTTTATGTCGGCGTTAAACTTTAGAAGTTCACTTCAATTAAGCTTTATGAGGTAGCACTTATGAACAACTTTGTAAGTCTGCTAATTTAATAACGATTTTGACCAAATTATACAGGGTGTCAAATAATTAATAATACAGAGTAAATGTGCTCAATTGCCTTACCACAAAAGTTGATAATAGATACTTTATCTTCGTGAGCTGTCAAGCTGGGATTTCAAATACAACAATAGGGACTTACTGGAATAAAACATGACTCTATTTTAGAGTCGACTTTATTCTGACAGATTTACAAAGAAAATAACCTCGGATCTCTCAAAATTGACATACCAAAATCAAATTTAAAAATAAAGTCGCTAACTTTTATTTAATAATTACAGACACTAATAAATCCGGTTTTTAAACACACAAAAACCGAATTTTGAAAGAAAGTAGCTGCTTTTTATATGTAAATATGTCACAATACGGTCGATTTTAAAACAAGGTCAGGTTTTATTCCAATAAGTGTCTAATGTGTTGAAAAAACTGATCGTAAAAAAAACAGAAATAAAAATCAATAAAGAGATTTACCGAGGGGTGGCTCGGTATTTCCTTTTGGTGTACAGGTTAGGGAAAATACCAGGAGATACCAAGGGCGGATCCAGAGGTGCTTCTCGGGGGGGGGGGGGCACTTTAGGTGACATTCTCTGTTGGTAAAAAACGGTTTATATTTTATTGAATTAGTCAGTGGTTGTAATTTCGATGATAAAACAATAGACACTTTCATGCGCAGCAGGCAAAAATTTTGAATTTTTATTAGCAAAAACATTACTTTTTACTCATTTTTTGTATATTCAAAAAATTCTCGGGGGGGGGGGGGGGCAGGTGCCACCAGTGCCCCCCTGGATCCGCCAATGGGAAATACTTGGGAAGTACTGGGAAATACCGAGAAATGCTTAGGAAATACTAGAAAATACCATTGAAATTTGAGGAAATACTGGGAAATACCAGGAAATACCGCAGGATTTCCTTTTGCTGTACAAACATCGACGATCGAGCCACCCCTCGGGATTTACCTGCCTACATTGATTTTTATTTCCTTTTTTACTTTCATAACGTTTAAAAAGTATCCTTATCATCAGCGGCGTAGCGTGGGGGGGGGGGGGGCGCGGGGGGTTCGTCGCCCCCCCCGCCCCGAGGGTAGTGGCGCCCCATAGGTGGCCGAAGCGCCCTCAGCTTTATTAAGTCGGGCCGGTAATGGCCAATTGAGTGGGTGCCAAAGGAAACTAACGACATGAAGACCTTTTTTTTTTTTTTTTTTTTTTTTTTTTGGGTCGCAAGATTCGTGAGAGGTGCCCTTGTGACTTATCGGCCGCCCCCTCACACATGATGACCTTTTGTTTTTTTTTTTTTTTTGGTCGCAAGATTTGTGAGAGGCGCCTTTTTGACCTTTTTGTTCTTTTTTGCCACAAGATTTTTCATCCGTTTTCAGAGGTGCCCCCCCCCCCGCCCTTTCGGGCACGCTACGCCGCTGCTTATCATGTTATATATAATCAGACTTGGCCGCAAAATAAGTGACCCCTTTGTTACATTAAAACAGCGGTCTACCTTCCCTACATCCCCGTCCCGTTTCCATGGTAACACAATTGTAGGCTTTGAAAAAGCGTTCGATAATATTGAGCACTGGGCAGTGAAAGCATCCTTAATTTATAGCCGAATAGATCACAGATACACAGACTTAATAGCTAATATATATACCGAAGCAACAACATCAAAATCTACGAAGGAACCAAGCCAATCGGCATAAGAAGAGGTGTGAGAACGGGTGACACAATATCCTTTAAACTATTTAACCAGGCCCTAATAGATGTTTGAAGCTGACAATACTTGAACCACCGTAGATATGCTGACGATATCGTCTTAAGAACAGATAAGAAAGAAGAACTGATAAAAATGCTGGAAGAACTAGATACAGCAGCGAAAAATATAGGCTTGAGTATGAACTACACTAAAACTAAAATCATAACAAACACAGATAAAGATATCAGGGTAGACCAAGAAAAAATAGAACAAGTGGAGGAATATATATGTATCTGGGACAAAATATCCTCAGTACCTCAAAACGAAAGTGTATAATAACCAATGTATCCTTCCTCTATTCACATATGGATCCCAGACCTGGAGACTTACAAAATCAAACATGGATAAGGTAACAAAAGTAACGATTACAAAAAGGAATGAATGGATAAAAAATAAAATTAAGTAAGAGATGTCATAGAAAAAGAAGAAGAAGTAGCAAAATTACAGACAGTCGATGGATGTAACTGGAGATCTTGAGAAAATAAAAGAAGTAAGGAAAACCCCAACTGAGATGGGCGGACGATTTAAAGAAACATGCGGCAACTGGATGGATGATGACAGGCAGGGAAGAGTGGAAGCTATTGGGGGAGGCCTATGTCCAAAGATGGATCGAAGAAGGCTAAATACGGTAGCTCTCATTTACGGATTCAGTTAATTTTACTTTGGCACCCTTGAGCATTTTAAAATATTCAAGATGGCGTCCGAGTAAGAACAAAAAAATTAAAAAGTAAATAATTTCTGTAAACACAAAACCAAGACTAGGCGGAATCAATAGCACTTAGGGTACTATTAAACATAATAATATAATAAAAACCCCCACACCTTTTCCTCCAGTAACATTGTCAAAATGGCTCCGCCATCTTGAAATTTTGATCATTTTTTTCCTTACTCACAAAGTAATTTTGTTTATTAAACGAAATATCTTTGAGCTACCTAGGTGCTATCCTTGCTGAGCTATGTACCCTTAAGTATCCCCAAAATGCCGATTTCTTGTACATTTTATTTAAAATAAATACACCAAATATTTTAATTAATAATTAAAATAATTTTGTGAAAAAAATAAGAAACACTTTTTTGTACACTTTTTTGTAAGAATATGAGGAACACTTCAGTAGCGTTCGTGTGGGAACTTTTAAAAAAATCACAATACCTATGACAAGTTTTTTGCAATTTTAATAAAAACTAAACATGTGTATAAGACTTTATTAAAAGGATAAAATTTTCTTTTTAACGATGTATAACTTGTTTAATAGGGTAAATGCGGGAGAGTTGCCGCACTTTTTGAAAAATAGCTGTAACATCTGTAGTCTCGAGATTTTTTCTTCAAAATGAATCAATGCACATTTTTCCTTAATTCGAGTCTGGAACAGATGTTACAAACTTCACGATACATGGTGCAAGTGACATGTCAGGGCCTTATACAACTCAATGCATGTAGGTATCCATTTTAAGCATTTAATTCATTGTAGCCAAACCACTTTTTTAGTTGTTATTGCGTAAACTTCGAAGCATTCCACGCTGTGTTTCTGGTTTTCATTTTTCTTTTTGGCTAGAGGTTCATCATCGCTGTCACTCCATTGAATTTTTTCTCGGTCTTCTTAAAAATGCGGCAACTGTCTTTTTGTTGGGGGAGATGCCGCACCTGATTATCAAGGTCACAGATTTAAAACGCAACAAAATACGGCATGGCACCTGTAAACATAACCCCAAAATACTGAATAAAACACACGAATGTGAAAAAAAAACTACCACATTGCAAAGAACCACACTTATTAGGACAGTACTTAAAATTTTGCTAAAAAATTTTTACCTTACCGTCGTAAATTCAACGCTTGCAAGCGATATATTAGAAAACAAACACGTCCGATGTTCTAACCGTTCACTAAATGATGACCTCTGAAAAGCGGCGTCTCTCCCTCCGCGGCATCTCTCCCGCATTTACCCTAGTATACCACTGGCATCCATAGGTGTGGATGGTTTATATACGTCCCAAAAAAAAGTTTTTTACGCTTTAATTAGACGATATAATTTACTTTTCGATAATACATAACAAAATTTACTCAAGATTACGGTTCACATTTTAGAGGTAACGCTATTAAGAAAACAAAATTTCCTTTTTTTTTGTTTTTTTACGGATATGCGCACTCGCAAGGAGATCCCTATCACGCTCGAGAAGCGGCAAGTGCGCGGAAATGTTGGTATGTGTTGGTTTTGAAACAGTTCAGGTTGTAATCTGCAGGGAAAACTGTCGCAGGGAGTCCATTCCACAGCGATATGAATTCTGATATAATGAGGTTCTTATAGCCCATCGCACCGACTCTTTTTTTTGCTACTTAGCCTTAAGTGTTCCTTATTACGTCATATTATGATTATATTAAGAAACACTTTAAGCTAAGTAACGAAAAAAAAGTCGGTGAGATGGACCCTTAGTGCCTCTATTTTGACAGTAAATTGATGGTTACCGTCTAAACACTTACTAAACGTTTTAAGTTAATGAAAGTTAAAATAAACAACGTTCCACGATATAAATGCAATTACATAGATTCAAGATACTATTAGCATTATTACTAGAAAGAACCTGGTATCGCCGAAACTAGTCATAGGATCGGTTTTTACCGATAAAAGTTTTCAGGAGTTCACAAACTAAAACATACCAAAATTTGGTTAAATTCCGCGTTCACCCAAAATTCCATAAGAAGTTTGAGGGGTTATACCTAATATAAAAAAATATATTGCAGTTTTCAAAATGGGTTACATCCAAGATTTTTTTTGGTGGTTGTTTAAGTAGTACAGCGTGTCCCATTTTCGATGGGATTAAATGGGAAACTCGGTTATTATTAAAGATATTGATTTTCTGATTGCACCTTACCGTGCTCTTTTTTTGAGCCCTTAAAAATGGCGTAATCAGATTTTTGCTATACCCCGTAGTTTCGCTAATACAGGGAGTTTTTGAAAAAATTGTATTTTTAATAATCCCTTCTATCTCGCTTATTTTCCGAGATATTTTTATTCTGTAAAAACCTTTTCATGGCAACTTTTTTAGAAGAAAATAATGACGTTGTCAACTTTTTGAAATATTGTTTAGTTTTTGAGATATGGTATTTATCATAAAAAAATTAAATACGGACCTGGATTTTTTTTATTACTATTTTGATTGGTTTCATGATAGTATTATCATAAAAATTTAAAAAATTTTTGTTTTAAGGTAAAAAAAAATATTTAATATTTAAAAAAAAAATAGTCCGAACCTGGATATTTCCAACATAAATATAAATTAAAAATTGCTAGTTAAACAATTTTTAGTCTAACTGTTTTGATACTTAGCATATTAAAATGGTTTTACGTTAATTTACAGATTTATTTGAAACAAAGTCTACGAAAAATACAAAAAAAAACAAATTACAAAAAATAACTAATTTTTCTGATTGCCATTATGTTTAAGACATTGTTGGCATTTTTAAGTAATTTTTCTTAACGCATTTTCCATAAAAATATTTCTGCCATTTAAATATTGGGATTTTGTTGCTTGAATGAAGCAATATATATATATCACATTTTTCAAAATCTGGATATGGTCGATTTCTAGCCAGTTTAAAATAATTGTAAGCCATTTACAAAAATGAGAAGTGTCAAATTACAATGTCAATTCCACGCTTTTGTTTTGTAAATTTCACGACCTGCTGTTCGGTTATCAAATAATTAGTATGATATTATTTTTGTAACTTTTTAACGTTTTTTACTTTATTTATAAATCTTTTAATTATCATTTCAAAACAGATATACTAAAAATCGTTCAACTAGTGTGTCTTGCAATTTTTAATTTATAATTACGTTGGAAATTTCCAGGTTCGGACTATAATTTTTTTTTCAAATATTAAATAGTTTTTTTTAACCTTAAATCAAAAAAATATTAAAGTTTTATCATTTTAAGGTAATAACAGCATAGAACCAATCAAAACAGTAATAAAAAAAATCCAGGTCCGTATTTAATTTTTTTATTATAAACACCATATTTCAAAAACTAAACAATATTTAAAAAAATTGACAACGTCATTATTTTGCTCTAAAAAAGGTTATTACAGAATAAAAATATCTTGCAAAATAAGCGAGATACAAGGAAATAATTAAAATACAATTTTTTCAAAAACTCCCTGTATTAGCGAAACCACGGGGTATAGCAAAAATCTGACTATACCATTGAGTTGTATAAAGCCCTGAAAGGGCTTTAGAGACGGAAAGACAAGGCATTTTTTATTGACCCTATCCAATTTGGTTTCTAAGGGCGGGTAATTCTTTTACAAAAAAACCAGAGATAGACATTATTGAACATGTGAAACGGACAAAGATAGGCTGATTTTGCATGCTAATAATACCCTAGATAATATATGAGTACGTTTATCTCTTTCACACTGACGGCATAAGTGCGACAGAAAAGCAGCTGGCTACTTTTAAACCACCTGCCGTATTTTAAGTGATACTACCTGCCAGTCGGTTTATACAGGGAAAACTGATAGACAATGTTGTCTAAGTACGGAGATGAATTTTTTTGAATTTCGTGCGGGAATATTACAAAAAAAAATCTTAAAAATGTTTAAAAAGAAGTTTAGAAGTAAGTATTTGAGTTAAATCATAGTGCAAAATTGTTTTTTGTGCAAAAGAAGAAAAAAAATCGATGAAAAAACAACATTTCATGGGTAAGTCGTCTTGACGGATAGTTTTTGCTAAAACACGAGAAAGTTCAGTAGCGTCACGATAAATAGTTTTTTCTGCGACCGTGCGATTTTACCCTCACACATTTTGATTCAGAAAGTGTCACTTCCCCGCACTTATAAGATTATTTTTTAATAATAATTTGTCCTGAAATGTGTTGCAGTCTAGGACAACTAGACTTACTTTACTTTAATAAGCATCGCTATTTTAAACTATTTAATTAATAATTATCATGGTAGCAAGCAAGTTATAATTAAATAATTTATAATTAAATAATTTCTGGGCAATTCGAGACGTTCTGACTAGAAGATGAGAATAAACGGGTCACGGGACTTCTTAAGTTTTATTTATAATGGTTGGAAATATGTGTCACAATGTGAGATTTTACTATATCTGTAATTGGCCTTTGGCTGTTGATATTTGAGAAATAAATAAATAAAAATAAAATAAATAAACAACTGGGCGCCGCCAACTCGGCGCCACCAACTGGGCGGCAGGCCAACTGGGCACCGGGCCACCTGGACGCCGGGCCAACTGGGCGCCGGACTAAAATATTTTTTCTTGATAAAATGTGCAGACGAAAAACAAAATAGATAGATTATTATTTATGCAAAAACATCTTTAAAAAGTATTTTATGTAATATTCTTCAAATCCATCGAGTGTTGAAATTTTGGCAGGTCTAGAGTTCTGGTAACCTGATAACATAAAATTTACGATTTTGATTACAAGAATGGCGGGCAAACTTTCAAGTTTGAGACAAATCGGTTTAAAAATAAAGAAATCCACCATTTTGGATCCGCCATTCTTGAAATAAAAAACGTAAATGGTATTTTTACCAGGTTGCCAGGACACTACACCTACCAAATTTCAACACTCGACTTAATAGATGTTGAAATTTTTGTATAAATAACATATTTATTTTGTTAGTCCGGCGCTGAGTTGGCCCGGCGCCCATTAGGCCCGGCGTGGCGCCCTGTTGGCGGCGCCGAGTTGTCCCGGCGCCCAGTTGTCCCATTCGGAATTGAAATTTTTAGTTCCGAAATTTCATCTGACTCGAGCTTAACTTGTAGTCCACCCAAGAAGAGAAGAGTTGAAGAAGACCCTTGTTCAAAGAAAGAAAATATTTTACCTGGAAGGTACAACATTTGTAAAGTTTTAAGATGAAAACAATAATTTTAATGAATAATTTTAATACATTCTTTTTACTCTTTTTTTTACTGAAGAGAATTTTGTAAACACAGTATACACAAGTAAGTATTCATAAATTATTTATGATTAAAACTGAAAATTGTTGATAAAAAAATTCTAGTGGAATTCAAAATTTTTATTTTGCGCCGCCACTGCCCTTTTTTATCCAAGACAAGCAAATAGAATATTTTTGCGATGTTGCATGTGTCCGGACTCACCAAACCGAAATTCTATTTTCGTCCCTATCTTGCTCATTAAATTCTTACTTGTATTTGGTCAATTGCGATAAAAGCTTGATATAATGGCAATTTAGGCTCATGCCGGGTCTACCCGTAGGGTATAGAAGTCAATGGACTATACCATTTTTAAGGGCTCAAAAAAAGAGCACGGTAAGGTGCAATCAGAAAATCGATATCTTTAATATTAACCGAGTTTCCCATTTAATCCCATCGAAAATGGGACACGCTGTACATACTTACTTAATCAACGTTTGAAAAATGTTTGATTCATAAATGGTAAACATTTTTTATTGAATTCTTTCATGGGACCAACTGCGACCGAAAAAGATTTAATCCTCTTGTAACAGCCCATACAGAATAGGTCCTTTTTTGTTTTAATGCTTTTTTTCTCAGTTAAGTAGTTTTTTGTGTTGCTGACCCTTATGAGATGGGTGAAAGCTTTTAGGCTATTAGTCAAATAATATTATTTTTTGCTACAGTTTACCCATGTATCCTATCCCAGCTTCTTCAGTGAAATATTGCCACGAGGGGGATTTGGCGTGACTTTAAAGCAGTTTAAGTAAGGTTTATAGGCTTATTAACAATGAGACTAATTACTAGTATTAGAGAGAGAGAGAGACATAGAAGTACATGGAGAGGAAGTAATTATCGAAAAAGAAATTATAAAGAATAGTATTAAAAAGCTTAAATCCGGAAAAGCTAGCGAACCTGGGGGAATATACGCTGAAATGCTCAAATATAGATCAGAGAAACTACTAGAAAATCTCACATTATATTATCAATCAATGCATAAACGGACATCCAGTACCTGATGAATGGAAAATAGCATTTATATCCTCAATACATAAAAAAGGAAACAAGCTGGATTGTAACAACCACAGAGGAATTTCGGTAACCAGTACTCTAAGTAGATTGTACGGTAGGATTCTTAGAAACCTAATAGAGAATGATTTTCATGACCAAGAAGAAGAAGAGCAAAGTGGGTTTCATGCAGGCAGATCTTGTAGTGATAATGTTTTTTGTCTTAAACAAGTAATTGAGAAAAGGAGTGCCGGAAATATAGAGACTCATGTTACCTTTGTGGACCTACAAAAAGCATATGATACCGTGCCATTAGAAAAATTATGGACAGTGTTAGAACAAACTAATATCAATCATACATATATAAAAGCGATAAGAGAACTTTACAAAGGGTCAAATTCTAAAATAAAAACTCGACTTTCAAAAGAAATCCAGGTAACGAAAGGCTTAAGACAGGGATGTTGTATCTCTCCAACTCCTTTTTAAATATATATCGCAGTAGCTCAAAAAAACTGGAAACGTAAAGTATACGGCATGGGAATACAACTTAAGGACCGATTTAAAATAAACACACTACAGTTTGCTGACGACCAAGTAATTGTAGCTAATGATAAAGAAAACATGGAGTATATGATGAGATAGTTAATGGAAGAATACCAAAAGTGGAAGTTAACAGTGATCGTGGACAAGACACCGTACTTATGTATTGGAACAAATCAAGTGAGTTATCTCCATGCAATGAGTATGTATACTTGGATGTCACATTTGATAAGACAGGAACAGACTGTAAAGAACTGGGAAAAAGAATAGTAAAAGCAAAAAAGGTTATTGGTTGTCTTTACAGAATTTTATGGAACAGAGAGATAAATAAAGAATGTAAATGCACGCTGTTGTATGGAATAGAGAATTGTCGCGTAACAGAAAAATACAAAGCAAAAATGGAAAGTGTCGAAATGGATAAGAAGATCAATGAGAATATTTAGAACAGATCATATAAGAAATGAGATCATAAAAGAAAGAATGGGAATCGAGGGAAGCATAACGGATGACATCACTAAAAGACAACTGATATGGTACGGCCATGTACAACGAATGAACGACGAAAGATTACCATCAAAGCAGGTCCTAGAATGGCAACCAATAGGGCGCCGAATAAGTCAAAAAAACCTGACGGAAGATGATTTTTAGGATCGAAGGAGGTGGAGAATAGGCGTCGGATAACGTAGAAAAACATTCTAAATCGACATAGTAGTAGTAGTAGTAGTACTAGTATTACTAGTTACATTAACTACATCTTGAAAATCAGTGGTTTTGAAAGTAGGCGGTATTGACCGCGTGGGGAAGGTGGAAGTTTTTAGCGGGACGGTAAAGTGGCCCGGGGTAAAATAAAGGGCGTTAAAGTGGTCTACGGGGTGAAAAATTATGTTTTAATGCGTGTTTTGGCAGCTCTATAAATAAAATAGCTTTAATACCTATTTTGCTTCTATAATCCCAAATAAAAGCTAAAATTTAACCTTACTTATCAACCAGTCGCGATTTCTCCATTGGTGCATTTGTGCAGAGGCGCTGCTTGGGCTATGTCGGTTTAGAACATTTTCTACGTTGTCCGACGCCAATTCTCCACCTCCTTCGATCCTGACAATCATCTTCTCTCAGATTTTTTGACTTATTGATCATTGGATTGACTGTTGCCATTCCAGTTTAGGACGCGCTCTTTTTCTGCGTCCTATTGGTTGCCATTTTAGGACCTTGTTGTGCATGGCCGTACCATATGAGTTGTCTTTTAGTAATATCATCTGTTATGCTTCCCTCGATTCCCATTTTTTCTTTTATGATCTCATTTCTTATATGATTTGTTCTATTCGACACTTTCCATTTTTGTTTTGTATTTTTTTGTTATGCGACAAGTCTCTATTATATACAACAGCGGGCTTTTCACCATTGTTTCATATATCCTAAATTTTACATTTTTTTAAATCTCTCTGCTCCATAAAATACTGCTAAGACATCCAATAATCTTTTTTGCCTTTACTATTATTTTTTCCAGTGTTTTACAGTCTGTTCCTGTCTTATCAAATGTGACTTATTGCATGGAGATATTGTTTATCCATTGTCTAGTTCTTACTCACTTAATTCGTTTCCACTACATAAGTTTTGTGTCTTGTCCACGTTCACTCTTAACCCCCACTTTTGGTATTATTCCGTTAAATTTCTCATCGTATACTCAATGTCTTATTTGGGCGTCAGGATACTGTAGTGTGTATATGGTAAATCGTTCGTTAAGTTATTTTTCCATGCCGTGTACTTTACGTTTTTAGTTTTTTAGAGTTACTGCGATATACAGGGTGTCCCAGAAATAATGGTACATAGTAAAACTGTAGATTCCCTGGATCAAAATATTACGATTTAGCCATACTTATCTTAGTCCAAAAGTTCGTACTAACCGAGATACAGGGTGTTAAACTTTATTTTTTCAATTCGATTTTTTTTTAATAACTTTTACTAATTAATATTTTTGCAAAAAATAACAAGCGTGTACATTTTTTTTAAATTGGCAAGACGATTCCGTCGAAAATTTTGATGTACAATGTACAGGGTGTTTCTTTGACCACTAACATTGCATTAAAATCAGTGTATTTTTTTGTGCCTCGGTGTATACCAGTTTTTATGTAAAATAATGGTTTTCCCATCCTTTTTATGTAAAAAAGTTATACGGAATCGTCTTGCAAATTCAGAAAAACCTACATGCTGTTAGTTTTTGTGAAAATATTAATTAGTATAAAGAATTGAAGAAAGTATCATACATAAATCAGGCATATCACTCACATGCAATAAAAACTTTAAATGCAAAAATCTCAAAAGCCGTTACTCTGAGCGACTTTAAAGCAGTATAACTTTTTTACATAGAAAGGATGGGAAAACCAGTATTTCACATAAAAACTGGTATACACCGAGACACAAGAAAAATAAACTGATTTTTATGCAATGGTAGTGGTCCAAGGAACACCCTGTACATTGTACATCAAATTTTTTAACGGAATCGTATTGCCAATTTTAAAAAACTTAAATGCTTGTTAGTTTTTGTAAAAATATTAATTAGTAGAATATTTATTAAAGAAAATCAAATTGAAAAAATAAAGTTTAACACCCTGTATCTCTGTTAATACGAACTTTTGGACTAAGGTAAGTATGGCTAAATTGTAATATTTTGACCCAAGGAATCTACAGTTTAACCATGCACCATTAGTTCTGGAACATCCTGTATATTTTAAAAAAATTTGGAGATATACTGTCCTAAGGCTTTCGTTACCAGGAATTCTTTTGAAAGTCGATTCCCAATTTTAATTTTAGATTTTGACCATTTGAATGATTATTTTATCGCTTTTACGTATGTATGATTGATATTAGTTTGCTCTAACACTGTCCATAATTTTTCTACTGGAACGGTATCATATGCTTTTTGTAGGTCCAGAAAGGTAACACGAGTCTCTATATTTGTAGCGCTCCTTTTCTCAATGATTGTTTAAGACAGAAAACATTATCACTACAAGATCTGCCTGCACGAAATCCACTTTGCTCTTCTTCTTCTTGTTCGTGAGAATCATTCTCTGTAAGATCTCTAAGAATCCTACCGTATAATATACTTAGAGTACTGGTTACTGAAATTCCTCTGTAATTGTTGCAGTCCAGCTTGTTTTCTTTTCTATGTATTAAGGATATGAATGCATATTTCTAATCATTCCATGCATAGATTAATAATATATGTGAGATTTTTTAGATTTCTAGTCACAAGCAAAAATTTTGAAAAACTAAGCACATTTCGGAAAAAATCTCATCGCAATTTTTTTTATTAATTTAACGTAAAAATGTCGACGCATAACAAAAATTTTCTACAAGATACTACTAAAAAAATTATTTTAGAAAATTTAAAAACTTTTCGCAAAAAAAGTTGCCGCAAAAGAAATGTATTTAAAAAAAAATTGATAAAAACTAAAAAAAAAGTAGCCTTAGGCGAACAACAGAAAATTGCTACTTTTACGAAAAGAGGGCAAATTAGTTTACCTTGTTGAAAAAGCAGTACCAAAGAAGGAAATTTTTTGCAAAAATTATTAAATATGAAAATGCAACTAAAAACTAAAAAAATATTAAAAACAAGTACCGCAAATTAAAAATCTCCTCAGCCCCATACTCCGTCAGTTCGTCCGTAATATTATGCTCAATTTGTCAATTTGTTAGGGGGGGGGGTAAATTTTCACTTTGGAGGAGCTCTATGGGAAACAAACAACTATAAAAAACATTTTACACCAAAATCATTTTCTAAATATTAAAATCCATAAATGCAGATTGAAAATCCCCTCTTAGCTGAAAAGCTCAGAATATGTCTACTTGTTTTGATCTATCTCGACTAGAACTACCTAAAACCCCCAAAAACATCCAATTTTGCCTACTCTGTACATATAGTGAAGGTAATATAAACTAAAATTCTACTAAACTAATAACTAATAGTTATTAATATTCATCAAATGTTACCACGCCCCTTGATAAACGAGTTTATTAAATATTGCATTTGTGTAAAAAATAATTGAGTCAAATCAGAGTTAGCGGCTTATTTTCGATATAAAATCCTGGGTCAATAATTACATTTGTAGTTTTTTGCTCAACAGAGATTTGGTACATTATTTTTCACTTTTTAGTGCAATTTTTTTAAATCGGTCAATTTAAAAAGTTTTAATGGGCGTTACACAAATTAGAGATGACAAAACGGTTTCCGAATAGGCGGAATTTGAATCAGTGCCTCGGTAGCTCAGTTGGAACAGCGACATCCTAATTAACGGAAAGTCGCTGGTTCAAATCTAGCCTAAGTTAAAATCTTTTTGTTTTCTTAGTCTTGCCCATATGACACTAAATTCTTCCCGTTATATAACATAAATATTTATTCTCAAAGTGAGCAGTGGGCACAATAAACTTGACAATCAGAGTTGTAAATGAATGCTTGACTTCTGACTTACTAATTGACTTCACTGTTAACTCGTATACGTTCGGGACGATAAGTTCTCAGCTTTTAACCAAATGCTAAGCTCTTTTGGAGATGCTTTTTTTAAAAACCGTTCGCCAATGATAGGATATCGAGAGATGTTTTGTTTCCTGTATAAACATCGCCAATGACCGGTCAATTGCTTATTGCTTTTAATTCCGTATATAGTTTACAACACGTTTTAACTAGACTTTTGACTTACTACTTGACTTCACTGTCGTATACATTCGGGACGATAAGTTCTCAGCTTTCAACCAACTGCTAAGCTCTTTTGGAGATGCTTTTATTAAAAACCGTTCGCTAATGATAGGATATCGAGAGATATTTTGTTTCCTGTATTAACATCGCCGATGACCGGTCAATTGCTTATTGCTTTTAATTCCGTATATAGTTTACAACACGTTTTAAAACGAATTGAACTATATAAAGAAGTTTATTTCCTTAAATTGTTCAGGGTTAATGTGCACTTACTTATAAACGCAACTTCTTTAGTTTAGTTAATAGGATATTATTTTCTAATTTTTATTTTAGGTCAAACTAGGACACGAGTTAGGAGTGAGCTGCATTTTCCTGATAACCCTTTTGCACTATTTTCATATCACTACATTTTTTTGGATGTTTGTTGAAGGTAAGTATTACAACTTATGTTCTGCAAAATTCTGCTACATATGAGTCCCATGCCATCGATCCATATACTTTAGAAAAGAGTGAAATAAAAAGAATTAGATCACAGTACCTAAAACTATTACTATATATAAGTATATGTCTTGGCTTATGGTACGGTCGCCCCCTTTTTTAATGTCACCTTAAAATTGACTTAGCTCGTTTGCAAAGCCAGGTATTTCAGCGCGCTTTAAAAACTGCTAAAGAAACTCGTTTAGTAAATCATTATACTTTTTTGAAGCCATGTACCAGAATGCAGGAGACCGAACAACATGTTGGGTGGCAAGAGATCAAAGTATTTGCATGCTGTAACATTTTGTTTTTGGTTTGAACAAGACTTGACATGCAATTGTTAACCAAATTAGATAAAGATTTAGATTATTAAATATTCGAGAATGTTTGCAGAAGGAACACGCTGCGCAGAAGTTACCCAAAAAAACATGCCTACTTTTATATTTGCGGAGACGTTTGCACGTGTTAGTGTAATTAAAAAAAAAAGAAAAAATCGATCCACTTACACCCGGGATGTCAACAACGTGGTCAAAATGCATTTTTGTCGCGCATTACGTCATGTAGATGATAAAATAGCAAAACTAACATCCAGCTAATGTTTATTGTTGCTTCCGCGATCGGGGATATGTGTCTAAGTATTTAACGCATTAACTGGAAATTTTGCACGAATGTACGCCTGACTGTGCTTAGGAAGCATTGTAAAATTAAGCCAGGTCAGTAAAATTATAGTCTCATTTTCTGAAGTTATGGGGCCCCATTTTCAACAATATTTATGGTAATTACTTTAAAACTAGTAAATCGATTTAAATAAAACCTTAAACAACTGTAGGCCGTTTGCTCGAGAACCATTCAGTCAGTTTTTACATTCCTAGCCCGTGCAGCATTGGCTAGAGAAGGTATTATTTTCAGCGCAATTTTCTTTTTTTGAGAAAACGCCGAAAATATGTTATTTGGATGTATTTTAACCTCTCTTAGCAATGTCTGTTTGTGTGATGTATCAGATCCGTCATGGATCCATTTATGATTAGTAGTATTTAGTTTTTGAGTTTTGATGATTTTTTGAAAAATATGCAAAGCTTTTACAAATTAAAATAGTGGATCGAATTTTTTTTCTGGATACGGAGCAAAAGTTTGTCCTAAAATTGAAGGGTACAGAAATAAAACAAGGACTGTCCATTTTTAACAAAATTGAGGATACCAGATTAACTGGGAACGTCCACAGAATTTAACGTTGAAAATATGCTGTACTTGAATAGAACTAGAGAGGTCCATATTAAAAATCGCTGTAACTTAAAAGTATAGTTTTATGACATTCCTTGTTATTTTATTGTGGCCTTCAATTGCTTTTTTGGTTCGGTATTGGCTTTTTTTTCGTCTTCGAGAATTTCCATCCATTGCTCCGAGGCTTTTTGGTAATTGCTTTGTTTTACAAGTATTAGAGAACCAGTCTAATGCCTTAACCTCCTACTGGGAGGGCCAGGATTTTTAATCAAGGTTTTTCTCCTGTAGCCTTTGACGAGACAACGCCATACTGTAAGGCAAAAGCTGTAGTTTATACTATAAGAAAATGTTGCCACCTACGCTATGATCACCGTATCGAGGTCCATTCTCTCTGCATTTCATACCGATGTGGTCTTCACCCGTAACCCTGGGAATGGGTCCCTAGACAGGTGCTAACTCTCCGAATCTGAGAGTAACTGGAATCTACGGAGGTCACGGGTCGATTCATTTCCCCTGATAGACATCTGACGAGGCCTACTTGTACCCGTCAGGTCCTAGAATGGCAACCAATAGGGCGCAGAAAAAGAGGGCATCCTAAACTAAAATGCCAACAGTCAATCCAAAGTTCAATGAGTCAAAAAATCTGATCGAAGATGATTGTCAGGATCGAATGAGGTGGAGAATAGACGACGAACAACGTAGAAAAACGTTCTAAACCAACTAAATAAAAAAATGTATTGGCTAGTTTTAAAGTAATGACTTGAAACGTTGTTGAAAATGGAGCATCGTGTAAGTTCAGAAAAGTCCTAAAATGAGGCATGCACACCTGATCTGACCCAATTTTATCAACCTCGGTGAATATGGATGCGCGCAGACATTCAGTGTCTTAGTGTATCGTGAGTTGAATTCAAGGTCTTTATACTTTTACACAGGTTACCTACAGAATTTAAATCAGACTGGCCAACTGTAATTAGACTAAAAAATCTACGTCACCGGGTTGCCTTTAACCATTTGTTTTATCGAAGGCCGATGACGCAGCTACAGTCGTTCAGTTAAGTTCTGATAACTGGTCAAATTCTGTAGGCAACCTGTGTAAAAGTGTAAAGACCTTGGGTTGAATTATCTTTTACTACTACTACTATGTCGGTTTAGAACGTTTTTCTACGTTGTCCAACGCCTATTCTCCACCTCCTTCGATCCTGACAGTCATCTTTCGTCAGGTTTTTTTGAGTCATTGATTTTTGGATTGACTGTTGCCATTCCAGTTTAGGACGCCCTCTTTTTCTGCGCCCTATTGGTTGCCATTCTAGGACCTGCTTTGGTAATCTTTCGTCGCATATCCGTTGTACATGGCCGTACCATATCAGTTGCCTTTTAGTGATGTCATCCGCTATGCTTTCCTTGATTCCCATTCTTTCTTCTATGATTTCATTTCTTATATGATCTGTTCTAGATAATCTCATTAATCTTCTTATTGCATTCATTTCGATACTTTCCATTTTTGCTTTGTATTTTTCTTTTACGCGACAAGTCTCTATTCCATACAATAGCGTGCTTTTCACCATTGTTTCATATATGTTAAATTTTACATTCTTTTTTATCTCTCTGCTCCATAAAATACTGTTAAGACAACCAATAACCTTTTTTGCTTTTACTATTCTTTTTTCAAGTTCTTTACAGTCTGTTCCCATCTTATTAAATGTGACACCCAAGTATACATACTCATTACATGGAGATATTGTTTGTCCATTTTCTAGTTCTAATTCACTGGATTCGTTTCCAATACATAAGTACTGTGTCTTGTCCACGTTTACTGTTAGTCCCCACTTTTGGTATTCTTCCGTTAACTTTCTCATCATATGTCTTCTTTATCATTAGCTACAATTACTTGGTCGTCAGCAAACTGTAGTGTGTTTATAGTAAAGTTGTATTCCCATGCCGTGCACTTTACGTTTCCAGTTTTTTAGAGCCACTGCGATATATATTTTAAAAAGAGTTGGAGAGAAACAACATCCCTGTCTTAAGCCTTTTGTTACCCGGAATTCTATTGAAAGTCGATTTCCAATTTTAATTTTAGATTTTGACCCTTTGCATAGTTCTTTTATCGCTTTTATGTATGTATGATTGATATTAGTTTGTTCCAACACCATCCATAATTTTTCTACTGGAACGGTATCATATGCTTTTTGTAGGTCCATAAAGGTAACATGAGTCTCTATATTTCTGGCTCTTCTTTTCTCAATTACTTGTTTAAGACAAAAAACATTATCACTACAAGATCTGCCTGCACGAAACCCAGTTTGCTCTTCTTCTTCTTGTTCATGAAAATCATTCTCTATTAGATCTCTAAGAATCCTATCGTACAATCTACTTAGAGTACTGGTTACTGAAATTCCTCTGTAATTGTTGCAATCCAGCTTGTTTCCTTTTTTATGTATTGAGGATATGAATGCAATTTTTCAATCATCAGGTACTGGATGTCCGTTTATGGATTGATTGATAATATAGTAGAGTAGTTTTTCTGATCCATATTTGAGCATTTCAGCACATATACATGAATTATCTTTTAACATAGGTCAAAAATGTAAGACGCAGCTACAGTCGTCCAGTTAAGTTCAGATAACTGGACAAATTGTGTAGGCAACCTGTGTAAAAGTATGAACACCTTGAGTCGAATTATCTTTTAACGTGGGTCAAAAATGTAAGATCTCAGTCTTTATGGCAAATTTTAACAGCAACTTTCTTAAATTAAATGGAATGCCATTTTTGAATTATATTTAGAGGCGAAGAAGGGCGGGCTTAGCTCCCTAATCTCAAAATAAGCCCCTTTCCAAACAAATTGAGCCTAATTTCTTAGTGGCGAACTGGGTGAAATAGTATTTTTAAAATTAACCAAAACCTTTGCATTTCATACAATTTTTCCTGAAAAATTTTTAGCCTGCGCCAACTTTTTTTCTCTAAATTACTATATTTTTCTTAAATTTTCGCTTGTGGCACCAACTTTTTCCGAAAGTTACTTAGTTTTTTTTTTAATTCACTCCATTTTTTTCAGTGCTTCATAAATTTTTGCCTGTAGCAAACAGAATCGACATTTTTTTAAGTGTTTTTAAAAGAACTTGTGCTTTGTAATATGTGTTGTCTTTTAAAAAATTTATATAATTTTTTTAAATGCAATTTTTTTTCCAGTAGGCATTTATTTTTTCGCCCCGTTTTTTGAGAGCTTTACATTGATCACATATTCATCCAATTCTGTCAACCTATGTAGATATTTTTGTTTGTCTAATTATGCAGTGAATTTTGTTTATTCTGTATCATTTTAAACTTTTATTAACTTTTTTCTTTAACGAATTGAGGGGTACAACTTTATTTGCAGATAGAGATCAGTCTTAGCTAAATGATAAATGATTGTTTTTGTTAGTAGACGCTAAACTTTCGAGTAAATTGCGAAAAACTCTTTCAAACTATAGTATATGACCCATTACCACCTACTGGTGAAGATAAGAAAAAAGGTACATTTTCAAAGCCAGAAAATAAATAATTTACATTAGACTAGATAAGACAGCCTCAATTTAAAAAATTCTAGACTTTTTGACCACTGCGCAGAACTTCTTTATAAACCATGCTAACATTAATCACACAAAAAAAATCATTTCAATTTTTACCGATTTTTTTAATTGAAAAAACACGCATTTTGTGTGTAAAAAGTATCACCGGTTTTATAGTTTACACGAAATTTTAAAATGTACAGTCGAGACGAATCCCGGAGTCAATTTTAGTGAACCGAAAAACTTTTTAAATATATATACTTTCTTTTTGTTCTAATGATCAAGTAATCTAACATTTACCCTGTTTTCAAAAACATTTATATTACATTAACGTATTCTTGTTACTTTTTACGTAACCAATGTCCCACTATGTTATGTAACATTACGAAAGTCCATGTTTGTGAAACAGAATTTCCCATTATTTATTTTCGCATATTTATCAGATTTTTCTTGAGCTTTATTTTTTTAAATTTAATATAAAATCGACTGCATATTGTTTCCACGGTTCAGCTCCATGTGTTTCATATCTCTTAACCTCTTAAAACCAGATAACATACAACCCTTGTTCATTCTATTTGTAATTTTAGGAAAAGTATATTGACAATAAATGTGAATACACTTGAGTTTTAAGAAATTATAAGTGGCTATTAAATCTAGACCTATTGCGTTGGTCTATTTTGCCATACATTTTCTATATCTTTTCGATTTGCTGACAAACAACAACTTTTCATAGTAGCTTATCCTCATTGAAATCAACGATACTCTCAAGAAGGAGCATTATCTACTTGTTAGTAAACAAACGTCTTACCTTCTTTTTTCCTTATGTTGCGAATTTTCTTGTCACAGTCTCACATATGAAAGTTAATTATAGCGATATCAAAAACAACAAAAGTGAGAGTTTTTTTATATTTGATGGACTTTGTTTTCTTGTTTGATTTTCAGGTAAATAAAGGCAGCTTTCACTGATTTTCCGTGTGTCACTTAACTTGATGATTTTGAGTTCATTTGGATATCGCAAATTTGCAAGTTTCAAAGCATACGTTTTATCTTGACCAGTGGTCCACAAAGTGCTTTAAAGTGGTTAATTAATAATAACTATAAATTGGAAATAATCTAAAAATTACTAAAGCTAATGTAAATATAAAACTTGATTTCTAATATTTTTTAAAGAAAATTTATGAAATTTTCTAGAAAATGGCAGTTGAGTTTTTCACCAGGTATTCTCAACTTAGGCTATATGCCACCCAGTTTTGATTTTAATATAAAAAAATCGAAGGCGAGTTGTCTAGAGTTTTAAGATTAAAATTGGTGTGTAAACTTATTCTTGTACTAACAAACGCTGCAGAACGCCAATCTGGATCTAGTCCCAAGAACAACTTTGTTTGTTTGTTCTAGAGATGTACATTGTTTCTAATTGAAACGCACAAGAAAAGACTCGCATATGTATCTTGGAGTTGTATGGTTTCACTTTAACTCTTTTCTACTAGGTATAACTATATATACTATATATTTTTATGTAATTTTCAAGATTAGAGGTCTTTTTATAACTAGTATTAACTACCCAGATAACATAAGGACATCTTAAAGATGTTAATTCTAAGACGTTGGACGACTCAAAATCATATTAATGGAAAGAAATATTAAAGGATTTCCTTCCATATCTATTTTCAAGGATTCTAGAATATAAAATATTCCACACCTTTGCGGAAAATTAAAAAGAAATTAAATCAAAAAGATCTTGACTAGACTGTGCCATCTAGTGCCAACAACAGAAAACATTGTGTGTTGAATTTTGCTCCAAACAACATGTTTAATAACGTAACACAATTTACAATAAGACAATGTAACAGTTTGTTATGTTACGTATTATGCATACTCAGTACTTTTTCATGGAACATTCTAACATGGATCACCTTGATCCGTGATTCTAATTATGAAAACTTAACTTAATTTTATTGCATGATTTTTCTATTAGACAGATTTACTCTGTGCGCTTTCTTCCGTATGTGCTTTTTTCGGTGTGCGCTTTTTAAAGGTGCGCTCTTATCGTATGCGGATATTTTATGTGCTCTTGGTTACGGCTACCACTTAACCATTACTCCATAGACTTTGGTTCCAGAAACGCTGTTGGACTTAGTCTGTGGGGGGAAGTAATTCTAATGGAGTTTCTCTCTAGGTTTTTTTGTCTTAGTATATGGACAAGCATGATGCATAATTTCAAACTGGTTCTCTGTCTGTTGGCATTTGGTATCACAAAATCCACTAACTAACAACTGTAAATGGCGGTGAAAATACAAAAAAAAACCTTATTTTTCCTTTGCATTATGAAGTAAAAAGGCATTGAAAGCCTCCTTAAGCCGTAAAAATATTTTTCATAGTTAATTTTTCTGGCATTTTTAATTTAAAATTTTTAATTAAACAAATTTTAACCGTTAAAATCGTAATACTTTAAAAGGACAAGTTATAACTTCTCAACAGTGGCGTATTTAGCTTTTTATCGAGGACTACATAATTATAATTCGGTGAATAAAACTAATTCATATACAGGGCTTGACTTTAAACGTTTAGCCTTTATGAAATGCGTATAAAAAAGGATGAACTTATGGAAAGCAGTGAAGAAGTCAGTGAGGGACCAAAGACGTGCATATTCAAAAGCGTTTGCCACTGTGACTCAAAATTCATTAATAGTTTTTTATTACTAAACAGGAGCAATCAAAGTAAGATTTTCACGTTTAAAAGACAAAGAAATAGTCATTATTATTTATTTCGTTATTGTAGCTTTAATCAGGAAACACTAAATCCAGAAAAATTAAATTTTTTAATAATTTTTTCTTCCACAATAACCTTGCCCTTTTATTAAAGTCGCGCTTAAATGCCGCTTAAGTGTCCGATCTCCTGGCGGCGGCTCACGAAGTCAAGTTGCTAAAAGTCACCATACACTATCCAGGAAACAGAATAGGGGACAACATTTTTGGGGGTAGGGATATACGACAGCCCTAAACCTCTTGCCCCTCTACTAGTTTCAGTCAGCAGAAAAAAATGTTTGTCACGTTTTACTACTCCTTTTAAAATTTTATTTTTGCCCCTTAAATGGAGGGGCCATTCCTCTTGAAAAAAAATAAGTTGAAATGCGGTGTTATGGTAATTGCGAGTTTTTAAAATAATTGAAGAATTATTTTAAAATTATAATGAAATTACAAAAATGCAATTGAATTACTAAAATGATTGCTATTATTCGTAAAAAGCTATTTTGCTTTTATTATTTAAAGCAATCCACGTTTCGTACTGAATTTAAGGGGTAAGTTCGAAATGTATTACGAAGGAAGAGGGCTCTTAAGTTTAGCATTTTCACATTTTGTAAATTATGAAAAAGTGAAAGAAATAAATAAAAAATAATTGTTAACTACTTTTTTTTATTTTGCAAGTAGGAAATTTATAATTAAGTTATTTTTTTTTGTTTTTAATTACACAGTTTTCTAAGTCCATTCCTGTAAAGTAATTTGTAATGTAACAGTGACTTTTCAAAGTATTGGTTTCTAACTCTGGTTGAGAATAAATCGGTACACATAAAGACCAAGAAATTTGTCATCCATTAAGTTGAATTTGTGGAATATTTAGTTTGTGCGTGTAGTAACTTCCTTTAACATTTTTGTACTTAATTACGGATTTGCAGTATTGATTCTTAGTCATAAAGTTCAAATGATATCTAAGAGATGGCGCTACAGTAATTAAAATCAAGGTTTTAAGGATTTTATGCATCGCCGTCTTTGGCCTACTCAGCCGGTAAGAGTAACGTCATTGGATCGCGAAAAGAAAACCATTTTTTTGAATTGCTAACTTGACAACAGCGCTAAACTATTTATTTCTTTTAGTGTCATTTATTTAAATAGCGATCTTACTTCAATTCACATATTTTCAATGATCAAACGATCGTTGACGAACCCTGTATACCACATGTTAACTACAGAGGGAAAGTCTGCAATGTTGATTATTCTGCGAGCGCGAGAGTGCCACTCCAACGTCGACAGCAAAGAAACCAAACAAAACTTAAACAAACCAACCAGCAACGTAGGACCAAAATACAAGACGCAAGTTTGGTTCGGTTCGGTTCTAAAGTACGGGAAGGATACATTGGTTATACACTTTCGTTTTGGGGTACTAAGGATATTTTTTATTTATTAATATGTAGCTTTATTTACCGAATGGTGCCCAGGCCAATCTTACTCGTCTCTTGATTTCAGCTGTTTGGTTTTCTTTTTTCAGTTTAATAATTTGTCCCAGGTATATACAGTGTACTCCGGTTACAACGTACTCAAGGGACCAGAAAATATGTACTTTATAAGCGGATGCACGTTATAAACAACACAATTTTTCTTTTTCTGCGATGTCTTTTCCTACTTTTATTTCATCTATATTTTCATTTTAGCATCCTAAGTGTTGGGTTACCTGTTCCTTTAGCCTTTCTTTGTACATAGCTTTATTTTGTGTAAGTTTATTCATGTCAAGTTGTGCATTGTTATTTAATTTTTCTTTTCGAAATTGCTATCAATGCAGATTTTTGTTTTGACCATCCTGTGATCACTACCTATTGTAAAGCTGTTTAGGACTGTTACATCTTTTAACGACATTTTTATCAGTAGTCAGCATGTAATTAATTTCGATTTTCGTTATTTGATTAGGGCTGAGCCATGCCCACTTTTGTTGCGGTTTCTTTCTATAGAACGAGTTCATTGCATAAAGCTGTTTTTCCTCTAGATAATTCATTAAGGTTGTGCCCCTATCATTCCTTTCTCCATATCCAAAATCTCCTATTTTAGTCTCTTCGATGTTTATCCTCTTACCTAATTTGGCATTGAAATCCCCCATTACTAGTGTCGGATGGGTTTTGTTTTCTTCAATGGCTTTTCAGATGTCTTCGTAGAATGCTTCGATATGCTCGTCATCGTAGGTAGAGGTGGGTGCATATACCTGAATTACTTTAAGTGATGTTCTTTTCATTTTGAGTGTAAGATAGACAACGCTATCTCAGATTCCTTTAATAGTATGGATGTGTTTACTTATTGCTTAACTGATTATAAATCCTACTTTGAAGTTGCTATTATCTTCATTACTTTTATGATATAGTAGATTACCGGAGTTCAGTTTTATCCGATTTTCTGATTTTCGTGAGGTTTCTGACAGGCCTACAATGTCCCATTTTATTCTTGTCAGTTCTTCCTCCAGTTCTTCTATTGTTTTGTCAGTGGCGGATTGGTAAGAGATCACACAATTTTTAGTCACAGGTAAATCCAAAATGGCGGTTTTTTGGGGTTTTTTCACAAACTTTGACTTATTACCCTTTGCAAAATTAGTTTTACAGAAAAACTGTTAATACGTGTTTTGTTTGAAATAGAACAGCAATTAAGATTGAGGCAAATATCCAACGACTTAAGATTAAGTGATTTGAAGTGAATTTGGAGTAGTTCTCAACTTCCTTCCCAATTTGTTTTTGTTTTGGGTTCAAAAATTATAATTTGTTTACTATATTAATTGATGTTCTCTTGCAAACAGAAAGAGTTTTTTTATAAAACTAATTTATTTTATTTATTTTTTATTTATTTCTCAAATATCAACAGCCAAAGGCCAATGAACCATTATAAATAAAATTTAGAAGTCCCGTGACCCGTTTATTCTCATCTTCGAGTCAGAAGGTCTTGAATTGCCCAGAAATTATTTAATTATAAATTATTTAATTATAACTTGCTTGCTACCATGATAATTATTAATTAAATAGTTTAAAACAGTGATGCTTATTAAAGTAAAAAGTTTGTAAAATCTTAGTAGTGGTAAAAAATATTACGAAACTATTCGCGTCTGATATTTCTAATCCTGTCTGGATTAGATTATACTTAATGCTCAGCCCTAAGATGAGCGTACACAGGCCACTAGTGGATAACATAAAAAAAAGAAACCAAGGTTAAAAATACTTCTTCATTTAAAATAATTCTATATTTAAAATCACCTAAATATATGTATAAAACTAATCACAACCCTCTTGGCAGACATACATGCATACATACAAAAAACAAACCAAGGTTAAAAACACTGCTACATTAAAGATAATTTAAGTATAAAACTAATCACAACCCTCTTTGGCTAGAAATAGTTATAGCTCTCGTAATTTATGATCTATTAGCTTTTTAAAATGATTTATATTAATATTTTCAATCTCAATGTCCGCAGCATATAAATTATATAAATTACATAATTGATAAACCGGCGAGTTTTTATAAAGATTTGTTCTGGGAAATGTGAAGTAAAATATGTTGGAGTTTCTTGAGTTAAAGGTATTTGATTTAAAATATCTGGACAGTCAATATCATTCTTCAGTATTCTAAACATAGTATATAAAAATACTTCAATCCTTCTTCTATCCAAAGAGAGCCTACCAAACAATCCTAAAAGATAATTATTGTCACAGCCCCTTCGGGGGTAAGTTCCAAATTCTCTAAAATACATAGGAATTTTCTCTGCACACTCTCAATGGTATTTATCCAAACATTATACTGAGGAGACCATATTATAGAACCATATTCCAAAATGGGTAAAACAAGGCTGTCAAATAAGTGCAATGCAACATCAATGCTTAAGTTTTTTGTGTTTCTAGATATTAAACCTGCTACCTTCTGGGCACTTTTAACTTTGGCAATTTTATGGTCTGAAAAACACAGAGTTAAATTAAAAATTATACCCAAGTCTTTGAGGTGTAGTCGAAATCAATGGTGTTTCGATTTAAAGTGAATGACATACATGAACATTTATCTTAATTTAGCAAAAGTCAAGTTTGCGAAAAAACCTGGAAAATGCCGCCATCTTGAATTAATAAAGTCAGACAGGCCCTCCTACTCAAATTGGAGGTAAACACCCGGCAACTTAAAATAGTGTAATCTATTGCCAATTGATCTGGGGTAGTTTAAAAAAATCTTTTACATCTATGCCACGGGACACAATTTTTTACTACAAGCCACTCAACTAAATACGTATTCTTTTTATTATTATTACAAGCTTTTATTTAGCTTCAGATGTTCTGTCTAACTATCTAACTATCTAACTATCTATTAAATTTTATGAAGCGTTTTTGACACACTTTCCATTATCCAATTTGGATGAAATTTGGTACACACATAGTGGTCCCATGACAATACAATATTATTTAAAAAAATATCCTCCCACCTCTACCCCCACCCCTTCTATAGAAAAATGTGTTTTTGACACACTTCCCGTGATCCGATTTGGATAAAATTTGGTATACACATAGTCGTCCGATGATAATACAACAATAAGAAAAAAATATCCTCCCACCCCTACCCCCACCCCTTTTCATAGAAAAATGAGTTTTTGACACACTTGCCATTATCCGATTTGGATGAAATTTCGTATTCACATTGTGGTTCGATGACAATACAACATTAAAAAAAATATATCCTCCCACCCCTACCCCCACCCCCTTCCATAGAAAATGCGTTTTTGACACCCTTCCCATTATCTGATTTGGATGAAATTTGGTATACATATTGTGGTCCGATGAAAATACATTAAAAAAAATCCTACCACTCCCCATCTATAGAAAAATGCGTTTTTGACACACTTCCCATTATCCGATTTGGATGAAATTTGGTATACATATAGTGGTCCGATGACAACACAACAATAATGAAAAAATGTACTCCCACCCTACCCCCCACCCCCTTCCATAAATAATGCGTTTTTGGCACACTTCACTTCAAATGACTTTTATAAAATTTGCTATATATGCATAAAGGTCCGATGGCAATACAGCCTAAACCAAAAATATATTTCTACCTCTACCCCCACCCTCTCCTTTTTCCACTAGAAAAATGAGTTTCCAAACAACTCACGATCAGCGATTTCATTATAATCTAGAATAAACTCTTCTGTTCTGTTATTGAACTAATATTTTCATTTAATAGAGTAGATAGCTGAGACTAAAAAGTAGAAAATAAATTGGTAAAAAAATTTTTTCAGTCACAAGCTTTTATAAAATGCACTAAAAATTAAAAAATAATTTTCTAACATTCTAATATTATCATAATAATAAAATCGATGGCCGCAAATCAAAGCATAAGTTATTCTAAATTTGTGATCCAAAGAATATTCAACATAGCAGGTCATCAAAGTTATGTTTGATATCCCGCAATGTTATGCCATTGCCATACCTATGTCAGAGAAATGCTGGGGTATCTTGGGTCGAGTTGGGTGGGTTTGGTACCTCTGCATTTTTCTGCTAGATTGATTCTTGCAAATAGTGATATTTAATTGATACGGATATCTTATCGTGCTAACATCGTCAAAATTTCCATCAGTCGGCCATCGCTTCTATTATTATGATAATATTAGCATGTAAGAAAATTATTTTTTAATTTTTAGTGCATTTTATAAAAGCTTGTGACTTATAAAAAAATTTTTAACAATTTATTAGAGAGGAATTTTTACCAGGCCAGCTTAAACAGGGTTATAATTAATGAGTGTCCAAATTCTTAATCTTTAGAGAAAATTTGTTTAGCTCGTTAAATGTTAAATTAAAAGCTTTTTTGACCCTCTTTAAAATGACATCTAAAAGGCCTTTAAAACAGAAAAAAATTCGCTTAAATGTCATTAATTTCTTTGCACTAAATTAATTTCCCCTCTTTTATAGCACACTTAAAAAAAACGTTTACTAAAGGAGCAAGTGACATAGTATGTAAACACAAGAGCCCATTTAAATTCCCAACACCCCTGAGAAATTAGTTAATTTCTCGTTTATTATTTATGTTGCATTTGACCCAACGTTTTTTAGGGCTTTAAAGTTTGATGTTACCTCTCTGTTTTCCCGAGCGTAAAGGATTTTTTATTTCGTCATATTTTATAACTAAATTAGGCAAAGTCGCGTAGCAACCTAGCCCTGGGCCTGTGTTTCATTTGGGTGGGGGAAATTTTTCGCGTTTTGCATACTGATCAAGGGAATGGGAATTCACCGCCGCCTACTCACTGCGACTAATTTTCCCCCGGGCCAACTCGTGCTGTCGCCGCCGTGCCGGCCCAACTCGCTGTCTACCCAATTTGCCGCCGGGTCAACTCGCCGCCGCCGTGATAATTCGCCATTGGCAGCGTAGTTTCAGTTTGCAATTTTGACAGGTGTTTAGGGTTCCAGTAACAATGCATATAAATATATTTTTTTAATTTTGGTACTTTGGGGTCTGTGGGCCGTTGATTTTGATAATTAAATTAAATTTAAAATGGCGGAAATTTTCATTTATGAGCCAGCTCGTATTAGTTTTGAAATTTTGAGGTGATTATTACGATTTTATGATTTAATACATATCGGTTTATTAATGGAAAAGTCCACCATTTTAGATCCGCAAATTTGATTTTTATAAGGTTTATTTAACCCGTAACCGCTGTACAGGAGTCTGTCAGACTCCTCCGATGTAAAGTGGACGGATAACTTTTAAGCCAAGTGCAACTAATACCTCCCCTTCTAGGTACCTTCCTAGAAGTGGTAAAGGAGTAAACTCCCCTAGTGGCTTTAGTCAGTCTTTAGCCGTTCGTGAGTACTGTGCATGTCGGGGTCTGCCAGACTCCACGTCACCGTTAGGGCGCCTATTTTTCGTATTGCAAATTTTTACTTTTTGTCGTATTGACGAACTATTTCAATGACAAACCAACCAAGTACATCGCGGGGTGTTTGAGCGATAGACAAAAACTTTGAGTCCAGTGTTTTGGTTTGGTAAAAATCTTTGGATTCAGATAATATTAATGTTGATGATTGTGTCTCCGATTTTAAGATACATAGCGACCACAATTCAAGCGCAGTTCGACAGCCATTCTAATTCAAAAGAAACAAGTCTTTCTGAGAGTAAGCAAGAATCCGATCTAAGAAAATGTGTCACTGCAAAGAAAAGCTTTTATGAAACAATTAGAAAAATTATTGACCTGGTCACATATGCTAAGAAGGGTTGAAAATGTCAAAATCCGGCTAGAATTGAAAGAAACTGTAAG
The DNA here is from genome assembly GCA_963576565.1 of Aspidapion aeneum. NCBI lineage: Eukaryota > Metazoa > Arthropoda > Insecta > Coleoptera > Brentidae > Aspidapion > Aspidapion aeneum. Next base: position 9,482,650 of record OY755042.1, read on the forward strand.
GCGTATCCTTCATATTAAAAAACTTTCTATTACTGAGCAAGAACGGCTAGAATATGAATGCACATCCTGTAAAAAACCCATCTGTCTGAGCTGCAGCAACAAAATATGCATGCAGGGAAAGTAATGTGGAACGGGAATAATGATGATTTTTGTTGCATTAGTTAGCATTGTGCAGTTTTTTTCATTTCTTACGAAATGTGTTTGATTTCTTGTTTAGTTTTCTCTTTTGAGTTTTTTTATCTTGGGCTTAAGTTTTTTTTGAAAAATGTTCGAATTTTTTTTCGATTAAACATATTTTAGATCACTTCAAATTTTTTTCTAATGTTTTCCATTGTTTTGTACATTTCCTAATAAAATTTGATATATATGAAATATCACTATACAATTGATAAAAGATCTTATAAAATACATAGAAAAAAACCTTTGATATCAATTATGTAACAAAATTCTACGGATTAACAAAAAAAAGTGATATAGATAAGAGGAGTCTGTGAGACTCCACGTCACCGGTAATGTCCCTAAAATGGGACGTCACCGGTTACGGGTTAAAGAATCATAATCAGCAACTTTTTGACTTTTTGCAAGTTTAATTTAAAACTCATAATAAGTGTAACATAGACATCCCAAAGCTCTCAATTTAACACATATCGGTTCATAAAGAAAATAAATGGGTCCACGATGGATCTGACACCATCCTAGCTAGCCTATTATCACACTTCAAGTGAAGCCAAGATAATGTATTAGCTTAACAGTTTTTTGTAAATATCCCAGAAGCTAAAGCTCCTACGAAGTTTTTGGTAAAAATACGAATTATTGAGCAAAATATAGTCTACTATATATATTCCGAAAACAGTGTATTGATACAATGTTCCATTAAAAAGTTAGCATTTTATTAAGTTTTTAATTGTCAAAAAACTGTCATTAGCCAAGGGCGCACCCAGGGGGGGGGCCCCGGGGCCCGGGCCCCCCCCAAGCCTTAGATTTTTAATATATTTTCCACATATTTGATGATAAAACATGAAAAATACCTTAAAATTTGACAGCAGGAGGCTTCGGGCCCCTCCCAAGCCCAAGCTGTGGCGTAGTTGCGAAAAGACATGACGACCTTTTTTTTTTTTTTTTTTGGAGACGGTGCGGTTCAAAATTCTACGGCGCGGTTCGGTTCGGTTGGGTGGGTGTTGGTTGGAGTATTTTGTGTTTGGCCGCCACTTTTTTGAGGGTGCGCTTTGTAGCTGTCGGGGCCCCCCCCAAGACACATTCCTGGGTGCGCCACTGCATTAGCATTAATGGGTTTTGACTAAAATCTAATCAGCTCGTAAAAATGTCGAACACTATTTTATCTGAAAATTTTATGAAAATTGGTTTAGCGGTTTAGGAGCTATCGTGTTACGGACAGAAATAATATACACACAGACACACAGCTGGGTTAGGTCAAAATACATCCAAATAACACATTTTTGGCGTTATCTCAAAAAAAATTTCTTCGTCGAAAATAATACCTTCTCTAGCCATTGCTACGCGGGCTAGGTAAAAATACAAAGTTTGGATTAGCCATTTAAATTTTGTGCTAAGTTTAAATTAAAAATTATTACTAGCGACCTTAAAAACCGCAAGCTTCAAGTATCCGTTGATAAATAGGAAAGGCCGCTATTTCAAATCCCCTATTTTAGTTTCTTTTCAGTTTAATTCAAAAATCAGAAACAGTCATCTTTAACACCCAAAATTTTTTAAATATCGTTTTTTAAATAAAAAAGCCATTTTGGATCCGCTATTATTTTAAGTTTAATTCAAAAATCAAAATTAGCGACCCTAAACTGCAATTATATTCTTTTTTACCCATGTATGTAAGTATGTAAACATGTATGTTTGTGTCACGCTAAAGGCTAAACGACTGAACTCATTTTGACAAAAAATATGTCGTTGAATTGCTACTGATCCCGAAGGTCCTATAGGCTATACTTTTTTAAACAGGAATCAACATGGCGGTCTTCAGACGTAAATTTTTATATGATGTAGGCTTTAAGACATACAAATTATGTAAATTTCAGGCGATTTTAATGAAATTCCTTTGATCACCCATTGTGAATATCCTCTAATTTGCTGTAGTTACTTTGTAGTCCTCCCTGCTCAAACCCATCTCCCCTCCTGTCATTCCCCCACCCTACTCAAAAACTATATTCATTGAAAATAAAATAAAATGCCGGAATCAAAATGGCAGAATTTTAAATTTATTAACCGATTTGCTTGAACTTAAGGTTTTCTCAATACAATTTGTCTCAAATTTAAGAAAATTACTTAAAAGAATCTTTGACATAAATTTTAAAAAATCAAGCAACTTAAAAATACCAAGACTGTCTTATTTATAAAACGATTTATGTTAAACTTGAAACTTCGCGGTGCTTAGGATCACTTAATGCAGTATTTGATTCAAACCTGAAAAAATGAAAATGATGTATCCAAAATGGCGGACTATTCCATTTAATAACGGATATTAATGAAGAATTACCAAATTTTAGGAAATTTCCACATTTTACCTGCGTTAAGCACTAAATTTCAGAAATTGTACTTTCAAAATTAGTTTGTTTTTTGCTGCCCCTTTGCACAACAAAGTTTCAAGTTTATGGTAAATTGGTTTATAAATAAAAAAGTCCGTCATATTGATTTTTTTAGGTTTGAGTTAAAATCATAAACAGCGACCTAAACCTCTCCAATGTTACGAATTTTATGTATGTCGATTCATAAATAGTAAAGTCCATCATTTTGGATCCGCCATGTTAAATTTCTTAGTCTGGATTATAAATAATAATCAGCATCCTAAAACACCACAATATTCCGAATTTTATACATATTGTTTACATTACGTATATTTGAGTCAAAAATTGTAGTGAGTAACGTTAAGCACCGTGAAATTTTAAGTTTTGGGCAAATCGGTTTATAAGTAAGACAGTCCGCTATTTTGGATCCGTCATTTTGAATTTTTAAAGGTAAAATTAAAAATTATATTCAGCGACCTGAATCACCCCAACGTATAGATTTTGATACATATTGGTTTATAAATGGGATAGCCATTTTGATTCCGCCATTTTGAATATTTTAAGCTTGAGTTAAAAAATTGTATTGCGTGACCTTAAGCACCGCGAAATTTTATGTTTGATGCAAATTGGTTAATAAATAAGAGAATCTGCCATTTTAAATCGGCCTTTTTATTTTTTTAAAGTTTACGTTAAAAATCATATTCAGCGATCTAAAACTCCCCAAAGTTCTGAATTTAATTCATATCGGTTAATAAATGGGAAAGTTCACCATTTTGGATCCGCTATTTTGAATTTTGTTGAAGTTGGATTTAAAAATCATATGCAGCATCCCAATATTCCGAATGGAAAAGGGCGCCATTTAGATTCAGCAATTTGTGACTTTGAAATACCGCGAAGTTTTAAGTTTGCACCAAATCGGCTAATAAATAAGAAACTCCGCCATTTTGGTTCTTGTTTTCTTTAAATTTGAGTAAGAAACTGTATTTAGTGACCTTAAGCAACGCCAATTTTTAAGTAAGAGAAAAAATCTGTCCATAACTAAGAGAGTCTACCATTTTGCTTTCGCCATTTTATGGAATTGCAAAAAAATATATGTATATGTAACGCCCGCCGCGAATCAGACCGTGGTGAATCGGATGGCGACAAATCAGCCGCGGCGAATCGGCGAAAAGTCTAAAACATTATTTTTTCACTTATAAAATGGCAACAAGTTTAATTAGGTGGGTCCCAAGTAATGAACGGTTAGCCCAGGGTCCCCTGAGTCCTTAGGTCGACACTGATCGTAACATGTGTTTGTTGTAAATGCAATGTTGCATTGTCCGTCGGAGTCGGTGTTTTGAATTTTTGGTGTTTTTTTTACTGTTTGTTGGATTTTATTTTTACAAAAAAGAACTTTTTTGGATGTAAAAATAAACAAGAAGTGCTGTTTGTGAAAATATTGTAAAAATTCAGCCCAGTTTGGTTTTTACAAGAAAATTTGCGCGACGCGGCCGTGTTGCCGTCGTCGGGGCTGTTTAAATTCTAAGTTTTAACACATTGGCTACCAAGCATGATTTTCGCATCCTGGTCCAGGGTACCATATGAATCACCGGTGACTTGTACACTACAGTTCACACACAACTAAATGCTTGTAAAAAACGCCGATGTATAAAGAAAGGAATGAGATAATGGGTATGGTACAGGGATGAACTAAAAAAAGTCTGGTTGCCTTGGGCATCACCGGTGATACACAAGAGTTCGGTAAATCTCTAACAATAAAGGTCATACTGTGTGTGTGTGTGTGTGTGGTTTACTTTTTTTATTATTTATAAAATCCATTCGAACAGAAACGGCGGATATTTCTATTATACGAGGGTGGATCAAATATAAACAAGCCTTTTAAACTTAATAACGGAAAAGTCATTCAAGATGAACGTGGCCGTTATAATTTTGGAGTAGGGATATTCAGCAGCATGTAGGCGGCTGGTAGTGCCGCGATGCTCATTTGGCCAGGAGCAATCGTAGTGAGCGAGAAGAAAGTAGACAGCACTGTTGCGCAAAAAATAATCATTAAATTTCTTACACGCGAAAACGTGAAACCTGCTGAAATTCGATTCAGATTGCGAGCACAGTTCCGAAATAAGACGCTTTAGTGGGTACCTGTAAAAACTTGGTGCAAAGAAATTAACGACGGCCGTGAGCATGTCGACAATGTGAGTCACACACATCATCCGCGTACCATTATTTCTGTAGGCAAAGTTTTAGCGACCGTTTTCTGGGACTGGAGAGGAGTTTTGTTGGTCGATTTTTTACACGAGCAAATTACAATAAAGGCGGCTTACTACTGCAACTTACTCGACCAGGTAAAGCTTGATTATCGCCAAGAGAAAAGAGCACGCCCCCATCCAAGACGTGTTGCTCCTGCATGACAACGCTAGACCTGATACGGCAGCTTTAACACTGGTCAAAATCAATGAAATACACTGGACTGTGCTGGAATACCCTCCACAACTTGCGATTTTCATATGTTTGGCCCACTCAAAGATTCACTGGGAGGCGAGCAATTTCAGACCAATGAAGAGGTAGAGGCATTCGTGCGCAACTGGTTAGATACCCGCCCAGCTTTCTTTTATGAAAACGGGATTAAGAAACTGTCAAACCATTGGGAAAAGTGTATGTTTCTAAATAACTAGTTTATAAACAAAGGCTTGTTTATATTTGATCCACCCTCGTAGAACTAAAAAATTAAACACAAACAAATATTTTACGTCTGAAGGACTAAAACAGCTTAAAGCTAAACAATAATTATTATATAAATTTTATGTCTGAAGGACTAAAAATGGTTCACTTATGGACCATATGAATCACCTATGATATTTTCGTATATCCGTTAAAAAACCGTACACATGCTTGTTTCAATACATCCTAGCGAGATCTTCTGGTAAAACTCCACGAGGTTGTAAAAGGCGTTGGTACACAGGGGATAGGTGCGACTTTTTAACAGTGGACTGTAGGGAGACTCGGGCTATGTATCACCGGTGATTCATATGGTCGCCAACGTGTTAAGGAATGGCCGCCAATAATAGGGCAATTTACATGAGGCCCCGGCTGATGAGTTCTCTTTATATTTTATATTATATTTCTAAGGTAGTAACCGCAAACATAACAAAAACTCGTGAATGCTTGCAGATACTTCTGAGTGACATTTTAAAGCAAAAAGAACCGTTATTAATTCGTTATAAAGGCCAAAACAACATAAAATAGACACTTATTGAAATAAATCCTGACCTTATTTAAACATCGACCCTATGGTGACAGATTTGCATATAAAAAGCAGCTGCTCTGCTTCAAAATTCGGCCTTTGTTTATTTAAAAACCGGATTTATTAGTGTCGGTATTTATTAAATGAAAGTTAGCGTCTTTATTATTAAATTTGGGTTTGGAATGTCAATTTTGAGAGGTCAGCTGTTAGTTTTCTGTCTAAATGTGTCAAAATAAAGTCGACTCTAAAATAAAGTCAGGTTTTATTCCAATAAGTCCCTAATAGCTGTTAGGCATTTGGTTGTATAAGGTCTTGAAAAGGGTATAGAACTCAATGCTGTCAGGTCTACCATTGATGACTTGACAAAAAATAAAATAAAATCTCAGAAGATAGTGCCCGTTTGGTGCCAGTGATTTTATTATAGGTGTGCGCTTTTTTGTGCATGCAATTTTTTCCATGTTCCATTATTTCTTATGCGCATTTTTTTTTTGTGCGCTTATTTCAGGAGTTCTTATAAAGCATGTCATCAAAGTAATTTTTTTTTTGAAGTATTTAATTCATCTGTATTAGCCTCTATCCCCAACATATTTTTCGGACTATAAAGGAGTAATTACCCCCTCTACCTGTTACCTTCGTAGAACTGCTGATAGTTTACAATACAACTAGTTAACAATGTATAAATAAACGAGACTAGATTCTCCAAGGGGGCAAAGTCTAGCCAACTAAAGATCAAGTACCTAGACAACATTCAACCAATAGTAAAAATTAAATTTAAAAGATTACCTACAATATAAAAAGTTATGGTGTTTAAGACCACACGGCAGAAGTGTAAACTTCAACAAGGGGAAATTAATAATATTGGCCCATAACATATTCTGCATAGCGGATCGAACCGAACTCTTCTGTGTACTGGCCTTCATCTGCATCATCATATCGATCGCTAAATGTTTCTCACAGTTAGTCGACTCGAGCCGATTTCACCCGAATAAGCTCAGTTCAATTCACTACCCACAACTGACGGCTCAGTTCAATTCACTACCCACAAAAACTGCTAAACGCGCCTAAAGAAGTTTACACTTCAAAAATTAATAAGAATATTTAAAGGGTCCAGTGGAAAAACGAAATTTAATCGTTTTGCCACAGTGCTGCCTATTTTTGGCCGTAGCTTTTAGTGGAATCTCATTGTTTATCCCCTGTAAGGTTTAGTGTGTTACTACTTCACGTTACAAGCTATCGCATGGCGTCAAAATGTCGATTTCGGAAAAAAATGGACTCTCATCGTTTTTCTACTGGACCCATTTATAATAACAAATTACCTAAATTTAAATAGATTTGATTGAATTAAGTATATTTTTCATACATTTACTGAAAGGCAGAATTAAATTTATTTATTTATTTATCTGGTTGCATACAGAATTTAATTTAATACAATGATAAAAATAATTGTTTAAATGAATCATGTTGAAATGCGTTCAAATAATGTAGTTTTGTACTTACAAACAAAAGGGCGTTCATCCTTACCGGAATTTTATGTATTTTGTTTTCATAAACACGATGAAGTGAAAGTTTTTAAAAACTTAGGACCCGCAATAAGTATCAAAATAATATTTTATTAATTATTAAATGCGTCTAGTTTTTTTGGAGATTAAATGGATAACATTTCTTATTGTTGTAGACAGTGACAATTTAATGCTGCTAGACAAGGGTAATAAGTAGCAAGATAATAATTATTTTAATCTAAAGAATGTTATTTACAAATAGTGTTTTTAAGGTTATGGTAGATCTCTGGCTAAGATTAGATATTATATGTTAAAAGATGTGTTCAAAAGTAGCCCAAGGTTTCTTTCTTGTAAATTCTAGTATTATTCAAAAATCAGAGAGGAAAAGTACAACTTGCGTTTTTTTTTTGCATTTAATACAAGTTTGTACTTTTTACTATAATATAAAATCATAACAAAAAAATTTCAAGTAAAAAAAGCCAAGTACTCGAAAATAGCATTCCGTAAAAAGATTTGAGATAAAAGTAAAGCCAAGTTTTCCAATACAAATTTCAAAATGAAAGGTTCTTACTAGTTTGTTAAACTTCTTTATGTTCAATTTAGTACTGTGCCTGTCATGTCATTTACAGCCGTAATAGCCAAGTTTAGTAAAACATTTCCAAACTAGTAAGAACCTTTCACTTTGAAATTTGTATTGGAGAACTTGGCTCTACTTTTAAGATTTCTTTTTACGGAATGCCATTTTCGCGTACTTGACTTTTTTTTACATGAAATGTTTTTGTTATGATTTCACTTCTTTTTTAAATCAATTGGATAATATTTAATTTTTAAAGTAGTAGAATATGCGGAATATTGTTCAAATTAATTAAAATATAGAGGTTTTTTAATTTTACCCAAGTAACATTTCTTTATTTATAACAGAAGCTAAAAGTTTGCCAGCGCCTTTCCTTAAAACCATTAGTTTCAATGTTTGGCCGCTAGCACGTTCCCATTACCCTTATATACCCCTTAGACCTCCTAAATGGGACTCCCCAATTGGTGGTGGCAACCTATGTATTAAACTCATTATAAAACCATAAGAAATAAACGCTAGCTTCGCCCTCTAGCGGTCCCACCAGTATAGAACCTTTTAGAGCCTAAAGCTATTATGCCAGGTTCTAAAAGCAACTCAGAAACGTCCTCTATCCTGTTATAAAACTAGATTTGGTAATTTGGTATCCTAGCAATTCTGTTGAATACCATAATACCTTTCGAGTAAAGTATTTTTCCTATAAAAGCTTTAGCGATATTTTAGATTCACAATGGCTATATAAAATAATTTAGGTCATAAAATTGCCAAAAATATCAGAGTCCCAAAATTATTGTATCACATAAAAATATACCTATATATGAGGAGTTTTTCGTTTTGTGGATCATCAAATTGCCTGCCAGACTTATTTTTCTGATAAAATCGTATCTGAAAAGCTCTCAAAACAAGCGCGCCAGCTCACAAATGCTTTTTAATAGTTTTTTGATAACTGAATAACAAATATTTAAAATAAAAAAAATTAATTTACACTATTCACCATTAAAAAAGTCTGTTTGGTTTACATAAATCAAAATTAAAGTAAAATTATTGTTAAAAAACACTGCTAAAACGACTAGATAAATATTTTCTGTTTACAATATTTTTAAAATAATTCTATATACGCCATTATCGTTTTATAGTGGCCACTTGGTTTTATTTGTTACTCTATCGCAACAAGGATTTTTGAGTGCGCTTATGAAACCAATAAAAAAGAGAAGGTAAACATAGTGAACATAACCTCACTTAAATTTTTTGTATTTGTTTTTTAAAGTGTTGTGTTAAATTTAAATGTTTTTTATCGTGCAATTTGCACACAATCAGGAGGGCCAGTGCAATGATATCCGTTGTGCCTACAGGTTGGAGGGAAACCTCTTATATTGGCCGTTTAAACAGGCCTTATCTAGGCTTGGGTGCCCTACCCAGGAGGATAATAAATAATCAATCTTGCAATAGGTAGGTACCAATCTGTACTAGTACTAGTAAAAACTAAAATACGAAAGTATTTATTTACTTCTGTTAGAACCCTTAAGAAAACAAAGTTTTATATGACCGCCTATTTAAATAATATTTAATATGCAGCTATGGGTAACCATAAATACAAAAGAATTAAGTTTACCTTTAAGCCTTCCTTTTAAAACCTGTTTAAAATGCCTAAAAGTAATGGCAAAAACCAAAAGTCTAAAGTTTATATTTACCACTCTTAAAAATCTTAAGGAAACTAGGTTCTATATGGCCGCCTATATAATCATATTTACTATTAAACTACTGGTAACTACAAAAACAAAAGGATATAAGGTAACCTTTTAGCTCTATTATAAAACACTTTTGTTATGACCTAAAGTAATGAAAAAAACTAAAAGACCAAAGTTCATATTTATTTCTTTTTAAAAACTTTAGGTAAAAAGGTTTTATAAGACCATCTTTATAAATCAGAAATCAATAAAACCAAAAGTATCTAAAAGGAACAGAAGAACACTGTTTGGTTGTATAACACCTCTTTAGGTAATTGGCAATATAAATTACCTTTTTGTAGCCAAATTGATCCTAAAAGCCATAACAGCACCCTCTAAATAACCTTGGAACCAAATTAATAAAACCTTGAGTGGTAATAATGTTACTTGGGTATCCCATGGTTTTATCATAGTTCGTATCAGCCTTCCAAAGCTCAGCTCTCTAGCGTTTCTGAAAGTAGACAATGTTACTTTTACATAACTGTACATGTATAGGGGAGAAAAGTAAATTAAAATTTTCATGTTTTTAAATTTTCTTCTATAGTTCTATCATAGTTCCTATCAGTCTTCCAATGCTCAGCTTTCTAGCGTTTCTGGAAGTGGGTAATGTTACTTTTATATAACTTTACATTTATAGGGGAGGAGAGTAAATGAAAATTTTGGGGTTTTTACATTTTTTCCGATGGTTTTATCATAGTTTGTATCAGCCTTCCAAAGCTCAGGTTTTTCTGGAAGTGGGCAATATTACTTTTACATAACTTTAAATGTATAGGGGAGGGGAGTAAATTAATTTTTGTCCAGGGGTTTGGTCATAATTTCTATCAGTCTGCCAAATTTCAGCTTTGTAGCATGTCTGGAAGTACAGTAGAATTTTGATGATCTATCTATGATGAGTGAGTGAGTCAGTGAGTGGCACTTCGACGTTTTTTGAAATTTCGTAACTACTTTACTACTTTATGGAAGTCCATGAAACTTGGGTGGGTTGTTAGCTCTATGAAGATCTACGAGTACGCAAAGTTTGAGGTTCGTAGCTCATTCCGAAAGAGTTTTAAATAGGTCAAATATGGGCTGAAATGGTTCAAGAAAAGATGGTAGGACAGCGCGAAGTTGGCGAGGCACTGCCGGCCGTGCCCTCAGATTGATTGACATATATTTCTAAAAAATAAACTGCACACTGCACTATCTGTTTGACGTTAGGGATTCTAATTATTTTGGTCCCACTATTTCTTGTCTTTGCACTTTTTGCATTACAAAAATAGAAGCCAGTGCGTCGTTTTGTGAAAAGTTTCCCTCACGTTCTAGGTTTTGGACACTTAAGCTAAGCTTCATCGTGTTTTTTGTAAATCAGCTTTGAGCGACACAGTCCATACCATCCAGCAGAACTATAACCAAAAATTAAAAATATTTTTTTTGGTAACGCTTTTATAATGATTAAATATAATTTATTACCGTGATGTTAAGCTAAGACTATAACACCACCAACAACTTTAAAATTGAATATGAAAATGGAGGTCAAGTAATACAATATTTTAATTGTTCACACTCATTAAAATAAATTGATTCATGAGGGATCTAATACCTTCCTAGCTAGCCAATTAGCACAGTTCACGTGAACTCCATGATACATCAGCCTTGAAAAGTAAATTAAAGTCGCCTCAATTATTAATTATAAAAGTAATTAATAAAACATACTAAAAGCAGAAAAACGGAAGAAGCAACAAACAAAACAACAACAAAAAACAACAAGGAAAATGAGAATAATTTTTTTTTAAATTAAAGTCATCTACGATTCGTCATCAAAATATTCATTCAAATTTTTTTGGCTTATAATTCTTTTACCGTGGTTCTAAATATTTTGTTTGCATTTTAATGCGACGATAAATGATAGAATTTTGCGTCAAAGCAGTCTTTGGAATAGGCAGTGGGATGTTATTATGATCTCCAGTTTAGTATAAGTGTGGTTAAAATGAATTCTTATATTTTTGTGTATGAGAGACACGGTTTCTAGAATGTAGTATTAAAAATATTTTCTTGTAAAAATAAAGGTTTGCAGTGGTCCCTTAATTTGGCTCCACATAAATATCTTGTGCATCTCTTTTGTATTATAAATGCTGATCTAAACAAATATTAAGTACAATTTGCCCAAAACGCAATAACGTATCTTCAGTGAGATTCAACCAATGCATAGTAAGTTGTTTTAGCTATAGTTTTACCTAAGTCTTTATCAATAAGCACCCCTAGAAACCTTGTACTCTCACTTTGTTCTACGACTTGCTAAATTTAAAACTAATTACCCTAGTCTTATCATTATTAAAGCACAAAAAATTAGAGTGTTTAATTTTTACAATGTCAGTTTGTATTATATCTTTTAAAGATGTTTATTTTTTATGATGCCATAGAATTATCGTATCGTCAGCAAATAGAGTCAAAATACCCGCAATTTCCAAATAACTTAAATCATTTACGCATAATATCCCGGAGGCATGATAATAAATCGCCCTGTCAATAAATATGATTTAAAAAATATATGTGATAAAAGTAAATCGTGGTTAACGAAGTCGAATACCTTTGAAAAGCCGCAGAAAACTGCAGCTGCAGTCTCCTTGTTATTTAGGTTTAAATCAAGGTTTTCCAAGAATGAGAATAATCCATCATTTGTGTAAAATATTCTTTCTAAAAACTCAAGCATTCGACGGTTCGGTTCATACAACCTTTTTAATGATCTTGGATAAGGTATTTAAAAGTGAGATGGGTCTAAAGTTAGCCAGCTCGTCAAATGATCCAGATTTGTGTTAAGGAATAACAATAATGGCAGTTTTCAATACATATATCAAGGAATTCCGCTTTCAAAAAACAATTGTTTATCATTCGTGCCGAAGCCTCTAAAGGGTACATTACATTGGGAGAATTTACTAGCTAGTCGCTGGCGAATTAAGTAGCCACGACTAAAAAAGCTAAGTGTAATAACAAACTTGCCGCTCACATCTCTACTGCGACTACACTAGCTCGGTTGGCTACTTTAGTCGCTATTCGGCGGATATTTTAATGTCTAGCGAGCAAAGTCGTTAAGTGTAACAGCAGTTCTTGCTAAAAATAGTTGCAGGTAGTCCGTAGACATGTCGGAAGAAGTGACCAGTGCAACTGCGTTTTTAATCGCTGTATGTAATTCTAAACCATTCGGCGAGTTTAAACTCGCTCACTAGCGAGCGACTTGCTAGTAAATTCGCCCAATGTAGCACCGTTAACACAGGTTGGTCTAAACTTCGAAATGTTTTAATTTCGTCGGTTCCTACAGAGTTACTACACTTTATTTTACCTAATGTTTTTTTATCTCTTTCCAATCAGTGGGATGAAGCACAAATTCTTCATCTATACGACAGTTTTTTAAATTATCCATAGAATCAAGAGAGGCTTTAAATTACTTGTCAAATTTTGAGCCACAGTGCAATAAAATTTGTTTAAAATATTACTGTCAATATGGAGCAGTTCCTTCCTGTTAAGTCGTTACCCATTGCCCAGGCTTCTTTACCTTTTTTTTGGGCGTTTGACAACCTGTTTTCGTAATATAAAGATTTTGCCACTTTAATTACCTCTTTGTATATCTTTCTATATTTTCTAAAATAGGTATCAAAGAATGCAGTATCTGTAGATCTACAAATTAAATGCTTAAATCAGCTTAATGTTCGTTGAGTTGAATAATAATATGTCAACCACAACACTTATTTGACTTTTCAATCACATTTTTATCAGTGTATTTTGTAAGCCCGATGTGTTTCGAAATCCCATTTTTCCTACTTTAAGCAAAGAGAAATAATACATTTGAAAATTAATTTATTTTTAGTATGATGATGTTTAATGTTTTTGTAATAGTTCAGCATACTTGTATAAGACTTAAGAGTTGGAAAAGGGAATTTTGTTTAATAATATAATAAACTGCTCAAAAATTGAAGTGAGCCACCCCATTTTTTTGGACATTTTTAAAGTAAATTTATTCCTAAACGAAGCGGTCAATTCCCATATAATTTTCTACGTAATATAGCTTCGATTATCCTCTTTTAATGTTTGGTTTCCTTGTTGTCCTACGCTTGACAGATAGCTTCACAGGGTGGCTACAACGCAAGTGTATCAAAAGTGCGAAAGTTTGCAAGGTTCTTATTTCCCGTAGGATTTAAAAAAAATAAAGAATAATACCACAAAATAACAGTCAGGTAAAGCCAAAAAAACTAATTTCTCAGTTTTTTAAATTTCTCTTCAGTTTCCGAGATATGATTTTTTTTCCATAAAATTGTACTTCTTCTGATTTTTAGTTTGACGTTTCTACCCGATTTGACGTATAGCCACCAAATTTGCTTCGAAATACCCCAGTTACTGGCCTTTTCCAACCTTGTACCCTAGATGACCACTGAGCACAATCAGGGGCGTGCAAAAATAATTTTTCATAAATTCTCCTTTTTATGCGCAAACCTGAGTTTTACCTACTGTAGGTTATCTAATATCAACTCTAGATAAGTGCAAAACAAGTTTTAGTGAAGTATGAACAATTGTCCCGAGAAGGTGTTTTCATTTTTCGTAAAATACCATACCATAAAATACGTACCATTGGCGTCAGGATGATTTTTTGTAAAAATGCCAGTTATATCGCAAAGTCAATGGATTCAAACGAATTTTCTCACTCCACTACAAATGATTTTGTCACCAGTCTCATATCTTTTCTCCCGAGTGTGAGAGAAGACCTCGCTCTGGAGGCGCTCACCTCTCCGATAAAGAGCTTGGCCTGTCATATTTCGTTCGTGTCTTCCCAAAGCGCCTGAGAGCGCCTGTTCAAGTCACATTTTAGTGTCGTCATGGCAAGACTCTCCGCGATGCCCACTATAGGTTCCGGCCCTACTGGATCAGCTGATGACCCCATTCTAGCAAGTTGGTCAGCCTCCTCGTTTCCAAGAATGCCCTCATGTCCTGGAACTCAGCGAAGATCAACCTTGTTGTGTCCTGCCAGGGTTTTTAGTATATGGGTACGCAGTGGCGGCGCGTGGTAAAAAGCTTTGGGGGTGCACACCAAAAAAAAAACAAAATTGCGGCGCAGGCATAATTTTTTTTTGAGTGCCACGCTAACTTTTTGGGCCATCGAGTGGGTTGTCATATCATATAATTTAGAGCAAATAATTAAAAAATGAGATATTTAGTTAGATATTAGTAACCTACCTATTATTATCGTAATTATAAATAAATAATAAATGTATCATACCTAGTTAACATATATTTTCTCTTCTAATGGCAAAGATGAAAATTTAATTGCCTTTAAATATTGCACGCTAATGCTATTAGAATTATAAACTTCCGCCATTGTCGTAAATACCAAATCGTCGAAATCAAAACAAACCTCCAGCGCCCGACCGATAATAGGAATTTGTCTAAGCGCGCACGACTGAAAAGTGCCCGCTCAAAAATGCAACGCGAACCGTGGACGCGGGAGGCATCACGGGGGTGCGGGCGGCATCGAGGCTAGTTTTTCTATAAGCGCGGTGCCGGAGGAAGGTTCAGATTCTATGTACTGTAAAATTCTATTGGGACATGTCGTCCTCTTTTTCTATATTTCATAATTAGCATGCGACATAACATCCACGGTGCATAGAATTTGGCTCCTGTAAATTACCGTAAAGAATTAGATTCGAGCTTGGTTTGAACACGAATACAAACACATACATACCGGGTATTAATTTCTAGATAATATTCCAGTCTTTAGTGAATTCCTTTTGGGGTAATTATTAATTAAATTAAGGAATGATCAAAGTTTAATATTTTTTTAAGTTTGACTTGGGAGTGCACGTGGACATGTGCACTTATGGAGAAACCGCCACTGTGGGCACGGACACAAAGAAAGCAGGTTAATCAGCGCCTAGATTCGGCGCCGAAAATCAGCGCTTACAAGTCATCTCATTAGTACACATTGAACGCCGGTTTTCGGCCAGTTTAAAAGCAACTTTCACAATACAAAGATGTCTGGTTTATCTTCAGATGACTTTTTATTAACGGAAAATACATTTCTTAAGGCCGCTTGACATGGTGCATGGCAATAAAAATTTGCAGGCAAATGCATGAAATTTTGCCCAGGTGCATGCGCAGTACAAATCCAGCTGATTGTTGCAAGCAATCCATTTTTATCGGTCCGGTGCCATTTTTTTGCATGCAAACTGGGGAATTTTTACCTAGATTCTGGGGCATCCATGCACGGCCATGCACAATTTCAAACGAAAATAAGATTTTTTGCAGGCAACAATTTGACCGAAATTTTTTGCTTGCAAATATTTGCAGCGCGTCATGCACCATGTCAAGCGGCCTTTAGGATGCAACGCACAAAGCAATGCATACATCCAGTAAATCGTGAACGAAAACTTTATGGAATGGTATATGGTATAGTAATTTCCATCCATAATTTCTGCACTATATTCCTGTTGCAGTGGGATTTAATTCGTTTGTATTACTTTGAGAAATCGCAGAAATCAGTAATTCGACATCCATATCGACGCACGTCCAGCTCTGAAAGCAAGCGACCAAGGACTACAAATTCATTCCGGTAAAAAGTCGGAGCCAATCTACACTGGCAACAAGCACCGACCTGCTTTGTTTGTGTACGGGTGCATTTAAATGTGAATTAAATTATTGGCGCTTATAAGCGCTTGTTACCAGCAAGCAGGCAACCTGTTCTCTTTGTGAGCGTACCCTATCCCTACACTCAGTTACAAGTGCAGAGTTTACTCTGGCCGATTTGCTGGCAGAGAGTGCAGCTCTACTCTCTGAGCATATGTAGATGTCTTTTCTTAACAGAGACATTTCTAGGTTTTTATAACCACACATCAGAATGGCGTATACTTCTGCCTGGAGAACAGTGGCATACTTGCCCAGGGCAAAATGAAATTTCGCTCCTATTGTTCTGCAGTATACTTCCGCTCCAGACCTCTACCCTATTTTGGAGCCGTCGGTATGCCAGACTACTTCATTCTGGGTGCAAAGTACACACTTCTGTTCCTTCCATACTTCCCTTTCGGGTACAGAGACCCTTACAAGAAGCGTCGGTTTGATTTATAAAGGTATCTTGTCCCGGTTCATATGAAGAACAAGGCAGATCTCCGATACATCTCTATACAGTTTTGTGTGGCTATTAGGACTAAGATTAATCCTAAGATCGCCGAGGCTTTGAGGTCTATACATCGTCCTCAATGCCATCGTTTCTAAGAATAGTGACAGAGGGGGCAGTCCCGCGAGCCTTTCAATGGCCCTAGTGGGCGCTGTCCTCATTGCACCCGTAATTCCCAGGCATGCAAGCCACTGAACTCTATCAAGTTGAGTCCTTGCAGCCTTTGTCTGTCTTCCTGGCCACCATACTATGACCCCATAGGTTAATATGGGTCTTATCACCGCGTATATATCCATTGGAGATACTGAGGATGAAGTCCTCAAGTCGTGCTGTGAGCCCACTTGCATGCCCATGCATTGGTGACCTTTTTAATCTTGTCAGCCACGTGGTCCCTCCAGTTTAACCTTGAGTCTATAATAACCCCAAGGTATCTGGAAGAGCTTTTGTAGCTGATGACTTGATCAAACAGTCGAAGTTCTGGTAGGTCAACCAGAGCCCTCTTTCTTGTAAATAATACCAGCTCGACTTTTTGAGAGTTTACTCTGAGCCCTTCTTTAAGGCACCAATCTCGGACCCTATCAAGGGCTCTTTGCATGCGTCTCCCAATTTGTCCAACGTCGTCTCCAGGAATTGGAATAATAACATCATCTGCATATGCATAGGTAGAGTACCCAGCTTTGTTTAACTCTACGAGTAGGCCGTCAACCACTAGGCACCACATGTGTTACTTTTCGTAGAAGGTCGTAGAAAAGGGGGGTGACAAAGGGGTAATGCCCGCACCCGGACCGGTGTCGCTACCCGTTACTCTTACGCATAAAAAAATCCTATTTTTCATATCTTCTAAAAGTTTACAATTTTTTTTTATACTGTACCCTCCAAGTAAAAATCATAACTACCCCTTGACTTCACGGGAAATGTCACTACCTTGCAACGATTTGAAAGGATTTTTTAAACAAATTTGATTGTTTTAGCTTTAAAAATAGTAATTATTTTAACAGGGCATCGGATATGCGGGTTGCATTAATCTTACGTGTAGCTATAGGCAAGAAAGGTTCAAGAACTTTAATGGATCCATTTATTTTGTTTTCAGGTCTGTACCTTTATATACTGGTATGTCGGACGTTAACAAGAGAAAGCTTTAAGTTGCGAGTGTACGCTGTTATAGGATGGGGTAAGTAATGAGATGTCACTCCCTTTTTTAGTATAGCCTTCGTGCCATAAAATAATTAATTTTTCATAATATATTCGGAAAACAGTGTAGATATATATGTGTAAATTGATTTTGCTTGACCTTTAAAGTAACAACTTTAAACCTCTAGAAATGGATTAAACAAAATTGATTTTTGTTTCTAATTTGAGAAAAAAAAATAAAGTAAAGGCTGATTTAACAAAATTGATTAAAGCAAGTAGGCCTCGACGCAGGCTTTTTTTATCTACCCCGAGAGCTTCCCCCTATTCTTGAATTTGAACCTACTTTGTTTTTTTTTTGTTTCCTTTGGCGGTCGTAGAGGCGATTTACTGATATACGAGATCCGTACAAACATAAGTTTCTTACTTATCAAATTTCAACAAGAACCGCCCTGAAAATTCTTACCAGACTTTTTAAAAGCTGGTAAATTTTTGGGTAAAATAGTGTACTACACTACTACAACTGAAATTAAGAAAAAATATGAGCAAATATTTAACTTTTCCACAAAAAAGCGATTATTCTTTAAATTTTAAAAGCAAAAATCAAATAATACCATTTTTTCGGGATCTCTCTTCTACCAAAAAAAAATCAAATTACAATTTTCTACAGGGTAGGGGCAACACAAGAGAGCATAATTGCATTTTCTTGAAGATACTGTTTTTATTGTCTTAGATTTATCACATTTTCTCTATTTTATTAAATTACCCATAAACCAATACAAGGATAAGCCACACAAATAATCAGAAATATTGTTATGAAGCACCCTGTATAGTCAATTTAATAAGCATTTGCAAGCTTGCAAAAACAGTGATTGATTTAATAATAAAATTAAATCGAGGACAGTCCAAAATGAGTGGCGATAGGGGACACTGGAAGGGGGTGTTTGGCAGGGCGTAGTGCCGAGTTTGTGAAAGTTTGATGTGATGGGAGCCAAAAGTGCTCCCTCCAAGTTTATTAATGTAAGTAGTATTAAATATTATTAGTTGAGGGTACACAGACAAGGTTAGGTTAACTTTAATTATTTTTCATTCCAACATGTACAACATTTATCGCTTGCTTGAAATAAAAACTTTTAAAATATAAAAAAAAGTGATTAAGGAGGGAAACCAGTTTTCGGGGTTACTTACGCAAGTAGAATTGATTGTAGTTTCCTTGTCATAACAATCGCTTGCGAGAGTAATCATTAAAGAAGACTGGTCCGACCTCTTGTTGGCTTACCTTCCATCTGAGTTTTCCCCCCAAACGTAAATAGTTGTTGATTTCTTTTATCGAGGATAAAAATCTATTTTTTAATCCGTTTAGGAGCAAAAATTAGATTTTAAGCCTGCGGATAAAATAAATCACGACAATATTAAAAATACCTATTTGGTGTCTTTTGCCTTTATTTCAATTTTGTTAGTTTTTACCTTATATCATCATCATTTCTACTGGGAATTTTATTGGAAAATATTTTTTGGTTTCTTATATTTTTTTAAATAAAAAATATTACATTTGCCTATCTGCGCGATGACGTTTACATGCAATTATTTATTTTAACAGGCTATGTTTAAAAAAAAACTTGTTACCGTTTGCATCAAAATTAACAATTTAGGTCCCAATCGCGATAAAATTATGAAATTCGGCCTAGTCAATACAAATATTATGAAATTTTTACACACGTCCAAATATATTCAATTTTTTTGGTGAGAATGCCGAAGTTAACTTATATACTTAATACAATGTAGCAGAAGGCTAAACCTAACAAAATTAAAATGTAGTTTATCTTCTTACATTTTTTTGATTATGCTCGAGCAGAATAAAGCGTAATAAAGCAGAAACCTTTATCTTTAAGGATTTGCAAATCATAATAAATATTTAAAAAATATATATATTTTTGAACCTTTAGATTTATTATTAAATATAATAATAATATATATAATATAATATTTATTTTTGCAGTATTGGCGGAAACCTTTTAAAGACATAATAAATTACAACAACGGGCGCGCTGCGGAACGTAGTACCGCAAAATGATACGTCCTGGAAAAATGACAGTTTTATACTAAACTATAGCTAAAATATTAACCTTATGTGTTGCCAAACATATCCAGGCATTACTTAGGCGCATGATGCCAGACAAATTACATTAAAATTTAAATACAAAATATTTTAAAATTGCGGTATAAAGTTCGTCGAACTCCAGGGATAAAGTGAAACTAAACACGAATACTGTTTAAACTTTTCAGATTTTAATAAAATAAAAGGTGCGAGTTCAACTATTGTTTAAAAAGTGGGTGGCACAAAATTAGATCAGCATAAATAAAAGAGAAGCATTCGGTTAATTAAGTTACATATTAAAAAATAAAAAATATCAGTTTTTTCTGTAAAACTGCTGTGTTTATAACGTGACGAAAATAGTTTGAAATTCTTATTTTTTTATGTGTTTGAGTATTTTCAAGGTCACAGAGCTAGCCGAATGCAGATACGACATTTCTCTTTAGTTTTATTTATTCTTATGCTAAAAAAAATCGTCATATTATCTGTCAAAGTAATGTATTAAACTCTCAAAATATAATGCAAATTAAACATGTTTATTGAGGTAAAAATAAACTTAACATGAAACTTAGTTATTCACCTAATTCTAATTATTCTAAATCAATCAACTTCAGGCTTGGTTTGTGAGTGAGATACGACAAATTGTATTCGAATCAGACACAACTTTTTCTGAGATCACATTAAAAGAATAAGTCTTATCTGTCATATACGACACTTTTTCCTAGCATATGCTACATACGACATATTTCCTTGGGACCAGTGGCAATTTTGCAGATATGACATATTTTATAAGCTCATGTATACACCTAATTTTCATCTTACGACATTTATTTCTAGTACAATAGGTGTAAAATGACGCAAATATTTAAACTGGAAAAAAACAAACAAACAAAATTGTCAGATACGACCTTCTTGCTTAGCAGGGCAGTATATGTTTTTAAATAGGAAATTTAAAAAAAATCGAATTATAATTCTCTATTATTAGTGGTAAAGAAAAACATCATCAAACTCCAAACCGGAACGTTTCGGAACCAATTTTTACAAATTCAAATATAAAAATATAAGCTCTTTTAGACCAAATAGGAACTTGAGCTCGGACGAACCCTGCAGTACAACAAAACTTTTTTATTCTTCATACTTTTAACTATAAACCAACAAAAAATTGTTTTGATTTTATTTAAGCTTTTATCATAAAATACAGTTATGTGCGGCGTCTTCAGAAACCAATTGTCATGCAGAGGAAGCTAATGACGTTTGTAAAGGGTCGAAATGCGCAATTATACTTGACAGTAGATTAACAGGCGACAATAGTCCATCTTTATGAAACAATTGAAATATGAACACTGGCAATATTGCTAACAATGAGCATAGGTATTATTGTCCTCGTGGGCGTGCCAAATTTAGGCTGCTTTAGGCCCGATAACTTCGCCGACAACGATAGCTTTAACGCTATTTGATAGTTCGAAAGAGCCTTTTTGGTGCTGGTTTTAGTCGATGATGACCGTGCGTCATTTCGTGTGCAAGATTATTAAAGTCGGGTCAGGGAGAGAGACGCTTTTAGTAGGTAGGGAAGATGGCGGAATATTATTTTTGTCTGAAGGAAAGACTTTATTTGCAGTTTTAATATTTTAATTGTATGTGGTCAAATATAAGTCGTTCTATGTATTGTTGTTAAATATTCCTGTTAAACAAGTTGTTTAGAAATGTTTCTTATTACATCTTCCTTTTGATTATCGTAAGAAGAAAACAACGCAATGGGGACTATAATATTTTTTGTTGAATATTGATTTGAGTAGTGATGTTACCTTCATATTTGACTAAAGTGACTATTTTTTAAGTGATGACTAACTGGCTTAATTCTAGAATAGCTATATTCGACCGAGACCCCTTACTTTTTCCTCTGCGAAAATCCTTGAAAGTGATTTCTAACAGAATGCGCGGATACAAAAATATTTTGAGCTTCGGACTGACTAAACCAAGCATATGATTAGGGGACAATGTTGCCATTTACTTTCAAAACAGGTATTAACTCTCAAATTATAGCTAAATTATAAATAATAAGATGAAAAAGTTCCATTAAAGAATTAGTAACGGGCAATTTTTTTCTGTCAAAAAAATGTGTGAAAGTTATTGGCAATATTGTTAGTAAATAAAGCTATGTACGAAAATTCAGCCAGTAAGTAGTAGTAGTAATCACCTAAAAAATAGACCGGTGTGCAGTGGACTATTTGCGTTAGATATAATTTAATATTTTTGTAACTTGCAATTTCTAAAGTTTTACATAGGTCAGTTTTGTCAAATTTGACCGCGACTTCAAAAAATAATATACTTCTTATTGTCCCATTACGATGTTTTTTTATTACCCTACGATAGAGACCCTGTATGTATGACATATTTTTATTAAATAGAGACATGACAAACCCACCAAAGTCACTGAAATTGACATTTTTTGGTTATGTTATTTTCTTGCCAAATTCATTGCCGTTTCACTTAAATAATTTAAATGGTCAGCGGTAAGTGATATAAACAAACATGTTTGTCGGTCACCTCCTGTATAGGTTTTGTTATAAAAAGTTTATTTTTATTTTCCAATGCTTATGAATCACGGAAGTTTATGTTACAGTTCCGTGTTATGAATTAACAAGGACAGAAGGCGAGTCTCTCTGTAAACATGGACCGATATTTTCATCCTTTGATTTTGACTTAAATAAATTTGAAAGAGTTTGTCATGTCTCTATATCTTGAAAGTACATACATACCCCACGATAGTCAAAACGAAAGTGTAAAAGTTTGGTAGATTGTAAGGTGCTGATTCGAATGGACCAGTGACAAAGTCACAAAAATCCCAAATATAAAAAATGTCGGCGTGCAGTTGAGTCCACTCACCTGTTTTTCTCTTCAATTCTCTTTCAAGGGCCCTTGTACGTCGTTGCTGGAACACATCAATGTCTCTAATCTAAGGCTATAACTAAATGTTCACTATTTACAGCGGTAAAATGATTTAATTAATGGTAAATTGTCGTAATGGCGCGGATTTTGCGGGTTTTAACACGGCTTCGTGCAATGGCGGATGCGAATCTTGCGGAGTGCCGAGTTTCGGCCAATGCGCGGCTTTTGGCTACTGCGCGCATGCGTGAGCTTTCTCAACTGTTTTCGCGGGATATTTAAATCCATAACGCGTTTATTTAAAGAAAAATGTATTCAAAATAAATGAAAACTTCCTCATTTACCTTGAACTAGAAAAATGCGGAAAAAGTAAACTAAAAGATAGAAAATAAGTAATTCTAAATTAACCTAAAACTAAACTAACGGTGAGCCGTTACAGAAAGGGTATTACAAAAGGTTTCCATTCTGAACTACTTGTTTATGACAAGCAAAATTTAAAGCAATACATAGAGTGTTTCCTTCAGACAAAAAAATATTATCTAAAATGGTTTGCTTGAGTAGAATATGTTTAAAAACAGCACAAAAGTGCTAAAATTTATTAATACAAAAGAGTAGAAAAATATATTTCCAATTGCCCCTGTTTCTTATTCACTGCAGTGCAGCTAGCGCCAGCCAAATGGCGCGGAAAGTAACAGAAGTTGGCTCCAACACAATTGCGCACGTTCTACGTATGTCAAAATTCTTATGTTAACCGTACGTGAGTTTTCGGCGTTCTATGGAAGCCGTTAACGACATGTGACGTTCAAATGTCAACAGTATCAAATTTCGTTCGTCGTCGGCCGTTTTTGGCACGACCAAAAACTATCTGAAATAAATTTAAAGTCATACAATAAATTACATTATCCAAACTTTTGCATGTTTTAATATTGTACAGGTTGCGCTAAAAATAAAAATACCGAAAATAACGAGATTCACAAACCAGGCAATGTCGAATATTTTAGCTCACACATATACTATACTATAGTAGTGTGAGCTATGGTGATCCTAATTTTTTCATTTACTATACTATAGTAGTGTGAGCTATGGTGATCCTAATTTTCTCGAGAAAAAAAAAGTTGCTCCGATTTGAAATTTTTTTATATATCTTTGCGTTTTAGATGATTTTGAAACTTTTTTGTTGCGCCGTCTGTCTGTCTGTCTGTCTATCTGTCTGTCTATCTGTCTGTCTGTCTGTCTGTCTGTCTGTCTGTCTGTCTGTCTGTCTGTCTGTCTGTCTGTCTGTCTGTCTGTCTGTCTGTCTGTCTGTCTGTCTGTCTGTCTGTCTGTCTGTCTGTCTGTCTGTCTGTCTGTCTGTCTGTCTGTCTGTCTGTCTGTCTGTCTGTCTGTCTGTCTGTCTGTCTGTCTGTCTGTCTGTCTGTCTGTCTGTCTGTCTGTCTGTCTGTCTGTCTGTCTGTCTGTCTGTCTGTCTGTCTGTCTGTCTGTCTGTCTGTCTGTCTGTCTGTCTGTCTGTCTGTCTGTCTGTCTGTCTGTCTGTCTGTCTGTCTGTCTGTCTGTCTGTCTGTCTGTCTGTCTGTCTGTCTGTCTGTCTGTCTGTCTGTCTGTCTGTCTGTCTGTCTGTCTGTCTGTCTGTCTGTCTGTCTGTCTGTCTGTCTGTCTGTCTGTCTGTCTGTCTGTCTGTCTGTCTGTCTGTCTGTCTGTCTGTCTGTCTGTCTGTCTGTCTGTCTGTCTGTCTGTCTGTCTGTCTGTCTGTCTGTCGTCTGTCGTCTGTCGTCTGTCGTCTGTCTGTCTGTCTGTCTGTCTGTCTGTCTGTCTGTCTGTCTGTCTGTCTGTCTGTCTGTCTGTCTGTCTGTCTGTCTGTCTGTCTATAACTCAAAAACCGCTTGCCGATTTCAATGAAATTTGATACCTAGGCTGGGTCTTGGGTCGAGATGGTCCCATTTAAAAATGAACAAAATCCACTGAACACAAACCAAATAAAAAGGTGGGGGTAGATTTCAAAAATTAGAGTTTATGTGAAAATATGGCGTGTGTGATATCAAACGAAAGGTAATTGAGTCTGGAGTTAAACAAAATACATTTTAATTTATTTAAAAAAAAAGGGTAGGGTTATATTTCAAAAATTAGAGTTTAAGTGAAAATATGGCGTGTGTGATATCAAACGAAAGGTAATTAAGTCCGGAGTTTAACAAAATACATTTTAGTTTTTGTTTTTTTTAAGGGTGGGGGTGGCTTTCAAAAATTTGAGTTTAAGTCAAAACATGGCTTATGTGGTATCAAACAAAAGGTAATTTAGTGTGGAGTTGAATAAAATATATTTCAGTTTTAGTTATATTAGCTCACACGTACACTATAAATATAGTACCTAATGTGAGCGTAGGGGCCCATATATTGGCAGAGTATTTTAATTTGAAAAATAATTGTTTTGTTAGCTTACAACCAATTTATTTTTAGGTATTCCAATGTTCTTTATCCTGTTATGGGTGACCGTAAAGGCCTTCTTACATGTTCCTAAAGCCGATGCAAGCATGCTAGATGGTGTAAGTTAACCTTTAAATTATACTATATACTATAATATCTCCAGAGAGGAAAGGGAATTATGCCGAATATTACAAAGAAAAAAGCGGAAAAAATATTTTGACGTAGCTAAGTAACCCCTGAGGAGTAGATCACAAAATCATTTTCTTGCCGCCAAATTTGATATAGGAATTGGCTACCATTAATTAATTATTTTTAATTCTATGTAACTTTAGTCAAATTAATATTTAACAAAGTGTGTAAAAAATCAAAACCCTAACGCAGTTTTTCTAACTTTTAAACCATTTTTATGAGAAATAACTAGGACATTAAAAAAACAAAGTTGCAAAAGTATTAATTCTCAAAAACGTTTGTAATAACTAGTTTTTTGCATCACATATAGATCCATTGGCGTTTCTACGGGGGGGGGGGGGGGCTGATTTGGTTCATTACCTTCCCACCAGAGTTAAAAAAAAAGGTGTCGATGCTGGTAGCTGGTAGTAAAAAATCGGGCGCGCAAAAACTGCGCACAAAAAAAGTGCTCACGAAAAAAGCGCACACTGAAAAAAGCGCACAGAGAAAAAACTTAACTTGAACAAGAATAACGGCCCATAAAATAAAAAAAATGGTCTGTACATACATTTGGCCAGACCAGAATATATTTCGATGCGAAAAACTTGATCAAAATATTGCAATATTGCATGTAGTTGAGTAAATTTGTAGAATATTTTAAAATCAAACTGCAAAAAGGGTATTTTTTAAGCTATAATTGCAATAGAGGATCCCCGATTTTCCGGCTTCAGAAGTGGCGGCTGCTAAAGTTAAGAAAAAAAGTCAATTTCTTGTTGTCCACTTTAGGTCGGACCTACTCAAGTTAAAACTGTACAAAAAATTGACACCTGTCACTTAAAAACAAATTGGCGGCTATAATAAAAAAAACAGTTTTTTCCGATATTTTCTTTGTGCGATATTTATTTTTGATACCTTATATTAAAGCTAATAACAGTTCTTCAAATATACTGAAAAAATATTTTTTTTTGCTCTTTAACCGATTCAAAGATGGCGCTTAATATGTCAATATTAAAAGAAACCATCATAACCTTAGAACCAAATTCCATAAAAAAAATTCTGTTTCATTATTAATTATTATTAATTATGTACCTACAATACATACCGGGCGGGCCAAAAAAAACCGGACAATTTTTTTTAGTATAACTTTTGACCCAGACAAAGTAACCATTGTTTAGAATGCAATCGTATAATTTGTAAAATAAATGTTAAAACAAAATCATATTTTGTGAGAACCACTTAACCGATTTTGCCTTGGTAAGCGGGAGAAAACTAGAGCTTTTCTACAGATTAAAAAAACCAAAACATTTACAGAAAATAAGAATAAACACGCCATTTTGAAGAATCAAGTATGATTTTGCCAGCCATCTTAAATATTAGGATAGTGAAAAATTTTGGTCATGATTTGTAATAGGCAATGGATGTTTTTTATTTCATTAAAATTGGTTCAGTAGTAATGAACTTATTGGGAAATAAATGCAGGCATGATTGGCAAGGCAATCGTGTAATATTTAAAACAATGGTTGAAAATAACTAAAACATGTTCGCAACATAATAATAAACGAGCATCTTTGAAGGGCACAATTTAATTTTGTGCGCCATCTTGAATTTTTAGATAGCTGACAAAAAACTATACTTAGTCAAAACTCTGATAAATTATCTGTCAAGCTCAGTGTGTCACCTGGTAGACATAACAGGTATAACAAATAACTAAACAAGAGCCAAACATCTATTGAGTGCAAAGAAATTACCCCTATTCCCCTCTCACAACTAGTTCTCTCCACCCAAAAAGCAAAAAAAAAGTAACCCTCTTTCTTCCACTTTCCACCATAAGTGGTACAGAACGGATATAAGCAGAAAACGAATGCAAAATTTTATCAAATTCGATAATATAAAAATGGATGTAGGTGATCATACAAGAAACTAACACTTCCTGTTCTGTAACAAATTCTACATTAAAAAAATTTGCAAACCCACCAAGGACAGAGTTGCAATAGCACAAAAAATTATAAATACATTACTAATGCCGTTGTTTGAGGAGATTACTCTCCATCAAACAACGCTAATGCTCAAATTGGGTAATAAAAACAGAAA
Source organism: Aspidapion aeneum (assembly GCA_963576565.1). Lineage (NCBI taxonomy): Eukaryota > Metazoa > Arthropoda > Insecta > Coleoptera > Brentidae > Aspidapion > Aspidapion aeneum. Next base: position 9,510,143 of record OY755042.1, read on the forward strand.
TTTATTAATTTGTGTTTTTTAGGACCAAGTCTATATATAATTATCAATAAACTTGACAGCGTTCTTGTTTTCCACCCCAAATATAATTTTTTTCAAATATATTTCATGTTATTTTTGTTATCGGTGCACCATTCCTTGTTTTTATTGGTTGGTATTCGAATTAATTTTCACAATATACCTTGGGTTAAAGTAAGGACTATTGTGTGAACAGATAAAGAACCTTTAGTGGACCTCTTAGTTGATTTTAAGTTAAACTTTTTAACGTTAAAACAACGACCAACTAAGGCCCATGGTTAAAAGGATAACGTTGTATAAACCTTAAAATAATTGACCATTTTGGTGCATAATGGACTCGTAACAACGTTGAGGCATGAGTCGCCCGTGTAACCATAGTCGACTGACGAATTTAAAGACGTCGGCAAAACGTTCAATTGCTGCTTGGGATATGTTTGCATCTATAAACTTCAAATTCATCTATAAACTTCAAAATCAGTTTGGAGACATAATTTGTATTTTAAAACTTGACAAACTTTTAGTGATAATAATAACATAACCTAAGCTATATAATAAAATTGAAAAAGCTTAGGTAAGCCTCCAATAAATATTTATTTTTCGCCAGTGACAGCGGCAGCCAAATTTACCTTATAGAAAAATTTGACATTTTCCGCCTTAAGCCGTACTCATTAGCGAACTTCAAGCCTCGATCAACGAGCGCGATTTATTCGCTAATGTGGACGCTAGTACGAATCGCAAAGACCGCAATGTTCGAGGCTCGCAGCGCGATATGGAAACCTTAAATTAAAACAAAGTACCCACTACATTTGAGACATAAATATATATCTCTATAAAGTTCATGAAAAAGTTTAACTACATATTTAAAATAAATTTTTAAATATATTTTCTTTTTAAATTAGCTAAATCTATTTGAAATAGTTCACGTGTAAGAAAATAGTAAGTTGTGAAAAGAAACTCTTTTAAACAAGGTCCCTATCTAAAGTCAAGAGGTCAAAGCTACCCCAACTAGAGGTCAATAGATATAAATACTTTAAGTAAATAAAAATAACCTTAAGGATTTTTTCAAAAATTTACTTTAAATACTCATAATGGCATCCCGTATACGTTTTCGGTGAGCCACCCTGTAAATACCTTTAATTAAATGTTTTACCTCTTTATAAAATCTATAAAGAGGCGCAAACTAAACCTTGATAATGATGATAATAACGGAAATAATGACACGCATGTTTTGTAGCTCTACTTGTTTTGTTAAAATAGTTTAATTGTGTTTTCTTTCTAGGAAATAAATTTTGTAAAATGCACAAAATAAGTATAAAATAAAAGATAAATATATTTTTGTTAAAAGAGCTTTTTTTTCTTTCTAGGTAATAAATCTATGCACATTTTGACGCTAAAAACGGCACATAACAAATGTAACTTTACTCGGGCGTTGTGATCTCTGTATTGAGAAATCTTAAAGGAATACATACAAGTCGCGGCGCCTCTAGCGGTACATATTTAGGAATTACAAACTGGTAACGGTAATGATGATTATTTTACAAACGGCAATACATACTTACATATATACACATAAAACTAGACTTGTAGGGCAATATAATGTTGAACATCATAATATATCTTAGGTTTTTTATTTTAGTGGATACAAACCTCTAACCAGTTATAATAAAGGAGGGAGACGTTGGACCAGTCTTACACAAATATTAACAGCAAATAGGAACTTCAGCATCAAACTAAATATAGTGTTTTAGAGCAATATTGGAGGCAATTTTATTTGTAAAAGAAAAATAACTAATATACTAAACACAGTTTAATTTTGGATCGTAACATGAGAATGGTTATTCTGTCTTGTTAAAGCTATTTTTTTACACTGCGGCTCGTGCGAGTTGGGCTAATCTTTTAAGCTAGAAACCTATAAACCTTGGCACTGAGGTCTTGTTTGAAGGAAATTGTGGCCCTCCATCCGAGTCACTAGATTTATAATTAAGTTCCTAGCTATAAATAAATGTTTTAATAAATCCACAACTCTTATTTTCCTTTTTTTTTCCTTCTCCAAAACGCCAATAAACCGAATATTTTTTTTGCAGTAATCTGCACTTGTTCCCATCTTACCCCCGATTTCTACCCACGCATCTTCTTTTAAATGTTTTTTGTAATAGTATTTGTTCTTTGGATACCATATAACAGGTCTATTTCTGTAATTTTCAATTAAAAGCAGTACTTTTTCATCATTCATGGTATGTTTTTTTATTTCAAGCGCATTGAAGGACGTCTACGATCCATCTGCGAATCCCTATGTGTTCGGGTCGACGACCGCCTACCCTTGGCTCGTCGCGAATGGCTTGTTGCGTGCTCGCGATCATACCTTTTGCTACATTAGCGAATTAACGTTCGTTGTTCGAGGCTCGTGGCTCGGTAATAAGTACCCGGCTTTACACACTAATTACAATAAACTATATAGATACAGCACTTAAATTAAAAGTTTTACTCAGACAATAAAGACTAGAAAAATAAGCGGAATGTCACGGCTTTGTGAGCCAGATACCTTTATCAGAAATTCTAAGGCATTCCACAATATCAAAACTTTCTATAACAACGGAATACGGCCAACAATATTTACCCCGTGGCACGAAAATATACAAACTGTTTTCTTGAGTAACTTTATTCATTGGCGTACGGAGTTTCTTAACTAATAACCTTGCAGCGGAAAGAACTATGCAGCTAGAAATATAGACTTGATTATGAACTACACTAGTAGTAGACTAGAAAAAACATCTGGCGAAATTTGATTTATTGTAGGTTTTATCATCTTACATTTTTTGTCTTTAGAAAGTTGTTGATATGGAAAAAACTACACTTTAAAAAAAATATTTCCCACCAGAACTCCGTCACCCTTATTTCTTACAAAAATAAAACAATCGGGAAGCCGTCATAGCCCCATTGATTGAGTTCCGACACCTTAAATTTAAAACACATTTTCAGAGAAAATAGCTCAAAAAGCCTGTGACGGAATTTGGGATTTAATTCAATGTGACTCTGTACTGAATCGTATATAAGGTACTGCTAACACCTCAGGGTTCGTATCTTAGCAAGGGTACTACCTAAACAACTCAATGGTATCTCGTTATATGGGCTAATAATTTGTCTTTACTTCAACATATTATAGATTTTCTTAAAAATAAGCAGTTTCTAAGATAAAGGCCACTAAAAAAAAATTGGTAAATATTCGAAATATTTAGCTTTATAACTCGAAAATTAGTAGTCTGGCGAAAAAACGTATAAAAACGCTTTTGTAGAAAATTTGATTGTTTTCAACTTTTATTTAACATTTTTTTTTCTAAAATGTACAAGAACCAAATAAATAAACACTTCTCGTGCATACTGAATTCAAGATTTTGGGGAGAGCCGCTCCCCCTAAGGTCAAAAACTATTTTTTTTGGACTCCAATGTGAACAAAATACGTCAAAATCGCGACTACACTACCTTTTGCAATCTAAAATTCTATAATGACTGGACTAATAGTTATTTTGCCTTAATCGCCAGGAGGAACTTTTTTGCTTTACCGATTTCTTGCCCGGGGGGCTCGGTTCCTCTAAATTTTAGCGCTTTTTCCTTTCGTTTTTATTTACTGGCCTCTCCGATTGTTGCAGACAATTCGGTGACCACCAAGATCATCTGACTGGAAGTCACTTGTTGCCCCGGATAATCATAGCTTATTCACTCACATATTCATACTACATGAAGACCCAGCAGGCTGGCCTGCTAGGCACCCCCCGCTAGGCAATTTTCTTTTCTCAAGGAGTATCATTTTGACGTCTCTGTTTCGAGATATAGGCAAATAATTAAAATTTAAAAAATTATGTTTTTGAAAAACACAGGGACATATTGCGCGTCAATGCACTAAGTGGGTGACATCTAAAGTCACAAATTAATTTTTTTACCGTAGAAATAGGTTCAATCAAGGGCCCTCAAGTCACCGAAAGTCGAGGAAAAAAACAGTTTCTGAGATATGACCCTTCAAAATTTTACATAAAAACGCTGATATCTCAAAAACGACTGAACCGATTTGGTTTTTGGTTTTTGGCCATCTAAGCTCTGAACACTGAACCACCAGTTTAACGGGACTTCCAAACCAGGTCCTTGTATTAGTCATCAACTTGGCCTACTTCGTTGATTCCCAAACTTCGCCTAAGATAAGCTTTACCCCTACTTTCGGTACTCACAAACGGATAGTAGGTTCGAGTTTGTAGTGAAAGGTATTGGAATCGAAGCGCACACTCTCTGATTGGAAAGTAAACGCAAGCCCAATGAACCAATTAGGCCCACTCAAATTTTAGTGTGAGTGAGCGCTCAACTCACCTCACTTTACGAACAGTCAAAATAAACGTCCAGAGATCATGAAATAAAAATTACGCAAAATTTAGCATAATTTTTAATTTATGGACTCTGGTCGTTTATTCTTGACTGTTCGTGAAGTGAGGTGAGGTGAGGTGAGCGCTCACCAAATCTCAAGACGCTATTCTTGACGGCCGTGAGGTGAAATTAAGTTCCCCACATTGTTCCACGGGGAAATAAATTTACAGGAATTGTTGTGGTTTTCATAGCCTTACTTTTTCCTGTGAGTTTTTTTTTGGCGAGCTTTTTCCAAAGTGTGGAAAAAAATTGAAACTATCAGAACACTTCTCTTGAAAACTAAACTAACCTCCAAAAGTAAGGTTAGACCATAAACGATTCTACAGGAGGGGAAAGGGGAGATTACCCCTCCCCAGAACCAGAAAAAATATATTAAGTATAAGGGCGAATAGCTAATACAGGTAAGTTAAAGACTGAAAGAAACTGAAATTTTTGTTGACTTGCTTTATTATAAAAGCACTCAAGAAAAAAATCGCCTGTGGAAAAAACTGCACACGGAAAAAAGTACACAGAGGAAAAACTTAAACAATAATAACTCCGGCATATAAAACACAAAAAAGTAGTCTCTACTTCTCGATGACCGAATCCCAACACGGGGTTTGTTTTAGCCGTACACTCCCAACATTTCGAATTAATTGCAAAAAACTTGATCAGTCTTGCAATATTACACGGTGAAGTTGCGAAAATGGTACATTTTCAAAGCCATCAAATCAATTTACTTCGAAGAGCTTCTTTATAAAGCAACTCTAACATCATTCAAAAAAGTTTCTATATTTTTTTCACCGATTTTCGCATTTTTTTGTGTCTGCGCGAAAAATAACAATGTTTTTTTATTTTAAGGACCCCGGATAAGTGGGTTTGATCAAATATACAGATCACATTTTTGTTTTATGTTTTTTTTTTTATTTAGTCGGTTTAGAACGTTTTTCTACATTGGCCGACGCCTATTCTCCACCTCCTTCGATCCTGACAATCATCTTTTGTCAGATTTTTTTGACTCATTGATCTTTGGATTGACTGTTGTCATTCTAGTTTAGGACGCCCTCTTTTTCTGCGCTCTATTGGTTGCCATTCTAGAATCTGCTTTGGTAATCTTTCGTCGTTTATCCGTTGTACATGGCCGTACCAAATCAGCTGCCCTTCAGCGATGTCATCCGTTATGCTTCCCTCGATTTCCATTCTTTCTTTTATGATCTTCTTTCTTATGTGATCTGTTCTAGAAATTCTCATTGATCTTCTTATTGCTTCCATTTCGAAACTCTCCATTTTTGTTTTGTATTTTTCTGTTACGCGACAAGTCTCTATTCCACACAACAGCGTGCTTTTCAACATTGTTTCATATATGTTAAATTTTACATTCTCTTCTTTTACTATGTATGTGCCGGCGTAAATTTTACCTACGACCTTAGGGTTTTGAACAAAATTTACTTATCGTTACGAAAATCTCCAAAAATATTAATAGTTCACAAATAGTAAAAGATCTTTGGGTTTTAAATATTTTGATCATTTTTAAAGTTTTTATGAATTTCAATAAAAATTTTGTAAATTCTAAAAAAATTTCAAATACTTTTAAAATTCTAAAACTTTTTTAAAATTTACATACATATACAGGATGTATGTCTCATAACTTAGGATCCATATTGCAGCAGGTGATAGAGGAGTTTATTTCTGATAAAAAAGTTTTATAACAGTGGAATCGATCAACACTCATTTGTTTTTAAGATATAGGATTTTTAAAGCTAGTGGAGTGGGGGAAGAAAGGTTTTACAAACAAAGAGTCAAATGAATTCTTAGCTATAATTGTGATCCAATAATTTATTGTTCCTTTTTCGATAAAATTACAAGTTAAGATACAGGCTGTCAAAATAACGTCCACAAATCTATAAAAAATAAAAATCTTTTAAAAAATTTCACTTTAGCTTACTTATTTTTATAAAAATATCAATGATATTTTACTAATTTGTCTCCGTAGAGACTTATTTTTATTAACATGAATTGTTGATGCGATTGGCCGAATTAAAGGCTTGTAGCTAAAAAAGGGTTAAAAATGGGTACAAGCCTGCTAATTCGGCCAATCGCTATAATAGCAAGAAAAACATTGCGTTTAATATCAAATTATAAAAGTTTGTTTCAAAAAAATTGTTACTCCAGAAAAAAAGTTACCGCAGAATTTTTTTTTAAATATTTTTATCTCTACTTATTGCTCTTGTTCTAATTCCCGACTTTTAAAAAGTTATTATCAAAAAAGTGTAAAAATCTCCAACTTTAATGCTCTGTGTTTCAAGAAAGTTGCCCTATAGCCCCTAAAGTTACGCACCTTATATACTACCCTATTTGTGTGAGCAAAATTAAGATGATCAAGTAAACTGTAACAACGATACCATTCTAAATCTAAAAACTTACATATAATTCATTATATGTTTCGCTTTTTTCTTTGCACGCTTTTGTAGTGCACGCTTTTTCTGTGTAGCGTTTTTTCTTGTGCGAATATTTCCTTTGCACTTTTTTTTTGTGCCTTTATTTACGGTCACCGTTTCATCATTACCAAAGTTGGAAACTCAAGATCATCGGTGGACTTAAGTTCAGCGGCGATCTTAAGTCCACCCCTAAAAGTGACCATTTCGTCTCCCGGGTAGTCTAGAATAAACGCACCGAGCCGTCATGTATACGAAAAGTTTCTCCTACGATCCAATCGAGAAACATTCAGTCGGTACGGGGCAGGAGAACAGATTTCACTTCAAAGGCGTGAAATTCGCTAACTCTGAAGAGCGGGCGAATATGCCATTGGTCGAGACAACTCATTTCGCACAACACGCGACCCTTCGAGGTTTTCTATTGGTCAGAGCGTGTGATGTTGGTGGTCACATCGTTTAAGATCCAGAAAAGCTACCCTGAAGTCCAGTCTCGTGCATATAATGTAACTTACCTCATGACATATTTAACAAAAATATTCAAACTACGCATTTTTTAATTAATTTTTATTCTTAAGATTGCGTAAGACATATTTCAAGTAATTGAATATACTTACTGCTATATCGCGCATGCGTCGCTGCAAGGCCGAACGAGCATATCATCCCTAATTTTACAAAAGGGCGTATATAATGAAATTTACCAAAATCATTTTTATTTTTTATCGGTTTTCTTTTGGGTAAAATGCGTTGCTCTTTTAACTCACAATGTGGCGTATATGTAGTTCTAAGATACATCAGTGATGTGAGAAATATAACCTCGGGCGCATATTGGTAAGTTGGTTTCAGTAAAATATCAAAGTTGCGCATATCGTAAACTTTATATTTTCATATACGCCTGTTTGTAAAATTAGGGACGATATGTAAGTGTACGTGCCTTCGGGGCGCAGCAAACAACATTCGGTTCGGACCCGAGGTTTGCGAGGCCATCCGATCGGATCGGATATGGACAGTAGTTGCTGGTTTTAATGCGTTATTCACTTTAGCATGAATGCGAACGAGGCATTCGTTTGGCCTTGCAGCGAGGCTTGTGATCCCTTTCTCAAGTTAATGCCCAGCTTAATATTTTCCTAATAGGTGATTCATAAGACTTTTATGAAAGCGGCGTGATTTATTTCTATTATCGCTAATGAGAAAGACGTTGTATTTTGCAGACCGCTGGCGCTGTAAGAATAAGAGTGACGAGCATGCTTGTGCTTTGCTAGGTTAAAAAAAATTTAGCCCACTAGTAAGAAAGGTGGAAACTGCAAATTTGTGGAAAATCGATTTTAACTAGCAATGGTCTAGTTTTCCCAGACAACAGTAAATTTTTTACCGAATACATATACAGGGTGGGCCAAAAAAATGCGGACAATTTTTTTTTTCATTATAACTTTTGAACTATACCATCGATTTTAATGGGACAAACTGCACTTGATAGAGAATTAATCAGAGTTTTGACTAAATATATTTTTTTGTCCGCCATCTAAAAATCCAAGATCCGCCATCTATTCAAATTAAATTGTACCCTTGAAAGATGCTCGTTTATTCTTGTGTTGCAAGCATGTTTTAATTATTTGTTTAACTCAGTAACAAAGCCGCGTTCTAGCCACGCACAACAAGGTATGAATCAATAAAATCCGTTCGATGGTTCTAAAAAAAATTTTTGTTGTTTCTACCATTGTTTTGCATATTATACGATTGCCTTGCCAATCATATCTGCATTTATTTCCTTATAAATTCATTACTATCAAACCGATTTTGATGAAATAAAAAACATCCTGGTGAGAACTGATTGCTTTTTAAAGATCATGATCAAAGTCTACCGCCGACTTAAAATTTAAGATGGCGGACAGAATCAATAACACACCATTTTGAAGAGTCAAGTATGATTCTGTCCGACATCTTAAATTCCAAGATGGCGGAAAATATCGATAAGAATCTTTAAAGAGCAATCAATTCTCACCACGATTTTTTTTATTTCGCTAAAATCGGTTTATTAATAACGAATTTATTATGAAATGAATGCAGAAAGGATTGGCAATGCAATCGTAGAATCTGTAAAACAATGGTTGAAACAAAAATAGATATTTTGAGAACCACCACACCGATTTTACCGATTTGTACGTGGGTGTGTGAGGGAAAAGTAGTGGTTTTCTATGATTAAAAAAAAAAAACTAAAACATTTTCGGAGAATAAGAATAAACACGCCATTTTGAAGAATCAAGTTTGATTCTGTCCGCCATCTTAAATTTTAAGATGGCGATAAATTTTGATAATGATCTTTAAAAAGCAATCAACTGTCACCAGGATGTTTTTTATTTCATCAAAATCGGTTTAGTAGTAATGAAATTAAAAGGAAATAAATGCAGACATGATTGGCAAGGCAATCGCATAATATGCAAAACAATGATTGAAATAAAAATATTTTTTTAGAACCACTCAACCGATTTTGCTAGTTCATACCTTGTTGTGCGTGGCAAGAATGCAGCTTTTTCACTAATTTAAAAAAATAATCAAAACATGTTCGCAACATAAGAATAAACGAGTACCTTTGAAGGGTACATTTTAATTTCGTCCGCCATCTTGGATTTTGAGATGGCGCACAAAAAGTTATATTTAGTCAAAACTCTAATTAATTTTCTATCAACAGCAATTTGTCACATTAAAATCGATTGTATAGTTTAAAAGCTATAATTAAAAAAATTGTCCGGTTTTTTTTGGGCCACCCGGTAAGTAATAAAGTAATTTACTGCTTGTTTAAAACAAATTGGTACCAAAAAAACGCATTTTGCTTTTTTTGCTAGTTACTGTCCTTTTCCATATTTGAACAGAATCATCTCGATTTTTTTAAGGGGGTTTAATATTGCTTATTTTATTTTGATATTTGATAATAGAGCTCTTAAGAGAGTTTTGAAAATTTTTATCTTGTAGTCTAATGCCTAATATTGCCCTACCGTGATTTGATTAGCACTGCACGTCACTGTTCTTATCACATCTCAAATTTCAATTAAAACTACTTTCGGTAAAGTTTGCTTGCCAGCAGAGAGTCTTGTTTGTAAAGTCGACATGACCAGAACTTTGAGCTAACTTTAATAGTTTATTGTAAGTGAACTTTGAAGATAACTGTTTGATGAGGATTTTGAACTTTTTTAAAAATCCCGGATATATGGTGTCCCAAGCTTGATATTAGAAGTAGCATAGCAACACAACAGAAAATAATTGATGAATGACGGATCTAATACCTTCCTAACCCATTAGTACATTCTAAGGGATCTCCACGCTATATCATCTCTAAAACAGTTTTTTATAAATATCTTAAAAACCAAAGCTCGTACGAAGTTTTTGGTTATAACCCAAATTATTGACAAAAATAAGTTCTACTGTACCCCGGAAACCGCATATTGATGCAATTCTCCGTTAAGAAGTTATATAATTTTTTAAACTGTCAAAATCTGTCATTAGCCGCAATCGATTTTGACTAAAATCAAACAAGCTCTTTGCAGTCTTGCACTCTATTTTATTTAAAAATTTCGTAAAAATCGGTTTAGCGGTTTAGGAGCTGTCATGTTCCGGTAGACATACACACACACACACATACACGCGGTCATACGTCACAAAGGTATTCTAAGATAGGTCAAAATACACATTTTCGGCGTTCTGTAATAAAAAAATTGAAAACAATACCTTCTCTTGCAATTGCTGCGCGGGCTAGGAAGGTAAAAATGAATACTTCCCAACAAATTAACACTAGGCTACGAAGGCATGAAAAAGTGGCTTTTACCGCTCTGGTTTGGTGAACAGTAGCTTAATCTCCAAAAACAGTAGCTTAATCTCCAAAAAAACTGAAAGTACCACGTCTTGGCACTGGATTGCAGTTGGCGGAACGACACATAATATACGATTTAGAACAGAGTTATTACACACTTATTGGAATAAAACCTGGCCTTATTTTAAAATCGACCCTATGGTGACAGATTTACATATAAAAAGCAGCTGCTCTCCTTCAAAATTCGGCCTTTGTATATTTAAAAACCGGATTTATTAGTGTCGATATTTATTAAATGAAAGTTAGCGTCTTTATTATTAAATTTGGCTTTGGTATGTTAATTTTGAGAGGTCAGCTGTTAGCTTTCTGTGTAAATGTGTAAATGTGTCAAAATAAAGTCGACTCTAAAACATAGTCAGGTGTTATTCCAATAAGTCCCTACTATTAGGAAGACGGCAATGCCATAAGAAAACAGTCAACTAAGACAAATATTTGTAGGTGCTTTTTGTAGCAAAAGAAAAGCAAAAATTTAGAAAATAGATGTTTTTTCTCTTTCGTTGTGTTCACCGATTATGTTCTGTGTATTTAATATATCAGTGATATTTTAATTTGTTTTATGGCAGTAAAGTAGTTGTAAGAGCTTTGTAAAGGCGTTTGCCAACGGCGAGCGATGCTATAATATATTACAGATTTTACAGGGCTATAACTATTATTATAGGGTGGCTCATGTAAAGCTATATACCTATAATAAAATATACACCCTACAATAATAGTTATAGCCCTGTAAAATCTGTACTATGTATATTATAGCATCGCTCGTCGTGGGTAACCGAGAGTATTTTTGTTTTAGTTTTTGTATCGTGTTTTTTGGTTAAGGCCGAAGAAATCCTTTCCGTCCCACCAAACTATCGATAAGCAGTAAAAATAGGTAGGGGGTCTCCCCCAAGAATGAGGGGTGATGGGGAAAAACGGAGTTCATATTTGGATTCAGAAGTTATTGAAAAAAATGAGTCTAGTATCCAAAAACCGCATACTGATGCAATGCTACGTTAAAAACTCTCTACTTTTTGAATTTTTAACTGTCAAAACACTGTGGTTAGCATAAATGGATTTTAACCAAAATTTAATCAGCTCTTTACAGTATTTTACACTATTTACCAAAAAATTTTATGAAAATCGGTAAGCGGCTTAGGAGCTATTGTGGGCCGGACAGACATACACACACGGACAGATGTCACAACGATATTGCTGAGATAGGTCAAACTACACCCAAATAACACATTTTCGGCGTGCTCAATCTTAAAATTTGCAGCGCATTTTAGTCTTATGTAATGCAAAACTTCTGAGCTCAAACTTACTGAAAACCGCATTTTTTTTTTACATCAATGGCCCTTCCCTCGATTACATTTCCGACCCGTCACTGGTTACGGGGCCCTTCTCTGCTCTCCCACCAGGGCCCCTACGTACCCAGTCTGGTCCTGTATTGGATGCAGAGCCCCGCCCGGTTCCCCCTAACAGTAAGGTAATCCAATCCGACTTTCTGTAAGTCACGCTGCTGCGAAAGCACTCGTTTTAGTTCGACCTTTGATTCTTTAAGGAGCCTTGTGAAGGCGACGCGCGGCGATGCAAGCCAGTCATGATTTTGGCGACTTTTGGTAGGGATAATAATATTTTAAAAGGCGGTGTCACGAAAAAAAAGAAAAGTCATGCTATCTTTGTTGGATACATCTATATTTCGGATTCCTTTCTCGCTCTTTAGTAGGAGAAGGTTCTAAGAATTACTTTGGGATATGCGGTAGGCCAAGCTGGCAGAAAGTTTTTGACCAGAATTAAAGAACACGTAGGTAAAATGAAGAGGGTAAAGTGATTTAATCCAGCATCCAGAGTAAAATATTGACATATTTGTGACAAAGGTAATATGTTAGATCTTTTAGAACCTATGAAGATCAATAAAGCCTCCAAAGGCCCTGCTACACATTGCCCTAATATTTAAACTGATTACACTTGCCTACATTTTCTTAATTCATTAACATTGTTTTAAGCCTTTGACGAGTGATTTCGACATCCAATAAAATGTTTTTTGTTTTAATGTTAATTGTCTGTAAGTTTGCCTGTTTTTATGTATGTATGGTTATAGAAACAGTTTTTGATAAATTTCTAAAAAACCAATTTTTGAAAAACCGTGTTTTTATAAAACTGTATATTTTACTTTGGATGCTGTTGTATAGAATAGAGACTCGTGTAACAGAAAAATACAAAACAAAATGGAAAGCGTCGGAATGGATGCAATAAGAAGATAAATGAAAATATCTAAAACAGATCATATAAGAAATGAGATCATAAAAGAAAGAATGGGAATCGAGGAAAGCATAACGGATGGCATCACTAAAAGACAACTGATATGGTACGGCCATGTACAACGGATTAACGACGAAAGATTACCAAAGCAGGTCCTAGAATGACAATAGGGCGCAGAAAAAGAGGGCGTCCTAAACTGGAATGGCAACAGTCAATCCAAATATCATTGAATCATCCTGGCAGAAGGTGATTGTAAGGAAGGAGGTGGAGGATAGGCGTCGGATAATGTAGAAAAATGTTCTAAACCAACATATTAGTAGTATATTTTATTTTGGTTTTATATTTTTGGTTGTTTTTAATTTTATTTTCTATTTTTGTGTATTGTATAATATGCAGTGGCGGTTTCTCCATAAGTGCACATGTGCACGTGCACTCCAAAATTTTACTTAAAAAATACTAAAATTTAATTAATAATTACCCCAAACGGAATTCACTAAAGACTGGAATATTACCTACAAATTAATACCCGGTATGTATGTGTTTGTATTCGTATTCAAACCATCTGCGGTGCATGCTGGCGGATGCGCTATATAGTTAGTTCAAATCTAATTATTCACTTTTATTTGCTCCGTAGATGTTGTGTCGCATTTTAATTACAAAATATAGAAGGAGAGGACGACATGTGTCAATAGAATTTTACAGTACATAAAATCTGAAGCTTCCTGCGGCAGTGCCTAGGACAAAATCTGTGCAAAAACTAGCCTCGATGCCGCCCGCTCCCCCGTGACGCCCCCCGCACCCATGGTCCGCGTTGCATGTTAGAGGAGCTCAAGGGCACTTTTAATTAGTGCACTTAGACAATTTGGCATAGTGATGTGCAACGATTACTTTTACAAGTATTGAGTAGATACTGATACTTCCTATTCGAGTATTAGATTTTATTATTATTTATATTATATTATCGGTAAATCCAATATATAAATATCGGTCCAAATGATTACAAGTACTCCAAACTCGTTACTCATACGGCCGATGCCGATACAATTGATACGAAAGTAACACTTCGGCTTCGGTCTCATTCGGGATTCGAGTAACGAGTATTTGGCGTCGAAGGATATTCGATTACTTCAAATCCGCCCATGTATCAGATATTAAAGTATCGAGTAGATAGTATTTGCACACCACTAATTTGGCAATATCGGTCGGGCACTGGCGGTTTGTTTTGATTTCAACGATTTGGTATTTACGACAATGGCGGAATTTTCTAATTCTGATAGCATAGCGTGCAATATTTAAAAACAATTAAATTTTCATCTTTGCCATTAGAAGAGAAAATATGTAAACTAGGTATGATACATGTATTATTTATTTTTAATTTCAATAATAATAGGTAGGTAACTAATATCTAACTAAATATCTCATTTTTTAATTATTTGCAAAAAAAAATTCCGCCAGCGCGGCAATTTTTTTTTTGTTGTGCACTCCGAAAGCTTTTTACCATGCGCCGTCACTGATAATATGACTTTTTTGGTTTTGTAGTTTGACTGTTTGAGCTATAGTTGCACATTATTTGTGGTGCATTTAAAATTTTTAACTTTATATTTTTGCATATAATTTTAATCCAGTTTTAATTTTGACGATTGTCGGACTTGTTATAGGTACATAAGTTTTCTAATGGTATATTAGGTACAACGGTCAACACTCTCTGTGGTTGTACGCTGGGCCTGGTGAAGTACCACCAACTGTTTCGAATACAAATACCAGTTAAATTTAAATATCATCACGGTCTATTTTGAACTATAAAAAACCTATTTTATAATAATAATTAAATTTAAAAATAATTTTAAATTAATGAATTTTTTCTTACTTTTTGTTCCTGTGAGAGTGTGCAATTGTAGTTCCTATGAGCTTTTTATTTTGTTTTTTGGTTATTGTGCAACTATAAACGTTACAATTTTAACCAAGTTAAGTTCCAATAATGAGCAGAGGTTCTTTTGTCTTTTTTTATATATTTTATATGATACATTTTTATTTGTTTATTTTAGAAATATTTAGGTAGTCTTAAGTGTTTAATTAAAGGACTCCCTCTAGAAACGACTTTTAAATACAAAGATTTTATATAAATTAAAAAAGTAACTAAAATTTAAAAATAAAAAGGCAGGTTCTTAAATTTGTTAGTTATTATTTTTACAAGATAATTTCTAATTTGAAGTTTTTACCTTTCTTTTATGTTTCTTTTAGTAATGTCTCCAAAAGATGTGAATTACTACTTACGAAACATGTCGGGACTATTTGTTTAAAACAAATTAAAAATTAGTGGAGGAAGATAATAACCTGTTTGTTTCCACTTCAAAATTAACTATATTAAATTTCGTGGATTAGATAGTGTAAATAATAACTAACCAAAACTGCTTGAATACAATTTTGCAACAATTTTTCTTATAACTTTTAATTTCTAGACATTTTTTAACTTTGGCTTTTTACTATTTTTAGTGCATTTGGATTACATCACATCCAATCGACTACATTTATCAAGTTCCCACTTTGATAGTGACCTTCGCTAATGTGATATTTCTGATCTCCATAATGGTAGTGCTGGTCACGAAACTACGATCGGCAAATACCCAAGGTAAATATCATATTTTAAATACATTAAAAATGTGTCAAACGTCTTGAGAGACAATGTAGTTACTAGCTTCGAAGCGTAAAGTCTAAAACGTCCAATCATAGTTCGAATACATCATTTTTAAGCGGTTTTTTTTCTGTACCAATACCAATGCACTCACAATCAAAAATAAGGGAAGCATTGCTCATTCTCAGATATCACAAATAAATAAAAATAAATAATAAATAAAAATCAAATTTGATGCAAATTAACTTATGGGTGAACAAATTTTTCTTACCAATTTAATATAATTCTAGTATTTTCAAGGTTCTGATGTTTTGATAAAAAATTATTATGGGTACCTACAAATCGTACTTGTCATGCCGCAGTCAACGTGTCTCCGCGAATGGTGGGGAATCATCACAGGGGTCAGTCACATTTGGAGTTCCACAAGGGTCAGTTCTTGGACCCACTCTATTTCTTATCTATATTAACGATCTGTTGTGCCTAGGCATATCTGGTGTATTTGCCGCATTCGCGAATGATGCAACTGTGGTGTGGCATGGGCGTGACCCGGATGAGCTGATTCGAGTCATATCTCATGATCTAAATAGCATCAAAAAGTGGTGTGATGTTAATTTTAGCAAAACGCACATCATTGGGTTTCGCTGTAATATTGACCAAATTGACTGCCAAGAATTTACAATCAAAAGTACTCTCGAAACTAAATTTCTTGGTATTCATTTGGATACTAACTTGAAATTTGAGTCCCACATATTTACACTTAACAAGAAATTAGCTGGCTGTTATGGTGTTCGAGCTGTGTCTAAAAATTTGGAAGCAAATATTGCTAAATCAGTCTATTATGCTGTGATTCATTCTCACTTATCTTCTATTCTGGGGCTGTTGTAGTCAGTATCTCTTCGAATCCGTGTTTAAACTACAAAAACGTGCTGTCCGATTCATTTCTGGTTCTTCTCCGAGAGATCATTGCAAACCACTATTGATACATTTTAAAATTCTAACTCTTCCGTGTCTTTTCATCTTGGAATCGGTCAGCCTTATTCATAAGACTCTCGCTCCTCAAATAACTCTAGATAACCAAAGTCGTTATACAACTAGACAAAGAAATCAACTACCACTTCCCATACCACATTCAACTTTTGTTCAAAAATCTATTATCTATCAAGGTATTAAACTTTATAATCATCTACCTGCAACCCTTAAAAAAAATTTAGCTGTTTCCAAGTTTCGAAAGGAACTTAAAACGATTTTGCTCCATGAGCCATTCTACACAGTGGAGGAATTCCTCAACTTCCAGTTTTAAATTTTGTGAAGAATGTATAGTTTTTTTAACGGTATTTTATCTTATTTAAGTGGTTTTAAAGACATGCGGTTTGCGGATATCCCTGTCGATCAACCAACTTTATTTTTATTTTTATTTAATTTGTTGTGTATTCTTGTGTTTTGTATTTTTTCTTATTATTTATTTAACATTGTTTAAATCTACATTGTATAATGCATCTTAGTATAATAACTTATTTTTATGCATATAATTTTAATTTTTAAACTACTTTATAAGCTTCTACTTTTATTAATTTGTTTTGTCTATCTTTATTTTGATTTGTTCTATTTAATCTAGGCATAGTTTTATTTTACATTTTTATTTTATATATAAACAATTGTTTTAAATATTTTATTGTTTTAAACATTTTTTAAATAATTTATATTTTTTGTTTATTTATATGATTGCTTTTGTACTATTTTAATTATTTGTTTCTTGCAACTTTGACATTATTATTTGAACAAAAATTATTAGTTAATTAGGTCAGTCTTAGATTAAGAAGTTTGCTTTGTCAATAAGGTGTAATTTTCCTTTGATAATAAAGCATGTTTACTACTACTACTACTACTACAAAAAAATCATATAAGTAGTAATCGAGATACAATCGTGGTAGAAGTAGGTTTTTTCCTAAAAGTAGCTGAATACCTCTTAATAAAATTTTACCCATTGGAACTCTAGAAATTAAATTTACAAAACTTAGTTACTACAATGAATAATTTTTATTAACCCTTAATTTGATTATGTATCTATCTTATAGGATACGCAATATTTAACAAAAGAATCCTACAGCAACATGTCTAAATTAAGACGTGTAATGTGGTTTACTTATTAAATACAATTGTACTTTATCCATTTATAATGTAAGTGTGTCAATCTATACGTCTGTGTTGCCACTAAAATATTACTATTTAGCAGTGACGGTTATGTGGAGTAAATAATTGAGTCTTGTGGTAAATTTTGTTACTTTTCTCTATATCTTTTTTGACTATTACTCTAAAATAAAGTTAAGCGATATCTTTAGAGGTGTATTAAACTTTGTATAAACTAGTAGACCAATTTTTGTCAAAATGTATAACAAAAATTAGCACCTTAATATTATGTATCCTATAGTGGCTTTTGCCAATTCTTGGAGAAATACGACTACATCTATTTTGTATCCTATAATCCACATTACCAAACTCAAAAGAAATAGCGATATATGAATATGATAAATATACGATGCCGTGCAGTTTACTGGCACTTTTATGTTATGTATCCCTAGTATTATTTGCCAAATATAAAAAAATCGCGTCCGTTAGCTTCCTATAAACAAAAAACTGAAATGAAGTTTCATTGATTTTGAAAATATTTGAAGTTCGGAATACGTCATATATCCTAGGCGTTTGCACTTGCGCAGTATAAATATTAAAACATATAATAGGTAACTAGCGAAACCAAAAAAAATCCCTAAAGTCAAAATGACTTTTGACCGCTTTCTGAACTGAACCAGATCGCTGTGCACTGGTGGCACATTTTATAGATCACCGCGCCGGTAAGAGTTTTAATTTAAGTTAATCTAATGTAATTTGTGAGAAAGACTTTAAGCATAGTAAAATAAGGTACTCGTAGAAAAAAATAACAGAGGTAAATGAATAAAGATAATGCAAATCCGAAATACTGTTTCTACTAAACCATTCTGTACAAGTTTCAATCAAAAATTTTAAGAACTTATTCTTGTTACTTTTGACTTTAACAACACTTAGCAGCTTCTATATTTATATTCATAATTATGCAAATATCAAGCTTTTAAACAGAGCAAAACAAAAACAAATTTATTTAGCGAATTATTTTAATAAAATAAACATGTAGCTGCAAAATAGGGCTACCACGGCTTTACCAAAACAAAACAATCAATAGCTGGCCATACACGCAGAGGTTGATCCGTCGGTTTGGAACGGCACAGATAAGTCTGACCGTTTTGTCCGCAACGGTTTAAAACTGTTGCAGTCCACTAACACAAAAAAAAATCTTTCGAATCGATCCTTCATATCGGTCTGTGGCAGACATAACCGCGCGCTAGTGGGCGAAAACTCAAGATTTATCTGTCGGTTACACCAAAACTGTGGAATTTCGTCAAGTCGAAAGTTTTATGCGGTAAATGTTTCGTGCTAAAAAGAAGCAGGCTCTGTGTATGGGAATAATTATTAATATGGAAATAATGCATAGTGGTGTAAAAAAGAGACGTTCCAAGTGGGTTAAAAGTTATTTGCTTAAGAGGAAACTATTTAGCCATGACCTTCTATTAAAAGAGTTAAGAGAAAATGATCCAGACGATTTTAAAAATTATTTGAGAATGAATATTAACACGTATGACCTTTTATTAAATTTGGTAAGAGAGGATCTTACGAAACAAGATACCCAAATGACTTGCCACGGGAAGATCATAATATGAAGATCTGAAATTTTCAGTGGGAATTTCTGCACTTGGTTATATCATTCCGGAAACATGTGCCATAATATTCAATAAATTAAAGAGAGACTATATGAACGGTCTGTTATCCCTGGCACAGTGTAAACCGACAGACAAGTCTGCGCCGGTTAAAATATCGAGCGCGGAACCCACAAGTTTCGCCCGCCGGTCTGAACTCGCAGATAAATCTATATCGGCTATAACTGGCGCGTGGAATGTCCACTAATTGAAAGACAAATCCGCCAGTTTGAACCGCGCCGTTCCAAACCGGCGGATCAACCTCTGTGTGTATGGCCAGCTATGGCTTTGCTACAAAACAGCGCTCTATAAAATTACCCTTTAAAATATGGCATGCAATTTAGGTGCTCATTACAGTTTTGGTTTAAAATTTGATAGATAATGAAATGTTACTTTAAATAATTTATGTTCTTTCAGTTTAACTTATGCTGGAATAGGGTTATTTTATGTTAGTTAGTGTGGTTTTGTTTATATTAGTTATAGGTTAGTTAACGCGTCTGTTCAAAAAATCGCTGTTACTAAGCAGGTTGGTTTATGTTTGTTTAGCTTACTTCAGGTTGTTTTTTGAGTTCAGCTTAGCTTATGCTAGTTTAGGGTAGAAGGTTAGTTAAGCTACTTCACGTTAATTTATTTTAGTTCAGGTAAATGTGGTTTAGTTTTTGTTAGCTAGGTAAGTTCACGTTAGTTTATATTCGCCCAGATTAGTTCAGGTTTAATTCAAATGCTCAAGTAGAAGAGCGCCGCTGTCCATTACGCAGTAATTAACAGTGCGAACTCTGACCTTTGTCTTAGTTTTGTTTACTTTATATTTATTGTTATAATGTATTTTGGACAATAAAGTCATTAATAAATAATAGTAAATTAGTTTAGCTCATTTTGGATAATTTTATCTTGGTTCAGGTTAATTTCATTCATTAATCCTTGCGTTCAGTGGCGGCTGGTGACGTTATAAATTGAGGGGGCAGGAATTTAATTTAAAAACTTATCGAAACAATTTTGTTTTAGTATTTTCCAAACAAGCAGCTAATTGGTGTAGTTTTTAGATTGTTTATGTAGAAAGCCCATTCTCCAGGTAGCAAGGTCACGTTTTTTAAACGTCAAAAAATGGTCATTTTTAATGACCATTGACGTCTCTAACCTGATGTGTAAATGACCTTTAAATGACGTTCAAAAAACACACACCTAAAATGACGTCATTTTTAGACGTTTTAAAGACGTCAGCAATATGACGTATTTGGGACCAAAACAGTGATCTATATATGACTCTTTTTAAACTCGTCTGAATATTTGAAATATTCCCTGCAGTTGAGAACACTGAAAGAAACTTAGACCCGTAAGTCCTGGAACAGGTACAGATCAAAATAGACCTAAACCTAGACTTAGGCATCTCCACCTGGAAGCGAAAGAAGCCTCGTAGTTTGTATTGATTTAATCAGGGCTATCAAAATGGACGGGCCACGATCCTCCACTTTGTTGACGTCATATCCGGGGCTGATTTTTTTTTGATGGTCACGTTACGACACAGCTGATCGTCTTTAAAATTTTGAAGTTGGAATGACGGTTCATGGATATTTGATTGTTTTTAAATAAAGCCGTTTTTGAGATTGTTTTTACTTTATTCTGGCAGAACAATTTTTTTTAAATGTATAGTAAGCCCTAATTTTTCATAGCCGCTTCATTAGCTCACACAAAAATTAAGTTTAAAGCAGAAGCGAATGTGACAATCACATATGACAAAGTCAAATACATGTCAAATATAACAGTTGGCATGTGGTACATGGCGGGTAATTTGAATTCAAAATAAGGAATGCTAAATCTTGAAGATTTTAACCTTTTAATCATGTTGCTTCCTTACAAACCTTGTGTGGAATATCGGGATGGTGTCTGAGAATATTTCACTGAAATTTTGCGAAAATCTGTAGTGCCATTTTGAAAATATCATAAAAAAACGTCTGGCCTCCCATAAGACCCAATGTAAAATTCAGCCCCGGGAGAACAGCTGATTTTTTCAGGGTCGTGGCCTCTATTTTTGTGTTGGCCTTGATTTAATATTTAATTTATTTTACATACATAAACCCCATACCATTATCTTTGAGACAACTTTTGACAGCTTTTTTTCGTTGGCCTATGTTATTTATTATGGTAAACAGTTGTTAACTGTTAAAAAGTTATCTCAAAAATTATGATATGTCCTTTACCCCCACATCTCGTATACAGCCGGGCAAGTACTGACTGGGGCATCATCTATGTAAGTATGAGTGTATGTCCCTTGGAAAAAGTGTGCAGTATTGGTAGTGACCAATATATGACGTGTTTAAGATCTCAAAAACAACACGGTGAAAAGACGTCAAATAACTGACGCCTTAAAGACAACGTTTTTTGATAGATGACCTGATGACTTTTCGACGAAAAAAAGACGTCATTTGATGACCCTTGCTACCTGGGTTCGCCTTTCTTTTTTATGGCCCCGTAGAGCAACCTCAAAAATCCCACAGAATTTTAAACAGTGTATTAACCTACTAAGTATATGTCTAATTTTTGTCACATTTTTATTATGTTCAGTAATGTTTTGCCTATGGGCACTATTCACTTGGCACGTAATATCAGTCTTGCCTAGCATAGAAAATTCTATGTGGTTATTTAAATGAATACCACTTACTTTGTGTCTTTTTATCTGTTCACTAAAGTGTCACCCATGCAGGATCACTTCGTGGATTGTTCATAACAAGACAAATAAAGCAAAAAAAGCATTTCTTTTTTCACAACCGCACAACCAGTTTTCAGCATCGTATAATTTTATATTAAATTTTCTATTATAAGTTTTTATGGAACACCCCTCGGCATTACTTACACTAAAATTTTGGTTAATTTTTAGGTCCGGCCTATGTGGCCCTAAAGATTTTATTTGTAATCGACGGTATTTATTTCCAATTTATAAACAAACGACATCGAAAACAAACAATGACACGCGACCGGCAAGGGTTTTTACTACTGACAAACCCCAAATCAAAACAAATTCGTCTACGTCTACGTCTTTACTAAGGATAGAACCGGCACCACTAGAAAGGACAATGAATGTTTCCGTACATGGATGATAACCGACGCCGATGCCAACTAAAACAAACAGTCCTCCCGCCCTCGCGCGAGAACAGTCACCCATACACCGCTGAAAAACGGGTGAAATTGGCGCGGCGCTGCCGGCTTGTATTTATTTATTCTAAAAAAAGTTTTTTAAAGTGTTTTGTCTTGAAAATGCGTTACTGAATTTATGCGTTACTGAATTTTTGCGTTATTTTGATACATCGCTATTTTGATATTTCGCTGTTTTGCTACAAACGCTATTTGGATACATCGCTATTTTGATACTCGCTCTTTCATTACATCGCTATTTTGATAGTCGCTATTTCGGACGTCACTATTTTGTACATCGCTATTTCGTTCCAGAGCCGATTCCCCCTGGGTACGGCCTTGCCATTTTGTAGTACAAAATGGCATACGCCGGAGCTAAATCAATAAGTACTGTTCTTCAAATGTAGGCTTTTAAAACCATGAAAAATTCCCTTATTCAAGATTATAAACATTTTGTATAGAAATTAAAGATATATTTGCGGTTTTGAAACTTACCACTTGTCAACCTACGTCGCTCAGATTCTATTTCATGTAAAAAAGAGAGTGAGAGATAGAAAAGCTCATAAAGTATCTTGATTTATAAAGGTTGGATAAAAATCTGCGATCTGTTACGGGATTTAGTTGTCTAAAATCGACGCCAAAACGTTACTTATCACAACAACAGTCCAGGTTAAGAATTTTGCTTTTGCTTAACATTTGCGTAATTTATGTAAAGTAGTAAGAGAGTAGCAGATGTAGAGAGTAAACCTTGCACCGATGCCTAAAAGACATTTTCTACCCCCGCTATTTGTAAAGTTATTAAGATTAAGAATTAAAACACACACTCTTTGTTTGAAACTCGTAGACAATGATTGAGTAGAAATAAAATAATAAACTGGAGGCCTAGATTAACAATCTGCAGAGTTTTCAAACTATAAGATGGTGTGTGTTTTAGAAATAAAATTTCGGACTTCCATTGGCTTTATTTATTCTAAACACGAGGTTTCGGTTAGTAAGTATCTCTAACCGTTTTTAAGGGCCCATCGCACCGACTTTTATAATTCCCTTTCTTAACTATGGATTGCTTTAATTTTAAATTTTTAAATTTGTTGCACCGAGCAAAAATCTCCTATTCTTTGTTAAGATGCGGCCACCTTGTGACCCAATCAGGCAACGCCGCTGTTTCAACCAACATAATTTTTAAACTATAAAAAAACAACAACAACACCCAGTACGTCCCAAAATAGTTTTGTCAAAACCCATCAATTTTCTGTGTCAAGTCGCCTTTAAAAATTTATTTACAAAAATGAAAGTTCTTGAATTTTTGGAAGAATATTTGGAAGATGATGAAATCGAGATGGTGCTACTCGATTTTTTGGAATTTGGGTGTCTTTGTCGCCTTGTTGGTAGTCGCGTATTTTTTCCCGGGTTGGTTTACGGTTCCCCATCCACCCAGGACAAAATCCGCGCCCGGCCGAAAAATGTACTGCTCCTAAGGCACAGGCCAATAAGGCACCTGTCCATAAGGCTCCTGTCCATAAGGCAGCGGCCCTTACACCCCTGGATATAACCAAAGGATTAAAAGTTATAATGAAATTAGGGTAAAAGTAAAGGCAGAAAGGAAAATCGTCTTGTTACTTCATGCACTGCAGTTTCATTTAAATGCAAGGGTTTTCTTACGCTGGTCAGTCCTATCCTACCCTTACGGCTGTACCCACCAGGCTGTGAACAACAGTTAACTTAAAAATCGGACGAAAAGACTGTAATAAAAATTAGATTCAACTTTATTTAAATTATTTTTCTTCCTTACTAATCTTTTTGTAATCGATACATAAATATATTTTTTCACAAAAACATTGTGCCAAAAGAACCAAAATCTAGCCGTTATCTTGTACAATAAAGTTTTTCAAAATCATTTTTATTTATTTTAAAAAAACATGTTTTTTACTTTATTTACTTAAAAAAGACAAAATTCACTTTAATCAAAACACTGCTCATTTGTAGGTATTGTCAGTTGCTATGGCTATGCCAAACGGGTAACATTATGTGACCAGCATCTTATCTAAGCAGCTCTTAAGGAACAGTAAAGTCACGAAAAAAGCTGACTTAATTTTTACAACACTAAGGAAGGAATGTCTGCCTTTAAGTTCGGTGCAACAAAATTTTACGAAATAAGGTATTCTTTAGGCTAAGAAACGGAAAAAAAAGTCGGTGCGATGGGCCCTAAGTGTTATGAAGGTCTCCTTTATTTTTGACATATTAGTTGACCATTAGACCAATTTTAATATTTACAAAAAAAATTCTGGATGTTATCAAGAGTAACCCAACTTTTGCAAGTATTTATAAAAATTTATAATTTGACATTTAACATTCACGATGGGGGACGAAGTTTAGATAAAAAATTAATTTTTTCGTTCTTATTTGATAAAACTAGTGTTGCCGTGTAATATATCTATTTAAACTAAATAAAGGTCGCTGATTTCAAAAATTTTATAATAAATGACATATGTCTAACATAATCCAAGATGGCTGCGTTTAAAATATAAAAAAACTATATTTTTTTGTTTTCTTAAAACGTTTTATCAAAACATGTAATTTTATATTACTTTAAGCTAGTTTTAAATTATAATGTACAAAACAAATACAATTTATTTTCATTTTAAAGATGACGAGTAGGTTCCACTTAAAGTAAATTCATTGTTTTTTCTAACTATGGCAGCCGCCATCTTGGATTCTAAAGCTGGAAAATCGGGGATCCTCGAATAAAAATTTATCTTTGGGTCATAGATACTACTGTGCCAAATATAAAAAAATATACCCCTTTTGCAGCTTTTTTTACAAATTTACTACAAAAGATATCTTATGGTAAGATTTATACAACTGTATTTATCACAAATAACACATTTTGGAGAGTACCTAACTGTGTGATAAGAGAACTTGCCAGTGGATAGAGCATACTCTGGATGTCAGAAAGCAACGCTTAAACTTTCATTCAATTTCGATTTACAACAGGGCTCGCTGAAAGAAAAAAAAAACCGATAAAATAAAAAGTTTTCATATTACAACAGCAGTGGCCGCAATTTTGGGTTGGTTATACAATACAATAAATTATAGTAACTAGAACGGCCACGGTTATACATTAGGTATATGGGACGCTGAAGCAAAAATTTTTAAAGTGTTAATATTCATTAGGGTGGATCGAAAAATGTCAAAGTTAAAATTTCGATTCGCTATACCGCGCAAAAGTTGCCTTATGTGTATACTAGCATAACAAAAAATAATTATCAAATTCGGACAACATCTTCCGATCGCGCAAAACGTCGAAAGTTTAAAAAAAATACGAATTTTACAGTTTTTCCGCATGTTTTTTTTGTACTTTTACGTTTGTATTTTTTAACGCTATAGTGCTTAAATGTTAGTATTGCAAAAAAATATCACGGCTTTTAAAGCATATCTTCCGATCTAAATATTTGCAAAATTCGCGAATTTATTATTTTTTCCCTAAGTCTACATAATACAAATGTGCAGCTCTTCGCTTGCTTAGAAATAATCTAATAAATCTTAATTTATTATCTAAACAACCCAGAACTCACCACGAGGAGGTGGCTGCACTTCGAGTTCCACCCACACTCTTCCCTCCATCCAACGATTAAGAGTGTGTGCCGATTTACGTCGTCCTTTCCGATGCCACTTTGTAATCTGCCTTACTGCTACTGAATTCATTAATTGTCTCCCCCTAATGTACCCATCTCTTGATTGCGGTCCGCATACCTTAAGTGAAGCTTCGGTAACTAGCTTCACGCAACGCTCCAGGGCTTGCGTGTGACATGGGAACTCTCGTATATCCCAGTCAGGGGTCTCAACCGATTGTATGAAGCTTTTGATTTCTTCATCACTTATCCCAAGGAGAAGAGTTGGAGACAATATTTTTGTAGTACTCCAATCTATCATTTCCGTATAATCTAATGCGTCAAATTTAAGTGAAGGAGTGTGAAAGTTCCTAATGCCTTTTCCAGTCGAAGCAGTCTGTCTGGCTTTTAGCACTCTTCTAAGCCCTAACTCTCTAATGTGCCTCCTCACATTAAATACAGTGTTGCCAACTATTGGAAAGCGAAAATCCGTAGCGGGAACGCGAAAAATCTATAGAAATCCGTAGGTTCAAAGAAAACAAAAAAGGTGCTTTTTTTACAATTAAAAAGTTTGTATTGGTTTTATTTTTTTCTTTTTTTGACAGTGACAGGAGTGCACAACTTTTTTGGTTCGGAATTGCACGAGAACGGTACGGTACCTACTGCTCCGTTCCAACGGATCCAAATAAACTTTTTTGCAGTGCCGCCAATTTTTTTAAACGGATAAACCGTTATAATTAGAAGAAATAAAAAGTACGTACTTTTTGAACTTTTTTTATTTAGTTAAGGTACTGACAAACACTAATATTTTCTAGTGCAACATACATAACGTAAAACATAGTTTAACTTTTGTGGCGCGAAGCGTTGTTTGACTCCCCATCAAACAACGCGCGAAGTAATACAATTCGTTCTAAATAATGTTGCAACGACCGTCCGCTAGATGTCTAGAAAAATAACTTTTTACAAAATGATTAAAATGTAGGAAAAAAAGTAAAGATAACTGAGGATTGATAAGGAGGAATGAGGCGCGGCCGCCGTTGTGTTTCGATGTTTATCGTTTTTTAGTAAAATTGCCAAAAATCTGTAGATTTGGATCCAAAATCGGATATCGGAATTGATCGGATTGAAATCCAAAATCCGTAGATCTACAGATAAATCCGTAGGGTTGGCAACACTGATTAAATAGCATCGCTATTAAAATGTTTTCAGGATGTCTTTCGATTACCGGGAATACCATTGCCTTCAATTCATCACTTAGGTATCTAGATGTTTCTATTGCTCGGTACACATTGTGTGACATAATTTGAATAGCATAAATAGCTATTTTTTGAAAATTAGCAAGCAAAAAGTTTGTTTTCTTACATATTTCACTTACTTTTTAAAATATAATATTGGTCACGTAAGGTGGCCCTTTGTGTCATTCAAAAAATATATTTTTTTTAAATTTTAATATTTTATAAATTAGAGTTTTAGAAATAAAATAATTAGGGCCCTTTCCACAAGAAGAATTATTAAATTTATATTTACCTCAAAAGAGTATAGTGATAAAAATTTATTTGAAGTTGATATCATATTAGTAAAATTCCGATTCATCGAAAATTCGACCCCCTCTCAAAATTCCACGAAAGGGGTGAGTAAAATTTTTAAAACTTTTTTAAAAGTTGAGACCTCACCTAACTCGAGTTAAAATATTTTGAAAATCCGAGACCCCCGCCCCCATGGTTTGTCAATCTTTTATGGATTTACCCTTTTTCTAGTTTTTTTTTCTAGAGTTTATTTTATTTTTAGAGACTAATCATAATTTCTAATTATTATACAAGGTGTCCCAAATGTCTGAGTCCTGAACCATTAAAGATTATTCCATAATTGGCAGTGATCGATAGTATCAAGAGACCTGTTTTATAAAGTGGTGAGTGTGCCGCCCCTCCATAAAAAAGGTCTTTTATTTTTATCGATCACTGTCAAATTGGTTTAAAAGATATTTGGGTGGACTCGGTTTTGAATATAAAAAAAACAAGTATTTTTGACTTAATTGGAAACCGAAACACTAACTTATTAGAGAAAGGTCTCTTAAAAATTACCCCGAGAATTAACAAAAATTTAAAAATCTAAATACAGTGAAGTCCGGATATAACGAACCTCAAAAATGAACTAAATACGGTTCGTTATATCCGAGGTTCGTTATAAACAGTAATGAATAAATTTTGTTTAATTTTTTGTGTTTCTTTTTTTAATAGTATCCAAGATTAAGAAAACTAAACATATTACAAAAAATACTGTAAATTTTTATATTTTTAGAAAAAGGCAGAATACATACGAATAAAGACATTTATTATTATTGTTATACATAAAAATATGTAAAGTACATAATATGGTGGTATGTAATACATACAATCTTATATAAATTTAACGAATACAAAGCCTAAATCTATTTTATGAAATCTGTAATTTTTGTTTATACATTTCTACTTGAAAAATATTCCCTGTTTATGTAGCTTTCAAGGTTCCAAAATGATGCCCATATTTTATCAGGAACTTGGCGTGATTCCAAAAAATTACGAGTTTTTGAAATTTTGTTTTCCATTTCACGAATGGTTGGAACATAAACCTTAGTGTCTTCAACAGAATTATCTTGAACAAGATTATCATTATCTTCGTCATTATCACTTGAAACCATGTTCTAGGTTACGGAGTCCATAATTTGCTCATCATTCAACGTTTCTCTTGCTACAATGTCTTTAT
The DNA here is from genome assembly GCA_963576565.1 of Aspidapion aeneum. NCBI lineage: Eukaryota > Metazoa > Arthropoda > Insecta > Coleoptera > Brentidae > Aspidapion > Aspidapion aeneum. Next base: position 9,538,978 of record OY755042.1, read on the forward strand.
CAATAGTCACATAACAAGCAGTTGGCAATTGTTTCTTGGCTAACTTTTTCCTAAGCCATATGAAGAAAGTGAATAGCGTCTAATAGGTCTACAGAAAATGTTTTATTTTTGTCAATTGCGTCCAACATTTTCATAAGAAGAATTTTTCTGTAGTGACATTTTAGGGAATGTATCACTCCTTGATCCGTAGGCTGAAGCTTTGAATTTGTGTTTGGTGGCATAAAAATCAACTTCATTTGTTTTAATTTAACATTTAACAACGGGATATACTGGACAGTTGTCAATAAGAAGTAGAATTTTTCTTTTCTTCAATTTCAGTTTTTCATCCCTTTCACGTGAAAATTTTCGATATCATCCAAGCTACTACTACTACTACACTACCTGTTTCTACCACCTGCTCGAGTCGCCGCGAAATCGAAGTCAAGGTCGCAGTAGGACATTTTCACACTAGACGACACGACAACGATTTTAATGCAATAACACGGGACGAACTATGACGGCATCTCATTCCTTTACATGTTATTTTGTTTTGGTGTCGTTGTCGTATCGTCTAGTGTGAAAACGCCCATTGTCTGCTTATAAAGTTCGTTTTAAAAGAAAAATACATATTCTAGATTAGTAAAATTAGGTTCGCTATATCCGGAAGTTCGCTATAAGCGGGAACGTTATAACCAGTAAGACAATACATGAGTATTTATGGGTGACTTTTCGTATAAAGAAAAAAGGTTCGCATTAACCAGAAGTTCGCTATAAACGGGTTCGTTATAAGCGGACTTCACTGTATTTTAAGTTTCCGATCAGGTAGGATTTCAATGAAGGTGGTTTTAAGGAGAGCAAACGTTCCCTAAAGATACCCCATAAACAGTTTTTGAGTACGTTTTTGACAAACTCATTCACCCTTGAGGACCACCGTGACTTATTATTATCTAGCGCGATGCTTGGCTTAAGTGTCCTTAGGACTTATCGATTTCCCAAAAATAATTCCATTGCGTGAAGTCACGAGTATTTTCATTTCTGACAATGTCCTTGAGTTGAAAAGATACTAAAATTGAAATAACAGAAGATGGTAACCTCAATTTTAATGGAATAAAAATACGCGCCCCGTTGATTATAGAAATTTAACGTGAAAATTAACATGGCGTGAAAATAGCAGGTCTATGTCATGTATCGAATAAAGCTTGATTAAAAAATTAAAATTCAGATTGTTTTTCATTTTTGTGCTGTCACCGTAATGTTATATATGTTAATAGCATGTGTCCTTTTTTATTACCTTTGTCTATTTATCCACAGCGACAAAGCCTAAAGCTGCACAACCTTGCTAGCCCGTGCAGCAATGGCTAGAGAAGATATTATTGTCGACTCAATTTTTTTTTACTTCAAAACAAGGTATTATTCCTAACAAACAGGTATTACTCGACCCACTTTCCCTATTCAAATTATAGGGGTAAACTTTACCCCTTGAAGGAGGTGTGCGCTACAAAAATTTCAAGATACCCAAAAAATGTCCCCTAACCAACAAAATCGGGGGGTTATTACACTTATATAAAACCTCGTTACGTTATAAAACCCTGGGACATGTAGGGTAAGGTAACACTTGAACCAGCTTTCCCATTCAAAATATAGTGGTAAAGCATACCCCGGTAAGGGGGTGCGTGTTACTCCAAATTCCATAAAAAATACTCGAAAAAGCCTTTGTTAAGTTTTCGTTGAAACACCTTTTATTAAGGGAACATGGCTTGTTTGTTACCACTAATCTCAGTAACCTATATTATACTCGTTTCTGTCAGTAACTACCAAACCGATTTCAATAAAAAACAACTGGGGGATACAGGCTTGGAGCCCAGAAGTTTAAAAATAAATTATTTTAAATATATATTTTTGTCTACTTTTTAGCGTCCATCAGATAAAAGGAAATAGTGTGTGTGGAAAGTGATACCTTCCCGCACGCGACTGCAGTTGACCCGAACGACGTGGAGCGGAGTTCGGGCAAGCAGTCGAGGGTGGGAAAGACACTTTCCGCATGAGTTAGGAACATTATTTTTTCTTCGACCGATGTTACAATACCACAAATTTACTTTTGAAAAAATATTTTATTTGAACATAAATAAAATACTAATTATTATTATTGGTAATAGTGATATTGAAAACACAATTTGTTGCAGTTTGAAGATTATTCAGAATTGCCGGTGTAGTGGAGTTCGATGGTGGTAATTCTCGCATCTGGTGGCCGCTTGTAGAATCGAAAGTGCGCAAAGATGGCGTCTGGGTCTGCAGGACTCTTCCAGTGGACGTTGACGGCAGCAGTTGCAGGTCACTTACAGTTGACGATGACGGTGCTGGCAACGATTGCAGGTCATAGGTAGATGAAAGAATCTTACTCGAGATGTTCTCTTTCTGTTTCTCGGAATCTTCCAAATACCCCTCAGCGACAGCAGTGGACTTCCACCCACCAAGGCGTTTTATGTTTGTTATGCCTTCACCTGAATCTGCTAGGAATGTTGCTGAAGAACGTCTGAAGCTATGGCCGGTATAACGTTCTGGGTTAGGTAGGCGCAAATATGCAGCGATCTCTGATGGCATCTTTCCAAAAGTGTTCACTCCTACACACTGATTGGAACATTTTCCTTTTTTATAATAAATGAAAAACCGGCGGTGCGGAGTAGTAGGAGGTCTCAAATTTGCGTACTTTCTATACAGCATCAAAAAAGATCCATTATTTATTTCTTCGGATAAAACGAAGGATCTTGAGGAATGATTTTTAGTGTCGGAGATCTTAACAACGATCAGACTTCCTTTATCCTGTATGTCATCCAGAGTGATATTTAAAAGCTCCGCCCTGCGGAGAGCACCAGCCAAAGCAAAAATGGTACTCACTTTAATCATCAAATAAACCTCATCAGGAGCTAACATAAACCGCGATTTTTTGCTCGAAAACCAACATTTTTTTGTTTAAGAAACGATGTTAGCTTGTGGAATCTGCTTATGTCCAGATTTTGCTTAATTTTAACCAAGCTTTTCACCATGGGATAGCGTGACCATAAGGTATTCGATTTCAAGACCTTGCTCAGGTCTAGGAAGTATGCCAAGAAGACTTCTTCTTTGTAGATTCTCACCCCTTTCTCCTTACACCATGTCACGAAATGATTGTACTGTTTTTCGTACCTTTGTCTCGATTTGGCAGGTAGCAGCTCACCATTCACATCTTCTGCAGCCTGCAAAATGCACTCCGAAAGTTCATCTTCGGAACAGTCCATTGAAAAATCCATTTTATTCAAAATAAAAGGCAGTTCTGTCACTTCAGAGACGCTCTTTGACTAGCTTTGACGTTTGAGTAACAATAACATAACTTGGTTGCCATAGCAAACTGGACCAAGCACCTGTCACAGCTTGGCTTGATAGTTGTTGTATGACATGACTATACGGGGGGTATGCAGAAATATTTAAAAAAATCCATTATTCTGTTTTTTTTTTAAATTGAATAAAAAACTTGAAATGAGCTATAATTCATCAGATTGCCTATCTGCTAAATTCCCTACACTGTACCAAGTCGATAGTTACGACTTTTGAGGTATAAACCTATAGAATAATCCAAAATTGGCATAGTTTTACTTTCCCGCACTAGTGCGGGAAAGTGATGCTTTCAAAACTAAAATGCGTGCGGGAAAGTGGGTATATATGCACGGTCGTAGAAAAAATAAGTTTAAGCGCCTTTCCCCTCCACGGAACGGAAGATGTTTTCTTTTTACCTACGACTCTGGATGATCCGAAATTTTTTATATATCTTTGCGTTTCAGATGACTGAAACTTTTGTGTCGCGCCGTCTGTATGTCTGTATGTCTTTATGTCTGTATGTTTTCAGTGGTTTAGGAGCTATCGTGTTCCGGACAGAAATATTATACACACACACACAGACAGACATCACGACGATATTTCTAGGATAGGTCAACATACATCCAAATAACACATTTTTGGCGTTACCTCAAAAAAAAAAAAATTTCCTCGAAAATAATACCTTCTCTAGCCATTGCTACGCGGGGTAGGAAGGTAAAAATTAGATTTAACAGATTCAGATTGGGTGAATGCACACACCAGCTGGTGTTAACTTTGTAACATACTTTTTTTTCAAAATTTTGGTAACTATGTAATTACCAATAAAATTTATGCAAAAAATCTACTGATGTTTTTTGTCTGTGATGAAATACTTTGGTAAAATTCGACCTGGCAACACTGGTTGTTTTGAAACTGTTCAATGAAAGAAAATGTCTCCAGTGTGGGGCTCTCCGAGCTCGTGTTACACTGGTGCACTGTCGTATTTGATTGAAACTGCACTGAGGCATATTTTGACAGCACTAAAACAGCGTCAGTGGAACGCGAGTGATTTTCACTTCACATTCTCATTATAACTCTTTATTTGTTGCTCTAGTTATGCCTAATACAACAAAGCTGAACAAATACAAATCCTCAATCGACTCTAATAAACTAAGAAACATCTCTATTATGGTTAAATGTCAAACAAATATCTACAGTTAAATCTTAAATTGTAAAGGAAAAAACATTAAACCCAAACACATCCAAAAAAAAATGAACAAAATTCGGATGCAATACAATATAAGACTTCAAAATTAAGATTAACGCTTATTTAAAAATTGTCTTATAAGACGTTTAAAAATTTCAAGACTTTTTGATTGTTTAATTTCTGATGGTAAACTGTTGTATTCTTGAAGCGCCTTAACAAAAAGCGAATTTGAATATTTTTTTGTTTTTACTTTAGGAATATAGAAATTGTACCTGCTTCTTGTACCTTGTACCTATGAACATCCATATTAAATTTCAAAAATCTATCAAAATATGGAGGATTCAAGTTATTAAGAATCTTATAAATAAAAATAAATAAAAAATATTTGTGGCGATTGCTCACACTTAGCCAATCTAATGTGCTTAACATAGTGTCTATAGGAGTTCTTCTGTTGCATTTAAGTTATACGCATGCCTCGATTTTGTAGTTTTTGAAGAGCTCCTTTGCAATTACTGTCTAAGAAGTATAAAACACTGACTCAAAGAAAATTTCTATTAATTGTAACACTATATCTCCTTATTTCTGTTATTTCAGAAATCCAACAATATCGAAAAGCTATGAAAGCTTTGGCCGTCCTCATTCCGCTCTTGGGAGTCACGTACGCAATTACCATTTACGCACCTAACTTGTCAACTCTGGATCTAATTAGAGCTGGCCTTTTATCACTTCAGGTAAGTCACTGCCATGCCACTATTAATGCTGACCTGAAGAACAAATACCCGGAATTTATTGGGAATTTATGGGCCCCTTATATTACCTGAGATAGTTGCTAGCCTTATTCGGGTTGTTCCGCTAGGATCGTTCAGCAATCTGCATGCGCGTAAACTCGTAATAGATTACAGTGCGTATACCATTGGAATACGCAGGATTAGGGGCTGAAGCCCCCCCAGAGCCACTCATTATTGTACCCTAAAAAAATAATTTTCCATAAAAATTAGCTTAAAATGTATGGGTCTACGCTCAAGCCCCCCCAGTATCCATCTCTCCATATCGATCCGTGCTCAAGGATTTATTCCTTCGTTCGCCACTATGTACAGACAATATAGAGCCACGAACGCACCGCTCGCGCACGCGTATTTGTCTAATTCGTACGCAGTAGCGTGTCGTGGATAAAAGGGCGGGGAGGGGGGGCGAAGACCTTAAGGGGCGCACATATAGGTATGGGAGTCAAATAAATTACAAACCTTAAAATTAAAATAATAACATTATTAATTCTATTGATATCTCAAAGGACGTCAGGGACGCCAAGCGCAGAGGGGCGGGCGGGGGCGTTCACCCCCCCCTGGCCCCCTATACGAGACGCCACTTTCGTACGTGTTTTCAAGTTGCGCTCGCACATCGTTTGGGCTGAAAATTGGGCTGGCGGTAAGAGGTTTTCCGCGTTGGTGGTTTTCTGTGGATCATAGAAGACTCGTTAAAACGCAATTCGGCGAGCGGTGTACGAGCAACGCACAAGCGGAGCGTTGGTGGCGCACTCTGGTGTATACGCACTTTACAGCTTTAAACGTCTGCAGTTCTACAGGGTGTCTCAGATAAACGCAACTACATGGGGATTTCGGAAACGATAAGAGGTACGAGTTTGTTTGAATGAGAAAAAAGTTGCGCTATTCTAAGCCCAATCAGGTGCTGTATCAATATTAAAGATATCTACAGGGGTTACTAAAATATCGAGCAAAAACTAAAAATTGTATTTTTGACAAATTGAAATCTCGCCGCCATCTTGCAAACAAATTTAATAAAATTTGGCAGTTTTGTATAAGCAACTACGGCCAATCGAATGACGTTAACAAATTTTTTCTAGGCCTTCTAGTTTTTTTGAAACCATAGCCAACTTTGTTATTTCTTATGACCGCCATACTGAATTTATACGTCAATAAATAGAACATTAAAGAGCTTTTATAATAAATCTATCTTTGAGTGACAAAAAATATGGATTTATTTAAAAAACTGGTTTTCACTTAGTTGGCTATGAAACAAAGGCCGTAGTTGCGTTTGTTGTCATACCTACGTAACTATCTGTCAAAACTTTGTCATTTATTTGATTTATCTGTTGAAGTTTTAAAGTTTCTTAATTACTTAAGATTTTTTTTGAGTCAGATTATCAATCAAATTTAACATGGAAAGGTTTCCAAATTGGGAGAAAGTAGATATATATATAAATGTTATATTTCGTTTAGTAATAATGCTGGAAGAGCTCAAAATATGTACTTTCAGACATATCCAGAAAGACGACAAACAGGTTTGTCAGTCTTCAGAATACTTAGAAAAAATTTAGTTGAATATGGTTCCTTTAAAAAACAAAATCGTAATCCACAATCTGATGAAAATATTGAAGCGCTGGTTTTACAAAAGTGTCGCTGACAATCCTCGCATCTCCCTTCGTGAACTGGAAAATAATGTTGAAGTACCCAACCACACAAAGAATTTTAAGTATCATAGAGAAAGAAGAACCTTGTTTTGCAATTGCTTCATACAAAATCGCAAGAAAATCCTCAATTTTCGCTTAAGGTTCTGTGACCGATGAAAACAGGTTTACAAACTGCGGGGTGTTTAACAGACGTGACTACGTGTACTCGACCGATGAAAATCCGTTCTGAAATCGTGAGGTGCACCATCAAGTTAGGTGGGCTTTGAATGTATGGCTAGGAGTCATAAACTGACACATACTATTTAACATTTTTCATAATAATTTGACGGCACCTGGATATCTAGAAATTCTACAAAATTACGTTGACCAAATTTTAGAAAATTTGCCTCTTTAAGATGTGGCAAACATGACTCGCGGCTACAGACTAAAAAGTACTTTGGCTCCTTCGATTTCGAGGTTATGTTTTAATTGTTTTGTTTTGTTCACTCCTTCGATTTCGAGGTTATGTTTTAATTGTTTTGTTTTTGTTTAAATAGCCTGGAGCATGGAATAAATAAATTTCTTCGATGGTGGAAGTGTTTGAAGTCCTTTCGAGTTTTAAAAATTAGTATTAAAAATATTTGTCGTGTCGTTAGTTCGGTCAAATTTAGTTCAAAATAGCGCTAGTAACGAAATATAACATATTTTTTCAAAAAAAAACTTCCCTGGCTTCTTTCGCGGGATCCTAGCGGGTGTGAAACAAAACCGAACCGAACCGAACGGAACTGAACCGAACCGGCATCCCAGAGGTTGTGAAACCAAACCGAACTAAACCGATAATTCAATTCGGTTAAGTTCGGTTCGGTTCGGTTTTGTTTCACACCCGCTAGGATCCCGCGAAAGAAGTCAGGGAAGTTTTTTTTTTTGAAAAAATATGTTAGAAAGACACCCTATTTCGTTACTAGCGCTATTTTGAACTAAATTTGACCGAACTAACGACACGACAAATATTTTTAATACTAATTTTTAAAACTCGAAAGGACTTCAAACACTTCCACCATCGAAGAAATTTATTTATTCCATGCTCCAGGCTATTTAAACAAAAACAAAACAATTAAAACATAACCTCGAAATCGAAGGAGCCAAAGTACTTTTTAGTCTGTAGCCGCGAGTGCAAACATGTGGTTCCAGCAAGCTGGAGCACCTGCACGTAATGCAAGAATCATAACCGACTATTTGAATCAGTAACGTGGAAAAAACTGGATCGGAAATCAAGGTCCAGTTGCCTGGCCTGCACGTTCGCCGGACCTTACGTCTCTTGATTTTTGTATATGGGGATCCTTAAAGGATAAAGTTTATTCTACTTATTATAATACGATAGAAGAACTTGAGGCAGCCGTTGTTCAACCCATAGAAGAAATTCCTGAACAAATGGTTAAAGATGCATGCATGTCTCTAATTCATCGATGCAGGATTTGCATGAATAACAACGGTGGAATTTCCGAACATTTGCTTATATAGTTTAATGCTTTGTGATCGGTTTTTAGTTTTTTTTTTAATGAAATAATAAATACAAACTTTCGTTTCAGAAATAAAAGAGAGATTTTTTAAGAACTTGTATTATTTCTCAGCCAGAGAAAAACTAAAATATAAGGGCTTAATGATTTGCATATAAATCAAATAAATGGTAAAGTTTTGAAAGGTAGTTACGTAGTTACAGCCAGCTAAGTGAAAAACTGTTTTTTTAATAAATTTACATTTTTCGTCATCCAAAGTCATACACGGTTCAAAAGCTCCTTTTATGCTCTATTTATTGAAGTATAAATTCAATATGATGGTCATAAGAAATAACATTGGGTTACACACACAATTTTTAGTTTTTGCTTGATATTTTAAGAACCCCTGTAGATATTTTTAATTTTTATACGGCCTCTGATTGGGCTTAGAATACCGCAACTTTTTTCTCATTTAAACAAACTCGTATCTCTTACCGTTTCCGAAATCCCCATGTAGTTGCTTTTATTTGGGACACCCTGTACACAGTGTGCAACTTAAATGGAATACTGCCTCTAGCGGGTTAATATTTCTTTTTTTGGAGAAACGCAAAAAGACTTCTACTAAGTGTTTTTACAAGCTTTCTTTCTTCCTGCTTGTTCAAAAGCTTACGAAAAATGAAAAACAAAATATTTTTTTTACATACGTTAAACCAAATATTAAAAATTTATTTTTAAAATTTTTTACTTGTGTTACCTTATTGAAAAGGTTATGGAAAAATAAAAGCCACGGTATAATTTTAATTCACATTCGTAAATTAAAATGACAAAAAAGATTTTTTTTTATATATCTTGTTTTTTGGTTTTTTGAAATTAACAAAAACACATCTTAATTTTTTGGCATTTTTATAGAGATATGTTAAAAAAATATATTAATTTGTTTTATATTTTTCAAAATCCTTCGAATAAGGTATTTAAACAATTATTTTGATTGACTTATGCTAAAAAAAATTATTAAGTTGTTTTTCTATTTTTTTGTAACTTTTTGAATGAGTTACTACAAATGGGGTTATCCCATCTGAAACAAAAAAGTTGTTTGTAAGTAGACTCTTTTTAGAAGTTTGGACCAAAAATTTTTTGCGACAGAAAGAAAGTTGGTAGAGAAACTAACTTCACGTGTTTTTGTTTTTCTCCAAAAAACGAAATGTTAATCCGCTCGAAGCAGTATTCCATTTAAAGTCTCTACCCGGTATATTAAAAGAGGCAATGTTTATCATAAGCTGACCAAATTAGCTCTCCTATCCGCGGCTGTAAGTACAAGAACAGAGCTAACCTACCCTGGAGAGAAGACTGATAACCCAACACGCCGTAAACTGCAGACACCTGTGTCACTATTCTTGAAATCTCCCCGGTTTCTTGGTTTGAAGAATAAGTGAAAAGTGATATGAAATAGGCGCACTGTTGCCAATTTTCAGGTGACAACACGTGATAATTTCGACCAATAAAAAAGTAAAAAGTTTTGACAAATTATAACCTAAAAAGGTTATGTTTGACTACAGGTTAAGCTCATCATATGGCTGGTGTTGTTGTCGAAGTTCTACTCATGATTTTAGTTGGGACGTTGGCTTTTCTAATGAAAAGTATTTCTTGAGTTTACCTTCAGGGCGCCACTCAGCTTTAGTTTAAGACCAGCTACATAAGCTGAGAAAAGTAGCTAGGAGAATTCAAAATACAATAGACACATTTTGTTGAGGATTTACTACCAATTTCAATAAAATAATTTAATCTCTCAGAAGGCATTGATCAGTATGGATCTTAGTTTTAAAGTTTCCCTTCTTTATGTAAAATTAAATAACTTACCTAAATAAACACAGTTTACCCATTTTTAGACTAAATACCTTACCAACTTATTTTCATTGTGACAAAACTTGTCATCACTTCTTTATCAAACTAGATTTACCATTAACTCATGAGTTAAAATTTACATTATCATAATTTTACTTATTTTAGAAAAATCTATTTAACATTTTCTTAAAATAAATAATGATCAGACCTTAAGTACTGTGTTCCCTATAGCAAACCATCAAATCTTCTATGGTTTGGTGTTGAGAGCTTCGCCTGAACTTCTTGACTACTACAAAGGTTTCTCAGACATCCCAGGACGAACAACCTGCCTCGGACTTTTGTATTTAGTCTAACATGACTAATCCTTCGTATCCACAGTTAAAAGCCTATAAAAGACACAGGTGCTGTACGAATCCGAGAAAGATAAATCTTGTCGTTAAAATTGTACTTAATAACTGACAATTTTTATAGCAAGTTAATCTAATTTAAATAAAATTACTTCTGGTTATGTCTAAAAACATATATTAAATAATTCATATCTTCATTTGGCGAAGGGTAACCATCCCCAAAACTCAACTAATAATGAATTCCCAATGTTGCGAACATGTGCAATTGAGATTGAGACCAGAGCACTGAAAGAAATAAAAAAAAATCTCTTTTAGCTTCACGCTAATTCTTACTCTATTTTATACAACTTACTACTGAAAAATCAGCCACTACACATCTCCAGACATTCTTCCCTAAAATCTCTATCTACAGAAGAACCTATTTAACCATCAATCCAAGTAAGTGGGTCACTAGAGGTGATTAAAAAATATTCTACTTGTTTATTCCTCCATCTTTTGCGTCGAAAGGAACCGGCATGATTCAGCGGAAATGAATCAATTCCCTCTTTCTATAACTGAGTATTTTGGCAATTTGATGAGGTAAAATATGGGAAATTCAAAAATGCATATACTAAACTATTTACAAAAAACAATACAAAAATCGGCCATTTTTGGAATTTACTCAATCTGATTGGTTCAACATTTTTGACAGTCGTCAATATCCAAACCACAGAACTTAAGAGTAGAATAACTCAAAGCATGTAACGCAATGGCACCGGAATATACCCCGTCCCAGTGGCGTATATAGAAAAATGTTTCGGGGTGGGCCCGAGACAGTTTTGGGGGGGGGGGGCCGAGACCTAATGAGGCTGTATTTTATGCAATTTTATGTTTGCATTCATGAAATATGTGGAAAATATCCAAAAAAAATCTTAGCTTCGAGGGGGGCCCGGGTCCCCCCCCCCCGTATATACGCCACTGCCCCGTCCCTTAAATAAAAATGGTCAAAACAAACGATCACATTACTATTTATCTTTACAAAAGATCGGGCATGATGACCCAAGAGTATTTCCTCTTTAATAATGCTTTATACTATTTAATTTTTAACATAGCAACGCAACCAAGATGCGCTTACATAAATCCTGTGAAATAATGTTAATTTTCACTGGTCCGCTTTAAAATTTGCAGAAAACTACCAGTATTTACATCAGCTGATATATTTTTATTACATAACCTCAGTTTTTTATTTACAAAATTTATCAACAAAAATTTCTGTTTATGTTTTAAAAAAACTGTATAAATATTCTAGTGCACGTCGAATATTTTTTAGGACTACCAGTACTGAACTCTACAAATAACCAACATAGCCCAAATACGTGTTTAACACGTAAAAAGGGTGTGAGAAATAAGGTTGATTTTAAAAGCTGCTAGAAAAAAACGTTTATTTCATATATGAAAACAAGCTTAATAGGTCATTCATTAACGTTATAAAAAATAACGTTGCTATAAACTGCGTTGTCATAACGCCATTATCAAATTAAAACAGCAATGTTTTTACGTTAGTTTCACGTAATTTTTATCACATTAGATTCACGTCTTTTCTACACGAATTTTAAAATGCGACTTGCATGGCTTTTCTACCGAATATTTTTGAGATTTTACTAGCAGCAGCGCCACCTATTGTCGACATTTGTCATTTTAACGAAATCTATCAGGCAGTGCTTTGGCCTCTAAACTCCAAAAACCTGTTAAGGAACTGATCCCTGATCCTTCACGATCACGACGCATCTGTTATTAACCTAATAAAGAAACATTAATATTCTGTGAAAATGTTTATTGTTAAAAAATCTTGTTTGGCTTGAAAAAAAACATAATATATATATAGATAGATATATAGATATTTTGTCTTGCTTTGAGCGCCATCTTTAAAATTGTCTTGTAGTGTTGTAGTCTTAAACTAGTGAACTTTTATAGCTTCCTTTCGTGTCTATTTTAAGTAAACAAAATCTTATTAAAAAAACGTGATTAAAAAAGGCGCAGAAAGTTAGTAGGTTTGAGAAGTCTTAATCTAGTGGCGTTTTAGAACATGTTGTGGAGGACTTTTCAAGTGTGAATTTGGTACATAAAAATAACGAGGGTAAAAAACACGTTACATACACAGCACCAGAAACTTGCACTGCACAAAGTACATTTTTATAGCTTGATTTCTCGTTGTTTTTAAGTTATCTTTAAGCATGTAGATTTAACAAAATAAATATTACATGGTATGAGGTTGTTTTCAAGTAAAAAAAAACTTTGTTATTTTTGTTCACGTTAATTTAACTTGATGTGATTTTTGTGCTATTTGGGTATCTTGATTCATTTTTGTTTTTTGTATTATGATAAAATAAAATAATCGAAAAACCTATATTTTGCATTTATGGTTTTAAAGAAATTACTTTTAATCACTGGAGACAAGAAATACTACCTTAGCCCATGAAAAAAGCATAAAAATTTATTTAGAATATATATAAAACATGCAAACTATATTTTTGGTTTCTTGCGCTGTGTGGGTCCTAACACAGGGTCCTAATAAATATTAAAATCATAAAAAACTTAGTTTTTTTAGGTTTGCTTATTTGGCCAGTCAAATTTATATACCGGGTGTGACGGACAGTTCTTTACGTAACATTTGTAAACCATTTAATTTTTTTGAACATAAAAAAAGCTACGCTCCTGACAGTGTCATATTTGCGTTTCTTATAAATAAGGTTATGTTTGGTGTCGCACCCCTGGAGACGCCAGGCTTCCAGGATGCAGTGACCCTAAAAAAGCCGCACTTGGTAGTGCCATCTGTACAGGGTCGTTGACACTTCAACCATTATGGCTTGAATTAAGTAAGGACACTCAATGTAGGTTTGAGTACAGCCGAAGCCACAGAAAACTATCGATTTTCTGTGCTGTTCGAAAGTATCTCGAATTGGTAAACAAATGTGCCACAGATGGCGCTACGCAAAACAAAACCTCGGCTCATCAAGACATTTGGACAATTATTAGACCATGATAGGACTTCCAACTTTAATTTGTAACGTATGCCACAGTACACCAATTACTTATGCCTTGTTAGGTACGCAGAATTTTTTTTTTGCACTCGAAATCGAAATTTTCAAGATCTCGAGTGCAATTTATTTGAGAATAGTGTGGATGGGCTTTTCGAATCATTTTAATGATTCGAATCAGTGTTTCGAATAATCTGAATTCTCGCATTTTTAGCTCGGACACATCTTTGTTTCGTTGTTTCGACACCGCTGCTGCAGTCCGCACGAACACCAAAAGCCTAAGGCCCGACGCACATATATTACACTTTGCCTTATCCTGGTTACTAAGTTTGGCAAAGTAGTCCCAAACAGAACTCCTTTTATAACCCAACAATCCAGACGTTAAAAATATTTTTTATACAACTAATACAACAACTAATTCATAAAATAAGCTTTAAAAATAATACTTAATATCTTTTAAGCGTCAGTTAAACAATCGTGATTAATGCGAACGTGAACCGAAACAGCAAAACAATTTAGGGGTCACGAAACAACACGGCACTGTTTCGAAACAATGTATCGAATCATCGACTCAGGGGCCATCACGAAACAACCGAACTGAACGCGTTACGAAACAATTCAAAATACAAGAACGAACGCCAACCGCACGTTCAGTCGCACAGTGGAACGTTTGACTAAGGTGGACATGGTTAAGTACTATAAATTAACATTTCAGCTACCTACAATTAAAGAGCATATTCCATACATCCTAGATCCAAAATATTATTTTTTTATCCCCTCTGGTTGTCAAGATATTTGCATTGAAAGTTACATCTTAAAAATTTTCTGCTTAGACATTTTAATCTTATGTATGGGCAATGCTTTAAAACAATATTGTTTTTTCCCGCGTAGTAGGCGCTGGAGTAAAACCAGTGCCAGGCATTTTTAGAGTGACATGTCCTTAAGACTAGGGAAGCATTTTGACTGTAATTGTTGCAGTATTTTACTTGCTATGATTTTATGAATTCGCTGGTGTTTTGGTATGGAAAATTTTATTTTCATATAGTTTTTGTTGGACTGAAACTTTAGTTTGTTAGAATTTGTTGAAGTTAGTTTTATTATTTTCTAATTAACCGAAATCTCTACTTTCTGACGCATTATTAAAATTTTGTCCTTTTTTTGCGGTAAACTTGTACTTAATTATTTTGTTAGCTGGCAACTCTAAAAATTGAAAACGTATTATTTGTGTTTAATGACATTTTCTTTTTAATACCTTCACAAATGTGCCCTTTGGGGATTTTTAAACCTAAATTAGTTAATCTTCGTGCATTTTTCTATATCACGATGAGTCAATGTGTCTGTTTGTCTACAGGGTGTCCAGATAAGAGTAAGTACATTAGGGCTTTGTGGGATTTTCAGAAACGGTAACACTTACGATATTCGTTCAAAAGGAAAAAAGTGGCGCTATTGCGAGCTTAATCGGATGCAGTGTCGAAGTTAAAAATATCTACAGGGGGTTTCAAAATAATGCTTAAAAACTTGTGTTATTCGAAAAATTAAAATATTGTCGCCTTCTTTTAAGCAAATTTAATAAAACTATATAAATATGACTAGGCCAATAAAATGACGTTAACAATTTTTTTAGGACTTTATTTTTTTTTAAAAGTCACAATTTTTAGTTTTTGCCTTCCTAGCAATGGTACTATTAATAGGTATTATTTTCGACGAAATTTTTTTTTTAGATAACGCCGAAAATGTGTTATTTGGATGTATTTTGACCTATCCTAGCAATATCGTCGGGATGTCTGTCTGTGTGTGTGTATATTATTTCTTTCCGTAACACTATAGCTCCAAAACCGCTGAACCGATTTTCATAAAATTTTCAGGTAAAATAGTGCTCGACACTCTTACGAGCTGATTAGATCAAAATCTATTAATGCTAATGACAGTTTTTCAATAATTAAAATTTTTAAAAAATCTATCTTTTTAACGAAGCATCTTATCAATAAACAGTTTTTGTAATATAGTAGACTATATTTTGCTCAATAATTCGTGTTGTAAATAAAAACTTCGTAAGAGCTTCAGTTTCTCAGACATATACAAAAAACTTTTCAAAGCTGATATATTATCATGGCTTCACTTGAAGTGTGCTAATAGGCTAGCTAGGAAGGTATCAGATCCCTCATGGATCCATTTTTTTCTCAATATTTTGAAAACGCATATAAATGTTTTCTTTGATACAGCTCGGAATAGCGCCACTTTTTTACCGTCTCCTAAATCCTCTTTATACAAACACAACTTTTTCTGGGTATTACGCCACTAGTAAGGAAAAATTATTTTAAAAAATTATAAAAAACCACTGCGTTTCTCCTAGAAAAATAAAAATCACTAATTTGTCAGTGGCTTTCTATAAAAATAAATAGTTGCCTAGTAAAAGCTAAACCACTTATCTTTTAATTGAATTTGAATACGCTACGTTTCGATTGCCAATCTACAATCGTTTTCAAGCTTTTTATTTATATTTTCTCTCAAAATCTTAAATGTTTCTTGTTCAAATATATTTTTTATTATTATATCGTTGACAAATTGTCAATATTCTGAAGTTTATCAAAATATTGACAATTTGTCAACGATATAATAATAAAAAATATATTTGAACAAGAAACATTTAAGATTTTGAGAGAAAATATAAATAAAAAGCTTGAAAACGATTGTAGATTGGCAATCGAAACGTAGCGTATTCAAATTCAATTAAAAGATAAGTGGTTTAGGTTTTACTAGGCAACTATTTATTTTTATAGAAAGCCACTGACAAATTAGTGATTTTTATTTTTCTAGGAGAAACGCAGTGGTTTTTTATAATTTTTTAAAATAATTTTTCCTTACTAGTGGCGTAATACCCAGAAAAAGTTGTGTTTGTAAAATGAATCCGCCACAAACATATAGATTTTATTTTATTCCTAAATCCTCATAACCTAATTGTATGGGCCGATTCCTAAAGTACGTAACGCTCAAGGGAGGAAGGAGGGTTATTAGCCTTGCGTTACACTGTCATGATTCTTGAATATATTTTTTCTTAAAAATGCATTACGGAGGGGTTACGTAATTTAAGAATATGCTCTATGTATGTCTGTAGGATGGGTTTTTGAAACTCTCGACTTTCACGAATTTTTGTAAACAGTAACTTTTCACTCTGTCACAAGCTTAACCAAGCTTAATAAAAATGCATCTGCACCAAACCCCAAGGGAAGTTTTTTAAGGTTAGAAAAATTCAAAAAATTAAGTTTTAAACGGAGCGAGTTATTATTATGCGGTTTTAGAAATATGATAATATATTTTTCTTGTCTTTTTTGTGTCAGATTGAGAAATTATTTAACACAGTTTAGTTGCAAGATAATAATAACATGGACTTGTGTTAGTTAATTATTCTATTATTTGTTATGTTAAGTAATGATATTTTTCAAATAAAAATGGAATTTTCCAATTTAATAAATATTTTTTTAAACTTTCTTAGTCCTATATAAAATTACAATCCAAATATCTGTTAAATTTTCTCAAATTAAACCCCTTTAAAGAAAATGCCATCCGATGAACATTTTCCATTATAATTTTAGGGGTTGGTTTAACCCCGGGCAAGGGGTGAGAGGTTTAAAATTTTTAATGCATTTATTTTTCATATAGTGACAGATGAGAGCGGAATTTTTTTCTTGATCGTCCCTTACCGCCTAAAACTTCTTTATTTAAATTTTTCTTAAACACCTTGTATATCGCAAAACTCTTCTTTAAATTCCTTCTTGCAAAAACTAAAAAAAAATAGATACTCTTACTTCATTGTTATAAAATTTGTTGCAACAATTTTCGTTAAAAACGTACAGTATGACTACAAATCTTAAAATCGTTAAAATCTGAATCACCCAATATAAGAGGTAGGTAATATTGCAAATACTAAATGCTGTTAAATATTTTATGTTATTTTAAAGCTACAAAAATCAAGCATTAAAGAGTGTTAATGTTGCTCAGGGGTTGTCCACCTAGATCTTCAAAACGTTCCACTGTGAGTCGGCTCGGCTCAGCTGTATCCGGATTCTTTTGAGTCTCGACTCACAGTGATTCCGGATTTGGTTATAGAGCGCTCTCGGCAACGATACATGCAGCAGAATAGTTGCGCTTGGGCTCGGGACTAGGGTTACGGAGATCGATGTGTCGAAACACAGGCAATGTGGTGATTCGAAACAGTGAGACACGGCACTGTTTTGAAACAATGTATCGAATCATCGACTCAGGGGCCATCTCTAATTTGAGAAAAAGTCCAACCAATGAGTATATGACCCATATAGAGTGGCAACTGGCAAGCTTTGCAACATTGAGGGGTAGATGGCGCTGAAATAAATTCGTCTAGTACGCAATATACAGGGTGTCTTTAAAAGGTCTGTACCAAATCTTAGCACATATTCCTGAGGTCAAAATAAGTCGATTTAAAGCAACTTACCTTAGTCCGATATTGCTCCGTTTTAGAGATACAGGGTGGTAAATTTAAAAATTAAAAATCGATTGTCTTAAAATTTATGAATATTTCTCAACGCATTACTTTAAAAATTGGTACTCGGGGGTTTTTTGGGATTCGAAACCTAAATATGGATTCCTTTTCACTGTGGCCGTTAGGGGGCGCTTAGTTAAATATGGCTATAACTTTTTTCTCAGTGTAACTTTTAAATTGTCTTGAAGTGGTGTAGTCTTAAACTAGTGAACTTTTATAACTTCCTTTCGCGTCTCTTTTAAGTTAAAAAATGTTTTAAAAAAACGTGACCAAAAAAGACGCAAAAAGTCAGTAGGTTTGAGAAGTCTTAATCTAGTGGCGTTTTAGAACATGTTGTGGAGGACTTTTCAAGTGTGAATTTGGTACATGAAAATAACGAGGGTAAAAAACACGTTATATACACAGCACCAGAAACAAAAGTAGATTTTTATAGCTTGATTTCTCCTTGTTTTTAAGTTATCTTTAGGCATGTAGATTTAACAAAATAAATATTATATGGTATGAGGTTGTTTTGAAGTAAAAAAATTTGTTGTTATTTTTGTTAAACGTTGATGTGATTTTTGTGCTATGTGGGAAGAAATATATGTCATGATATCTCCGGAAGAATTTACAAACTTAAGGTGGATTAAGGCTGGGTGTCCATGGAGCGTATTATCCGCGCAGATTTATCTTTCCTAGGGCTCTGATTGGTTGATTTAAAAATTTGGACCAATCAAAGCCTGAGAAAAAAAAATCCGCGCAGATAATACGCTCCATGGACAGCCGGCTTTATTCTTTTATTCTGATTTAACTGTTAATCAAAACTGACTTGTAACTTGCACTGAGAACAAATGAGGTTAGACAGTGCAAATGTTACATGACAACTAACCAAATAGAGTTATGTGGTTGAAGGGAAGTAACCCCAATTTTTTTTCCTTGACTTTTTGTTTGAGGACACACAAACAGAAAAAAAAAGTATATTTGGAAGAAAACACAGAAGAGAGCCAACTTAAAAAAAAAACAAAACGCACACGTCACCAAAATAAAATGTTTTAGGTTATCTCACAGTTTTTGACAAAAGTCACAACGTCGGCACCTATCGAGATCTCCCCGATGTGCAGTCGCCAAAATGTCATGTAGTTGACAAGTTTTTGTTTTTTGACGATGTATTTCCCTACTTTTCCACTATCAGTCCGAATACGAGTCTAAAACAGCGAAAAATATTTCATTACACCGCCCAAAACATATTTTTTTCTCTTTTACTCCTTTCTTATACACATAAAGCACAGCAAGCAATCTATGAATCCTATAGCTTTTAGCAATGCTGTATGTTCCAATACACGGATTTTTGGCATCCTAAAGGTTTTTTTATTAACCAACCTTCTTGGATAGACGTATTTTTGGAAAGTTTGTCCAGTATTATGAGAAAGTCTCGTCCATCCATCCTAAAATGGTTGTGTTTGCGACGTTAAATACAAAGCCCATTTCGCTGCCTTGCTTTGATAGTGGCATAACAGGAAATATGATAATTTAGGAAACGCTTTTTAAAAATAATGGCAAAGGCAAATATTTATATATTTTTTTTTGCTGTAATTAAATCAATCAATAATTTACCCATGCTTGAAATAGACAATCGGGAAAATTTTGTGGTGAAAATAGGGCTGTCTAACAAAACATATGATCAAATCCAAGATGTCTTCCATAGGACAAACAAACCGATTTCCCATAAGCCGTAATGTTAACAAAAACGTAAATTTTACAAAAACGACAAGAGCTTTAGTCTCAAAAATTAATCAGTTTTAAGAACAGATCCTTTGTGCATATGGAAAAAATGCGTTTTTCTTAAAAATATTAAACTAAAGCGAGAAAATCTGAAATAAAAGGGACCATGTTTTCTTCAAAAAAGTAGGTTATGTTTTTGTTTATTTTGTTTTTTTTAAAAATTTTTTCTAGTTTTTTCACTTATTTTGAATTATTACATGGGCGCACCAAGGGGGCGGGGGAGCTAAAGGCCCGGACCCCTCCAAACCACATATTTTTTTTTGATATTTTCCATATATTTCATGAATAAACAGAAAAAATAGCATAAAGTACATCATAAGACTCTGGGGGCCCCCCAAAGGTATCGGGCCCCCAAAGGTTTTTGAAGTTTTTTGACCAATGAATCAATGAACTATCAGCCCAAGGTAGGGGAAAGTAGTTCTATTCAAAGAGGTCACTTCATGGCTCACTTAACAGAGACGAAATTGAAATAGACTAAACTTTTCTCATCCGATTCAGGTTTTCTATTAGGATCTTTTGTTGTACTTGACTAAACCTTTTGCTAAGTAATAGGCTTTCTATAGCGTTAAACTGTGAAAAATATTTCACTATGATTTTTAGGTTTAGACAAAGTTTAATTGTTTTAACCCTCCAGTAGTGACATGAAAAAGAGGCACAACTTATAGGTAGGTCAGTCCAACAGATCAATATGCACATATGAGTTCCAACCGAGGTTGGTCAAGCAAACTTCTAAGTACTTTACAAAATATGTTTATTTAAAAAATATAAGTAAACATTATATCAAAAAAAAACTTAAATACATTTTTTCCTTGTCATTGGCCTCACACACCGTACATCACCATATGATTTTCCATGAACTATAATACATAGGGCTTAAGTACGGTCAAACCTAAGGTTCAACAGCTCACAACAGTAAGTACTGTTCAAATTTTACAACAGTACAATATTCGCTGTTGTATTACTACAGTTACTATTACTTTTATTATTGTTTTTTTGTAACAATATTTGCTCAATTATGTATCTAAAAGTTTATGCAAATAAATATATACTCTACTCTACAATTGGGCATAACAGCATATGACCCATTAGGAGTATTAGAACCCAAGTTTTTTTGAGAGAAATTAAAAAAAATATCTGAGAGAACTTATTTGTTTTTCTTGTGGTCATCAAAGTCAACAAAGATTACTTTTTTTCCATCTATTATTAATGATGCCATAAAAAAATTTTTTTGGTAATAAGCTCAGAACAGTACCATAGAAATTTCACAACAGGACTTGTAGTAGGTCCAGTCAGATACTATACAAATTTTACGCTGTACAAGTTTTAGGTGTCAAAAAGCATGGAAATAAAGGAAAATTTGCACCAAAATAGTTTAAGATAAAAAGAGGTTTGAGTTAGGGAGATTGTCAAATTCACCAGTTTATTCTAAACTGTTTTGAGGTCTGTAAAATAAATATTTATTAAAGAAAAAGAAACTTTGATGATACAGGACTTCACTCGACACTATACAGGATGCTACACTACCAAAAGTTTATTTAAGAATTCTGTAGGATGGTGTACAAATTTGGTTCAGCTCATTATTCACACTTTAACCTCATATTGTTTTCCTTTTCTTTCTTCTCTGGACCCTTTTTTCAACCATCATTTTTAAAATTTTTCAACCGTTTTGAAACAATAATCCATTCAGGAGAGACCCAGTCATGATCATTGCTGTATTCTAGTTTTGAAAGTTGCTTGCCTAGAATAGTAAAAAAATCATAGTGAAATATTTCTTACAGTTTAACACAATTCTATGTTACACTTCTGCAAAAGGTCCACTCAAGCACAAAAAAAGATCCCAATAGAAAATGTTGCCAAAATGGCAGTTACACATTTATCCAAAACAAACCTGACAAAAAACTTTCAAATATTTCAATTTATCCTCTGTTGTCAGGTAATAGAGCACTTATCCACTTTCTTTGAGCTGATACCTAGTTCATTTAAATCAAGATGATTTTTTAAGGTCAAAATACTTGGCATTCCATCAAAACTAACATTATCAAGCTCTCCCCAGCTGCCACAATTCATAACAGCACAGAAACGAATAATAATG
The DNA here is from genome assembly GCA_963576565.1 of Aspidapion aeneum. NCBI lineage: Eukaryota > Metazoa > Arthropoda > Insecta > Coleoptera > Brentidae > Aspidapion > Aspidapion aeneum. Next base: position 9,560,972 of record OY755042.1, read on the forward strand.
ATTCAAACTGAGTAAAAAACTGGAAAAAAAGTAAAAAAAAACAAAAGTAAATAAAAACATAACCTGACTTTTGAACAAAACATGGTCCCCTTTATTTGAGATTTACTGGCTTCAATTGATTTTTTTTTAAGAAAAACGCATTTTTCCCATGTGTACAAAGGTTCAATACTTAAAACAGCATCTTTGTTGTAAGTTAATTCGTTTCACTTTTTTTTTAAATTACGTTTTTGTTAACATTGCGGCTTATGGGAAAACACTTTGTTTGTCCTATGGCGACCATCTTGGATCGAAAAACAGCTGATCGTGACAGTTCGTTAGACAAGCTAATTCCACACCAGTATTTTTTAACCAATCAAAATGGGTTTTTTTTACATATCATCATAGCAACCCTCGAATTTTAGTGGAAATTTTATTCTCGTGGGTACCCAACAGCGAATTAAATCGGAAATTTTTTGACGTCTTTATGACAGGATAATGTTATTGACAGTAGGTACTGATTTTAATTTATTTATTCGATTTTTATACATTTCAATTACATAGTTAAGATTTTTTCTGTATTCTTCGGACACCTCAATAAGCTGGACTTTGAATGGAATGAATTAAATATCTATTTCTAATAAAATATATAGGTATTGGACACGATTTTATTCACCATTTTTGCATTTAGCATAGTTATGAATGATACACTAATAAAGCTCGTATAAGAAATTGCTAATAACGCAAAAAAGCAATTTTCTACCATTTGTAGTAACACAAAACGTATGTTAAATTAAATATTGTACTGTGTTGAGTCTTAAAATGTTATTTTCGTTAAACTACAACAAGTAGAAATCAACAATATTAATTATTTATATGGCTTAAATTGTTGGCGAAACTATGACACAAAGTAAATCTGGTTATGTACCTTTATGAAAAATCGTAAAAATTATAATTTTCTACCACATGTAGTAAGGCGGCAGGGTAGTGCCGTGGTATGGTCGTCGGCTTCACATGCAGAAGGTACCAGGCTCGCGTCTCGAACGATGCAAAAACAAAAAAAAAATCTGTCGCCCTGTCGCCAAGTTCCTTTTCAGCGTTCAACAGCCGTCATCGAATAAGCATGCGATGCGATGCACGCAAAAAATATAAGTCGACATTGAACATCGAGAATATACGCAGGTGTAGTCCAGGAGCCGACACGCAGCCAGCCGAGGAACCAGGGATAATAACCCAGGAGCCTGCTATAAGTGCTATATATAGTCGGAACCAGGACGGCGCCAGCATAAATCTCCAACAGTAGTCAACTCACGACGACCACGACTGTTGCGCTGAAAAGGAAAGAAGTCTATCGTCTATAACCAAGTTCTGCTGGGACGATAGCCATGTTAGATAGATGCAAGTCTAACATGTAGCAGGACCACCTTTCGGAAGGGGTGTAAAAGCGTGGGTCCACTGTGTATACTTGCTACGCAGTATAAAGATCCCTGCCCTCGACAAAGAGGAGTCAGGCAAAATTAGGTCCTCTTAGAGAAAGAAAACTTGCATCCTAAGGGGCACGTGCATCTGTTTGATATATGATGTACGGACAAATCGGGGTTTACGAAAAGGGCGCGCCGTGTGCCTAGTCGTTAGACCAAAAATGGTCTCTCCACCACTACCACTACTACTACCACATGTAGTAGCCACAAGTAACTATAAAATGGAAGATATAATATTTTGTACCGTAAAATGGTATTTTTGTTTTACTACAATGAGTAGAAATCATCAATCTAGAGGCTAACAATCCATTGGTAATGAAACTACGAGTGAACTGAATGTGATATATGAAAAACTAATACATTTTTATTTTCTACCACTTGTAGTAACTCCAAATTACTAAAAAATTAAATATTATGATATTCTTCCTTGTAAAATGATATTGCTGCCCAAACTGCAAAGCGCACTAAATTTATCTATGTACCTGTTAAAAAATTGATAAAAATATAATTTTTTACCATATGTAGTAATCCAAAATTGATATGAAATAAGAGAATAAAATATTTTACATTCTAAACTGGTATTTTCATGAAACTACAATAAGTAGAAATTAATCTAATTCGTGCTGAAACTGCGACGAAAATAAATTTGTTCAAGAACCAAAGTATATGAAAATGAAGTTAAGAAAATTTTCAATTATTCCTCTTTTAGTCATAAAAATAATAAATCACCTTTTAGTTTTTAATTTAGGTAGATAGAATGACAAAATATGATTTGCCATAGTAAATAAAATAATTAAGTCAATCAAAACTGTCTATGTTTTGCTGGTGTCTTATCGAAGAAAAAATTGGCATTGTTAGTCAAAAAATAAAATTTATATTAATCTCAATTTTTAAACATAATTTGGTGTGGAATTTTCTTACCGAATACCACGTGAGGTTAAATTAAATCCGGAAATTTTTTTCTCGCTTATGAATATTTTTAGAAAATTATCCCGAGTCGAAGACGACAAAATATTCATTGGCTCGAAAAAATTTCCGGAAATAATTTAACCTCTAGTGGTATTACTGGTGAAAATATATACAAGACAATGAGAAGAATATAATAATAATAATAATAAAGACAAAACCAAATAAAACGAAAAAAAAAAATAGAAAAAAAAGTTAGTTTTTACAGAAAACGCAAAAACGCATTTTTTTTTAGTTGTGCCACTATCAAAGCAAAGCAGCGATGTCTGGTTCAGGGCCTGAACTTCAGGTTCGTAGGTATAAATTAACTAGAAGAAAGAGAGAGACCGAAAATTTAAAAAAACTCGCCTGTAAAGCGAGGATTTCCATATAAAAATTACACATTAAATACTTGTTTTCCGGTCGGTATTAAAAAAAAAAAGGATCAATATTAACGCGACAAATGCATTAATCATTCCTAAAACTGGCATTACATCTTAAACTTTACAAAGTAAGCTGTATTTATTAAATTTATTAACAACAAATAATCCGATTTAAAAATGAAATCCTTTTATAAATGCACAGCAAAAACTTTAAACTGGTTTGTTGAACCACAAAGAGAGCAAAAAGGAGAATTTTATTTAACAATGTATTATTTTCCTCGTTGTTTTGAACTTTGAAATTATGTAACCAGAGGCATCGGCGAAACAAAAGGGGACTATAATAATAATTATAATTACTATAGCCGTTTTCGAGCAAAAAACCAGTAAATACTAGTATTTACCACTGGCGTTCAAGCGGCCTTGGTAAATACCTCTCCTTGAAGAGTGACGTCACGAATTAGCCCTGTATACGTCATCGTTTATTGCCGGTAATTACCACACTTTTGAGGAAGGTTATTGGGTTTTCTAACCTCACAATGATTTGTTTTGATTCTTATTCGAAAACATTTTCCGTGAATTTTTGCAATGAGTGATATTTATCGTGTTTGCCTCAATTATGGGGGAAAATTGAACAAAGCGATGGCCTCATCTATATTGTCTTGCCAAAATTTGGGTTTCATCAACCCTTGGGTTCCTCTAATTTTTCCAATGTAGACTTTGATACACGAAGTATCATAAAAAAACAGTATCATTGTACTCCTCTAACCACTGTTTATTATACTTTTTTTCCAAATTATGCTAATTTCGAATCAAATAACCCAGTATTTTAGAGTCGGTCGAAAAGAACTCAAATTCAATAATGTCAAAAAGATTATTATTCATCTAAACTTAAACCAACTAAACTTTTTTAAAAAATCGCAAAAAGCAGCATCAAATCATAACCGTTTATAAAAAAAGCTATTCAAGCGGTGTTTCTGTGGTAAGCTAAGGGCCTGCCTAACAGCTGATTTTAAATGTCAACCAATGTATAACCAGAAGTAATTACTAGTTATACGCTTGAAAACGGCTTATTACCTCTTATTTCCAGGTATCAGCTGCGGCGTAAAGGAGCCGGGTCACAGTGCGGACAAAAATAGGGTTTTTGGACAATAATCAATATCTTTGTTGTTTTTCAAAAAAGTTAATTTTTTTATAGGGTATGTGATAAAGTGAAGTCTAAAGGTTAAAATAAGTAAAACTTTTAAAAATATGTATGTCATTTTATTTAAAATATTTAAAAAAATAAATTAAAGTACATTCAGTTTAACCTACAGTTACGATAAAAATAAAAATCAATTTACTTTTGTGTTAGAAATTAAACTAACATAGTTTTTTTTTTATTCGGATTCATGGTCGTAGTTAGGAAGGCTTAGGGGGGCTAAGTCCCTTTCAGAAAAATTAAATTAGCAACCCTAAACTAATTATTTTTACCAAACACACACACATTGCACCCTCAGTTTCTTTGTTCTTAAATGTGATTCTAAGAAAGCCGTTTTAGGCCATCCACGACTCGGTCCAGGTACGGCCTCTGTTTCTGTGAATGTTTTGTATTTTTTGATTTTTCTGAATCCGTTTTATAACAAAATTTCTCAGATATAATATCTTTATTTAACCATTCGAAATAACGGTTTTGAAAATAAAATTTGTTTCGTCCCGATAGCTTCCATTTGAGACTGAGACTTTTGCAAAAATTTAATGATGCCTTATTTAGAATTTGGTTATTTTTGTCAGAACATTCTTCTAAACCCAACAAGGCTTGAATGTTTTTGAAAATATTTAACACCTTCAGATTTTCGTGAGAGGCCTCTCATTCAAGTCTGAACGTTTTATGCTTATGCGTTCTAAAAGTAAAAAAAAGTGATAAAATAGTATATTATCTTCTTAGGGACTTTTATCCCGAGAAGAAAAAATTGTATGTAGCTACAGTTCGCCGAGTGCTCAAAAGATACTTTAGTCATTTTTGGGCCCCGTTTTTATTAAAATTATTTTGCAAGAGAAACAGACTTCCCATTTTTACGTTTTATCTTTGAACGTCACTTTTTATCCCTAAAATTTGTGACAAAAAGCGCACTTTTGATCTCCAAAGTGCAAAAAAACTATTTTTTTAAAAATATTCGCCCACACAAACACCAGAATAATTTTTGGCATAAATATTTTTAGAATTTTATTGACCACCTCAAATTATTGTTTTTGTGCGTTCCCATTGACAAAAACGGCCACTACGATATGCGATTCTAAAATATTTAATTTTCCATTTTGCTTACAGTAGTATAAGGTGACAGTACTAAAAATATTTTGGGAATTTTTTAAAAATTTATTATCACCAATAACCACTCGCCATCACCGAATAATAAGCCTCATATCTTCTCCAGATTTAGTGCCATTTTTGACACCTTGCTGCCGCCATTTTTGACGTTGATGAGAGCTGTCACAATTTTATATTTGTCCAAATGGCGGCAAGACTGGTTTTAAGGGTATACCTAAACAAAAGAGGCCTCTCAACCGGGGTGGTAACCAATGTGTTATAAATTATTAGGATTGAAATATACTATTTAAAAAAATATAGCACCCTTAGTAGCAGCCAGTAGCAAAAAATATTTATGCAGACCTTGCAAATCTTTGCAATTTTTTATAACCTTAATAAAATTTAAAAAATATTTTTGTTTGTAAACATAAGAGTTTTAATTAAATTATTTTAAAAGCGAGGCGTCAATTTGACAGCATTTTATTTAAACAAATAGTGTAAAAATATATCACTGTAATACTACTACTACTAATATATTTAAATGCAGAACCAGTAAAATTAATTTTCTGATAGGTATTTTATACGATTTTTTGTACCTGTTTTAAAATAACGATTTTAACTATTTATTTTGTTCACTTTCGCAAGTCTGACTAAAAAATATGTTATGATTACAGATAAACTGGACATTTATCTATACTTTTGCAATATTAAAACTTTTAAAATGTAACCTCAGTTTTTCGAATATTGCCCACAGGAGTCCGCACTGTGCGGGTGTGGTAGGCGCGGCGGTCCGCTCAGGGAGGGTCGTTTTAGTTGATGTGGTATCCCGTGAGATAGTTGTGGAAGATTTTTTAGAAATACCCTAGATCGACTGGTAATACATCACACAATTTTAAGTCACCGGGTGTTTGACTACGATTGCGGCTTTTTTCCTGTTTCTCGTAAACTTTGACTTATAACTTTTTATAAATAAGGTTTAAAAAAAAACTTTTTTGTTTGCAATGGAACCGAACCAAGTAAGATGGTAAAGAATGAGCTTCATATCTTAAAAGCTAACAAAGATATTAGGTTTTTACAAATTACTAAAAAATAGGTAAAAAACATTTTTTTACCCAAAAAAAAAATTGAGGAAGTAAGTTTTAGACTATTCCATATTGTTTAATGCTGCCAGTTATTTTTCTTTTTATTTGAATTTTTAGGAAAACCTAACCTTAAATTTTGTTTTGATATTTTTGGGCTTTTTAGCCAAACCTTCAAAAAAGAAACTCATCGTTTCGGAAAAATTTGGATCAGGTGATAATTTCTCTCTTTCTATTTGATCACCTGATCATTTTGGCAAAAATCATGCGCGCTTTGCACACGCTGGGAGTTTGAAGCGCCCCCCCTGTATTTGACAGGGGAATGAAGAACCACTTCCGACAAGACACTGAAAGAAGTCACACGTGTCACAAGGAAGGCCGCGGCCGCGAGTGAATTGTGGAACTGCTGCTGAATGAAAGAAGGTAAGCTTCTAGCGTGTTGTCGATTTTTTCCTTTGTTTTTAGTTCAATAGACGTCTGTTTTTTCAGACGGGGCGAATTTAACTTTGGGGTAATATTTTTTGGGAAATCTCTAGTTTTCTCCCCTTCGGGCACAGCCGACCTGGTCCTTGCAACCCGCGTCTACATATTGATTGGCTATCAATCACTTAATAAAAAATCCAAGATTGCGATTTTTTTACAAACTTTTGCTTTTAACTTTTGCCGTATCAATTTTAGAGAAAACTTGTATAGTTTGTAATTTGTTTGCAACAGAACAACAATTTAATTATCGTTTTAGTAACCTTGTAATAATATCTCAAAAACTATTAAAGATATATTTTTTTTATTAAAAAAATTAAGATTGAGCAAAAAAGTTTAAGACTACCTTGGATCGATTGGTAATAGATCACTTAAGACCTTTTCAAGCGGTGGACCGTTCGGTTATTGGTTCTCTTCGTTTAAATGCGAGAATCAAACACAGAGCTTTTAACCATGGTAAACGTCAAAAAATCATGCATTTTCATTCTTCTATTAACCGATTATGGCCCTGCTCTGGAGGTCAAACAAAGAACAATGAAAATGCATGATTTTTGACGTTTCTTGGTTAAACGACCTCTGTTTTATTCTCTCATTTAAACGAAGAGAACTAATAACTAAACGGTCCATCGCTTGAAAAGGTCTTTAATGTTCTATAAAATTCGCCAGGTATTTGTCTCAAATATGATTAGGAGAGCATATAAGACGCAGTGGCGCACCCAGAAATATGTCTTGGGAGGGCGAGGCTTCTTGGGGGGGCCGAAGCCTCATGATGTCGAATTTTAAGGTTACTTTTGCGTTTTTTTCATTAAATATGTGGAAAATATGTAAAAAAATCTAAGGCTTGAGGAGGCCGGGGCCCCAAGGCCCCCCCTGGGTGCGCCCATGTATGACGTCCTAAATTTAAAATGGCAGCATTTGATTTTTTTTTTCAAACTGTCTAATAAATTTGGCTAAATTAATTTTACAGAAGAACTGTAAATAAGGTTTTTGTTTGCAAGAAAACAGCGATGAATATAGTAAAGAAATTAATATCCTACAACAAAGATATTATTTTTTTTTAAATAATAAAAAATAAAATAATAAAAAATTTAGTAACAATTTTTCAGCTGAAAAAAAATAATATCTTGGTTAGTTTTTATTATATAAACATTAATTAATGCTCTCTTGCAAATAAAACACGTATTTACATTTTTTCTGTAAAACTAATTTAGCAAAAGCCGCCATCTTGGATTTACGACGTCACACAGGCCCTTTTACTCAAATTGGAGGCAAACACCCAGCGATTTATTATTTAGTGATCCATCCATGAACTAATCGATCAAGGGTAACCTAAAACTTTCTTGCTCAATCTAGAATTTTTATAACTTTTTAAATATATAAAAACACACTATATTTTTTAGTTCTCTATATATAATGCTTATTAAAACGACAATTAAATGGCCGTTGCGAACAAATCCCAACCCACACAATTTTTTTCTAAAATTGATGTGCCAAAAAAGTTAAAAGCAATAGTTTCTGAGAAATCGAAATCTGGGATTTATTTAATTTAAATTATTGGTCGCTACATAAGTACGTCGTTATATGCATGGTCGTTATATACTGATAAGGTCTGTGGATCTTAGACCTCTTAAATGATTGAGCACAGGAAAACTTCAGAAAATCGTTTCAATTCAAAGTCTTATTGAAGTTATCATACTTGGCAAATTTAAATCTTTGAATATTTAAATTGAACTAAACTAACGAATTTGTCTTTTGCTAAAGATTTAGTAAATATATCAGCACAGTTTTCAGTTGAGGTAAGTAAGCAATATGCCACGTATATGTCATATTCTTTAAGGTAATCTGGCCTTTTTGATGTTCTTCCTACCCTAGTTTTTGTTTGTTCGCTAACTATTTCATCACTTTTTACAATTTTTAGTTTCTAATTCTCCTTCATTTCTTTCTTGATCATTTTCTGTCTTTTTGTCATTAATTTCTTGTCCATCGATTTCAGAAACTTCTTCAAGTTTAATTTCCCGTGGTATTTTAACTGGTTGTTTCAATCTAATTTCTTCGTTTTTATTTTGCTTTGCTTTATACTCCATAATACTTTCGTCAAATCTTACATTTCTTGATTTAACAATTTTCCCTTCTTCAGGTAACCATAATTTCCAACCACCACCACAGTAACCAATCATAATAGCTTTCCTTGCTCTTGGGCTTAGCTTTTTGCCTTGGTAAAATAGTGTACCATGCGCGACAGCCAGAAATTTTTAATTTACTTAAATCATTTCTTCCGTGCCATAATTCAGATGGTGTAAGACCTCTTTGTAAAGTTGTAGTAGGGGTTCGGTTAAGTTCATAAACTGAACATTTTAAAGCTTCACCCCATAGGTTTTTGAGTATTCCAGAATCTATGATTTTTGTCCTTGCCTTATTTACTAGTGTTCTATTGTGTGTAGGGCATAGTATACCTTTTTCTCTGCATGCATTTTTAAATGCCTTGGAAGTAAATTCTCCTCCATTATTCATTCTAATCGCTTTGATTTTTATTTCATGTGTTCTTTCCGTTTCTACGACATAATCTCTTAGGTTTTGCTCTGCTTCATCTTTGCTTTTTAATAACTTAAAAACAGTAAAATGTGAATAATCATCCAAAATTGTTTGAAAATATCTTTTTCCATCGGTTGTTGCTGGTGCTATCGGTCCACATATGTCGGTGTGAATCAATTCTCCAATTTTAGTAGTTTCTCTTTGCGATTTTTGAAATGGTTGTCTCGTAGCTTTTCCTTCACTACAAGTTGAGCATATACCTTTTTCCCCTGCTTCATCTTTGCTTTTTAATAACTTAACAACAGTAAAATGTGAATAATCATCCAAAATTGTTTGGAAATATCTTTTTCCATCAGTTGTTGCTGGTGCTATCGGTCCACATATGTCGATTTTTGAAATGGTTGTCTCGTAGCTTTTCCTTCACTACAAGTTGAGCGTATACCTTTAGGTAATGGTAAATTTAACTGTCTTAGTGAATCTGAACTTACATGTCCTAAGCGTCTGTGCCATAAATCATCATCAACTGTTAAGTTACAACTTTCCTCCTTGTCTTTACCTTTTAAGATATTTTCGACCACTAAAATGTATAAACCATTTTGATTTTTGCATGTTAATGTAAACTTGTTATTCTGTATGGTTGTCCTTTCTTTTTCTAATATTAACTTAAAACCTTTTGATGTTAATTTTGAAGCCGACATTAAGTTATGTTTCATATTTGGAACAATTAATGCTTCTATAGATACTCGCTGGCCTTGGCATAATGCTTTTAAGCATCCTATTTTATTTGATTTTAAAGTTTCTCCATTTGCAATGTGGATTATTACTGGTTTTTCTAGTTCTCTAATATTTATCATATGTGATAAGGTCTGTGGATCTTAGACCGCTTAAATGATTGAGCACAGGAAAACTTCAGAAAATCGTTTATATTTAGCAACTAAAATTCAATACTTTTTACAATTCAAAGTCTTATTGAAGTTATCATACTTGACAAATTGCCAAAACAAATATTCATTTATGTGACACCTTAATGTATACAACATGACTTCTTAACTCAATTTGTCGTCGCTATAACCGATAGGTCGTAATATCCGATATCGTTATAAGCGTATATTGTCAAAATATACATTATTAGACTGGATCCACATGTATCCGTGATCACGGACATACTTGTGCGTTTCACGGTTAACCGAAAAGTTTGTCATTCACCCGGGTCAATACGTTTAACGCTTGTGCTTACGTAACCTCAAAATATCTTAATATTTTTATAAAAAATGTGAGTGTTAAAGTAGGCAATTACTGTAGGCTCCTCCTTGGAAGCCAAGCTATTTAAAAAAAAAAATAATTAACTAAACTCGAAATTTTTTAAAATAACTTTTTAACAATAGTAATAAATTTTTGTTTTAAATAGAAAAACACCCAACTGCTGAATTTACTTGTAAGTACTAGTCGCAAATGAGTGCAAAATTGATAGGTATCCCTATAATGTACGACATGCTTCAACTTTTAGTTTTGATGCACAAAGCGCTCTTATGAAATTATACAGTTTTGTATTTTCATGAATCAGGTTATTGGGTAATTTTGTACCCAACTGCGACTAGTAGTTACAAGTAAATTTAGCAGTTGGGTGTTTTTTTTATAAAAAAAAATTTTATTTCCAACTTTTAGGTTTAATTCTTATTCACCCTTATAAAAAGCACTATGCATTTGCAATTCATTTAGTTTTGCCCAAAAAGTACGTGTAGATTTTCAACGGACGCGAACAGTATTACCTTCCATTGAGTGAAGGTGGGGGAGGAGAGAGGGAGGACGGAACTAGTAAAATTTTTGAAATTGCTCTAAATTTGTGGAAGGTATAGCTACAACTATTTCTAATAAGGAGGGTGGGGAGAAGAAAGGTAGAGGAAGGGGGAAACTAGTAAAATGATGTTCGAAAAAAAGTCTTAAAGCGTGTGCAAAAAGAATTTTTGAAATCGCTCTATATTTCTGGAAGGTATAGCTACAACTATTACTAATAAGGCGGGAGGGGAGAAGAAAGGGAGAGGAAAACTAGTAAAATGATGTTGGAAAAAAGTCTTCAAGCGTGTGCAGAAAGATCTTTTAAAATCGCTTTGTATTTGTGAAAGTTATAGCTATAACTATTACTAATAAGGATGGCGAGGATGAGTGAGGGAGAGGCGGGGGAGAGGAACTAGTAAAATGGTGTTGGAAAAAATTCTGAAAGCGAATATAGAAAGAATTTTTGAAATCGCTGTATATTTGATAAAATTATGCGAATATGGTTTTTGAATAGGGTGGGGGGAATGACAGGAAGGGAGATGGGTGGGAGCAGGGAGGACTACAAAGTAACTACAGCAAATTAGAGGAAATTTGCAATGGGTAATCAAAGGAATTTCAATAAAATCGCCTTAGATAATTTGTATGCCTTAAAGCCTATATCATGTGATAAAATGGCGTCTGAAGACCGCCATGTTGATTCCTGTTTAAAAAAAATATAGCCTATAGCACCCTCGAAATCAGTAGCAATTTAATGACACATTTTTTGTCAAAATCGGTTCAGCCGTTTAGCCTCTAGCGTGACACAAACATACATATTTACAAACATACAAAAATCGAAAAACATTACCCTTCCTTTCGCCATGCTGCAGTTGGGTAGAAATATTTAAAAGATGCACAGAAGCACAATGCCCCCAATGGACTAAAAACTCCTTTCTATATGCCCGCTTAGCGACGAAAAATTGTTGATTAGCACTTTTGAAAGATAATGAGACGCACGTTAGAAAAACACGGCTAATATAAATTTAAAAGTATTCTCATTTCTTTTTGCAATTTTGTATGGATATTGCAAATCTTAATATATATGTTATACTTTAAAGTTTACTTTTAACTTTTTAAAAAACTTTATTTTGATTAAATACAATATAGGACTTAAACGTTATAATTGAACGTGTACTTAAGAACGATTCTAAATAGAATGACTTAACATTACAATGATTTCAGTTTATATAAAGAAAAGGTGCTGATTAAGCAATGGAATAATTCCTTAATATTCTAGATTTAAATTTCTTAGAACTAAAGTGCAATTCGGCAGGAATGCACGTGTTGTTTATTCCATGAGAGACGCAAGTCAGCAGAATGGTCTTCTTATCTTGAAAGGTTCTGAGAAATAAAGTGCTGATTCGGCTTGAATGCACGTGTTGTTTATTTCATGGGAAACGCAAGTCAGCAGAATAAGCTTCTTATCTGGAAGGTTCTCGGGTTTCATTGAAGGTTCTGGTTTCTTTTAAGTGTAGGCAGGATATTTTCATATAACATATACATAAATGTTACGCATTATAATTAATAAAATGGTAATTTTAAACTAATATTTGCAGGTCCAAGTTTCAAAATCACTTATCGTCCAATTAATATAAATGAATCCATGATGGATCTGATACCTTCCTAGCTAGCGTACTAGCGTGAAGCCATGATATATCAGCCTTAAAAATAGCTTTTTTGTAATCTCGGAAACTGAAGCTCCTACGAAATTTTTGGTTATAACACAAATTATTATTAAGCAAAATGTAGTCTACTTTATTCCCAAAAACCGCATATTGATGCGATGCTCCGTTAAAAAGTTCGAATTTTAAGAAAATTTTAATTGTCAAAAAACTTAAGTATTAATGGATTGTTACCAAAATCTAATCAGCTCGTTAGAGTGTCGAATAATATTTTACCTGAAAATTTAATGATAAGAAGTTTACCGGTTTAGAAGCCATCGTGTTACGAATATAAATACACCTAGACAGACATCACCACGATATTGCTAATATAGGACAAAATACACCTGAATATCAAATTTTCGGCCTTATCTAACAAAAATTCTTTTTTTGGAAAATAATACCTTCTATAGTCATTGCTTCGCAGGCTGGGAAGGTAAAAATACTGAGAAGAGCCCATCTATTTATCCTTCTGTTTTTCAGTATCGGTATAGTGATATTATACCGAAAATCAAGATTAGGTTTGTTGGACACGCCACTGCATATAACTCTTTTGCTTTCTCGTTATGCTCCAGAAATGGAAATTTCCACGTTTTACAAGTCGCCCAGATTTTAATCACGTCCGTCCGAGTAAAATGAATTTAATTTTTAATCATTTAAAAATGAGCACTTTAAGCAGTGTTCGACATTTAAGGAACTTTGCGAGATATCGCTTTTTCCTATTTCTACCATAATTACGAATGGGCGAGGCGACGGGACAACTGTCTTCTTCTGATATGGAACTAAACGTTACCGAAAATAATATTAGCACAGTCAATTAAGGAAATCACTTCGAAAAAAATAGATGCAAGCTGAATTTTCGTAAACTTAGGTCCATTTTTTTTTACTGTTTTTAAAAAGTTATCAGTTTTCGAGAAAATCGCTAAAAACTTATTTTTAAGAACTTTGGTGCCTTATATCTAGCGAAGCTCAGGGATATTTTTGGAGGAGAATATGTGGATATTTTTGGGGGATATTTATGGAAAACTCCAACCGGCCAGGTGTCAGGGTTTTGTCACCTGATATAACTGGACTAATTTTTTTTTTCATTATAACTTGAAATATACAATTGATTTTAATGGGACAAACTGCACTTGGCAGATAATTAATCAGAGTTTTGACTGAATGTATTTCTTTGTTCACCATCTCAAAATCCAACATGGCGGACGAAATTAAAATGTACCCTCCAAAGATGCTCGTTTATTCTTGTGTTGCGAACAAGTCTTAGTTATTTTTTTAAATAAGTAAAAAAGCTGCATTCTTGCCACGTACAACAAGGTACGAATTAGCAAAATCGGTTTAGTGGTTCTAAAAAAATACTTTTGTTTCAACCATTGTTTTGCAGATTAACCGATTGGCTTGCCTTATAAATTCATGTATGTATGTATTTCCTTATAAATTCATTACTACTGAACTGGTTGCTGATTTTTAAAGATCATGGTTAAAGTTTATCGCCATCTTAAAATTTAAGATGGCGGACAGAATCATACTTGATTCTCCAAAATGGCGTATTTATTCTTAGTTTCTGCATATGTTTTAGTTTTTTTTTTAATTTATAGTAAAGCATTACTTTTCCCCCACACAACGAGGTGCAAATTAATAAAATCGGTGTGGTGGTTCTCAAGAAATCTATTTTTCTTTCAGCCATTGTTTTACAGATTATACGATTGCATTGCCAATCCTGTCTGCATTTATTTCCTTATAAATTCGTTATTACTAAACCAATTTTAGTGATTATAATCGAAATTTGCCGCCAGAATTTAAGATGTAGGACGGAATCACACTTGAGACTTTAAAATGGCGTGCTTATTCTTATTGTGCGAAACTGTTTTAGTAGTTGAAAAAAAAATAGCAAAAAACAATTTTTATCTCTTTATGCGGAAGAGATAAAAATTAATTAAGTGCTTTTCTATAAATTAACAAAAAACTAAAACATTTTTTGAAAATAAGACTAAACGTGCCTCTTTGAAGGGTCAAGTATGATTATTTCCGACATCCTAACTTCTAAGATGGTGGCAAATTTCGATTATAAACTTTAAAGAACAGTAAATTCTCACCATGATTTTTTTATTTTACTAACATCGGGTCAGTAATAATTAGTTTATAAAGAAATGAATGCAGACAATATTGGGATTTTTTGAGAATCACCAAACCGATTTTACCATTTTATACCTTGTTGTGCGGGGGAAAAGTAGTGCTTTTGTATAAATTTAAAAAAAACTATATCATTTTCTGAAAATAAGACTAAACACGCCATTTTGAAGAATCAGTTATGATTCTGTCCACCATCTTAAATTTTAAGATGTTATTAAATTTTGATCATGATCTTTAAAAAGCAATCAATTCTTACCAGGATATTTTTTATTTCATTAAAATCGGTTCAGTAGTAATGAATTTATAAGGAAATAAATGCAGAAATAATTCGCAAGGCAATCGTATAATATTCAAAACAATGGTTAAAACAAAAATATTTTTTTTAGAACCACTGAACCGAATTTGCTGATTCATACCTTGTTATGAGTGGCAGAAAAGCTGCTTTTTTAGTGATTTAAAAAAATTATTAAAACATGTTCGCAACACAAAAATAAACGAGCATCTTTGAAGGGTACAATTTTATTTCGTCCACCATCTTGGATTTTGAAATGGCGCACAAAAAAAATTACTTTTTGGCAACTCTCATTAATTTTTTTTCCAAGTGCAGTTTGTCCCATTAAAATCGATGGTATAGTTCAAAAGTTATAAAGAAAAAAAAAAATTCCGGTTTTTTTTGGTCCACCCGGTATAGTCAACGAATCATGGCCAATACCTCATCTGTAAAGGCTCTCAGTTTTCGGTCTAGAAGTATTTCAGTGGAGTATATAAGGAGGGGGGCCTGGGCCCCAAGTGTATTACATATTACTTTGCATTAGTTTGAGGAGTACTATCATCTCCCGGAATATTTTACCCTATTCGGATGACACCCTGTATAATTACTTATACAATCGGGCTTATAGCACAGATCACCTAGGTAATCCGTGCTTATAGCGTCAATTTAAAATTTCATCGCCATCATATCTCAGTCCCTCTCAACATTTTATATAAATGATTAATAGTAATGTAAAATGATTCTACAGTCTGTCCACGGATTAAGCGTAAGAACGGTTTAAATGAAAAAAAAAATCTATTTAAATTCTGATTTTCTGGAAATCGCTCCTTCTTGGTCTCAAAATAAGATTTTAATAAAATGAGCCAAATCAA
This sequence comes from Aspidapion aeneum, assembly GCA_963576565.1. NCBI lineage: Eukaryota > Metazoa > Arthropoda > Insecta > Coleoptera > Brentidae > Aspidapion > Aspidapion aeneum. Next base: position 9,576,884 of record OY755042.1, read on the forward strand.
TTAATCTTGTGGTTTAGTAGGCTGATTTGATAAAAAGTGTTAAGAGTAAAGTAGCTTTGTTTTAAAAGATATAGGAAAAGGTTAGAAAGAAAAGCTGTTTAGAATTAAAATGGATTGTCAGAAAAATCAACGTACTTTGGTTTTATAAGTCAGTGATAAATTTTATTTGGATAATATATAGCTGAATTTTCTAAAAATTGAGAATCTGCTGTAACTTTTAATTTTAACCAAGTGTTAGTTACAACCAATGATTACACAACCCTTAGATATGCAACCAAAAAAACTTAATAATAGCAGCGGACAGATGGCTCTGCCGAGTAATCATTGGAACCACATGAATATTCGGCAGAGCCATTTGTACGCTGCTGTTTATTCCAAGGATTAGATCTAAGACTATTTTAATGTGATTTCCATATTGCAATAAATCTAAACTTTTAGATTGCAAGATATTGGCCACAGGTTCCAAACACTTTGCTATCATAAGCACTGTAAAGCTAAAATCCCATCTGTCTAGTTGCAGAATTGCCGTCTTTTGAGGGTTTTTGAAGGGCTTCAAGGGTGCCCAAAAAGTTGTCTTTAAGTACAGCAATACTTTTGTATTTTTGAGACCATGTGTCTTACAAAGGAGAGGTATATTTGGACTTCACTTTCTTCGTAAAACTAATTCATGGAAAAAAAGTGTTTTTATTGTATAATATTATGTAGATAGGAATGAGTTTAAAGTTATAACTTGATTGACACCAGTTGTTTTGTTCTTATATCGTGCACTAAAGTACATTCACCCACTGTCATAATTTCTCTTATTCTTTGATTTGTAACTCTTTCTCTTTTTGATTTCCCTGCTGCTCTTCTCCAATAGTCCATCTCCGTAGCAGAAAGCATTTTTTTGTTCTATCCTTGATCGGCCATACTTCTGAGCCGCATGTAATAATACTTTTTACAATGGTGTTACATATATTGATATACCTTGGTCCCAAATTATTCCATTTAATAAAGTTATTGCTTTTCTTCCTTGTAGGTTTCGATCTTTTATAGCTTTGTCTAGTGTTCCGTCAGCTGTAATTTTTAGACCTAAGTATTTATACTCATCACAGGACTGGATTCGCTGCCCGGTATTTAAGACTAGATTAAGACTGTTTCATTCCACCGATACACATATACTCTGTCTTATTGAGATTAACCTCTAGTCCCCACTTATTGTACTCTTCTATTAGTTTTCGTGTCATATATTCGAGGTCGCCATAATCCTGAGCCACTACTATCTGATCATCGGCGAAACATAAAGTATACAAAGTGGTTTCGTCCAACGAATTCCCATGTTTTTGCATTTTCTCTCCCAACTTTAAGGACTTGTTCCAAGTATATCTTGAAGAGCGTAGGCGAGATACAGCAACCTTGTTTAGGACCTTTATTTACCTGAAAGCCTTTGGTTAGTTTTGCTTTTATTTTAACTTTTGCGTTACTATTGCGGTATAACTCTTTGATGGCCTTAATTAGTTGTACGCTTATGTTTGTGTTTTCCAACGCTTTCCAAAGTAGATTTAGTGGTATACTATCATATGCCTTCTGCAAATCCACGTAAAGCAGATGCAGCTCTTGTCCGTATGCCATTTTCTTTTCAATAACTTGGGTTATACAAAAGAGATGATCTGAAGTAGATCTACCCGCCCTGAAACCAGCTTGTTTTTCTGCCTCCAATATTAAATACTAGGTCCATATTGGGGCTATTTCCTCTACCTACTTTACTACATTGTTTATCAAAGCAGCCTACTAAATACTCTGAATATTAATTAAGTTGACTTATTTTCTTAGCATCTTAGTTAAAGACGAAGAAACTATTCTTCAATTACGTAACGCTGAAGGGGGGAAAGCCGGCGCTAGCCTTGGGTTACGCTCAACAATATTTGTATGTATTTTTTCTTAAAAATGCGTGACCAAGGGCGGGCGGGGGGTCAAAAATCATGAAATTTTGCGTTTTAGGGATGTGCCCCAAGAAGGAGCGATTTCCCGATTTTCTTTAATGTTTATACCTTACCCACACGCAATCCGTGGGCAAACTGTAGAAGTTCTATTTTTAGACATTTTGCCGTTACTTACTGTAATTTCGGAATCGCAACGCAAGGGGCCAACAGTGTCTCTTCCGTCTTTTGACATGGAATTGAACTTTACCTAAAATCAAGCTCAATAGAGAATCGAATTTACTGGAGGAAGCATTGTCAAATTTAGTTTGAGTTTAACCTGCACAGAGATAAGACGATATTTACCAATAAGCATAAAAAACACCTGCGTAAAATAAAAATAACAATATTTATTGCTTATAAAAAAACCTTAAATTAACTTTTTCAAATATACGGCCAAAAAATTGGTTGAAATTATGTTATATAAACGTTAAGACTGTTTCTGAAGCTCTTAGCATAGCATATTTTCATGTGTAGCATACAGTAGTGCTTTGGACATGTTGAAAATAACACCCGTTTAGGCCTTAAAAATTCTATTAGGTATTCACGTTATTTTTTGTAACGTTTACTTTACTTTTAAAATTTTTAAAGCATAGAGGCTGCTGTCTACTAGGCCCACTTAGAGTCACTGTCTCACAAAAACTGCGTTTCTGGAGATGCCAGGCTGTCAGGATGCAGAGACCCTAGTCCTACATCTTCCAGAAAAAATCTTAACAAAAAAGATCAAACGCGTCCTGACAACTTTGGATACAAAACAAGTTATAAAATTTTCTATTTTATTTCTTTTTGCGACGATACACTGCCTAGTAATAAATTCAAAGGAAATGTTTTTAATAAAAAAGCAAAGAGGAGAAGTATAATAAATTTAAGTAAATTATCTGAAGGGTTTGCCATATTTTCTTTCCTTGAGCAACATTATTAAGGTCTAATACGTACACAGGTTTCTTATAGATGCTTGCTCTACTGTGCAGTCCATGAATAGTTTATTGGTTAACAAAGCAGGCTTTTAGCTGTTAATTATGGTTTCCGATCAGGATATTTATTAATTATAAAGAGTACTACACTTAACTAAAACATTGTTAAAAACTATTCAGTCACCACTAAACCTAAGGGCACTAGAGCAGAGCATCTTTTAGTGATTTTTTACTGCGTATCCAAATTCCTTAAAGGCCGCCGTTTTGTGTGCCCAGCCCAATTTAACCCAAAACTAGTCAAAAATTATTCTTGAAAAAGTTTTTGTAGGGTGTGTTTGTATATCTAATCAAAATGAAATAAATGAATCCATGACAGATCTGATACCTTCCTAGCTAGCCTATTAGCACACTTCAAGTGAAGATGATAATCAGCCTTAAAAATAGTTTTTTGTAAATATCTTAGAAACTACAGCTCCTACGAAATTGTTGGTTATAACATAAATTATTGAGCCAAACGTAGTCTACTATATTCCGAAAACCGCATATTGATGTGATGCTCTGTTAAACAATTATATAGCATTTAAAAAAAATTTAATTGTCAAAAACCTGTTGCATTAAAGCATTAATGGATTTTGTCCAAAATCTAATCCGCTCGTTAGAGTTTCGAACACCATTTTACCTTAAAATTTTATAAAAATCGGTTCAGCTGTTTAGGAGTTATCGTGTTACGAACAGAAAAAAAATACACACACGCCACAGAGACAGACATCACGACGATATTGCTAGGATAGGTCAAAATACACCTAAATAACACATTTTCGGCGTTACCTCAAGAAAATCTTTCTTGTCAACCAGGAAGGTAAAAAAACTGTAATTAAACCCGGTACTCATATCTACCGGGTGGTCCTAAAAACCCGGACAAAATGCTTTTTGTTATAACTTTTAAACTATACCTTATCTACTACCAATGTTCATGGAACAGACAGAACTTTGCAGAAAATTGATTATCCTTTCGAGCAGAAAGATTTTTTTGATACTATAAAATCTTGCTGACAGAATCAATCTTGCCCTTTTTAAAGAGGCTTATTTTTATTTTTGTATTCCGGATATTTTTTGGAATTCGTAAAAACGCTCTGTTTTCGCCACCCTCATGCAACTAGTTACGAATTATTAAAAATCGGTTTAGTCATTTCCGAACCATAAATTCTAACTAGTTATAATTCATTAAAATCGGTTTAATGGTACCCGAAAAATTAATCAATTCTGGATACATTTATTTCCTCATAAATTCATTAATACTGAACGTAATATATCAAATCTATAAAACCGGTTTAGTGGTTCTTTAAATAATAATTTTTATAGCAACTGTTGTTTTAATTTCTGTCTGCAATAATTTCCTTATAAATTTACTCAGTTTTAATGAAAAAACAAAAGAATTATGGTCATATACTCGATTGCTCTTTGAACAAAACTATTGAAATTTTCCGATATTTTTAAATCCATGATATTGGAAAAATGATGATGATTATGATTAGTACCTCGTTGTGCATGGTGGACCTAGATCTTTTAAATAAATTTAAGAAAGGGTAGAAAAATTTATCGCAACATAAGTAAAAGCTATCCTATATGGACGGTCAAATTCGATTTAGTAAGCCATTTTATATTTAGAGATGGCGGAAAATTTAAATAGTGATCTTCAACGAACTTGATCTTCGCCATGATGCTTTTTATTTTATTATCGGTTTAGTGATATTGAATTTATGAGGAAATGAATGCACATAGAAATGAAAAGGCAATCGTATAATCTGTTATGATTCCAAAATTTTTTTAAAAAACTTCGGAATAAAAGAATAAACGAGAGTTTTTAAAAAGTAGTGTTTTTTATGTCCGCCATATTGAATTTTATGATGTCGGAAAATTTGGATTGTGATCTTTTAAAAGCGATCAATCTGTCCATGTCGCTTTATATTCTATTAAAATCGGAGCGGCATAAATTTATTTATGAGGAAATTAATGCAGAAAGGATTTAGAAGGCAATCGTTAACCTATAAAACAATATAGTTAAAGCAAAAATTAATTTTTAGGGACCTAACCCGATTTTAAAGATGCATAGCAAAGATAAAGCATTTTTATAAACATAAAAAATTTCCAAAATTTCGGTAACACAAGAATAAATGAGCCTCTTTCAAGGGTCAAGTTTAATTCTGTCTGTCATCTTGGATTTTAAGATGGTGGACAAAAATATACATTTGAACAAATGTCCGATCAATTTCCTGCAAACTACTCTTGGCAAAAAACATTTTGTCCGATTTTTTTGCCCACCCGGTATATTCGAAAAGTGCTCATTTTTATTAAAAAAGATTCGAACCAATTTGATACTTTTAAATATCCGGAAATTCTTACCATAAGATACAAACATTTAACATAAAGTCACTTACTTAATATAATTAGTATTTTTTAACATAATAAATATATAGTTAGATCCTTGTATATTTGTTTGTTTTTTTTGCCCTTATATCAGGGTGTAATAATAGCAAACTTTAATCGGTAGTGGAAAAGATCAAAAGAGGGATTTGTTTGTTATTATATTTTGCATCAAACCTCTTTGTTTTTTAGAAAAAGGTTGCCAAACTTAACTGCTTTTATTTTATTTTTTGCAATTCAGGGACTAAAAACGCATTTTAGTCCCTCATTTTAGGGACTAAAATAGTACTTTTTATCCCGGGGACTAAAATATTTTACTCCCGGGACTAAAATATTTTAGTCCCTGGACCCGAATTCATGGTTTTTTCAAATTTTGTATTTTTGTATTTGGGAGCATCTAAAAATAGGCCTATACACTATCAAAATAAACTACCTAGCCTAATCTATACATTCCTACGTTATTTGACATTATTATTGTTTGTTATATTGATATTCAAAATAGCGCCGCTACAGCGAACTAAATGAATCAATGATCGTGGATCTGAATCGATTTCGCTTCGCTGTTGGTTGAGGTTGATGTTTTGCAGTGGAGATCCGAAAATTGCTGGTTCGGTGTGATCAGTGCTGCTGTCTTCGTTGATTGTGGGTTCTGGAAAATTGCATACTGTTACGGTACGTGATTGGCCTTGGCTTTTATGACTCTTGACATCTGTCCTCAAGTTTTGACTGAATATTTTATCCGCCACATTTTTTTTGTTTTCGATTGATTGCTCAACATACCCTTCAGCAACGGTAGCACTTTTCCAACCACCGTGTCTTTGAGCTGGTCAATATTTGCTCCAGAATCTGCTAAAAGGGAAGCAGAGGTACGCCTGAAGCAGTGTCCTGTGTATGAAACGGCCTATGGCAGGTTCAGGAAGGCAGCTATTTTTCGCGGGAAAAGCCCAAAAGTATTCTTTCCAACAGGTTGTGATAAACATTTGCCGTCTTTATATCCAATGAAATATCTCGATATTGTCAAATTTGTTGGTCTCAGAGCCATGTAGGATTTACAGATTTTCACTACGTCTGTAGCGTTGCTTTCTTTGGAGTTCTTCACTATGAAGCATCGGTTAGTTTGATTTTTCGTGTTTCGAACTGTGACAACAAGATGAAAATCTTGGACTTGAACATCTTCATTCTGTAGCTGGCACAGTTCAACACCCCTGCATGCACCGGCAACTCCCATTATCAACGCCACCTGGAAAAAAAAGATTTTTCAGTTACTAAGTAGCAATACAATTTTTTGTACAAACTACGTAACCTGATAGCAACAAATGATATTTCGAATCAGTGACGTTAACATGGTTCAAAATAATGTAAAAACAGTTCACTTTACCTTGATCATCAAATATTCTTGAATTGGTGCTTCCTGGAGGAACTGCTGGATATAATCCATGTCCAGTATTCGAGACTTCTTTGGGCGGTAGCCATCCCCATTTCTTTTCAAAAATGCCTTCAATTTTGAATATTTTCCAATGTCCAAACTTTTTTCAACGATCAGCTTTGATTTAATCATTGAATAATGTTACCAAACCGTCGAAGCCTTCAAATTTTTCGCATGATGGAAGAAATATGCAAGAAGTACCTTCTCCTGTGTAACACCAGCTCCCTGCGGTCGGGCTACAAACATTTCGCCTCGGGATAAAAAGTATCACTTTAGTCCTTGGGTAAATAATGTACTATTTTGTTATACTTCCTTAAAAAAAACAACAAAAAATCGAGATTTTCTAAAAGTATGCAAGACATTAGGGGTAATAATTAAATGGTAAAATTATTTGAAAATAGATATACTCAAAATTATTACCAAAAATCTGTTTTTTTTTCAACAAATTAATTTTTTTTTTTTAATGTAGTGCTAATATTACTATTTTCTGTTTTTATTGAGGGACCTCTAGACGTGTGCAATTTTTTTCTGTTTCTTTTGTATAAATTTAATAGCCCATAAAAATATTAATTATTAAAAGAACTGACAAATTTATACCTATTCCAAAGATTAACAGTGTATCCTTAACCTATCTTAATCTTAATCTATATTTTCTTGGAAAAAAAGCAACAGAGTATTTTTAAATCATATCATATTATTAAACGTTGTTGAATTTCTCATTTAAAAAATTCATCTTTTTTTCTAATCTCCAAACTTCACAAATGCTATAACTTGGCCAAAAGTTATTAGAACTTTTTGTCTACTTTCGACCTTCCGCACCAGCTCTTAAAGATTGGTTCATCAGTTAAATTACACCCTGTATTTTAGGTATCATATTTTTTTATAAAAGGCCAATGCCCAAAAGTGGGTATCCATTTACTGTTTACTGGGTATCCAATCTGAAGGTCTGCGTATCCAAATGGATACACAATATAGTCTAAAAAGATGCCTTGAAGGACACTCATCGTAGAGCAAGCTCTATGGGAAGTGAAACCTAAAATCGATTTTCTATTGGCAATAGCGGCTCGTTCGTATGTTAAAGTTTAATTATTTATCAATCAAACAAGTTTCGTGGCTAATCGGGCTAAAAGGAGTTTTTTTTTTGTTTCCCTTATATTTAGTTTTAACACAGTCTGAAGGTCCATTTTGTAATAACACAGTTTCAAGTTTCAAAAGCTTAATTTTCCCGAGACATCCAACTTTTTCCATTGCGAGTGCGCGGGCGCATAAATCTTTTGAGCGTCGAACTGACTAGACCAAGCATGCGATATTGCCATTTGGTTTAAAACACATTTCTTAAGCCACATAAAAAATAGCTGGTTACCATTGACTTCTATACCCTAGGGCATTATACAACTCAATGCTGGTTACTAATTAGTTACTATATCTATTTATCATCACAGGCAATCACTTCGGTATCGACTATAATTATCATCTATACATCATTATCGTAGTCTGCTGTGTGTTCTTTGATAGCTCTTAGTAAGCTAGTTCTGAAGGCGCACACACTGCGAGCATTGCCTTCCTTTATAGATTTTCTCGTTGCTTTCTGCGGTCTTTCTTTAGAATATCTAGCCTGCGTCGCTCCTATTCAAATCTTTGTGATCCTTCATTGACCAGGTAGCGCCAAGTAGCTCTATCATTTGCCATCGCCTCGAAGAAAATAATTTACAAATTTTGTTGTAAAATCAAACAATAAAAACCGAAATAAACTGAAAGCGGCTTACTTTATCAGATTTTTTCTTAATAAAAAAAAATAAAAAACTACACTGAGAAAAAAGTTATGGAAATTTTAAAGAATCAGAAGAGGAGTATGAAGCGCCGTCAAACGGTCACGGTGAAAAAGTGCCCATATTCAGATTTCGCATTCCAAAAAAACCTCGAGTACTAATGTTGAAAATAATACGTTAAAAAATGTTCATGATATTTTAATAACTTTAATGTCCTCGGAAACGGAGCGATTTCGGACTAAAGACAATTTTGATCTAAAAAATCTGTGGTAGGAGTGTTTAGAGATCTTTTTGGGACAGTTTCAATATTTCTGAATGAGAAAGATTTTGTTTTGTACAATCTACACCCTTTAAGAGAGCTGTCTTTTATATTTTGCATATAGGAATATAGAGGGCGACACTGATCGAATGTCGTTACTAAAACTTAACCTCAATCTTTGTCTAACTTAAATTTAAAACGTCGTTATTCAAAACTTCGATTTTGCTCTCGTCTGATTTTGATCAATGACGCTTTTGATAATGTCAGGTGATTAATAATTCCGTTTTTGACACAGGACTGTTATACCATTTTTCTTTATGATTTTTTATTTGTCCTTTATTATAAACTATGGAGGCCCGTCTTATCCCTTTTATTTATTATGAGTTGATTACAAATTGGGAACAAATAAAACTAACTTTTATAAGGCACGGGCACGAATTCGGGATTAGCTAATTAAATACGCATGCTAACCAAAACCGAGCGACAGCAAAATTATATTATTCAATTATTTTAAACTAAATTAAAAATGAAATTTGAGAGGTTCAGAGCTTCGTTAAATTTTCGCTGTGTTTAACGACAATCTTTTTCTAAAAATTAAATTAAAATTATCCAGACTCCCTTGCCTTTCTCGCCGTTTAGAAGTATGCATGTGGTTTCTAAACCCAAATTTTTGATAAATACAGAAAAATACTCTGCCAATATATGGGCCCCTAAGCTCACACTAGGTACTATAGTTATAGTGTACGTGCGAGCTAATAAAACTAAAACCTGAAATATATCTTATTCAACTCCAGACTAAATTACCTTTTGTTTGATACCACACAAGCCATGTTTTGACTTAAACTCAAATTTTTGAAATCTACCCCCCCCCTTAAAAAAACAAAAATTAAAATGTATTTTGTTTAACTCCGGACTTAATTACCTTTCGTTTGATACCACACACGCCATATTTTCACGTAAACTCTAATTTTTGAAATCTACCCCCACCCTTTTTGAAAAAAAAACTCTAATGTATTTTTTTAACTCCATACTCAATTACCTTTCGTTTGATATCATACACGCCATATTTTCACATAAACACTAATTTTTGAAATCTTCCCCCACCCTTTTACTTGGCTTGTGTTCGGTGGATTTTGTTCATTTTTAAATGGAACCATCTCGACCCAAGACCCAGCCTAGGTACCAAATTTCATTAAAATCGGCCTAGCGGTTTTTGAGTTATGCGCGTTGGTCGTTACAGACAGACATACAGACAGACAGACAGACATACAGACAGACAGACAGACAGACAGACAGACGGCGCGACAAAAAAGTTTCAAAATCATCTGAAACGCAAAGATATATAAAAAATTTTGAAATCGGAGCAACTTTTTTTTTCTCGAAAAAATTAGGATCACCATAGCTCACACTACTATAGTATAGTATATGTGTGAGCTAATATGATCATAACCACAGCCCCCTTAAGAACAAGTCTGATCCTACTTTGAAATGCAACATTGTCGAAGGCTGACAGATCTAAAATTTTGACAAGAAAATAATGGAAATGTCAGCCTTCTACAATATTGCTTTTCAAAGTAGGATCGGGCTTGTGGGGCTGTGTCATAACAACTACTTTACTGCTTCATGGAAGGAATTGTTAGCCCTATCGAGGTCTACGAATGTGTAAAGTTTGAGAAGTAGAGTTATAGATAGGCCAAATATGAGCTTAAATTTTTCAGTAAAAGGTTGTAAAGCAGTTTGTGCTACCGTGCCCCCAGTTTATGAATTATTCAATGGATAAAAATGAGTACTCTAGTATCGTAGCAATGTCGTCGTGACGCCTGTCTATCCGTGTGTGTGTGTATGTGTATGTCTGTCCAGCCCACGATAGCTCCTACACCGCTGAACCGATTTTCATGAAATTTTCAGGTAAATTAGTGAACAATACTGTAAAGAATTGAATAGGTTTTGATCAAAATAATGTTAACTACAGTTTTTTGAGAGTTTAAAAATTGAAAAAATGCTAGCTTGTTGACGGACATTTTTCTAAATAATTTGTTTAATTATTAAGAACTTCGTAAAAGCTTTCGTTTCTGAGATATTTACAAGCAACTGTTATCAGCTCGGTTTTCAAGGCTAAGAAAGAGTGTTTCACTTGGAGTGTGCTAATGGGCTAGGAAGGTTAATCAGATCTTTCATGGATCCATAAAAAAATGTTTTTAAAAATTTGCCCTTAGGAACGGTAAATTTACATTACAAGTAGATTTTCATGAAAGTCGGTCGAGTATTTGAACTTTTGCCGTACAGTGGTTTATTTGATTAATTAAAAAGGACTGGGGCATGGTAAGAGGAACGTCATCTGGACTACTTGCCGGATCTATACTCTTTATTTGCTAAATATGTATGTATGTATTTCTTTTAAATTAAAAAACGGGTGTTTATATTATAAACCTATGGAGACCTGTAGTTTCCGGTCGTGTGCCGTACGTATTTTTTTAAACCTAAATAATGCGCATGTAAATATAATTTTTTTAAACCGAGATAAAATACCACAAATATAATCCAAATGTAAATATTAGGGTGCTTACTTAAAAGTTAGTTAATACATTTATAACAGCTATGCATCAGTAAATCAGTTACGTAATAATTGGCTATTTTCCAATTAGGGGTTATTTTCAATAATTTTACTTTATATTTTGTTTTTGTTTAATTGAAATGTTAAACCAAGGCCAACACAAAAATAGAGGCCACGACCCTAAAAAAATCAGCTGTTCTCCCGGGGCTGAATTTTACATTGGGTCTTATGGGAGGTCAGACGTTTTTTTATGATATTTTCAAAATGGCACTACAGATTTTCGCAAAATTTCAGTGAAATATTCTCAGACACCATCCCGATATTCCACCAAAGGTTTGTAAGGAAGCAACATGATTAAAAGGTTAAAATCTTCAAGATTTAGCATTTCTTATTTTGAATTCAAATTACCCGCCATGTACCACATGCCAACTGTTATATTTGACATGTATTTAACTTTGTCATCTGTAATTGTCACATTTGCTTCTGCTTTAAACTGAATTATTGTGTGAGCTAATGAAGCGGCTATGAAAAATTAAGGATTTCTATACATTTTAAAAAAATTGTTCTGCAAGAATAAAGTAAAAACAATCTCAAAAACGGCGTTATTTAAAAAAAAATTAAATATTCATGAACCGTCATTCTAACTTCAATATTTTAAAGACAATCAGCTGTGTCGTAACGTGACCATAAAAAAAAATCAGCCCCGGATGTGACGTCAACAAAGTGGAGGATCGTGGCCCGTCCGTTTTGATAGCCCTGGTTAAACCAGGGCTATCAAAATGGACAGACCACGATTCTCCACTTTGTTGACGTCACAACGGGGGCTGATTTTTTTTGATGGTCACGTCACGACACAGCTGATTGTCTGTAAAATATTGAAGTTGGAATGACGGTTCATGAATATTTGATTGATTGATGAACATTTGTTTTTAATGTACAGTAATCCTTAATTTTTCAGAGCCGCTTTATTAGCTCACACAAAAATTAAATTTAAAGCACAAGCGAATGTGTTCATTTCTCCGTGGAAAGTAATCGTATTACTTACATCTATTTGTTTATATTTGGCACTCGGCAAACTTTTAAAACTTAATATAGTTATTTACATGTGTTTACAAAAATTAGAACATCAAAAAATGCTTTTGTGTAGTGTATTTTTTTTTTAAAGTAACGCTGGTATTTTTGTTTTTTAAATGAACTTTATTGTATAAAATCATTAAAAAATCGAAAAAGTTTTACAATACAAACAAATAAACAAATGCCATGACAAACGATGACAAAGTCATGTCAAATATAACCGTTGGCATGCGGTACATGGCGGGTAATTTGAATTCAAAATAAGGAATGCTAAATCTTGAAGATTTTAACCTTGCACCCTTACAAAAGTTTGGTGGAATATCGGGATGCTGTCTGAGAATATTTCACACAATATTCCGCGGACATCTGTAGTGCCTTTTTGAAAATATCATAAAAAAGCTTCTGACCTTCCATAAGACCCAATTTAAGTCAGCCCCCCGAGAACAGCTGATTTTTCAGGGTCGTGGCCTGTATTAGCTCACACATATACTATACTATAGTAGTGTGAGCTATGGTGATCCTAATTTTTTCGAGAAAAAAAAAGTTGCTCCGATTTCAAAATTTTTTATATATCTTTGCGTTTCAGATGATTTTGAAACTTTTTTGTTGCGCCGTCTGTCTGTCTGTCTGTCTGTCTGTCTGTCTGTCTGTATGTCTGTAACGACCAACGCGCATAACTCAAAAACCGCTTGGCCGATTTGAATGAAATTTGGTACCTAGGCTGGGTCTTGGGCCGAGATGGTCCCATTTAAAAATGAACAAAATCCACCGAACAGAAACCAAATAAAAGGGTGGGGGTAGATTTCAAAAATTAGAGTTTATGTGAAAATATGGCGTGTGTGATATCAAACGAAAGGTAATTGAGTCTGCAGTTAAACAAAATACATTTTAATTTATTTAAAAAAAAAGGGTGGGGGTATATTTTAAAAATTAGAGTTTAAGTGAAAATATGGCGTGTGTGATATCAAACGAAAGGTAATTGAGTCCGGAGTTTAACAAAATACATTTTAGTTTTTTGTTTTTTTTAAGGGTGGGGGTAGATTTCAAAAATTTGAGTTTAAGTCAAAACATGGCTTGTGTGGTATCAAACAAAAGGTAATTTAGTCTGGAGTTAAATAAAATATATTTCAGTTTTTAGTTATATTAGCTCACACGTACACTATAACTATAGTACCTAGTGTGAGCTTAGGGGCCCATATATTGGCAGAGTATTTTGTTGGCCTTGGTTAAACCAAAGCCAACACAAAAATAGAGGCCACGACCCTGAAAAAATCAGCTGTTCTCCGGGGGCTGAATTTTATATTGGGTCTTATGGGAGGTCAGACGTTTTTTTATGATATTTTCAAAATGGCACTACAGATTTCCGCAAAATTTCAGTTCTCAGACACCATCCCAATATTCCACCAAAGTTTTGTAAGGAAGCCACATGATTAAATGGTTAAAATCTTCAAGATTTAGCATTCCTTATTTTGAATTTAAATTACCCGCCATGTACCACATGCCAACTTATTCTTGACATGTATTTGTCATCTGTGATTGTCACATTCGCTTCTGCTTTAAACTTAATTTTTGTGCGAGCTAATGAAGCGGCTTTGAAAAATTAAGGATTACAATAAATTTAAAAAAATTGTTCTGAAAGAATATAGTAAAAACAATCTCAAAACCGGTTTTATTTTTAAAAAAATCAAATATTCATGAACCGTCATTCCAACTTCAATGTTTTAAAGACAATCAGCTGTGTCGTAACGTGACCATCAAAAAAATAATCAGCCCCGGATGTGATGTCAACAAAGTGGAGGATCGTGGCCCGTCCGTTTTGATAGCCCTGGTTAAACCTATCAAATTAAACCTCGAAATAAACCACGGAACTGTAACAGTTCCGTGAAATAAACACAATTTAAAAATTGTCAAAAGAAGTCATGACCAACTTGACAAAAAGAAGGACGGTAAAAACAGATTTTCTGGCCTCTTGGTTCTTTACCAGACCAGAAAGTTTTCAAAAAGGACGTGTCTGTAAGGTATCACTTTCCGTATCAAAAATTGTATGAAATATGTTTATTTTCGGGTCGGCTTCACAAAAGTGCATTATTGACACCTGGTTAGGAAAAGGCAGCGTCGGTTTATCCTATAGGTACTCTAGGCACTTGCCTAGGGCCCGCAGCCTCAAGGGGGCCCTCTGGGCCCTGGTGCAAAAACTCAATTTACCTTTAAATTTATTTTGATGGAAAAAATGCAAGAATAAAATGGAAAAAAATTAAGTTTTTTTAATTTTGGGTTTTTTTTTGGAGAACTACTATTGAAATCTAGGTATTTAATAGAATTATGGTGTCAAAGTTTTATCTATGGCAAGTACATAAACCGCATTCCTTATGTAAATCGGAATTTATTTAAGTACAAGTTTCAGCAAAATTTGCAGTTTTTTTCAAAAATTAATTAAAAAAAAAATAATTATCAAAAAAGTTTGAAAAGAATCCGGCCGGAGCTAATGAGCGGTGGTTTTCGGTTGGATTTCTTTTAAATTTAAGTATGTTGTATGAACCGAACATTCATCTTAGTAAATTGCACGCCACTGAATAAATAAATAAATAAAAAATTACGGTGAGCAACAAAAATTATTCCATTAACCTCATAAGTATATTTGTTTAAATATTATCGTTAAAAAAAGCGTATTGTGTATTTCTAAAAAATTAAAAATTAAAATCCTAAAAAGCTTAAAGTTTTACAGCGTTTTGTGAAAAATTTTACAAACTGATTTTTACCATATTATGCATATTTTTATTTCTTTGGGAGATTCTTAAAAGACAGGAGAAAACAAAAAAAATTCCACCGTTTGTTTTTTTTATAGTTATCAGGACATCTAGATCTACAACGTACTGAAATTTAAAAGAAACCCAACCGAAAGCCACCGGCCATAAGCTTTGGGCGGGATCCTTTGTTAGAATTTATGTATACAAAAATCACTAAAATCGAAAAGATGGTCTGCCAAATCTAATTTTTACCTTCCTAGCCCGCGCAGCAATGGCTGGAGAAAATATTGTTTCCGACGAAATTTTTTCTTTGGCTATATTTTGACCTATTTTTTGCAAAATCGTCATGACGTCAATCTGTGTGTGTGTATGTCACTCTGTAACACGATAGCTTCTAAATCGCCAAACCGATGTTCATGAAATTTTCAGGTAAAATAGTAACGAGCTGATTAGATTTTGGTCAAAATCTATTTATGCTAATGACAGTTTCCGGAATATAGGAGAACACATTTTTCTCAATAATTTGTTGTATAACCAAAAACGTCGTAGAAGCTTTCGTTTCGGAGATATTTACAAAAAAAAATTCAAGGCTGATAACGTGGAGTTCACTCGGAGTGTGCTAATGGGCTAGAAAGGAATCAGATCCGTCATGGATCCATTTATTTTTGTTCATTTCATATATCATTCTATCTATCTATCTATTTAGCCTTCCTCGATCCATCTTTGGGCATAGGCCTTCGCCACGTTCATCCATGTAGTCCCCGCATGTTTCCTCAAATCGTTCGCCCATCTCATTTGGGGTCTTCCCCTACTTCTTTTATTTTTCCAAGGTCTCCAGTTTACAATACATTTGTTCCATCGATCGTCTTTTTGTCTGATATTATGACCAGCAAATTTCCATTTTAATTTTGCTACCTCTCCTGTGACATCACTTACTTTTCTTTTATCTCCTATCCATTCCTTCCTTTTTCTATCTGTCTGGGATTCATATGTGAGCACGGCAAGAATACATTGGTTATACAGTTTCGTTTTAAGGTACTGAGGATATTTTTTTATTTTTTAATATGTAGCTTAATTTATCGAATGCAGCCCATGCCAATCTTACTCGTCTCTTGATTTCAGCCGTTTGGTTTTCTTTTTTGAATGAACCTTCCTAGCCCGCACAGGGAAGGTATTGTTTTCGACAAAAAAATTTTTTTGTATGTATTTTCACCTACCCTAGGAGTATCGTCGTGATGTCTGTCTGTCACCCAACCGATTTTTATGAAATTTTTAGGTAAAATAGTATTCGATACTATAACGAGCTGATTAGATTTTAGTCGAAATTCATCAATGCTAATCACAGTTTTTGACAGTTAAAAAGTTTAAAAAATTCTAACTTTTTAACGGAGCGTCGTATCAATATGAGGTTTTCGGAAAATTATAGCGCACATTTCTTTCAAAAATTTGTGTTATAACCAAAAACTTGGTAGGCTTTCGTTTCAGAGATATTTACAAAAAACTGTTTTTAAGGTTCATATAGCATGGAGTGTACTTGGAAAGTGCTAATGGGTTAGGAAGGTATTAGATCCGTCATGGATCCATTTATTTAATTTAATAATTTGTCCTAGAGATATATATATATATATATATATATATATATATATATTCCTCTACTTATTATATTTTCTCTTGGTTTATTGTGATACTGATATCATTATCTGTATTTCAAGCCTATATTTTTAGCTGCTGTATCCAGTTCTTCCAGCATATGAGTTCTTCTTTCTTATCTGTTACAAAGGCGATATCGTCAGCATATCTTAGGCGGTTCAAGTATTGTCCGCTTACTTTGATTTCTATGTCTTCCTAATCTAAGTTTTTAAAAACATCTTCTATAAATTAACTTACTGTGGAGTATTCCAGGCGTCTAGGGACTAACCCCGTTGTGTAATGAATAATTGTTCGCATCTGAAAGTTTAGTTTCACATGTTGAATATCCATGCTGTCTAAATTCGACTCAAATATTTTACGTGAATTTTTTTGATAAACTGAACTTGTCCCACTGAATCTATTTGTTTTTTTATTGGCTTTGTTAAGGTGGAGGGGCCCTTCTTACCGCTTGTGCCTAGGGCCCGTTAGGCCCTTTAACCGGTAATGATACTGCTGTCATAATAATATGGTTCATACAACTTTTGTACTTGTAAAAATTAATAAACCACAGGAGTAACCAGTTTTGCACAAAAATAAGTAAGGTCTGTATATAGCTGTGTGTTTAATAAATATGACATAGGTATAAAAATACTTGTATTTAAAAAAAAAACATATTTTCTATTTCGACTTATGGTTTAAATTCATTATATTTTTCGGGCAATAAATAAAAATTATTATTAACAGCAAGCTTGCATAAAAATATTACTAATTTTAAAATGCACAACTACTTGTCACATGATTTCTCAAATTAAGGTTTAGAGAAAAAATTCAGTTAATGCTAAATTGATATAAATGAGGACCAAACCAACAAGATAAGAAAAAAAGCTTTCTAAAAAGATCGGGGGATATTAAATTTTCTTCGATAATACCTATCAGAAACGCGTATAATGCGGGGAAAAGAAATAAAGCCGCACCCGGGAGCAGCGACACCGAACTTTTTTTTAGAGAAGGGGTTTAAAGGTTTTTTTTGTTAATGTCATGTAGGTGGTTTTTTTCTTCAAGTTGAATTATAACCTCTGTTCTGCTCTCTCTTATTTCCATATTCTTGATATCATCTTCAACACCGTTTCTTGTGGCCTTCCTTTTACTCTTATTCCTGCAAGTATTCAGTTCAATAATTTTCTAGGTGTTGTTGTCTCGTCCCTTCTCTGTACATGTCGCAATTAAGCTAATCTTTACTTTTGAGGAATCTCACGAAGTGTGCGCCATCTATTAATGGTTCTAATTCATAATTCATCTGTAACCCAAGAACAATTTTCTGTCAAATACAGATCTTACGAAGATTTTGATGATGGATAACTTGATAAGATTAATTTCACTTTTAAAACTTCAGGGGCGTCCGTAAATAAAATAAATTTTAAAAAATTACCAAATGAAGCCCCACCAACACGCCTAGTACCAACCCCACCCTCCCATCCCATCCCTCCCCCACAAAAAAAAAAGATGAACTCCCCCCGAAAAAATATTCTAGGTACGGCTCTAGCAGCAAATGTGATCCCTCCTACTCACCTTTTCTCCACATCCTGCGCCATAATTTTATAGGTACGGTTAGATATGTGAGGGCGGGGGGGATGGCCTACTATCGCCACTAATTCAAATTTTAAGGATCTTAAAAAAATCGAACCAAAATTAATTTGTTTGGTGATTTTTAAACATTGATTTAATTTATGGACGTCCCCAAAGTTTTAAAAATTAAACTTTTCTTACCTTGTTATACATTTTTGATAAAAGGCTTGGTTTTTTGGAAAATCGGGTAAAACATGTAACAAAAATGTTTTTATTAATTTATTTTTTAAATGACCCCCATTTACGGACATCGCTGGAGAGTGTCTATTATATCTAATTAATCAAACCCTACTAACTTATACATCGTTAGAAAGGTAATTTTATTTTCTACAATAAAGTTAAAAACACTTTTTTTGATTAAGCTTAGTTTCTAAGAAAATTGAATAAAACCTGTAACAAAATTAATTTATTTGGTGATTTGTAAAAATTGATTTTATTTACGGACGCCTGTGAAGTTTTATTTTGAAGGTAAATCTTACCTAGCGGTACAGCGTTTAAAAGGAATTTTTATTGTCTATAATCGACTACAAGGCACAATTTTTGACAGAGGGCTTGGATTTTAAGATAATCGGGTAGATCTTGTGACAAACATGTTGTTTTTTATTTTTTTTAACATTTTCTCAAAAAACGGACGCCGCTGGAGAGTTTGCTTTTAATTTGATTGCACTATCTTATACACCTTTAAAAAGGGAATTTTATTTTCTACAATAAAGTGTGAAATAATTTTTTTTCTAAAACATTTTTGAGAAAATTGGATAAAACTTTGGTAAGTTTAGTGATTTATCAAAATTGATGTAATTTACGGAGGACCCTAAATTGTTATATATAAAACATATCCTACCCTATTATACATCGTTTAAAAGGAAATTTTATTGTCTATAACCGACTGTGAAACACAATTTTTGATAGATAGTTTGGTTTTCAAGAAAATCGGGGAAAACGGGTAATATACATGTTTCTTTTTTTCATTTTTATGCATTACCTAAATAAACGGACGCCGCTGGAGAGTTTGTCTTTGGTCGTACCCCACTGAATTATATATCACTGAAAAGGAAATTTCATTTCCTACAAGAAAGGTACATATATATATTTCTCACTAAGAAGCTTAGTTTTTGAGAAAATGTGAATAAAACCTAAAAATTTTAGGTTTTGGTGGTCTGGGGGGAATTTGGGGGTTTTTACAGCAAAAATTTAAAAATCTAGTATAATTTTATTTTAGGTTAGGCCTTACACATTTTTGATTCATTTCTCTGTCATGGTGGCTTTAGGGCATCAACATAGTTACATTTTCAGAAATTCGAACACGACTATAAGAGGAGGGGAGATAAAAAAAATTGGA
This sequence comes from Aspidapion aeneum, assembly GCA_963576565.1. Lineage (NCBI taxonomy): Eukaryota > Metazoa > Arthropoda > Insecta > Coleoptera > Brentidae > Aspidapion > Aspidapion aeneum. The sequence continues at coordinate 9,596,603 of OY755042.1, forward strand.
CCAAAACCTTGCTTGGCAACATCCAGATCGTTAATCTGTGACCTATTTTCAGCCAGAATACGTAGTAAAAAAAATATTTACAAAGTAAAATCGAAAAACCACTTTTTTAATTCTTGGGAGCAAAATATTATTAGCTGTCGTCCCCCATATCGACGCCCGTGCCCAAGTCTTAAGTATAATGATATTAATAATAATTCTAGAGCCTTCTCCATCTCAAGTATGGGAAAACGAGAAAAAATGAGAAAATGCCGCAGGAATAAAAATAGGGTTTCATGTTGAAAAACGTGGGAAACGGTCTGTAGAAAATTGCCTCAATTAACGCGCTCGGCATAGTAGAGTTATTTTTTCCTTCAATGACAACCTCATTTCGGTTATGTTAGTCAAAATTTATTTAATTTGCAGGGGCGAAACTAGCCGGGTCATTTTGGATGGGGAAATGGCTTGAACCCAAGGCATAATACCTAGATCTCGACCCAGATAATGTTAAAGTAAAATACGACTGCAGGAGGGAGGGAGCAGCGAGAAGGCTTAACACACCGCAATATATGAGAAAACATTGCCTTATAAAAAACTACTGGAAAAATTAAAAAAATTGTACCGTTTTTTCTTAAATTAAAATCTCTATCAAGAATTATTTTTAATATTTCACCCGGTTGTCATCTACGACTTTCTCGTGGATGCCCGCTCACGCGTCACATGATCTTAATATGAAATGTTATGACAGTCATGTGATGCGTGCGCGGGCACGCACGAGAAAGTCGCAGGTGGGAACCTTACACCCGGTTCCCACCTACGACTTTCTCGTGGGCGCCCGCTCACGCGTCACATGATCTCAATATAAAATGTTATGAGTGTCATGTGATGCGTGCGCGGGCAGGCACGAGAGAGTAGTAGGTGGGAACCTTACGCATATAGCAAAATCCACATACTGATGAGTTAACAAAGTATAAAAGGCAACTTCATAGGGGTATAGTCAACCACGGACACCGGTGTTTCGGAAAAAGGCATTTCCTTCCTCAGCGTGGCTTGCCTAATACAAAGTAGATCAAACTGACTACAAGATACAGGGTAAATCGAAAAGAATGAAAAATAGGTAAAACCTATTTTTCATTCGACGAGTGAAACGACAGCGAACCAAGAAAACTAAGTCCATGGCGGGACCAAAACATCCACCGATCTATAAGGAAGAAATACATTTTATCACAGTTCAACCAGACCATGCTATCACCGTCTCCACGATGTCGGTTCGGAACCAAAAACAATGAGTTAACAAAGTATAAAAGGCAACTTCATAGGGGTATAGTTAACCACGGACACCAGTGTTTCGGAAAAAGGCATTTCCTTCCTCAGCGTGGCTTGCCTGACACAAGGTAGATCAAACTGACTACAAGATACAAGGTAAATAAAAAAGAATGAAAAAATAGGTGAAACCAAGGAAACTATGTCCATGGCGGGACGAAGACGTTCACCGGTCTATAAGGAAGAAAGACATTTTGTCACAGTTCAACCAGACCATGCACCATCACCGTCTCCACGGTGTCGCTCCGGAACCGAAAAAAAATGAGTTAAAGTATAAAAGGCAACTTCATAGGAGTATTGTCAACCACGCATGTAGTATAATAAAATCATATAGATAGGTTTAACATTAAACAATCCCATTTATGTCACCCTCATTTCATGGTCATTAATTATAAACTATTATTATGTATCAACTGATGAAAATATTATAATAAAACCACTTTAATTTTACCGATCAACTCCGTTGCATACTTTTCAATCCTACACGGACACCGGTGTTTCGGAAAAAGGCATTTCCTTCCTCAGCGTGGCTTGCCTGACACAAGGTAGATCAAACTGACTACAAGATACAAGGTAAATAAAAAAGAATGAAAAAATAGGTGAAACCAAGGAAACTATGTCCATGGCGGGACGAAGACGTCCACCGGTCTATAAGGAAAAAAGACATTTCGTCACAGTTCAACCAGACCATGCACCATCACCGTCTGCACGGTGTCGAAACCGAAAAAAAAGAGTTAAGGTATAAAAGGCAACTTCATAGGAGTATTGTCAACCACGCATGTAGTAAAATAAAATCATATAGATAGGTTTAACATTAAACAATCCCATTTATGTCACCCTCATTTCATGGTCATTAATTATAAACTATTATTATGTATCAACTGATGAAAATATTATAATAAAATCACTTCAATTTTACCGATCAACTCCGTTGCATACATTTCAATCCTACACGGACACCGGTGTTTCGGAAAAAGGCATTTTCTTCCTCAGCGTGGTTTGCCTGACATAAGGTAGATCAAACTCAAACTAACTACAAGATACAAGGTAAATCAAAAACAATGAAAAAATAGGTGAAAAATCATTTTTATCACTTTAAATAGATTCAGTAGGTATTTTTTCTTACTAAACTTTTGCTAATATGAAAGTTTAAAGGGTCTACAGTGCTAAGTGCTACAATCCTAGGTTTAAAAGTCTACATTTTGGTTGAAGGTTTAAGTTATTTTTCCCGTGAATGCAATAGTTTTTAATATTTATATAAATGGTTCATAAATACTTGGAATATGGTTCATCCTTTTAAGGTTATAAATAAATAAAAATAATCAAATATTTTGGTTTAACAATGGTAGCCATATTTAAACCTCCAAATGTCACTAGGAAATGTCGAATAAAAACGGTCAGTGTCAGCTGTTCGCTATATTTTACATGTTAATTTTTTAGACAAGTTAGCGACGATTAAACCGATGGTCGATTGTTTTAGTGAATAAGTAATTGAAAAGGGATTCTAATATATCTTGTGCTTTTTACAGTATTTAAATATTGATACATATTTAATACGGTATGCATCTACAGATATAGTTTTAAGTTATTTATGTATTATTTAGCTTTAAATATTTTTGTATGTAAGTTTTTTTGTCAATCATGGATTATTTCTATTGTTTTTCGAACTTTAAACCACCCCTCAGGGGTGGTACTACAATTTGATACTATTTTTAACGGGAATCCTACGACTGCATTATTTTTTATTATTATATCGTTGACAAATTGTATAAACTTCAGAATATTGACAATTTGTCAACGATATAATAATAAAAAATATATTTGAACAAGAAACATTTAAGATTTTGAGACAAAATATAAATAAAAAGCTTGAAAACGATTGTAGATTGACAATCGAAACGTAGCATATTCAAATTCAATTAAAAGATAAGTGGTTTAGGTTTTACTAGGCAACTATTTATTTTTATAGAAAGCCACTGACAAATTAGTGATTTTTATTTTTCTAGGAGAAACGCAGTGGTTTTTTATAATTTTTTAAAGTAATTTTTCCTTACTAGTGGCGTAATACCCAGAAAAAGTTGTGTTTGTAAAGTCTTAAGGTCTTAGTAAATACTGGTGAATAAGTCGTCTAAGGAATGTATCTGAATATTTCACATCTCCCTAGTGCAAAGGAATCTATGTTTTAAGTTGTCGACGGTTGTTTGACAGTTCGAACATAATGGAATAATTGCCCACACTATCTTTAATTTATTTCTTTCAAATAAGTATGTTTCGTGAACGAGTTTAAATAGTAAGCTTTTAAGTGAGCCACATAATACTTTACAATGCATTTTCCAAAAAACGTTGGTCCAGATTCTACTGGGATATTTGTCAATTACTTTTGCTTTTTTGTAAAAAAATTGTTGAAATTAATGTTTTGTATATATTTTGCGAAGAATCGTCTTTAATAAGTAGAAGTTCTCTAGACAAATAAGTGCATTCTTGTAAGAATCTTTTAATATGTGGAGTATGCGTGAAAATTTGTTGCAAAAAGGGTAAAGTACTAATTTTATAAATTTTTTATTTTGAAATTTTTTGTCTTTATTAGACCTAAAAATCTGGAAATAAATAACGCCTTACTATTTTGTCATGAATCGTGTATCTTTAGTCCGCCATTGCATTTTTCCTGCTTCATGAATTTTTCTTAAAATCATTAACACCCTGTGTCTCGAAAATTAAGACGTCTAGTATATATTGAAAATCAATTTTTCTCGAAATGCACCTAAGAAGTAATCAATATTAGCGACTTTTTCAATAACACCCTGTATAGAACATGTTGGAAAAAATGACACCGCAGAAGAAAATTTGTGCCATATAAAAAACTGCTGGCAAAAATTTTATTTTTATTAAAAATTACTAAAAGGAATAAACTTCTAGCTCAGCGAGCCTAAAAGAGAGAGAGAGAGAGTATGACTTTAAAATATATGTACAAAAGGTGACCTTTAAAGAAATTTTAATATTTCCTTCTTTAGCGCTAGTTGTGGTCTCTAACATGCCAGCATCCTCTGGTGTCGAACTGGAAGTTCTGATACTCAATTCACAGAGAAGTCTTATATCTATAGTTCAACAAAACGCGCAGTATAATGTTTAAGTATACGCAATGTGTAATAATAATAGCCGTTTTCAAGCAAATAACTAGTAATTACCTCTGGTTATCCCTTGGTTGACATTTAAAATCAACTGTTTAGGCCCTTAGCCTGTTACCCCAGAAACACCGCTTGAGTAGCTTTTTTTTATAACCGGGTAGTTTGTTGTTGCTTTTTGCATTTTTTTTAAGAAGTTTAGTTTAATTTGGAAAAAAAGCTTAAATTGCTACATTGAAAAAATTTGAGGAAGCCAAGGGTTGATGAAACGGAAAAAAATTTGTCAAGACAATATAGAGGAGGCCATCTCTTTGTACAATTTTCCTTCACAATTGAGGCACACACGACAAATTCCACTCATTGCAAAAATTCACGCAAAAAGAAACAAAACAAATCATTGTGAGGTTAGAAAACCCAATAACCTTCTTCAAAAGTGTGGTAATTACCGATAATAAACGATGACGTACAAAGGGCTCATTCGTGACGTCACTCTTCAAGAAGTGGTATTTACCAAGGCCGCCTTTGGTAAATACTAGTAATTACTAGTTATTCGCTTGAAAACGGCATATATGCGAGCCGCAAGCGTAACGTTTCAACCATACGACCGACGACTAACGCAATTTGATAATTGAACTTCACATATAGTTAACGGCTTCCATGGAACGCTGCAAACTCACGGACGGTCAACATAAGAATTTTGACGTACGTAGAACATGCGCAATTGTGTTTAAGCGAGCATCTAATACATTCCGCGCCGGCGCTGATCGGGTGGCGCTGGCTGCACAAGCCACTGCAGTGTTGAGCGGAACCCATTTATTTGACGTAGGGGAAAATGGGGGAATAAGAAACAGGGGTAATAAGAAATAGTTTTTTGCTACTCTTGCATTTTGTCTTTTGTCATTTGAAATATCTAAAAAAAACTTTTAAAATTCTTCTACTACAATATTGGTAAAGGTTTAGCACTTTTGTGCTATTTTTTAAACATAGTTTTGACAAGATAACCATTTCAGATAATATTTTTTTGCCTGTAGGAAACACTATATTTTTAGTTTTAATTCTTAAATTTATTGTCAAATGTAAGATTTTCTATGTATTTTTTTAAATTTTGCTTGTCATAAACAAGTAGTTTAGAATGGTTTTTATTTATTTATTTATTTATTTATTTTAACAGTTTCTACAGCAAAAAGCCAATTACAGATACTTACATTTAAAAAAAAAGATTTTATACAATACAGATGATAAATAACAAACAAATCATATTACATAATTACTTATAGATTAACTGCTGCGCACTTTTTGATCTATAGTTTTTTTGAATTTCTTATAGCTAACATTGTCAATATCAACATCTGAAGCATACTTGTTAAATAAGTTGCATAAATTGTAGATAGGAGAGCTTTTAATAGATTTGTTCGTGGATAAGCTAAATAAAACTTATTTTTTGACTTTGAATTGATTCGATTTATGGCAAATGGAATTTGAACTATATTAGGACAATCAACATCCCCTTTGAGAATTCTATACATTGCTGTTAAAAAAATTTTAGTTCTTCTTTGGTTTAGAGATAATCTATCAAACATTCTTAATAAGATGTTGTTGTCACAACCTTTTTGTGGATAAATCCCAAACTTTCTAAAGTGCATGGCTTTCAAAAATTTTCGCTGAACTCCCTCAATCATACCAATCCAAATGTCATATTGGGGGGGACCAGATAACACTTCCATATTCCAGTATTGGTAATACCAGACTGTCAAATAAGTATATGCTTACGTCTATGTTAAAACTATTAGTATTTCTACAAATAAACCCAGAAACTTTCTGGGCACTCCTAATTTTAGAAATAATATGTGATGAAAATGAAAGATTAGCATCAAAGGTTACACCTAGGTCTTTTTGTTCAAATACACGCTCTAGGTTCTCATTATTTATTGTATAATCAAATTCGATTAAGTCTTGTTACGACGTTTTGACTATCGTGGGGTAATAAAAAACATAGTAATGTGGCAATAAGAAATATATTCTTTTTTGTTGCGGATTGATTTGAGTACTTAGTGAAGTTGCCTTCAAAAATGACAAAAGTGATATAAAGCTTTAGAAATGGCAAGTTGCAAAGATATTAAATGGTATTTAAGTAACACAAGTGTCCCATTTTTAATGGTATTGACTGAGGAACTCACTGATTAACAGGCAAAATTATTATACATAGCTTTATTTAGCCGAGACGCCTATTTTTTCCTCTGCAAAATACTTGGAAGTGATTCCGAACAGAGTGCGCAGGCGTAGACATGATTCGACTATTGGACTGACTAAAGCAAGAATATGCTTTGTAGAACAATTTTTTCATTAACTTCTAAACACATTTTTTAGGCTACAGAAAAAAAATTGCCCGTTAATAATTCTTTAATGGAATTTTTTTCATCTCGTAATTTATAATTTTGAGATAATTTGAGAGTTAGTACCTGCTTTTTTTCTGTTCTGCCCAAAAAATGTGTTTAAAGTCAGTACGAAGCTCAAAAGATTCCTGCGCCCGCGCATTCTGTTAGGAAAGAAAAATTAGAGATGACAAAACGGTTTCTGAATAGGAGGATTTTGAATCAGTACCTCGGTAGTAGAGACCCTGTACGTATGACATATTTTCAAAATATGTCATACATACAGGGTCATACATACAGGGTCTCTACTCGGTAGTACAGTTGGAACAGCGTTTACCTGGTTAGCTGAAGGTCGCTGGTTAAAATCCAGCCTGAGGTAAAATCTTTTCATTATCTTATTATTCTTATTTATTCCTTGCCCTTATGCCACTAAATTCTCCTCGTTATATAATTTATACCTAGGGCGCTAAAACTAACATTTTCAATTAAATTTAGTTTGGCTTTATATTAAATTATTACCCCAACAAGATGCAATTACTTAACGGCTCTAATTGCCTTAATTAAGAGATTTTCTTCTTAAAGTCAAATTAAAAAAAACGAAAATTAAGTTAATAATTATTTACAAAATGAGCGTTACACAACAGGAACGATCCAATGGAAAGAGACTGGGTCTATTGATAAAAATTAAAATCAAAATAGCGAATGTTGTAGCAATATAAAAAAGCCGGTACTTGCCAAAAATGTTCGAGATATTTTTAAGGAATGGGTCTGTTCGCCATTGGTAAATAATGCTAATTTTATTTGGGAAGGCTAATTTTCAGTTGGAGGGCTTCCTCCCTGCGCTATTTTTACATTTAAAGACGTCTCTACTGGCAACCATAATTTTTAAATGAGAAACGATGAATCACTGAATTGTTCTTTTACAGAATTTTTCAGGCAAATTATTCTGTTTGCAATTTTTGGCCAACCCGTTTAGGAAAATAATCCTATTAAAAACACCTTGCGACGGAGGCAGATATAATCTGCTCAGTCTAGTAAAAATTCTGAGCGCTTTATTTTTGTGCAACTCAAGAGGTAAATAAAGTAAAACGAAGAAGCAAAACAAACAATTCCTTAAAAGTAAAGGTAGCTGGGAGACCCTGCGTTTCTAACTCAGTGGGCTTCAATGAGGCAAATAATATGCACGGATATAAGATGTAATAATGATGCGGATGCCTAAATAACAAAGATGAAACATGGTGTTTATTGAAGAGATATCAACTGTTAATTTCAGGTTCAGTTAGAGATACTTTGGAATTAAAAGGCAAATAAATTGACGAATTCCAATCCCTTTATGCCTAGGGCATACTAATCAACAAAAAAGATTAGCACCGAAATAGCAAATAATTAAGACTAATTCAAACACCTGTAGAGGCGCAAAGGAGACTCTCGGCAGCCTAACACAATTAAAAGACGTGACGTCCAGTCCATTTAATTGTCGGATATTCTCTTCTCCATTTTGTAAACAAAAGGTGCAGCGAGGAAGCGGATTGTGTATAAAATGGCTTTATTAGCAGGTCCACTTGCTAGGTCTAAGGCCTTTGTTCTACTTATAATCTCGAAATTGTCTATATTCCTCTTTAATATTTTCTCAAAATTTTGTATAGGCCAGTCATCAAAGCTTAAAAAAGACCCCTAGGTTGCAAAATGTGGTATACTTAGTCGCGATTTTTACATGCGCTGTTTACATTGGCATCCTAAATATGTTTTTAGTTTCGAGCTTGGGGAGGGTGTGGTTTCCCCCCCATCATCTTGGTGTGCACAAAAATATATATTTTTTTAAATTACTTGGTTCCGTTTCCAAGCCCCCCTCACTTGCGCACTTTGATAGAGGCACAAAAGAGAAGAAAATAGGTATACACTGCTAGACGGAAACTTATATTAATTACATTGCTTAACGTGTATTAGTGCAAATTGTGTTTACACCCGTAGGTGTACTAAGTGCACTGCCAGGTGGGCTGTGCCAAGTGGGCCTAAATTCTGCTAAAGTGACGCACCGTGCCGTCGGTAAATAAACATTAATAGCTATGCACCTACATAATTTATCAAAAATTCCCTGAACATGCATAGTTAAGTACACCAGTTCTTCTAAAAACTATTCTGCATTAGTTTGTTGTCTTCATAGGCGGATTTAGGGGGGGGGGGGAGTTAAATATTAATATCGTGGGTCAAAAAAAACGGACAACATATTTTTCGATATTTTTCGAACTAAAACAAACTGCACTTTGTCAGGGAATATTTTTTTTCCATTCCAGATGACGAACAGAATAAAACTAAGCACTTCAAAAATACACGTTAACACTTATTTTGTGAATTTTTTCACTTCGAACCCGTGGTTTAAAGCTCTATTTCCAGCACTCACAACAAAGTACGAATCAATAAAATAGGTTTAGTGGTTCTCAGAAAATTGTGTTTTACCAAATACATTTTATCGGTATTTTTTGGCCCATCCGAACTCACCATATTTGCAAAAACGTAATAATTTAGTTTTGTTTTGCCCCTTCCCCCCGATTTTTAGGGCCTAGATCCGCCACTGGCTGTAGTCATTAATGATTGGGAAATCAGCCATTTCTGTACAGGCCAAAGCCGATTTATGATATTAGTCATTAGTCACATTTGTCTATGCTAGTGGCTTGGGGACCTTCGCACCCCCTGCTTACATCTCGGCGGTGCCTAACATCTGGTACCCACCTACGACTTTCTCATGGGTGCCCGCTCACGCGTTACATGATCTCAATATAAAATGTTATGACAGTCATGTGACGCATGCGCGGGCAGACACGACAAAGTCCTATGTGGGCACCGGGCTTAAGCTCTAGGGCACCCACCAAAGACGTATATATGGGGGGGGCCTGGGGGGCCGAACCCCCGAAGCTAAGATGTTTTTAGATATTTTTCACACATTTCATGAATAGAAACATAAAATAACATAAAATACGGCCTCATGGGGTCTCGAGCCTCCCCCGAAACTGTCTCGGGCCCCCTTGAAACTTTTTTCTATATACGCCACTGGCACCCACATATTCGACCCACATGACCCTTCTCTAGATATCAATCAATTTAAAGAAGTAAATTTATAAAAATATCAAATTCTACCTATCTAATCGTAAGTAAATCTTTTATTTAAAAATTGTCTGGAATAAGAAATCAAATCCTTATTTGAAGCATATTTTTTTATACATTTTGATTTACCAATCTAAATAAAATCCTTTTTATCTGGGTATAATTTATTAATAAAAAATATGTTTTAGTATAGAAACCTTATTGTAACAAGTTGAATAAAAAAAATTATGACACTGATATAAACTCTATCAGGGCTATCAAAACGGACGGGCCACGATCCTCCACTTTGTTGACGTCACATCCGGGGCTGATTTTTTTTGATGGCCACGTTACGACACAATTTATTGTCATTAAAATATTGAAGTTGGAATGACGGTTCATAAATATTTGATTTTTGTTTAAATAAAGCCGGTTTTGAGATTGTTTTTACTATATTCTTTTAGAACAATTTTTTTTAAATCTATAGTAATCCTTAATTTTTCAAAGCCGCTTCATTAGCTCACACAAAAATTAAGTTTAAAGCAGAAGCGAATGTGACAATCACAGATGACAAAGTCAAATACATGTCAAATATAACAGTTGGCATGTGGTATATGGCGGGTAATTTGAATTCAAAATAAGGAATGCTAAATTTTGAAGATTTTAACCTTTTAATCATGTTGCTTCCTTACAAAACTTTGGTGGAATATCGGGAGGGTGTCTGAGAATATTTCACTGAAATTTCGCGGAAATCTGTAGCGCCATTTTGAAAATATCATAAAAAAACTTCTGACCTCCCATAAGACCCAATGTAAAATTCAGCCCCCGGAGAACAGCTGATTTTTTCAGGGTCGTGGCCTCTATTTTTATGTTGGCCTTGACTCTATATCATAATTTTTGAGATAACTTTTTGCCTGTTTTCAGCTGCTTACCATAACAAATAGCATAGGCCAACGAAAAAAAGGTGTAAAAAGTTGTTTTAAAAATAATGATATAAACTGTACCTATGTATGTTTTATTACATTTATATTAAAGACCTAATTTAAATTAAATAATCACTAACAATAACCTGATTGGGGTTTCAATTGACATTTGCCGGATATGCAATCTAAATTGGGTCCACAAGTAAATGTTGTGCTGAAGGGTGCTTGATAACATACATCGCCAACGCCTAAAATAATAAAGTTAAAGTTACTTCAAATAATAAACTACAGTTAGGTTAATGAATGAAGTACATTAAAGAACTTTATAATAATGTACACTCAGAATTTTAGCTTAAATGTAGGCCAGCAATTCTTGGCGATAAAAGTCTGGAAACGCTTTTCACATATTTTGCGATTTATGCGCGGGTTGTACTGTCAAATTGACCCCGAAAAGGTAGGTCTAATTGAATTTAGAAGTCAATTTTTATTTTGTGTGCAAGTGTAAATTTTGCCAACCAACAAATAATATTAGTTTAAAATATAATGGCCCATTTATACACCCAGGATGGGGATGGGAAAATTCGCCGCGGCCGATTCGCCGCAGCCGATACTAACCCCAAATACCTAGTTGGAAAAGTTCCAAAAAAGTTATGATCAAATAAATAAACAAATATATTATATGAAGTCAAGCTAAATAAAACTGTTTAAACAATTGCCAATGGTAACATCATAAAATAAAAAATCTCGCGTCGAATCGGCCACGGCGAATCGGCTGCGGCAAATCGGCCGCGGCGAATTGTCCCCTACATCCTAGGATAATAATGAACTTTAGACGTAAATCATAAGAGGTTTCGAACAAAATTTATTAAAGTTATTTTAAAACATTTTCAATTGTTTTAATAATTTTAAGTTTTTATTAATTTTAATTTATCTAAACTTTTTTAAAAAATCTCAAATATTTGAAAATTAAAAAAAAATCAATCTCACATAATTATAAATTTCAAAATTTTATAAAATTATCAATATATTGCTTTTTGTGAAAAAATTAAAAGAGGATCTATGTAGTAAGCTAACCTGTTAACTTTTTACATGGAACATTTCTAAAAATTTACATCATTATGATTTTTCCATAAGTCAAAAATTTTCTTTGTATAATTTCCCTTTTTTCTTTGACTGCTTTTTTGCTTTGAGATTTTTTTCCTTTGCGAATATGTTCTTATTGCTTTTTTTCTGTCCGCTTATTTAGGGTCCCGGCTTTACTTTTATACCTCCTCCCCCCCCAGGATTTTGTTCCAGAACCGCCGTTGACGGGAGCCCTTATTTGGTTGGGCAGAATTTCAAAAGTTGTGTTGATTTTGATCTGAGTGCCTCCCCAAGTTAGCGCGCCGTAGCCATCTTTTCTTGAAACATTTCAGCCGATATTTGACCTACCTAAAACTCTACTTCGGAATGAGCTACGAATCTCAAACTTTGCACAGTCGTAGATCTCAACGGAGTTAACAACCCCTCCAAGTTTCATGGAATTCCATATAATAGTAAAGTAGTTACGAAATTTCAAAAACGTCGAAATTGCCACTCACTCATGCTACAAAGCTGAAATTTGGCAGACTGATAAAAATTATGACCAAACCCCTGGAAAAAATCAAAAAACCCCAAAATTTTAATTTACTCCCTCCCCTATACATTTAAAGTTATGTAAAAGTAGCATCGCCCACTTCCAGAAATGCTAGAGAGTTGAGCTTTGGCAGACTGATAGGAACTATAATAAAACTATAGGAAAAAATCAAAAAACCCCAAAATTGTAATTTACTCCCCTCCACTACACATTTAAAATTAAGTAAAAGTAGCATTGCCCACTTCCAGAAATGCTAGAGAGTTGAGCTTTGGCAGACTGATAGGAACTATGATAAAACTATAGGAAAAAATTAAAACACCCCGAAATTCTAATTTACTTCCCTCCCCTATAAATGTAAAGTTAAGTAAAAGTCACATTGCCTACTTCAAGACATGCTAGAGAGCTGAGCTTTGGAAGACCGATAGTAACTATGATAAAACTTTATGAAAAAATTTAATTTACTTCCCTCTCCTATAAATGTAAATTTATATAAAACTAACATTGCCCACTTCCAGAAACGCTAGAGAGCTGAGTATTGGAATGCTGATAGAAATTATGATAGAACCATGGGAAAAAAATTTCAATATTTTCATTTACTCTCCTTTCCTATAAATGTAAAGTTATGTAAAAGTAACATTACCCACATCCAGAAACGCTAGAGAGCTGAGCATTGGAAGACTGATAGGAACTATGGTAAAACTATAGGACAAAATTCAAAAACACGACAATTTGAATTTATTTCCCTCCCCTATACATGTAAAGTTATGTAAAAGTAACATTCTGCACTTTCAGAAACGCTCGAGAGCTGAGCTTTGGAAGGCTGATAGAAACTACGATAAAACCATGGAAAAAAATTAAAAAGCCTCAAAAATTTAAGTAAGGCATTGCAAAAGTTTTGAACAATATTCCGCATATTTTACTACTTTAAAAATTAAGTATTATCCAATTCCTTTAAAAAAGAAGTGAAATCATAACAAAAACATTTCATGTAAAAAAAAGCCAAGTACGCGAAAATGGCATTCCGTAAAAAGAATTGAGATAAAATTAAAGCCAAGTTCTCCAATACAAATTTCAAAATGAAAGGGTCTTACTAGTTTGGAAATATTTTTCTAAACTTGGCTATTTCAGCTCTCTAGCGTTTCTGAAACTGGACAGTATTACTTTTACATAACTTTACATGTATAGGGCAGGGAAATAAATTAAAATTTTAGTCTTTTAAACATTTTTTCCGATGGTTTTATCATAGTTTCTATCAGCCTTTCAAAGCTCAGCTCTCTAGCGTTTCTGGAAGTGGGCAATGTTACTTTTATATAAATTTACATCTATAGGAGAGGGTAGCAAATTAAAATGTTGGTGTTTTTAAATTTTTTCCTATAGTTTTGTCATAGTGTCTTTCAGTCTTAAAAAGCTCAGCTCTTTAGCGTTTCTGGAAGTGGGCAGTATTACTTTTACATACCTTTACATTTATAGGGGAGGGAAGTAAATTAGAATGTTGGGGTGTTTTTATTTATTCTATACCTTTATACTATCGGCCTTCCAAAGCTCAGCTCTCTAGCGTGTCTGGAAGTAGGCAATGTTACTTTTACATAATTTTACAGTTATAGGGGAGGGAAGTAAATTAGAATATTAGGGTTTTTTGATTTTTTTCAGGGCTTTGGTAATAACTTCTATTAGTTTGCCAGATTTCAGCTCTGTAGCATGTCTGGAAGTACAGTAGAATTTTGATGATCTATGAGTGGCAATTTCGACGTTTTTTGAAACTACTTTACTACTTTATGGAAGTCCATGAAACCTGTAATGAAGATCTGCGACTGTGCAAAGTTTGAGATTTGTAGCTCATTCCGAAGTAGAGTTTTAGAGAGGTCAAATATTGGCTGAAATGTTTCATGAAAAGATGGTACGGCGCGGCAGCGCGAACTTGGCGAGGCACTGCCGTGCCCTCAGATATCGTTACTCTTTTTTTATAAATTGGAATGATAAAACTTACTTGGTTTTACACATCTTCCACAACATCCACATAATCCGCCTTTAACCAAAATTTCTTTAGTTTTGCATGGTTCTATAATCCCACACAGGGTGGCAGCACAAGTCCATTCAAAGCACTCGGTTTCTGCATCAGATGCAGTAATTGTAAAAGGCAATATTGTTATAAAAACCGAAAATATTAAAAAATATTTTGTATAATTCGTTATTTTATGTTTCGTTTGCATTGTAACTTTAAATTTTAACGGCAACAGAAATTAAAAAAAAAAGTACTTAAATGAATAAATTTTCACTTAACGGAAACGTTTTTATAATTGCCAGAATAACAATAACAAGTATTAATTAAGTATTAATACAAAGGGTGTCCCAAAATAGCAACGCCACGCATGCTTTTGAGATTTAAAACCGTAAAACCGACACGGGGTAACCACAAAAAAATGTGGCACGATTGCGGATTTCTTTTGAATGCGAAGGATTGCGGCGGATTGCGTAGGATTGCGCGAGATTTGGGTGACCAGATTGCGGAAAGAAGATTTTTAAAAAACCATAAGAAGTCGATGTGATTGCAAGGGATTACAGACGACTGCGGGGGACTGTAGGAGAGGTTCCACTTTTTTTTCTCTTTTTAGACTAGTTCAGTCGGAAGAAGTAGTAGTAGTAGTAGTAAACATGCTTTATTATCAAAGGAAAATTACACCTTATTGACAAAGCAAACTTCTTAATCTAAGACTGACCTAATTAACTAATAATTTTTGTTCAAATAATAATGTCAAATTTGCAAGAAACAAATAATTAAAATAGTTCAAAAGCAATCATATAAACAAACAAATAAAATAAACAAAACATATAAATTACTTAAAAAATGTTTAAAAAAGTAAAATATTTAAAACAATTGTTTATATATAAAATAAAAAATGTAAAATAAAACTATGCCTAAATAAAATAGAACAAATCAAAATAAAGGTAGACATAACAAATTAATAAAAGTAGAAGCTTATAAAGAAGTTATATGCATAAAAATAAGTTATTATACTTAGATGCATTCTATAATGTAGATTTAAACAATGTTAAAAAATAATAAGAAAAAATACAAAACACAAGAATACACAAAAAACTAAATTAAAATAAAAATAAAAATAAAGTTGGTTGATCGACAGGGATATCCGCAAACCGCATGTCTTTAAAACCACTTAAATAGGATAAAATACCGTTAAAAAAACTATACATTCTTCACAAAATTTAAAACTGGAAGTTGAGGAATTCCTCCACTGTGTAGAATGCTTCATGGAGCAAAATCGTTTTAAGTTTCTTTCGAAACTTGGAAACAGCTAAAAATTTTTTAAGGGTTGCAGGTACATGATTATAAAGTTTAATACCTTGATAGATAATAGATTTTTGAACAAAAGTTGAATGTGGTATGGGAAGTGGTAGTTGATTTCTTTGTCTAGTTGTATAACGACTTTGGTTATCGAGAGTTAATTGAGGAGCGAGAGTCTTATGAATAAGGCTGACCGATTCCAAGATGAAAAGCGGAAGCGTTAGAATTTTAAAATGTATGAATAGTGGTTTGCAATGATCTCTCGGAGAAGAACCAGAAATGAATCGGACAGCACGTTTTTGTAGTTTAAACACGGATTCGAAGAGATACTGACTACAACAGCCCCAGAATGGTAGTCCATAAGATAAGTGAGATTAAGAGAGTTTAGTTGAGATGTGAATTGAAAAGAATTTTCGATCTTTTTACCAGGCTTTGTATTCTATATTGTTTATTCGATCGTTTGCTTCGTTTGATTTCTTGTACTTTCAATATAATTTGTAATCACAAAGGTTAGTGTTAGCGCCCTAGGTTTAAACTATATAACGAAGAGAATTTAGTGGCATAGGGGCAAGGAATAAATAAGAAAAATATGATAACAAAAAGATTTTACCTCAGGCTGGATTTGAACCAGCGATCTTCCGCTAACCAGGTAAAAGCTCATCCAACTGAGCTACCGAGGCACTGATTCAAAATCCGTCTATTCGGAAACCATTTCGTTATCTTTAATTTTTCTTTATTCTCGCTATGGGAGGATTGATGCATTATTCAAGTGCCTTTTTACTATTCCTCTAAAATCACAAATCTGTGTCAAGCAGTTCTGATAGCATTTGTGTTCTGTTCAGCACCTTGAAGATTATTGGAAAAACAACCGCTAAAAGTGTAATACACTATTAAGAAAATTATAAAATTTTGACTTTTTATTTACAATTTATTTAAATCTAATTTTTTTCGGATTTTTTTTCTGCAAACATATGAATGTAGTTTTGTACATATAATCTGCTTAAAAGGTTAAAAATACGTACAGCAGATTTTCATAAAACTAAGTTTAAGGTCTAACCATTGGAGAAAAACAGACAAATTTAAATATCTCAAAAACTAATAACTTTTACATAATGCGTATTAGAGTTCAATTTACACCTTACCATCTCTCCTATCAAATCCTTAAAATAATGTATCGAATTGTCAGTAATCCTGTAAATTAATTAGCCATATTGAGCGAATATAACTTTTATTGCAAAATAAAAACTTTTTTTTTGTTGGGACACCTTTTACTTTATTTAATTTGTTTATTATATTATTAAAGGAAAAAGGCTTATACATACATGCTTAAGCATTAACAGTTTAAACGCTTTAACATTGAAATGTGTGAAATAAGTCATAAAATTAATAGACGTATGTTGGTAAAGTTCGTCCACTGAAAATTGCCACATATAACCTGCCATAAAAGTGGTATGCGCTGCTTTAATCATAATAATTCAACATTTTAGTTTATTTAAACACGACTAGGCATTCTAATGTTTTTAAGTACAATTATCGAACGAACCTAATCTGGTGGTACGTGACTAATCCCTTCTTTTAAGGCTTAACATAGGTTACAGACAAGTACTACCTGTAGCCTTGAACAATGGGTTTCACACTTCAGATTTTATAACAGTTTATTATATTGGGGCACCGGCTGGCGTAACTAGCTATCAGACCTGTACAGAGCCCAGGGCGGCCAGACTAGTGTGACCATAATTTTTAACAGCAAAAAGAGTATATCTTTTTCAGGGACAAATCTTTTTTAAGTTTGGTTGAATAGGTTTGTAAACTAAAACTTTATGTACCCCAGGAATTTTTTTAAAGAAAAGTGGACTAAAAATAATACCGAAAATGATTATACATTTTCCCTAGTAACAAATACAAAATTTTGTTGTTATTGTCTTATATTTGGCGCTATTAAAGTAATATTTAATTCTAGAACCACGCTGTATTAAAATTTGAAGATAATAAGCTTTAAAAGATTGGTTGAAGAAAATTATTAATATTGACAAAGCCTGTCTCACAGAGGTTGATAATGATGAATAAAACTGGAAAAAATAGTAATCTTTTTGTCAAAATTCTGTATTATAAGACAATACTTTAAATTAACTGTAACGTCCTTGTCTTCAGTAAAAATATTTTCAAGCTGATCAATGACCCCGCACTCACCCGTAGCTTGGATAGTTTCGAACATCGAAGAACTGTAGGCGATCTAACTCTCTTCTACAGGTATTATCACGGAAAATACTCTGAAGAGTTGGCACGTATGATCCCCCTGGGAGTAGTACCTACTAGGCGAACACGTCAAACAGACGGTAACCATCAATTTACTGTCAAAATAGAGGCACCAAGTACCTCATTATATCAGAATTCATATCTCTGGAGAACAGCATCGCTGTGGAATAAACTCCCTGCGACAGTTTTCCCTGCACGTTACAACCTGAACCGTTTCAAAACCAACATACACCAACATTTCCTCGCTTCTCGAGCTAGTATTTAATTATGTGGGGGATTCCTTACAGTATTTCAATGCATCTATTTTTCACATTTATATATGATATACGTACAGATTTTCTTTTAAATATTTTATTAAAAGCTTTTATAAAGAAACGAAGTGGGATCTATGGGTAGAATCTTCAAAGGCACGCCTAACATAGAAGCTACATAGAGGTTTTGCAGCTTAAAGAAAAACAGATAGCTAAAAGTTAATTGTTGATATTATTACTTCAAAATTTTAATTTACTTCCCCACCCTATAAATGTAAATTTATATTAAAGTAACATTGCCCACTTCCAGAAACGCTAGAGAACTGAGCTTTGGAAGGCTGAAACTATGATAAAACCATGGGAAAAAATTTAAAAACCGCAAAATTTTCATTTACTCTCCTCCCCTATAAATGTAAAGAAACGCTAGAAAGCCGAGCATTGGAAGACTGATAGGAACTATGTTAAAATTATAGAAAAACACGTAGAGTTATGTAAAAGTAACATTGTCCACTTTGAGAAACGCTAGAGAGCTGAGCATTGGAAGGCTGATAGGAACTATGGTAAAACCATGGGAAAAAATTAATAAACCTGAAAATTTTAAGTAAGGCATTGGAAAAGTTTTTAACAATATTCCGCATATTTTACTATTTTAAAAATTAAATATTATCGAATTCCTTTAAAAAAGAAGTGAAATCATAACAAAAACATTTCATGTAAAAAAAAGCCAAGTACACGAAAATGGCATTCCGTAAAAAGAATTGAGATAAAAGTAAAGCCAAGTTCCCTAATACAAATTTCAAAATGAAAGGTTCTTACTAGTTTGGAAATGTTTTTCACTTTGCTATTATATATTACGGCTGTAAATGCTTTTAGGCACAGTGCTAAATTGAACATAAAGAAGTTTGGCAGTAATAGCAAAGTCAAAGTCAAGTTTTTGAATTTTTTTAAATTGCGCTATTTTGATTATTATGATGATTCATATGCAAGTGGGCCTTGCAGCCCTTCAGCGCTATATAGAACACAAAAACGTACTAGATAAAAAATTTACTATGCATACGTTACCTTAATTATTAGACTTTGCCAATGTTCCACAAACTGTTTAAAAAATTAATAGATGTGAATTGGCCAAACAGTAAAAGTAGGTCTGTTCAAAAACAAAAAAAGCTATACATATTTTTATCGGACTTCGCTTATATTTCTCTTTGATTCAAGTTTTTTTATGACAATTTGTATTTTTCGGGTATTTGACCATTAAGGTGCAGTATTATTTTTAAAATTTCTTTTAAAAAAATAATAGATTAACACAGGACATCAATGTGCAGCGCGATCTCTAATCAAACGCACTTTTATCACAAACCCTCAAAATTTTTATTTAGTGGATCATTTTTCCCGCACTTACCTTAATAGAGAATCCTTTTAAGAACAATAATCTATAAGCATTTTAACAAGAAAAATTACCAAACAAACTTTGATGAGGTCGGTTAATATCTATACACTGTGCATCACAAAAGAATATCCGGGAAACTGGCAACGGGAATATAATTCACTTAACCCCCAAATTTTACTACCAAGAGGATTCAGCTAGGTTAGCTCTTGATTTCGAGATATTCGGAATTTAAGACCAAAGAGCGGCCTACCATTTTTCCAGTATAACTAGTACAGTAGGCTTTTCTCGGAAAAGTATATAGAAAACTTATTTAAAGCCTACAAAATTCTCGTTAAAACAAAGTATTGTGCGATGGATTTGGTCAAGAAATAAAATATATATGGAATAATAAACATTATTTTGCGTATATCTCCAAATCCAAGCAGTTCTGTAGAATTGTATTCTTTAAATTGTACATAAAAATATTTTTTTTTAAACTGAATTGCACGGATAATACCTCATTTGAAAGATAATTTCATTCTCTTCCAAAAATATTTTCACACGTTTTGTCGTATAAATGTTGGTTTCTGCGAAAAAAGAAAAAAGCAAATGACACATTTGTTATTTTTGAAATTCCAGCTATACTACCTAACTTTGATAAATGCTTTCGGTCGTGGAATCCGGTACTGAACACTAATACATTTCTGGCGGAAATTCCTCGTATATAATTTTTTTATTAAATTTTGTCGCACATTGTTATCATTGCTCAAATAGACTAATATTTAATTAATTGCAATTTTTATATCGCAAACTTTCCGACATGTGGTTCCAAAACAGCAAGCGGTGCCTTCTTCACAGACCGCTGGCGGGGGAACATCATTATAGAGTCCAGACTGGCATTCTGCATTTTCGGCTAAAAATAAGTATGATACTATTTAGTGACTACTATTTAAAAGCCTGTGAAAAGTGTAGAAATCAACACGTCTCTAGCCAAAATTTGTCAAAATCGAAGTATTTTCACTCGGTTTAAACTTTTTACTTTTTAATTATCATAAGCTTTTTGTGATGTAGGGCGGATCTAGAAATTACATTTTGGAGGGGGGGATTGAGAGTAGAATGGAACAATTCGCCGACTCGATTACACTGATAAAAAAAATATTTCAGTTAAATAAAATCGGTTTTGATTCAAAGAGATATTTGTTTAAATAGATATATGTAGTTATTTTTTGATTTTTTTTTACTGACATTAAAAAAAAATATCTGTGTCTATTGTATACTTAGTATATTAGATATACCAACTGTTTTTTGTTTCTTAACATTAAATCAAGTAAGTCAAAATTTGTGAAACTTGTATGTATTATTTACAGTAACAAATTAAGTTCTTCAATTAGCTTAATGCTCGTTGAGTTAAATAAATATGTCAACCGCACCATTTATTTGACTTTTTAAACACATTTTTATCAGTATACGGTCGCTGATTTTGATTTTTAAAGTAGACTTGAAATAACTAAAATGGAGAGATCAAAATGGCGAAATTTTCGATTTATGAACCGACATATATTAAATTTGGCACTCTGGGGTGTGTAAGGCCGCTAAATTTGACAAATTAAATTAAATTTGAAGCAAAATTAAATTGGCAGAGATTTCCATTATTTATATCGGTTTATATGAATGAAAATGTCGACTATTTTGGATCCGCCAATTTGATTTTTTAACGGTTTAATGCAAAAATTATGTTCAAGTTTTAAATTTAATACATATCGGTTAATAAATAAAAAAGTCCGCTACGTACGTGGTTTCTCTAACCGAAACCCAGTCAAACTTTTTCTCAAGCTCCATCGACTGGAATATCGCGCCATTTTTTTGCGCGTTTGCTAAAGCCATTAATACAAGGAATGTTATCAAGCTTTGCTGAAAAGATCTACCAATTTTCTTTAACTTAGAGAGTTGAAGCCAATAATTAGTAGGAAGCAATATTTTTTTTAAAATTTTTTGTCCAGATTTTAAATTCAAATCTTGCCCTAAAAATGATGGAGCCATGAAACTGAAAGTTACCCTTTATAAAAATATGAAGTTTCTAGATTTGTAAACAAACTTTTTTGGAACAAGACCAAAATTTTTACCGAAAAAAGTTTTTGTATTAGCAAAAATTGTAAACTGAACCTGTCAGACTTTAAACTATTATGTATCACTAAAAACTAGTAAGATATGTGTGAGTTGCGTTTTTTATAAGGAGTTTTTGTTGCAATCGTCATTTTTTTGGTTCCTTCTATAACCGAGGGGTGGCTCGAACTCCAATGTTTGTACAATTTTTTTTCCCATAAATGATTGAAATACACATTAGCTGAAAAAGAATTTATCCTTTTACTTAAGCTTTATACAAGGTGACAATTTGAAAAGGATCCACCTGGATTTTCTCGAATATTATCAGGAAATTAAAAAAAAGCCGAAACACGTCGATTTTGTTTGCAAGGGGGACACTGTTTGGCTATCTTGAAATTTTTATAGCACGAACCCGCTTCGCTTTACTCTTTATCAAAAAATTTATTCTATACTTCGTCATAGCCAATAAAATTTCCTTTCAAACGATGTATAACAAAGTGGAAGTTATTTTATATTTACCGCTCCAGTGGTGTTCTTAATTTAAAGAAATTATTAAGATCAATCCAAACTAATCAATTTTGTATCTTATTAGCTTTTCGGTGGATAATAAAGAGCGGCGGATAAAAGGTCGAAATTACAAAAGGTCGAAAGTACAAAAGGTCGAAAAAATAAGGTCGAAAGTACAAAAGGTCGAAATTACAAAAGGTCGAAAGTACAAAAGATCAAAAAACAAAAGGTCAAAAGTTCAAAAGGTCGAAAGTATGAGTACCTAATTATGATTATGCCCCCCCCCAAACCGTTGCATAAGATTCACCACTTTATTTTTAGTTCCATATACTTAAAAAAATAACCAAAAATACCTGTGTCAAAGTTACTACCGTTACTTTCTGCGCAAAAAATATTGCTTAGGGGGGGCCATGGCCCCTATGTCCCCTCCCCTTATAACCACCGGTGTTTTTTTGCTTTAAAGAACTTATTTAGATAAATCAAAATATCTAATCTAAGCAAAAAACAGTTTATTTTAATTTGGAAACATTTTATTTCAGTAGGTATAAATTACGAACCTTTTTGAAGTATTTATCATAACATTGACCTCACTTTGTAATATATCATTTAAAAAGAAATTGTCTTATCCCCAATAAAGAATTAAGGCACATTTTTTCTGAAAATCTCAGTTAGAAAAGATATTTAAATATGCAAGAGAAACTGATTATTTCAGATATTTTTGAAAATATGTTTATATTAGTACGCCCCTGAAGCCTTAAATATGGCAACAACCCGACATTTTATTAAAGTTTTTAAACGAAAATGTTATGTTCTACAATAAAGTATACTACATATTTTTTCCTAAAAAGTGTAGTTTTTGAGAAAATTTTGAAAAACCTATAATAAACATGTTTTTCTAAATAATCCCAATTTACGTACGCCACTGAAGAGCTACTTGCTTTTCCTAACCTTATTGACCAATACATTGTTGGAAAGGGAATTTTATTTTCCACAAAAAACTGTTCTTTGCAATTTTTGATAAAAAGGTTAGTTTTCGAGAAAATTGCATAAAACTGTAAAAAAACAGGTTTTTGGGGGTTTGGGGGGGATTTTCTCTGTCCATGTCGATTTTTCGAGTTGGCAACAGAGATATTCGGATTTAGCGGAGTCAAATCAGGAGAAAATGGTCTGTTGCCAAAAAGTAATATGATTTGCTTCTAGACCGAAAACGGAAAGCCTTTTAAAATAATATGCTCTGACTAGTATATCTAAGTACCTATTAAAAAACTTACGAATTACGGGTTTGCAGGCTTTGCAACACCCACATGATGAGGAATCTGCAATCACCTGACCCTGAGGACAGAACTGGGGCGGTTCCTCACACATTACATTATCACAGTAACCCTCCCCACAAAGTTCCATGCCATTTGTTAATTTGGATAAAAATATAGATAAAAGATAAACAGATAAAACAACTTTTGTTAAACTATGCATTTTGTTTAAAAAACCTCAATGTACCTAACTACTAATATTCAAATTTCATTTAAAAGTTATTAAAGCTGGTTAGAAATAAAATTATTTGTACTTATTTAATGCGAAAAAATAGTGCAGTGTCGGGTATAAAAATATCAAAGATATTACACTGTAAATAAGGTAACTAGTTTTTGATATTACTTAAATAAGAAATCAAGTGAATCATAAACTGCTTTGGAATGTAACCCGACATGTACCTAACCCATAAAATAAGATACCGCTAAAACAATATTTGTATGTTCCAGGCTTATAGCATTATCAGTCGCTTTATAATACGCCTAAACTTTTGTCATGCCACTAGACGTATGGTAATAGGTACCACCTTTATAAATAAGAATATCATCATTTGACTGATAATTTGCATTTATAGCTTATTATAATGTGTCGCTTGTTCCTCTTATAGCTTAAATGGACAGCAAGGTAAATGTTATGAACCAAACTAATTTTTTTAAATCAAATTGTGAACAAACCAGCACAACTGACCAAATTGTATTTGTAAAGTCTGCAAGAATCCACTTATTTTTTGAGTTCGATGGCACCAATTGGTCGAATGAAGTCAGCATCGATAAATATCAAATTTGTCAAATAATGATATGATATAAGAAAAAATAGAAGAACGACGCCACATGATCTCAACTTGGGAAAATAAACAAAAAAGAATTCTTCGGTTATGTCGTCGTCTTCAGAGCTTCCGTTTATAAATTTTTTATCCATCGCGAAATCAGAGGTATACAAAATATCTGTTTTTGTGAGGTTACGTTAATCTACCAAAAAATTCTCACCTACCCTTAAGCTCGTTTTTGTAGAACGACTCAGATTTATTTCCAATAACATAAAGTGTAAAAATGATAGGGAGGAACAGATGAAAGCAGGTTCTTAAAAAAACACCACATTCTAAAAGGAGTCCCAAAAATATTAAATTAAATGTTCGAAAGTCCTCCTTCTTCGGCTAGACAATATAATAGAACCCATTATAAAAACCAACTATTGTGTTTAGGAGCATGTTAGGCAAGTAAGTTTTTCCAAATTATTGGCCCTATCAGCGGAGGCGCGTTGGGGGCTAGGAAACTGGCCCCTCAACTCTTTTATTTGTTTGTAAAATGTAAAATTTTCTTTACTTTAGAAGTTACACGGGCCCCACTATTTAAGAGCAGGCTCTATCATGACCGTAAACTTTATTTTTAATGTAACTTCACAAAAATAAATCATTGGAAGCAAGATCGGACGATCTCGCTGGTTATAAGATAGTTTCTATCGATTTCTATGTTCCTAGTTGTGTGGTCCAAATAATAGTGGTCTATCTAAATAATTAGTTTACTGTGGCTCTATCGAACGGGCTATTCGCTACATCAACAATATAACCAAGAAATTTATCTACTTATTCTATTGTATCACATATTTATAAGGACAAAAAATAGTTACCAAAATATCACTTGCCAAGTAGGTATAATAAATCAAACTTTATATTTTTGATATATAAAATTTAAAACTGCTACCACATACAAATTTTTAATATTACAAACAACGCTCTTCTCGACTGCAACATTTAGTTAACAAAAGAGTTCATCAAATATTTCAATTTTAATTTTTTAGTTTAGCCTGTGTAATAAATTAGGCTTTCATGTCAAATGCGGCCACATATTGCACTTATAGCTTTTAATTTTCATCAACATTTATTTTTGCTTCTCTCTATAAATGCCCATCACACCGAGTTATAACATTAGAAAAGGGCAAGAAGTTAAAAAATATATATATAAAAAAATAAAGCTAAAAATACTTTCACATTTTGAGGGGTAGTTAAGATAATTTTGGAGCATCTTTTGACATAAAAGTGATGTCGGTTTGTTGCCATATTTTTGCAGCGCTAGAAAAAAAACACTGCGCAAACTACTACCGCGCCTACTGCAATAAAGCCAGGCACAAATTGTGTCGGGCACTATATTGACAGTTTCGCATTAAAAACTGACAGTTGATCTTTGAAAATTGACATACCAAAGTCGAATTTAGAAATCCAGTCGTTTATTTTCCATTAATAGTGGAGTCACTATTAATTCCGGCTCTTATAATACACACTGGCCTAATTTTGAAAGAAGACAGCTGTTCTTATAATGGGAAAGTGTCAATATAGTGCCCGGCACAATTTGTGCCTGGCACTATTGCAATAGGTCCCTATTAACTCGCTTGTCATAATTTTTAATAAAACTTTTTTTCGCTGGCCCATTTCTGTTTGTTATGATACCTGTAAAAAAGTTATCCTAATAACTTTAAAATGAACTGTTCTCCCTCTTTTTGCAGTCCAAGTTGCACTGATCAACTAATCTAACCTAACCTATAACTGTAGGTAATATCTAAATCGAAAGAATGAAAGTTCTGCCTTCTTTTACATTAATTTATTTCCCTACGCGTTCACATTTTGTGAAAACCCCTTATTTTGTGTAGGAAAAGTTGACCCTGTTATCTAACCCACCCTAAAAGCTCTCAAAATATTTTATTAGAACGTGTACACCAAACTGCCCGCGAACGCGTCCTATGTGCGACGCTCGCGCGCCGAATATGCTCACACTCCGCGCGCAAACACGTATTCATCCTGTTTTTGGGTTTTCGAATTGCACATCTTGCACGTTTGCAGAAAACAAGCTTTCTCTGGCTCCTCTTTTTGTGTTCGTAGATCCTTTGGAACGGCATTGGCAGTTTGTTGTCAAGTTTGCGGCATATTTGCGGAGCATTTGGTGTATACGCAGTTCAGTTGTTTTACACCAGGGGGTGCGTGCTACAAAAATTTCAAAATAGCGAAAAAGTGTCCCCCTCGCAAGCAAAATCGACGTGTTATAGGGTTTTTCCAAAAATTTACGACAAATACCGATTAATTATTCAAAAAACGCATCGGATGACGCTGCATTTAAAACCGGTGCAAATCCATGTCACGTCACGTGAAGCGGTTTTTACCTTTTAAAAAAACACCCACAAAGTTGGTGGATGTTACCGTTGTTTGATGGAGCCTCAAACAACGATGTTACCAATCAATCTAACCTACTACTATACGAAATCCTTTTTTTTGTAGGCACATTGCGCAAAAATAAGTTGTACGGTTTTTTATCTTGCACAACAAAAAGGCGCGGTAAAACTGCAAACCTACTAAGTTATATCTACACGGAAAAAACAGGAATCTAATATTTTAGTAGTAATATATTTATGGGCGCACCCAGGAGGAAGCCCGGTTCCCCCTCCAAACCTTAGATTTTTTTACATATTTTCCACATATTTAATGAAAAAAACAAAAAATACCCTAAAATTCGAGCTTCAGGCCCCCCAAGAGGCCACGGGCCCGCCCCAAGACATATACCTGGGTGCGCCACTGATATATTTATATAAAAAATAAATTATAATTTATTTTACTTGTTAAAATATTGGATTCCTGTAACATATATTTATAAATAATTTATTAAGTTAAAAAAGTTAACCTGTAAAGCCGAATCTCTAGATATCGTGTCCAGTCACTAGCGGTTCTGCAACAAAAGTCTGGGGGGGAGTCGGTAACGGTAAAACACCTCAACAGAAATACTCCATTTTCAGTATGGTTCGTGAAATGTTTGTAACTCTTGACTTATTTTTTGAAAAATTTTTATGGCTTTGGAGTGGGATAACCCTCTCTACCTTCCATCCCATCTACCGATCTACTGTAAAACCATCGATGTATCCAGTGCTGCCACTGCTTTTAGAAGCGGATTAAAGAAAATTATTAACTTCACATGAACATGGAACAACAATAAAATAATTATATGAAAAAATTATATTAAACTTTATGTTCGTACTCGGGAAAATCCCACACAAAAAAAGGTTATGCTGTACGCTAAAAGGTATTAATAAGGTGTAAATTTTTTTACTTTTTTTTATCTTGTTAAACTACGCAGGTTGCTGATTTAATAAAATGTTTTTTGATAATTTTTTTATTGAGATAGGGTAAATAAAAGTAAAGGGTAATTATCAGAAATTTTGCACCAATGTACGCTTGAAAATGCTTAAGAAGCACGGTGAAAATTAAAGTGTCTTATTTTGGGGCTTTTCTAAGCTCATGTGGCGCCCTATTCTGCCGTCATAAGCAAACACAGTAAGTACATTTGATAGCTCACAGTCTAAGGTAACAGTCTATTCAAAATATATTATCTGAGATTGTTTGACTGTGAAATATCAAATATCCTTACTGTGTTTTTGCTTATGACGGCAGTATTTATAACAAATATTATGTATGTTTAAAGTCATTACTTACAACTACTGAGTAAATTTAATGAATGAACCAAATATAGGTTAAAACGTTTTCTCGGTAACTGCCGAATCAGTAGTATTTCGTTTTTGAGTTATTTTTCAAGGAAAATTTTTGCCTTTTCACGTTTGTAAAATTCTTAAACTACATTTCAGCACATCACTTTTACACTTCAGGGACTAACGAATTTTAGCCTCTTCTTTCAGATCACACATAGTAAAAGGTATATAAATAAGGTGTCAATGTTTTTAGATTTTTAGCTCACACATATACTATACTATAGTAGTGTGAGCTATGGTGATCCTAATTTTTTCGAAAAAAAAAAAGTTGCTCCGATTTCAAAAATTTTTATATATCTTTGCGTTTCAGATGATTTTGAAACTTTTTGGTTGCGCCGTCTGTCTGTCTGTATGTCTGTCTGTAAAAAAAATAGTTGCTCCGATTTCAAAAATTTTTATATATCTTTGCGTTTCAGATGATACTACACAATAGTAGTGTAAGCTATGGTGATCCTAATTTTTTCAATAAAAAAAAGTTGCTCCGATTTCAAAATTTTTTATATATCTTTGCGTTTCAGATGATACTACACAATAGTAGTGTAAGCTATGGTCATCCTAATTTTTTCGATAAAAAAAAGTTGCTCCGATTTCAAAAATTTTATATATCTTTGCGTTTCAGATGATACTACACAATAGTAGTGTAAGCTATGGTGATCCTAATTTTTTCGATAAAAAAAAGTTACTCCGATTTCAAAAATTTTTATATATCTTTGCGTTTCAGACGATACTACACAATAGTAGTGTAAGCTATGGTGATCCTAATTTTTTCGATAAAAAAAAGTTGCTCCGATTTCAAAAATTTTTATATATCTTTGCGTTTCAGATGATACTACACAATAGTAGTGTAAGCTATGGTGATCCTAATTTTTTCGATAAAAAAAAGTTGCTCCGATTGCAAAAAGTTTTATATATCTTTGCGTTTCAGATGATACTACACAATAGTAGAGTAAGCTATGGTGATCCTAATTTTTTCGATAAAAAAAAAGTTGCTCCGATTGCAAAAATTTTTATATATCTTTGCGTTTCAGATGATACTAAACATTAGTAGTGTAAGCTATGGTGATCCTAATTATTTCGATAAAAAAAAAGTTGCTCCGATTTCAAATTTTTTTATATATCTTTGCGTTTCAGATGATACTACACAATAGTAGTGTAAGCTATGGTGATCCTAATTTTTTCGATAAAAAAAAGTTGCTCCGATTTCAAAATTTTTTATATATCTTTGCGTTTTAGACGATACTACACATTAGTAGTGTAAGCTATGGTGATCCTAATTTTTTCGATAAAAAAAAAGTTGCTCCGATTTCAAATTTTTTATATATCTTTGCGTTTCAGATGATACTACACAATAGTAGTGTAAGCTATGGTGATCCTAATTTTTTCGATAAAAAAAAAAGTTGCTCCGATTTCAAACTTTTTTATATATCTTTGCGTTTCAGATGATACTAAACATTAGTAGTGTAAGCTATGGTGATCCTAATTTTTTCGATAAAAAAAAAGTTGCTCCGATTTCAAAATTTTTTATATATCTTTGCGTTTCAGATGATACTACACAATAGTAGTGTAAACTATGGTGATCCTAATTTTTTCGATAAAAAAAAAGTTGCTCCGATTTCGAAATTTTTTATATATCCTTGCGTTTCAGACGATACTACACAATAGTAGTGTAAGCTATGGTGATCCTAATTTTTTCGATAAAAAAAAAGTTGCTACGATTGCAAAAATTTTTATATATCTTTGCGTTTCAGATGATACTACACAATAGTAGAGTAAGCTATGGTGATCCTAATTTTTTCGATAAAAAAAAAGTTGCTCCGATTTCAATTTTTTTTATATATCTTTGCGTTTCAGATGATACTACACAATAGTAGAGTAAGCTATGGTGATCCTAATTTTTTCGATAAAAAAAAAGTTGCACCGATTTCATAATTTTTTATATATCTTTGCGTTTCAGATGATACTACACAATAGTAGTGTAAGCTATGGTGATCCAAATTTTTTCAATAAAAAAAAAGTTGCTCCGATTTCAAAATTTTTTATATATCTTTGCGTTTCAGATGATACTACACAATAGTAGTGTAAGCTATGGTGATCCTAATTTTTTCGATAAAAAAAAAGTTGCTCCGATTTCAAAAATTTTTATATATCTTTGCGTTTCAGATGATACTACACAATAGTAGTGTAAGCTATGGTGATCTTAACTTTTTCGATAAAAAAAAAGTTGCTCCGATTTCAAAATTTTTTATATATCATTGCGTTTCAGATGATACTACACAATAGTAGTGTAACCTATGGTGATCCTAATTTTTTCGATAAAGAAAAAGTTGCTCCGATTTAAAAAAAATGTATATATCTTTGCGTTTCAGATGATACTACACAATAGTAGTGTAAGCTATGGTGATCCTAATTTTTTCGATAAAAAAAAAGTTGCTCCGATTGCAAAAATTTTTATATATCTTTGCGTTTCAGATGATACTACACAATAGTAGAGTAAGCTATGGTGATCCTAATTTTTTCGATAAAAAAAAAGTTGCTCCGATTGCAAAAATTTTTATATTTCTTTGCGTTTCAGATGATACTACACAATAGTAGTGTAAGCTATGGTGAT
Organism: Aspidapion aeneum; assembly: GCA_963576565.1. Classification (NCBI taxonomy): domain Eukaryota; kingdom Metazoa; phylum Arthropoda; class Insecta; order Coleoptera; family Brentidae; genus Aspidapion; species Aspidapion aeneum. The sequence continues at coordinate 9,627,239 of OY755042.1, forward strand.
CCTAATTTTTTCGATAAAAAAAAAGTTGCTCCGATTGCAAAAATTTTTATATATCTTCGCGTTTCAGATGATACTACACAATAGTAGAGTAAGCTATTGTGATCCTAATTTTTTCGATAAAAAAAAAGTTGCTCCGATTGCAAAAATTTTTATATATCTTTGCGTTTCAGATGATACTAAACATTAGTAGTGTAAGCTATGGTGATCCTAATTTTTTCGATAAAAAAAAAGTTGCTCCGATTTCAAATTTTTTTATATATCTTTGCGTTTCAGATGATACTACACAATAGTAGAGTAAGCTATGGTGATCCTAATTTTTTCGATAAAGAAAAAGTTGCTCCGATTTCAAAAATTTTATATATCTTTGCGTTTCAGATGATACTACACAATAGTAGTGTAAACTATGGTGATCCTAATTATTTCGATAAAAAAAAAAGTTGCTCCGATTTCAAAAATTTTATATATCTTTGCGTTTCAGATGATACTACACAATAGTAGTGTAAGCTATGGTGATCCTAATTTTTTCGATAAAAAAAAAGTTGCTCCGATTTCAAAAAATTTTTTATATCTTTTCGGTTCAGATGATACTACACAATAGTAGTGTAAACTATGGTGATCCTAATTATTTCGATAAAAAAAAAAGTTGCTCCGATTTCAAAAATGTTTATATATCTTTGCGTTTCAGATGATACTACACAATAGTAGTGTAAGCTATGGTGATCCTAATTATTTCGATAAAAAAAAGTTGCTCCGATTTCAAAAATTTTTATATATCTTTGCCTTTCAGATGATACTACACAACAGTAGTGTAAGCTATGGTGATCCTAATTTTTTCGATAAAAAAAAAGTTGCTCCGATTTCAAAAATTTGTATATATCTTTGCGTTTCAGACGATACTACACAATAGTAGTGTAAGCTATGGTGATCCTAATTTTTTCGATAAAAAAAAAGTTACTCCGATTTCAAAAATTTTTATATATCTTTGCGTTTCAGACGATACTACACAATAGTAGTGTAAGCTATGGTGATCCTAATTTTTTCGATAAAAAAAAGTTACTCCGATTTCAAAAATTTTTATATATCTTTGCGTTTCAGACGATACTACACAATAGTAGTGTAAGCTATGGTGATCCTAATTTTTTCGATAAAAATAAGTTGCTCCGATTTCAAAAATTTTTATATATCTTTGCGTTTCAGATGATACTACACAATAGTAGTGTAAGCTATGGTGATCCTAATTTTTTCGATAAAAAAAAGTTGCTCCGATTGCAAAAATTTTTATATATCTTTGCGTTTCAGATGATACTACACAATAGTAGAGTAAGCTATGGTGATCCTAATTTTTTCGATTAAAAAAAAGTTGCTCCGATTGCAAAAATTTTTATATATCTTTGCGTTTCAGATGATACTAAACATTAGTAGTGTAAGCTATGGTGATCCTAATTATTTCGATAAAAAAAAAGTTGCTCCGATTTCAAAAATTTTTATATATCTTCGCGTTTCAGATGATACTACACAATAGTAGTGTAAGCTATGGTGATCCTAATTTTTTCGATAAAAAAAAAGTTGCTCCGATTTCAAATTTTTTTATATATCTTTGCGTTTTAGACGATACTACACAATAGTAGTGTAAGCTATGGTGATCCTAATTTTTTCGATAAAAAAAAGTTGCTCCGATTTCAAAATTTTTTATATATCTTTGCGTTTCAGACGATACTACACAATAGTAGTGTAAGCTATGGTGATCCTAATTTTTTCGATAAAAAAAAAGTTGCTCCGATTTCAAATTTTTTTATATATCTTTGCGTTTCAGATGATACTACACAATAGTAGTGTAAGCTATGGTGATCCTAATTTTTTCGATAAAAAAAAGTTGCTCCGATTGCAAAAATTTTTATATATCTTCGCGTTTCAGATGATACTACACAATAGTAGAGTAAGCTATTGTGATCCTAATTTTTTCGATAAAAAAAAAGTTGCTCCGATTGCAAAAATTTTTATATATCTTTGCGTTTCAGATGATACTAAACATTAGTAGTGTAAGCTATGGTGATCCTAATTTTTTCGATAAAAAAAAAGTTGCTCCGATTTCAAATTTTTTTATATATCTTTGCGTTTCAGATGATACTACACAACAGTAGAGTAAGCTATGGTGATCCTAATTTTTTCGATAAAAAAAAGTTGCTCCGATTTCAAAAATTTTATATATCTTTGCGTTTCAGATGATACTATACAATAGTAGTGTAAGCTATGTGATCCTAATTTTTTCGATAAAAAAAAGTTGCTCCGATTTCAAAATTTTTTATATATCTTTGCGTTTCAGATGATACTACACAATAGTAGTGTAAGCTATGGTGATCCTAATTTTTTCGATAAAAAAAAAGTTGCTCCGATTTCAAAAATTTTATATATCTTTGCGTTTCAGATGATACTACACAATAGTAGTGTAAGCTATGGTGATCCTAATTTTTTCGATAAAAAAAAAGTTGCTCCGATTTCAAAAATTTTTTTATATCTTTTCGTTTCAGATGATACTACACAATAGTAGTGTAAACTATGGTGATCCTAATTATTTCGATAAAAAAAAAGTTGCTCCGATTTCAAAATTTTTTATATATCTTTGCGTTTCAGATGATACTACACAATAGTAGTGTAAGCTATGGTGATCCTAATTATTTCGATAAAAAAAAAGTTGCTCCGATTTCAAAAATTTTTATATATCTTTGCCTTTCAGATGATACTACACAATAGTAGTGTAAGCTATGGTGATCCTAATTTTTTCGATAAAAAAAAGTTGCTCCGATTTCAAAAATTTGTATATATCTTTGCGTTTCAGACGATACTACACAATAGTAGTGTAAGCTATGGTGATCCTAATTTTTTCGATAAAAAAAAAGTTACTCCGATTTCAAAAATTTTTATATATCTTTGCGTTTCAGACGATACTACACAAAAGTAGTGTAAGCTATGGTGATCCTAATTTTTTCGATAAAAAAAAGTTGCTGCGATTTCAAAAATTTTTATATATCTTTGCGTTTCAGATGATACTACACAATAGTAGTGTAAGCTATGGTGATCCTAATTTTTTCGATAAAAAAAAAGTTGCTCCGATTTCAAATTTTTTTACATATCTTTGCGTTTCAGATGATACTACACAATAGTAGTGTAAGCTATGGTGATCCTAATTTTTTAGATAAAAAAAAGTTGCTCCGATTGCAAAAATTTTTATATATCTTTGCGTTTCAGATGATACTACACAATAGTAGAGTAAGCTATGGTGATCCTAATTTTTTCGATAAAAAAAAAGTTGCTCCGATTGCAAAAATTTTTATATATCTTTGCGTTTCAGATGATACTAAACATTAGTAGTGTAAGCTATGGTGATCCTAATTATTTCGATAAAAAAAAAGTTGCTCCGATTTCAAAAATTTTTATATATCTTTGCGTTTCAGATGATACTACACAATAGTAGTGTAAGCTATGGTGATCCTAATTTTTTCGATAAAAAAAAAGTTGCTCCGATTTCAAAATTTTTTATATATCTTTGCGTTTTAGACGATACTACACAATAGTAGTGTAAGCTATGGTGATCCTAATTTTTTCGATAAAAAAAAAGTTGCTCCGATTTCAAATTTTTTTATATATCTTTGCGTTTCAGATGATACTACACAATAGTAGTGTAAGCTATGGTGATCCTAATTTTTTCGATAAAAAAAAAGTTGCTCCGATTTCAAAATTTTTTATATATCTTTGCGTTTCAGACGATACTACACAATAGTAGTGTAAGCTATAATGATCCTAATTTTTTCGATAAAAAAAAAGTTGCTCCGATTTCAAAATTTTTTATATATCTTTGCGTTTCAGATGATACTACACAATAGTTGTAAGCTATGGTGATCCTAATTTTTTCAATAAAAAAAAAGTTGCTCCGATTTCAAATTTTTTTATATATCTTTGCGTTTCAGATGATACTACACAATAGTGGTGTAAACTATGGTGATCCTAATTTTTTCGATAAAAAAAAAAGTTGCTCCGATTTCAAAAATTTTTATATATCTTTGCGTTTCAGACGATACTACACAATAGTAGTGTAAGCTATGGTGATCCTAATTTTTTCGATAAAAAAAAGTTGCGCCGATTGCAAAAATTTTTATATATCTTTGCGTTTCAGATGATACTACACAATAGTAGAGTAAGCTATGGTGATCCTAATTTTTTCGATAAAAAAAAAGTTGCTCCGATTGCAAAAATTTTTATATATCTTTGCGTTTCAGATGATACTAAACATTAGTAGTGTAAGCTATGGTGATCCTAATTTTTTCGATAAAAAAAAAGTTGCTCCGATTTCAAATTTTTTTATATATCTTTGCGTTTCAGATGATACTACACAATAGTAGAGTAAGCTATGGTGATCCTAATTTTTTCGATAAAAAAAAAGTTGCTCCGATTGCAAAATTTTTTATATATCTTTGCGTTTCAGATGATACTAAACATTAGTAGTGTAAGCTATGGTGATCCTAATTTTTTCGATAAAAAAAAATTGCTCCGATTTCAAATTTTTTTATATATCTTTGCGTTTCAGATGATACTACACAATAGTAGAGTAAGCTATGGTGATCCTAATTTTTTCGATAAAAAAAAAGTTGCACCGATTTCATAATTTTTTATATATCTTTGCGTTTCAGATAATACTACACAATAGTAGTGTAAGCTATGGTGATCCTAATTTTTTCGATAAAAAAAAAGTTGCTCCGATTTCAAAAATTTTTATATATCTTTGCGTTTCAGATGATACTACACAATAGTAGTGTAAGCTATGGTGATCCTAATTTTTTCGATAAAAAAAAAGTTGCTCCGATTTCAAAAATTTTTATATATCTTTGCGTTTCAGATGATACTACACAATAGTAGTGTAAGCTATGGTGATCTTAACTTTTTCGATAAAAAAAAAGTTGCTCCGATTTCAAAATTTTTTATATATCTTTGCGTTTCAGATGATACTACACAATAGTAGTGTAACCTATGGTGATCCTAATTTTTTCGATAAAGAAAAAGTTGCTCCGATTTAAAATTTTTTTATATATCTTTGCGTTTCAGATGATACTACACAATAGTAGTGTAAGCTATGGTGATCCTAATTTTTTCGATAAAAAAAAAGTTGCTCCGATTTCAAAATTTTTTATATATCTTTGCGTTTCAGATGATACTACACAATAGTAGTATAAGCTATGGTGATCCTAATTTTTTTCGATAAAAAAAAAGTTGCTCCGATTTCAAAATTTTTTATATATCTTTGCGTTTCAGTTGAATTTGAAATTTGTATTAAACAACTTGCCATTACTTTTATCTCAATTCTTTTTACGAAATACCATTTTCGCGTATTTGGCTTTTTTTTACATGAAATGTTTTTGGTATGATTATTAGCTTACACTACTACTATATAAGTAGTGTGAGCTATGGTGATCCTAATTTTTTCGAGAAAAAAAAAGTTGCTCCGATTTCAAAAATTTTTATATATATTTGCGTTTCAGATGATTTTGAAACTTTTTTGTTTTGCTGTCTGTCTGTATGTCTGTCTGTGTCTGTCTGTAACGACCAACCCGCATAACTCAGAAACCGCTTGTCGGATTTTAATGAAATTTGGTACCTAAGTTGGGTCTTGGGCCGTGATGGTCCCATTTAAAAATGAACAAAATCCACAGCACGCAAGCCAAATAAAATGGTGTGGGTAGATTCCAAAAATTAGAGTTTATGTGAAAATATGGCGTGTGTGATATCAAACGAAAGGTAATTGAGTCTGGAGTTAAGTAAAATACATTTTAGTTTTTTTTTAAAGGGTGCTGGTAGATTTAAAAAATTTGAGTTTAAGTCAAAACATGGCTTGTGTGGTATCAAACGAAAGGTAATTGAGTCTGGAGTTGAATAAACTCTATTTCAGTTTTTGATTATATTAGCTCACACTATAACTATAGTACCTAGTGTGAGCTTAGGTGCCCATAGATTGGCAGAGTATTTTATCTTGTTCAACTACGCAGGTTGCTGGTAAAATAAAATGTACCACTTGAGGGCTAACCAGTGCATTTTTAATCTCTTATTTTAGGAACAAAACTGTATCTTTTTATCCCCGGCATGAAAAGTGACGGATCAGGAATAGAAACTAAAATTGGGATAACAAGTGACAGATTAGACAAAAAACACAGGAAAAACTCAGAAAAAAAGGCTCAAAGTGCGAAAATGAGCGTGTAAACCACGTAATTAAAGTTTATTTTTATACCTCGACAAATTCTAGCCTTTGTTATGCTCATGCTAAAAACTTTTCACCTCAGAATTAAAAGTGTCCCTTTTATCCCTTGGAATAGGTATAATATATCTACAATTATGCACCTTAAAACTGTACACTTTAAATCCCTCTTTTTAAGGATTAAAACATTCTGACATCATTAGACAATATTATTTTTTTTTAATTCTAGGAGCAAGCGTGAAGTATCTACTTTTCAAACACTTTTGTTTATGTAAAGTAGCACTTTCCCACACAATATGCGGGAAAATACGTGCCCAAAGTACTTTTTCCACACTAAAAGCTTATCCGATTTTCGCCTTACTTAAAACAACTGATAAGGGTACTTCTATAATAGGAAAAACCACAGCCCCCCTCAAATTAACTAGCCCCATCATTCTTTAAAATACAACACTGTCGAAGACTGACATTTCCATTATTTTATTGTCAACCTATATTTTTTTGTTGTCAAAATAGTCAAAATTTTAGATCTGTCAGCCTTAAAAAGGGAGCTGTGGTAAAACCAAACACAATTTTATTCGGATTTTTTTTTGACTCAACCGATTTAAAAAACAACAATTTTTTGTGGCTAAGCGGGCATAGAAAGATTTTGTTTCTCTTGTATTTTTTCGTGGGCAGCACGAAAGCTGTACAACCACAGAGGTCCACGATCTAATGAACACCTATTAAGTGTTGACAGTCTGTTTCGTCCTTAAGTGACACTTTTGTAAAGGTACAGGGACGGTATATAAATCTCGTCTTACGATGTAGGTAAGAGAAATAAATAAATTATCCTGCATTACCGTATACTTTCACATAAGTGGCGACATCTGCAAAATAAAAAAGAAACTACCAGAGTAAAAATAAAAGGCAGGCATATGAAACGAAAAACAGTACTCATGACCGTGACATAATTTGTCCCTCAGGTCGGGTTAATGCATTTTGCTTTTTTTCCGCCTTCGTAACGTTTTATGTCCAGTCAGCGGAGCGTAAGCCAAAAATACTATAACAAGTTTAGTACCCGTGAATAAAAAACCAACAATTTAGTTTGTTAGCGTTCTGACTTTTGTTTAATGCCAACCTTTTTATTTTATCCTGTCCGAAAAGTCTTCAAAATTCAAAAAACAAAATAAAATAGCGAACGTTTTGGCCTATAATTATTCATAATTCGGATTTATTCAATTGGCTAGCTTTAAAGTAATGACTGGAAACATTGTTGAAAATGGGGCACCGCGTGAGTTCAGAAAAGCCCCAAAATAAGGTACCTACTTGCATTCTTCTGATCTGGCCCAGTTCTATCTAGAGATCCTGTATGTATGACATATTTTCAAGAAAAAGAGACGCGTAAAACTCTTCAAAATCAAATTTATTTAAGTCAAAAAAAAAAAAAGGATGAAAATATCGATCTTCTATACTCTAGCGATGTTTAGAGAGAGACGCAACTTCTGTCCTTGTTAACTCATAAGTCAAATAAAATATTTCCCAGACAGCATGGCTTCTTACTAAAAAAATCTACCTTTACAAATCTAACAATTTTCTCTCAATACGTACATGAGGCTTTAAACAGAAAAAGTCAAGTTGATGTTATTTATACAGATTTGGAAAAGGCTTTTGATAAAGTAAGTCACAGCACTATCTTGGATGGACTAACTGAAATGGATGTTTCTCCATACCTAACTAACTTAATACAGTCTTATTTGGGAACTAGCACAAGTAAAAGGTATCAGTTGAAACAAAAAGTTGCTGGGTTTATTTGTAGAAATACTAAAAGTTTTAACATAGACGTAAGCATATACTTATTTGACAGTCTGGTATTACCAATACTGGAATATGGAAGTGTTATCTGGTCCCCCAATATTACATTTGGATTGGTATGATTGAGGGAGTTCAGCGAAAATTTTTAAAAGCCATGCACTTTAGAAAGTTTGGGATTTATCCACAAAGAGGTTGTGACAACAACATCTTATTAAAAATATTTGATAGATTATCACTAAACCAAAGAAGAACTAAAATTTTTTTAACAACAATGTATAGAATTCTCAAAGGAGATGTGGATTGTCCTAATATAGTTGAACAACTTCCATTTGCCATAAATCGAATCAATTCAAGGTCAAAAAATAGGTTTTATTTAGCTTATCCACGAACAAATCTATTTAAAAGCTCTCCTATCTACAATTTATGCAACTTATTTAACAAGTATGCTTGTTAGCTATAAGAAATTCAAAAAAATTATAGATCAAAAAATGCGCAGCAGTTAATCAATAAGTAATTATGTAATTTGATTTGTTTGTTATTTATCATCTGTAGAAGTGACGTATTGTATAAAATCTTTTTTTTTTAATGTAAGTAAGTATCTGTAATTGGCTTTTTGCTGTAGATACTGTTGAAATAAATAAATAAAATAAAATAAAATAAAATAAGCGTCGGAAAATAAAAATAAACGGTTTTTAACAAAACCTAAACAGAGGATGGGGACAAACGTGTTTGTGTAAATGTTGCGTAATTGATGTCACTCACCGCTGACAATTTAAATTATTTTAGTGAAACGCCAATGAACTTCGCAAGAAAATAACATAACCAAAAAAATTTTAATTTCAGTGACTTTCATGGGTTTGTCGCGTCTCTCTGTTGTAAAAATATGTCATACATATAGGGCCTCTAATTCTACCCAGCTTGTTTCCACACCCCCAAAAACACAAAGATCTAAACTCAAAAAATACGACCTTTCAGGAAACGCAAATAAGTGATGATAGGTTTTTTGTAGCTTTTGTTTGTTTTTATAGATATTACATAAATCTAGTTTCAAAGATGATTGAACAATTTTCTTGGGATGCTTATTAAGAAATGTTTGTTTCAGAAAATTGTTAACTATTTTTTGTTTACATTAAAAAGGTAGGAGATTTTTGAAGAAAAAAGTTAGGCCTTGATGACTTGAGTGATTTAGTAAACCATTTTCCGGGAAATTTTGCTTCCATTTTACTCCTAATCGATAGGTAACACTTATTTTAGGCAGATTTTGACAAAAACGCGATTTCCAAAATTTTTGGGTTAGGTCTTTGTTGATTTGGGGATGCGATATATTAACTCCTTGGATATTTATTTTATCGCGCACACAATATTTAACATTAGCTAGATGCTAATTTGGCTATATTGTTATCTACATGACTTCACGGAAAGCGAGAAGTAACAATCAAATATCACGCCCTGTATACATAGATGCGCGTTGACATACCGTGTCTTAGTATATTGTGGTGTCCGTTAATAATTTGACAGTTGTTGCATTGAAAATGTAAGAACTGTCAAATTATTTAGGGACTCTACAGCGAACCAAGGTCTCTAGAGGGCAGGTTGCCTGGTAACTCTTTGGTCGAAGCGTGGTGAGAGGTGACAGGGCATCCTTTGGAGTGCCATGATTTGATTAGATCGCTATGTTTACATGTGATTTTAAGTATTTTTAATATTTGATGGTTTGTGGTGTTTTCTCGGACTATATTTATTTATATATTTATCGGTTTCACAACGTTCTACGTCTTCCGATACCCAATCTCCACTCGTTTCTGTTTGCCCATAATTCATCATCTAGGCCTCTTATTCTTATTTCACTATCTATTCCTTATCTCCAGCTTCTCCTCGGCCTTCCTCGTTTTCTTCGGCCAGTTGGTTTCCATTGTAATATTTGTTTAGGTAGTCTTCCATCATCCATTCTTTGTACATGTCCGTACCACACCAGTTGTTTTGTTCTTGTATCATCCACTGGAGTACGTTCACCCACTGTCATAATTTCTCTTATTCTTTGATTGGTAACTCTTTCTCTTTTTGATTTCCCTGCTGCTCTTCTCCAATAGTCCATCTCCGTAGCGGAAAGCATTTTTTCTGTTCTATCTTTGATTGGCCATACTTCTGAGCCGTATGTAATAATACTTTTAACAATGGTGTTATATATAAGCTTTTTGTTATGTTTTGATATACTCTGGTCCCAAATTATTCCCTTTAATAATGTTATTGCTTTTCTTCCTTGTACGTTTCTATCTTTTATAGCTTTGACAAAGCTATACTATATTTATTTAAAAACTGTAAATACTTTTTTTAGTTTACTTATACTTTTCACTTGTAGTTATTTTAACGGACTTAAGGACCTAAAAGCTTCCCAAGACATTGTGTATTTTGGATATTTGGTATAAGGTAAGTTTTATATTTGATTGTTGATGTATTTTATAAATACTGTTATTAGAGATACTTTAAGAAAATTAACAAAACACATTTACATTCAAATCAACACAAGAAACTTAATGATTTCCAACTATATTAAATGATTTTTATTTAAATGTGCACTCCGGGTGACGTCATTTTCCGCGTTCAACAACTAGCTCTGATTGGGCAGAAAGTTACCAGGCAACCTATCCTCAACAGGCCTTGACAGCGAACGACCTTGATTTCATACGTCAGAGCAACTTTTGAGGCTAAGATAATGTTACTGTACCTCCAGGGCATGGATCTCCAACACGAGGAGTAGACCACAGTATACCAAGAGTAGACAGACGGTAAAAAGTGTCACATTGCTACCTTGTTTTGGGAGTTACACCGCTTTTAAAATTTAGAAAGAAATTTTGAATTAGCTACTTTCATTAGTAAAAGATAACTGATTTATTTTAAATTGTTTTTATTTCAGGGATTTATGGTAGCCCTCTTTTACTGTTTTCTAAACATGGAAGTTCAAAATACGCTAAAACACCATTTTGCCAACTGGAAGACCCAGAAATCTCTTGGACCAAATAGGTTAGGATCCAGTAGAAAAAGTAAAGACTGGTCTCCAAGATCGAGAACTGAGAGCATAAGGTGAGGATTTACAAAAAACTGAAAGAATTAGAAGGGCATCGGTTAGCAGCAAAATATTAAAAACTATGTGGTTAATATAATAGCGAGGTAAAAAAGCATGAAGTTGGGTGAAAAATTTTTTTTTTGACTTTTTACTATATAAAGATTATACTCTTTTTTTATACAATTTACAAGGATTTAAATGCTTTTTCCGTATAATCAGAAGAGAAATACAATCAATTATCGTTACTATTTTACTGGTACAAAATGTCCTTATTATTGCAAAGGCATTAGGATATGAATAAAGTAGTTCGCAGAAGCACCGATCGAGGGTGTTTACAGCTTCGAGTGTTTGATTTTACAACCCGAAGGGCTCGGCAGGCCTTTCACTTTTTAGAATGGGTTGCATTGAAGAGCAGCAACCCATTCAAAAAAATGCTGTCTAGCGCGTCGGGGCGGGGCCCACATCAAACTCTCTAGTCTGTGAACACCCTCGGTCGATGCTTGTGCTATCCTTTTTATATGGCTTTACTATAAAGGTATAAAAAGAAAGGTCTATACAAAAACATTGAAATTGGAAAAAAACGATTATCGCTGCCTTTTATTAATTTATTGACAGAAAAACTCTGTTTGTACCAAATAATTTTACTAAAAGTTAATATATTTATTCCATAGAATACAAAAGATATATTTGACTGACCTTTAACCTTGAATGACCTTCAAAATATCCAGTTAAAAAAAGCGTACAAGGGAACACTCGTAAATTAAGTAACTCAGAAATTCTTCGCTTCGTAACGCATTTTAAAGAAAAACGATGCCCCCCTTTACTACCCCTTGACGGTTACGTAATTTAAGAATGGCCTCCAATAAAATATAATTAAACGTGTGAGCTTAGGTACCCAATATTTGCATGATGTGTTTTAAAATTAAATATTTCCTAAACAAAGATACCGTAGAACGTGTTGACTTTGTGCCACTTATGATAGTTTTTGCAGTGGCGCACCCAGGAATATGTCTTGGGGGGGGGGGGGGTATTTGACGTTTCGAACTTTCGTTGTTTTGTTTTTTTTTTTTAATTAAAAGTCTATAAACATCAATTGACAAAAATTGAAAAATAATAACAGGTGTGATATAAAAATAATATAAAATAAGGTCCTGTGTCAACACATAATACACACATACAACGTTACCAAAGTCAAATGTTGACTTGCGGTTTCGTATTTTTGAAAAATTTCCTGTTTCGAAAAAATTTAAATTTAAACAAAAAGTCAAGAAGATTTGCATTTTTTAGGCTTCTCCCGATAAGTTAAATAAATTAATTAAAACAGGTTTAGTTAACATGTAAAAGTAATTAATTTTTTAATAAAACGTGGCATTTTCACTGCCTTCTATGCGAAAGTGACATAAAGGTACATGCGAAAGGTCTAAATTATGTAGATTTTTTCAAGGATAATGAATATGGTATAATTTTTTTCTGTTAATCATGCATAGTGGTTCGTTCAAAAATGCAATTTTTCTGGTCGGAGAACTACAGAAACAAAAATATTTTAGGTGAATTCGTAAGACTCGATTTTGTTATAACATTTTTTTTTCCCGAAGTCGTAGCAATAGCAGTTTCGGAAATAAATCCAGCTGCCATCATTAATGAGACAACCTTTATATAAATGACCCACAAACGTTTTTGTCGACCTGTCCAATGTTGACTCATATACGGGAATATTACGTCCCAAGTAACATTTCTTTATTTATAGCAGAAGCTAAAAGGTTGCCAGCGCCTTTCCTTAAAACCATTAGTTTCAATGTTTGGTCGCTAGCACGTTCCTATTACCCTTATATACCCCTTAGACCTCCTAAATGGGACTCTCCAATTGGTGGTGGCAACCTATGTATTAAACTCACTATAAAACCATAAGAAATAAACTCCAGCTTCGCCCTGTAGCGGTTCCACCAGTATAGAACCTTTTAGAGCCTAAAGCTATTATGCCAGGTTCTAAAAGCAACTCAGAAACGTCCTCTATCCTATTATAAAACTAGATTTGGTAATTTGGTATCCTGGCGATTCTGTTGAATACCATAATACCTTTAAAGTAAAGAAGTTTCCCCATAAAAGCTATAGCGATATTTTAGATTCACAATGGCTATATAAAATAATTTAGGTCACAAAATTGCCAAAAATGTCAGAGTCCCAAAATTATTTTATCACACAAAAATATACCGAGTTTGTCGTATTGTTAATGATCAAATTGCCTGCCAGATTTATTTTTCTGATAAAATCGTACCTGAAAAGCTCTCAAAACAAGCGCGCCAGCACAAGCATGCTTTTTAATACTTTTTTGATAACGAAATAACAAATATTTAAAATTAAAAAAAAATCTTTTACATCATTCACCATTAAAAAAGTCTGTTTGGTTTACATAAATCAAAATTAAAGTAAAAGTATTGTTAAAAAAACACTGATAAAACGACTAGATAAATATTTTCTCTTTACAATATTTATTTAAAAAAATTATATACGCCATTATGGTTTTATAGTGGTCACTTGGTTTTATTTGTTACTCTATCGCAAGAAGGATTTTTGAGTGCCCTTATGAAACCAACAAAAAAGAACAATGTAAACATAGTCAACATAACCTCACTTAAATTTTTTGTATTTGTTTTTAAAGTATTTATAAGCGTATAATTCAACACTATTAAATGTTTTTTATCGTGCAATTTCGACACAATCGAGAGGGCCAGTGCAATAATATTCATTGTGCCTGCAGGTTGGAGGGCAACCTCTTATATTGACCGTCTAAACAGGCCTTATCTAGGCATGGGTGTCCTACCCAGGAGGACGGAAACTCAACAATTATTAATTATTGGGCTTTAAATAATCAATCTTGCAATAGGTAGGCAATCTGTACCTAGGTATATCTATTATTTTTACAAGAAATACCTAAAAAAAATATAAAACACGAAAGTATTTACTTACCTCTGTTAGTCTGTTATTTAAATAATATATAATATACAGCTAAGGGTAACTATAAATACAAAAGAATTAAGTTTACCTTTAAGCCTTCTTATAAAACCTTTTTAAAATGCCTAAAAGTAATGGCAAAAACCAAAATTCTAAAGTTTATATTTACCACTCTTAAAAACCTTGAGGAAACTAGGTTCTATATGGCCGCCTATCTAATCATATTTACTTTTAAACTACTGGTAACTATAAAAACAAAAGGATATAAGATAACCTTTTAGCTCTATTATAAAACACTTTTGTGATTACCTAAAGTAATGAAAAAAACTAAATGACCAAAGCTTATATTTATTTATTTTTCAAAACTTTAGGTAAAATGGTTTTATAAGACCATCTTTATAAATCAGATATCAATAAAACCAAAAGTATCTAAAAGGAACAGAAGGAATATCAGTTTTATTATACTCCCTTTATAAATCACTTTTTGGCTGTATAACACCCCTTTAGGTAATTGGCAATATAAATTACCTTTATGTAGCCAAATTGACCCTAAAGCCCATAACAGCACCCTCTAAATAACCTAGGAACCAAATTAATAAAACCTTGAGTGGTAATAATGTTACTTGGGGTATATGTGTTGACTAGGGTCAAGACGGATTCCCGCGCTTTTTTTGAGTCTGCGAACATGTCTTTCGTTATAATAGGTTGATAAACGTTTAAATTGTAACCGATTAAATGACGAGAAGGCAGTCTATCATTGTCACCGGCCAGGCACAAAGTCACCACGTTCTACGATATTTTAAGTTTATATTATTAGTGATTTATATTTATATTATATTTTTTAATTATTTATTTGGGTTTTTGTTGTTATTTTTGCATGTTCGTTGTCGAAATAGCGCACACCATCATACCGACTGGACCCTTTTGGCACCTGAAGACATAGAAGACTTAGCCAATGGCAGACGCGTTTCTCGCGCTAGTGTCCATAGTCACCATAATAATAGGTGAGGTTAAAAAAATACTTCTCCGATATAACATAACTAACTATCGAAAACCATCTACCTCATTGCTAGAAAACTTATCTTGATCCCCTTTTTTTCTTGTAACATTCTGTAGGCCCACGAATAGAGTTTTTTCTAATTTACGAACTTCCTTTATTTGTCCGATCTCATCAGTTTACCTTTGCTCCTGCAGTGGCGGCTTCAGGTCAAGTAATATCGCCTTTGCCTTGTCAAAAACTTGTACCTGATTTTTTTAAAACTGTACACTTTTGCCGTATTACCAAATATTAACTTTACTTAACTATAATAATTCTTTTCGGTGTGGCAAAATTTAATAATAATCGTTCTCACTGCGTTATTAATTAAAAATTAAAAATCTTACAAGACTGCACCTTCTTGCAGCTTACTATACTGTTTTAAGATAGGCAGAACTACTAGCTTGAAAATACTGTTTTACTACGGGCACATTTAATACAGTTTTACTATGGAGAAAAAGGGCGTTTTTTACTGGTCCTCCAATCTTGACATTTTAATAAATCGAAAATAGTGAATAATTAGCTAAACTCACCTAACAACTGAAAGTAACTCAATATTTAAAAAAAAAACAAGGGATTTTTATCTTCACACGACTACCGAACCGAACTTCAAAACAATCAAGGACAGATTCCATATAAATGTTGACCACAATGTTTTGCACACAGATCCATCAAAAAAAAATCTGTAATTCTGCATAAGGTGATCTTTCTACTGATAAAAACATATACTTATATTATTAATATTCCCTGGTATCAAGTTTGTCCCTTTCTGTCCCCGTAATTTTTACATTTACACCTCTGTGCGACGTTTAAAACAATTCCATTTTTCTTATAAACATTTAAAGTAAAATCGTTGAATTGAACTGATAAAAAATAAGTTGTATTTCAAAATTTATAATGTGTCTTTTATTACCACTTAAGTTTTATTTAAAAAATAATGAAAGTTTGGAGAATTTTTTTGTTGCAGTTAATTACCTATTAGTTTGGTAGGTAAGTAATTCTTTAAGACTTATTTTTATTTTGCGAATTTTTGCCTACCCTGCTTTGAATAGTACTGCACGCCACTGATAAGTGCTCATACACGATTTTCCTTATTTAGGCAAGATATTTTTCTCAATATTCATTTTTCCATTTTCCATATCATATTTTGATTGGACTTTTATTGGATTGGAGGTATACATGAACTACAGCAAAACAAGCTAGTGCTATATTTTAACAAATTTTTGTACAGGGTGCAAGACATTAAATTTTGGTTAGATTAAGGAAAGTAGCGCTATTCCGAGCCCAATCAGAATAAACAAATGCCGTATCTAAATAGAAAATAGCTACAGTGATTTCCAAAATACCGGGAAAAACTTATTATTAACTCAATTTTAAAAAGTAAAAGCAGATAATTTTTATCAATATACAGGATGTCCCAAAATTAGAAGTTAATATTTTACGGCCTAAAATAGAGATAAAAGTTAATTTAAACGGGTCCAAAATTGCTTCGTTTCGAGATACAGGGTGTTAAAATAAAAAATGAACAGTTTTAAACGAATTATTTCCATAAATAATAACCCAAGTCACCGGACTTTTTTGTGATGCCTTTTTAATGTGGTCGTTAGAGGGCGCTTCACTTTTAATAGGGTCCTGCATCCTGGGAGACGCCAGGCTTCCAGGATGGAGTGACCATACACTTTTAATGGTTTAATATTACCATCACTTTTTTCTCAGTATAGTTTTGTAGGTTTTTTGGTAAGAATGTAATTTTCTAAACAATTTTAAATTCTTTAAATACGATTGTTGAAATCCCTTGAAGTTAGCTGTTTTTGTGGTTTTTAGTGTTCAAACCCACACCGGAAAATTAAAATTATTATAAAAAAAAATTGTTGTTACATTTAAGGATAAAACTTACCAGAATACTTTTAACTTTATATTTTTAATATTTTAAATACTTTTTGGTTTTTAATTTATTTTTATTCAAAATAATTTACTTATGCCGACGTGCAGCATCAATATTAAAAACTGAAAAATCTGGAAAGGGCTTACTTTTGCCGATTGTAACAAAAGTGCCTTTTTGCTTTAAAATGCCTAAGTAATTATCTTTTTCACAAAAAAAGTAAAAAACTGCTCTAAGAAAAAAGCTTTGAGTATTTTAAATAATCAGAAGTGCAGTGCGAAGCGCCCTCTAACGGCTTAAGTAAAAGTGTGCAAATTCGGGTTTTAAAAATCCTCCGGGTACCAATTTTGAAAACAATCTAAAAAAAACTGTTCATAATATTTAAGAAATTCGATTTTTCTCTTTTACTTTAACACCCTGTATTTCGGAACGTAGTACTTCTAGACCCTAGTTTATATATAAACTTTTATCCCTATTTTGTGTCATAGAATATGCGGTTAACCTACTGACGTCTAATTTCGGGAGACCCTGTATAAATATCTCTATTCTTATAAAACAGAAATTTATTGTCTTTATTTTTCTTTATAAAAATAAATGATTTTTTATTTTTGGCCTTTCAACGATATGCCGGCAATTTCTTGTGGTTAAAATCCTTTCCTTTCATCCCAGATTCCAATTTTGGGCAACATTGTGCCAAAAATTTGTTCTTTTCTAACCTGACCTTTTAAAAATAAATATTTTAACAGCACTGGTGGACAGCATTATCACGGAAATCACCATAATAACAACCATCCAGAAAATCACATAACGGAGACTCCAGCTGGTATACCTCTATTGGGAATGTGATAAGAAGAGCCATTTAAATTTGGAAGATGCATGATCACTTTTGCATGAGGATGGACGTTTTCTCTTTATTTTAGCATGTTAGTATATTTTTGTTATTTTACAAGAAGTTGCTTTTTAAAATCGTCTAAGATTAGAGTTTTTTAGCAATGGATCCATCTAGGGGAGATTGGTATAATATGGCACACTTTAGATTAAAAATTATTATTTTTTTTTTTGGAGTTAAAATAATAATAAATAATTAATAACTTGTACTAAATCTTAGATATAATATACAAATATGTTATAAAAGTCTAACATGAAAGTAAAAAAATAAATTTAGAAAAAAAAAACTTTTTAAAAACAAGCTTTAATAAAATGGACTAAAAAGCATAAAATAATTTTTTGAGTGTTCTGATATCATAATAATAAAAGCGATGGGAGTATTAAAAGAAATTTACACGTTTTTGTTTTAGCCTTGTTGACTCGAAGTTGAGTGAAAATCCAAATTCATTATATTATAGCAGAGAAATTTAAGGGTAGACAATTTAACCCAACCCACCCAACCCTACTCAAGCTAAACTTACATTTTTCTGATATGGATGGACATATTAGGCAGATCACCCGCGACCGGCAGTGTGTCAATTTATTTTGTCACATTGAAAAAGAAGAGTCGGCCCATCATCGATTGTGGACGATCCACCAAATGCGCATGTAAAGACATTTACCTAATATTAAATACCCCCATCCCTTTTATATTATGATATCAAAACATTCAAAAAATTATTTTATGCTTTTTAGTCCATTTTTATAAAAGCTTGTTTTTAAAAAGTTTTTTTTTTCTAAATTTATTTTTTAATATTTAGATTTGTCTACGTCTATGCATTTCAGCTACAGGTTGCATTAACAGTGCTAGCGACGCCCATCTCACCGAATTTTAAAATAGAAAAACACTGTGTGATCGTTACCTAAAACTGTTCGTTATTATTATGATCATTACACGCAAGGATTAATTTATTTTGGTCGAGATCGAACAAACTAAAGCCTTACCTCTTCTACGCCCCCCTTCTTTTTTAGTGGGAGAGCATGTGAATTTTGAAATCAATCAGATACCTACGTGGAAATCAGTTGAAAGTAATCAGAGAAACTTGTCATTAAATCGTCCATATTGAATTTTTGTAATCTGATCAAAAATTCGTAATCCTCATCCTCAAGAACCCCCAGATACCAATTTTGGTGAAAATCCGACAAACTAAAATTTTACCCCCTCTCCGGCCTCCACGTTAGGGGGAGATGGGCAGTCAGTGATACCACATTATTGGATTGTCATCGGAACTATAACGGTATGCGAAATTTGAAGTCAATCGGATACGTGGAAGTCAGTTGAAAGTAATCAGAAAAACTTGACATTAAATCGTCCATTTTGAATCCGCCATATTGAATTTTTGTAATGTGATCAAAAATTCGTAATCCTCATCCTGAAAAACCCCCAGATACCAATTCTGGTAGAAATCCAACAAACTCAAATTTTACCCCCTCTCCGCCCTCTAGGTTAGGGGTAAGCTAGGCAGTCAGTGATACCACATTATTGGATTATCATCGGAACTCTACCGGTATGCGAAATTTGAAGTCAAGCGGATACGTGGAAGTCAGTTGAAAGTAATCAGAAAAACTTGACATTAAATCGTCCATTTTGAATCCGCCATATTGAATTTTTGTAATCTGATCAAAAATTCGTAATTCTCATCCTCAAAAAGGTAGGTACCCGATGAAACCATATTATTGTATTGTCATCGGAACTAAGACGCTTTGCGAAATTTGAACTCAATCGGATGTTTGGAAGTTCTTCAAAAATGAGTTGCAAGATTTGATTACATACATACATATCCACATACATACATACATATCCATATACATACATACATATCCACATACATACATACATATCCACATACATACATACATATCCACATACATACATACATATCCACTTACATACATACAGGTGAAGTTAAATAAAAGCTTGTAAAAAAGATTTAATTTGTAAAGTAATGCCATAATTGTGCCATTTGTACTTCTCCTTACCTAACTTAAAAACTTAAATTTTGCCATAAAAAGCCACGAGAATAGAATAGCATAGAATTTTTATTAATCTTTTCGGCTAAAAAAATGTAGATAACACAGGTCAATTTAAAATTTTTTAAAACTTTTTTGTTATCACAGGTGATCCGTGTTTAATATCACCTGATTGGGCGCTATGGCCTCTCATTATTTTATAATGATGGTGTCTTTAGCTAAACGATTTGCTCTTGGCTACATACATACCTACCTCTTAACCTTATAAGACTAGCTCACTAATAAACTACCACTTTCTGTTAATTTACCAAAGTGTGTATGTAAGTAATTGTAGTTTTCTTGCGTAAAATCCGAATCCGCTGAAAAATTTCATAATTTATTTAAAAAAAAAAACGGAGTGTCGATCTGGAAAGTCAACTTTTGGTTTGCGTCCGAAATTGGAAACACTACTCATCGAAAGAGCCTGTTAGATATAGCTTTATAATAATGACATTTTATATAATTTATCAAAACAAATTCCTACGTTTGAAAAAAGGATAGTAGGGGAGGCCGTGAATATTTTTTGGAACTTATTTTCTTACTCGGTGTATCTAAATAAGTATCCTCTGTTAATGATAATAATAAACAATTTTTCATTCTAATGGTGATTTTCCGATGGGTTCAAAAGCTCAGTAAATGATATGGATCGACTTATTTTTTTAGTTCAAATCTTTTACAAGAAGAGATCATTAACATTATAAGAAAAGTACTCTGGCTCATCTCAAGTGGTGAAAAATATCCCTGACTGAAAATTTGCGGATCCAAAAAGTGTTTTATTTACTTATTATGATTACTATAACCGGCGTCTTCAAAATTGGAAAATCAGAAACTTATTTTCTTAGTTTTGAATTTTTTTTACCTGGTTAGTTCAATAATGTCATGCAGAAAATTACTCTGGCTGTTGTTTACAATCACGAAAGCCTCGTCAGAAAAGCTCCAAGCGTTAAAAATACCCTGCAGGCCAGGTAGTCAAACGACAGGGAAGAAAAGTAGCACGTGCGTATTTAGTTCAGTTTCACTCACTTCCGGATCAGTTTCACTCGTTTCTGGCTCAGTTTCACTTACTTCCGGACACTTAAGTCATGTCCGGTTACGTACAGTCTACTTTCAGTCAGTTTTAGATCATGTCCAGCTCACTTTAAGCAACTTTCGGTTTAGTTTTAGTCACTTCCGGTCACTTTTAGCCATTTCCTTCTAGTTCACTTTTAGTAACTTCCTGTTGACTTTATCTCTCTTCCGGTTTACTACAGGTGCACTTTCAGTAACTTCCGGCTAGTTTTCGATCATTTTAGATTACTTCCAGTTCTCTTAAAGTTACTTCCGGTTAAGTTTTATTTCCTTTCGTTCTTTTTTTTAATTCTGGTCACATCCGATTGTCTTCCCGTCACTTCCAATTCCAATGTCCAGTTACGTACAGTCACTTCTAGTCAGTTTTATATAATGTTCAGCTCACTTTAAGCAGGTTCAGGTCAGGGTAGGTTTCATTTCAGTCAGTTCCGGCCATTTTTAGCTATTTCCGGTTTACTTTCAGTTACTTCAAGTTCACTTTTAGTCACTTCTGGTTAGTTTTCACTTATCTTAGGTCACTTCCGGTTCACTTTAAGTTACTTCCGGTACATTTTTTATTGATTCCGGACTCTTTTGTAATTTTCAATTGTCGTTCCGTTACTTCCTGTTCAGTTTTACTTATTTCCGGTCCCTTACGGACACTTACAAAAGCTATAGACAAAAAACAAATTTTAAGAAACACTTTGTAGATCGAAAACGAAGCGTTTACGGACCTATGTGTGTGGAAACTGTCTAAGAGACATTAACATAAATCGAATATGTCAAATCAAATTGACGGGCATCAGATAACTCTGGAAAGGCTTTGGGGCTTTTAAATAACACGCAGATGGTATTTTAAGCTTTTGTTGTAATACAACCTATCATTTCATAAACTTTCAGATCTAAGAAAATAGTGGCACTCATTTCATATCGTTTTTAACTTGTTCAAAATACTTGTTTAAAACTACATAAGTTACAACACAAAAATTATTACAGGGCCAAGCAGAAGTCTGGTTTGAAAAGACATTTACTGCAGCATAAAAATGTAGCCAAAAAAAACCGGACATTTTTTTTTCATTATAACTTTTGAACTATACAATCGATTTTAATGGGACACACTGCAGTTTTTTATCTTCGCCATCTCAAAGTTTAAGATGGCAGGCGAAATTAAAATGTATTCTTCAAGATGCTCGTTTAATCTTGTGTTGCGAACATATTTTAATTATTTTTTTAAATTACTAAAAAAGCTGCATTCTTTCCACGCACAACAAGCTTCGAATTAGCAAAATCGGTGCTGTAGTTTTAAAAAAATATATTTTTTTTTCAACCATTGTTTTGCATATTATATATATATATATATATATATATATATATATATATATATATATTGCCTTGTCAATCATGTCTGCGTTTATTTCCTTATAAATTCATTACTACGATTGCCTTGCCAATCATGTCTGCATTTATTTCCTTATAAATTCATTAGGTACTACTGAACCGATTTTGATAAAATAAAAAACATCCTGGTTAGAATTAATTTATTTTTAAAGATCATGATCAAAGTTTATCGCCATCTTAAAATTTAAGATGGGACAGAATCATACTTGATTCTTTAAAATGGCGTGTTTATTATTAGTTTTCGAATATGTTTTAGTTTTTTTTAATTTATAGAAAAGCACTAATTTTTCCCCACACAACGAGGTGCCACTTAGTAAAATCGATGTGATGGTTCTCAAAAAATCTATTTTTGTTTCAACCATTGTTTTACAGATTATACGATTGCATTGCCAATCTGCATTAATTTCCTTATAAATTCGTTATTACTAAACCGATTTTAGTGAAATAAAAAATTCGGGGTGAAAATTGACTGCTCTTTAAAGTTTGTAATCAAAATTTCCCGCCATCTTAGAATTTAAGATGTCGGAGAGAATCATACTTGGACGGTGTTATGCAACAACCGTTTAAGCCACAACCTCTGAAAAATTATATTATTTGCTGAAAAACGTTCAAAATTAGTTATAGAATACGCAAAAATGATTTAACCCACAACCTGCCAATTGTGGCTTAAAATTATATTTTTTGTTGAAAAACGTTCAAAATTAGTTAAAGAACAATACGCAAAAATGATTTAACCCACAACCGTCCAATTGTGGCTTAAACGGTTGTTGCATAACACCGTCCACTTGATGCAATGCAATCGTATAATTTGTAAAACAATGGTTAAAACAAAATTAGATTTTGTAAGAACCACTTCACCGATTTTAGTATTTTGTGCCTTGATCAGCGGGAGAAAAGTAGTGATTTTCATTAAATTAAAAAAAAATAAATAAGAATAAAGTTGCCTCTTTGAAGGGTCAAGTATGATTCTGTCCGACATCTTAAGTTTTAAGATAGCGGCAAATTTTAATTATAACCTTTAAAGAACAATCAGTTCTCACCATGATTTTTTTTATTTCACTAAGATCGGCTTAGTAAAAATGAGTTTATAAGGAAATTAATGCAGACAGGATTGGAAATGCAATTGTATAATCTGTGAAAAAATGGCTGAAGCAAAAATAGATTTTTTAAGAACTACTACTACTACTTTACTAATTTTTACTTCGATGTACGGGGGAAAAGTAGTACTTTTCTATAAATTAAAATAAAAAATAAAACATTTTCAGAAAATAAGAATAAACACGCTATTTTGCAGAATGAATCATAGTTGACTGTCCGTCATCCTAAATTTTAAGATGGCGATAAATTTTGATCATGATCTTTAAAAAGCATTTCTCACCAGGATGGTTTTTATTTCATTAAAATCGGTTCAGTAGTACCTCATGAATTTATAAGGAAATAAATGCAGACATGATTGGCAAGGCAATCGTATAATATTCAAAACAATGGTTAAAACAAAAATATTTTTTTTAGATCCACCCAACCGATTTTGCTGATTTGTATCTTGTTGTGCTTGGCAAGAATACGGCTTTTTCACTGATTTAAGGAAATACAGTCGAACCTCTCTAACTCGAACCTCTATAACTCGAACCTCTCTATAACTCGAACCTTTTAAGTGGTCCCTGCTCTTTTTATATGTATTTTAACC
Source organism: Aspidapion aeneum (assembly GCA_963576565.1). Classification (NCBI taxonomy): domain Eukaryota; kingdom Metazoa; phylum Arthropoda; class Insecta; order Coleoptera; family Brentidae; genus Aspidapion; species Aspidapion aeneum. The sequence continues at coordinate 9,651,274 of OY755042.1, forward strand.
AGTTTAATTCGAATTTCTATAACTCGAACTCTCCATAACTCGAACTGTTTTGGTTGTCCCTTTGAGTTCGAGTTATAGAGGTTCGACTGTAATTAAAACGCGCAACACAAGAATAAACGAGCATTTTTAAAGCGTACAATTTAATTTGGTCCACCATCTTTGATTTTGAGACAAAAAATATATTTGGTCAAAACTCTGATTAATTCTTTGCCAAGTGCAGTTTGTCCTATTAAAATCGATGGTATAGTTCAAAAGTTATAATGAAAAAAAAATTGTCCGATTTCTTTCGGCCCACACGGTATATGAAATATCCAATTGAAAAATCAAATCAGAAAGGGCTTGGCTTTTCAAGGCTTCATAAAGCAAATCCACTAAATGGACCCTAAGTAACGAAGTAGGACCTAATTTAGAAAATAAGGAAGGGAATTTCCGGTAAAAGTGGTATTAGAAAGCGCTTACGGAAGCAGCCTTATAGCTCCAATTTAATAACAGAACCCCAAAAGTATATTTTGATTAAAAATTTGCGGCTCCTTGGCAACAAAATTGGTGAAGCCGGTTAGAAAGAAACCTTAATTTATTTATTACTTACTTATCGTCAAAAAATAAAATTTGAAATCAGGCCAAATTAAATACGTTATCAGTGTTGTTAAAGCTTTAACTTTACGAATTACTCAAAAGCCCCCAATAGCTATTTCTTGTTTTTGGTATAGAAGCAGCTTTTGAAGAATATATTTGTTTTTTTGTAACCGTCCGAAAAACCATTATTTGCTCCTAAAGAAAAATAATCATGAGTAAGAATGTAGTATTTCGCAAGTATTTAAATTAAAGTTTTAATAATATTTTAAGCAAAATTGAAAGTGCTAACTTTTTTAAAGTAACGTAAAAACATTAAAGAAAATTAATTAAATTTGGTTCGTTTGTACATTTTTTTGCCTTTGAACCAGACGTTAGAATCTGATTACAAAACATGTGTATTTAAATGCTTGATATCAACTTAATTGGATAAAATAAATATACCGGGTGTGCCAAAAAAAACCGGATCGCCCAGATAGACAAACGTGATATTTTTTTATTTACAAATATACAAAAAACAAAAAAAAGTATTACCAAATAAAATCCCCAGTAGAAATGGCAGTGTTACGATGTAAAAACGGACTTGGACGGAAATTGAAATAAAATCAAAAGACATCAAATAGGCATTTTTAATATTTCTGATTATTTGTGTGGCTTATCCTTGCATCTAGAATTTTCTATTTTTGTTTTGTGAAAGCACTATAAGCCTGCTATGAACTAATGCTTAACTCATTTAAAAGGTTGGAACTGTTTTAAAGAAAATTTAGTTAGTAAGTAAATACCTCGGTAAATACAATATCTTCAATAAAATGCGATTATACAATATCTTCAATAAAATGCGATTTTGCTCCGTTTTTGTCAGCATAAAAATTTATCGTGTTGCATATTTAACTTTTTTTTTACGATTTTTTAGTAGTAGAGGGATCCCAAAAACTTTTTGTGGTAAACCGTATTATTTGGTTTTTGTTTTCTGCCTTTGGAACTTAAAAAACAAAAAAATAATTTAGTAATTAAAAATTTTTTTTGGAAAACTAAATACTTACTCATATTTTGTCTTAATTTTTTAAAAAAATTGTAATAATGTAGTACACCATTTTATTAGAAATCTTAACAGCTTTCAAAAAATGTAGGCATACAGGGTGGTCCCGTTTGTACAGAAATATAATAAATAAGAAACTTATGTTTGTACGAATCTTGTATATCAGTAAATCGACTCTGCGTCACAGAAAAGTTAACAAAGAACATAAAGAAGTAGGTTCTTGGAACCGCGAAAGAGTACTGTATATGCGTACAAAATTTGGTAAAAAGGTACAATTGTTTGGAAATCCAAAATATTTTCCTGGTCTATTACACCTGTTCCTAAAAACTTTCGGACAACTCGAAAATTTTTTGGAAAAACTCAAGAAATGTTCGGAAAACTTGGGAAATGTCAGGAAAAACTGGAAAAATGTATGGAAAATTTAGGAAATGTTCGGAAAACTTGGAAAATATTCCAAAAACTCGAGAAAAGTTTAGAAAGACTTTAGAAATGTTCAAAAAACTCGAGAAATGTATAGAAAAACTCTGAAAATGCTATAAAAACTCAGCAAGTGCTCAAAAGAAACTTGTGAAATTTTCGGACAAACTCAGAACTTGTAGAAAGACACAAACTTACTCAGTGTAAAACAACTTTATTTATTATGAATATTCTGTGCTCTATCTAGCTCAAAATAATCTACTGTTAACAGAAACCCCACATAATCCTAACACGAGATTTGTTGTGGAAAATAGAGTAAGACTACCTAGACAAAAGTGCGCCTAAGAAAAAAACCTCTGGAAGAACAGAAGCCGTGTCACCAGTTAGGTAACGTTTGCGATCAATTGACCATGGTTCGGTTACAAACGATTTTATCCGACCTAAAGGAGCATAAGAAAGCTGACTTAAGTAAGAATAAGTTGAGTTAGGAGCCCTTAGTCGAATTATATTGGTTAGGTTGACGAAAAAACGCTTTGCGCGGCTGGTTTTGGTTTAACTTTTATTTCCTTTTTGTCCTTTGGTGCTGTTTTGCTCTGCGCGATATGGTTCAGCGCAACTTTGTCCTAAGCCGCTGTTTTGCTTCAAGCAGTTTTGGTCCGGCGTGTTTTTGGTTCGGCGCGGTTTTGGTCCGGCGCTGAAAAGGAGTATTTTTTTTATATTTTGCATAGTAGTACTTATGATCCAAAGCTTAATTTTCATTCAAGGATCCCCGAGTTTTCGGCTTCAGAATCCAAAAGGGCGGCTGAAAAAAAAATTCCCTGTTTTAGGCGAAATTAAATTAATTTTGATAGATTCACTTTAAGCTACACAATTTAAAAATATAAAAACAAATGATTTGTCTCAAGCTGCGTCTGGGCACTATCGATATGTTATTTCGTAGTGGTAATTAACAACATGCTCTGCCGTTAGCAACGGAGCCCTTTTGTAATTTAAATTTTTTATTTTTATGCGACTTGTATTAAAAATGATCAAATGTTGTGTCAAACCAACAGAAACAACTACTCCGAGTGAAAATACCCCTACCGGCATTGAATTATACTGATGGTTTGATGCTTTCGTTGGGAACTTGTTAAAAACTATTTGGTTTTCACTCTCTCCAACGTCGATCCGATTGATCCCCGTATGGAACAGGGCCTGACAATCTACAGGAACAGTGATCAATGCCAATCCACGACCGGTTTCGGCCTTTTGGGCCATCCTCAGGTGAATGTAGGCGATAGCTCGGTGTAGAGCATAAACCAAATAGTTTTTAAAAAGTTCCCAATAAAAGCATCATTCAATGCCGGTAGGGGTATTTTCCCACGGAGTAGTTGTTTCTGTTGGTTTCACACAACTTGTGCTCTACACGGAACTATCGCCTACATTCACCTAAGGCTGGTCCAAAAGGCCGAAACCGGTCGTGGATTGGCATGAATCACTAATCCTGCTTATTGTCAGGACATGTTCCAGACGGGGATCATTCATATCCTTGGAGAGAGTGAAAACCAAATGGTCTTTTGATAAAATATTACCTGTTTTTAAAATTGAAACGATTATTGTGTATAAGGTAGTTAGAGAAACGCCGCCGAGGGTGTTTACAAAGTCGAGCGTTTGATTTGCAGCCCCGAAGCGCTTGGCAGCTCTTCCTCAGTTGTTTACCCAACTGCAGCACGGCGAAAGGAAGGGTAATGTTTTTCGATTGTTGTATGTATGTAAGTAAATATGTATGTTTGTGTCACGCTAGAGGTTAAACGGCTGAACCGATTTTGACAAAGAAGGTGTCGCTGAATTGCTACTCATCCCGAAGGTGCTATAGGCTATATTTTTTTAAACAGGAATCAACATGACGCCATTTTGTCACATGATGTAGGCTTTAAGGAATACAAATTATCTAAATTTAAGGCGATTTTATTGAAATGCCTTTGATTACCCATTGCAAATGTCCTCTAATTTCTAATCTCTAATCTGAGATTCCTTTAATAGTATGGATGTGCTTATTTATTGCTTTATTAATTATGACTAGTGGGTACAAGTAAATTTAGCAGTTGGGTGTTTATTTATTTAACCCTCAGTTACTATCGTCTATTTTGGGTCACACAAGTACTATCGTGGGGAGTTCTGACACCCCAATTCCTTAAATTCTGTATTTTTTTAAAATTAAAATGTAAAATAAATCTGATAATGTATAGTCACTTTTTGGTTAATTAGCTAACTATTATTTCAAAAATTAACATAAACTTTATTAAAATGTACTGTGTAGTGAATAATATTCAATCTGGTAACAAAATTAAAAACTAAAAAACATGTGATCCTTAAAAAATTTATTAAAAAAACAACAGTTGCTTTATAAAAAAATCCTTCCTCTTTCCTCAGACACGTGACTATCAATCTCTAACAAATAAACGTTTATCACTTTTGTAACAAAAAGAATAACAAGGATATTTGACAAATAATTTTTCTATGTTATAAAGCGTTGGCACCGTATGCCATGAGTGTAAGTTCACTGAAAACCGACCTGTATAACTGATCACCCGGTATATAATTTGTAAAATACAAAAAAAACAACAGCAATTTTTAATTTTTTACAATATATACATATATACGATTGTAGCTTTTACACTTCATCTTGATTTTGCGATCTTTGTGACTTGGACATAGATAACACCTTCCATAGTTTCTTATCGCTCCTGGAGTGGTATCTTGGTTGGGCGGAACTCCCAGTAAGGTTCTATTAATTCCTTTTAGAGTTTGAGATAGCTCGGGAGTTTCAAGTTGTCTTCTTGCTTGGTTTTGTATAAGCGGTTTTTTCCATAAATGTATCCGTTAGCATCAACTTCCTCCAAACTGTTATTATCGCTCTCATCAGCTGACAAAACCTCGTTATTATCATTAACTGAGGAGACCCCGAACTCGGACTCAGTGTTGTGGTTACTGTGCTGACTTTGAGCATCACAAGTCACTAATCTGTTCATTTTCAATTTCTCAGTCATCCACATCATCATAAAAATTGTCAGAAAGTTGATGAAGCTGTTTTTCGGTAAAAAATCTCCTCATTTTGTAAGTCCACCAAAAAAACAAAACACCTTTAAGTACTATCGTGGGGTGTTTTTGCACCCCAAATTTCAATATTTCGAAAACCCGTAAAAAAAAATCTTTTTTGGCACGATTCTGCTCTCTTAGACAAGCTGTGGGAATACCAAAAACAAAAAAAAAATGGCTATAAAAACATAGAAGCTGTAGCATAAAATATAGGTACTGGGGTGTCGAAACACCCCACGATAGTAACTGAGGGTTAAAAAAATTTTTATGAATTAAGAAAAGAGGAAAACTGAATTCCTCGGTCGGTCCTTCTGCTAACTACCTTATTCACATAGTTTTAATATTTTGACTTTTACAAGGGATAGTTTTAATCGTACTTCAAAAACTCTGAAAAAAGCGTCCCGTGGTAGTGGTGGTGGTTATTAACTACTACTAACATTTTAGGCATTCCAAATACTGCCTATTAGAAAACTCCAGTTAACGTTTAAACAATTTTGTTATAAAATACTCAAAGCCTTATATTACAAGAGACCTTACCATTTTAATGTAAACAGACTTTGTTCCATAGGCTCTATACCCAACCTGTAATCAGCAACATCTACAAAAAGAGAGAGTCCTGCCAGTCCGAAGCGACCACGACAACCCTGGTGACCATAAACAACGGCGCAGGGAGCAACCAAAACCACTCTAATAGGAGTCCGCATTTGCTACTACCTAGAACTGAATTTGAAATTGTGTAAATTTAGAGATAGATAACAGTAAATGGTGAAAGTCAATGGAGCGTATTATCCGTGATGTTTTTTTTTTAAAGGCGCAAAATCCATGTCAATGGCGCGTATGCCCCAGCGTGGATTTATTCTAAACCAACCAGTACTACTGTATACTGTGTATACTGAGCATAAATGCTGTGGAGGACAGATGACCACCATCCAACGCCTTTTGAAAACGAGAAAAAAAGAAAAGCTAAATGAAATTAAGCAGAAAAATTTTGAGAAACTATTTTTTGACGAGTTGTTTGCTATTTCTGTTTAAAATGAAAAATATCTGATTCATATTTTGAACGAAATCGCGCATCAATAAGCTATGTAAATGAAGTATGCCAAAATGTGGCTTAGCGCCCTATATGAAATAAGAGCATACATTTATCGGGAGCGAACTGACCAAGGCCGTAAAAATTTTCGCCTGTGGTACTCATACGATTTAAAATATCAAATTTTTGTACTGAGACGCCATTTTTTCTTTAAATTATTTTTTTCTAACATTTGAACATTCAAAATTGAAAAAATAGTCCATTTCTCAAAGTGAAGTTTGCAAATTACAAAGAAAAACTGAATATCTTCTACATTAAAGGCTTTAGTGGAGAAGACATTCAGTTTTTCTTTGAATTTTAACTTTTGTTGTTTTCAATAAATTTTCTTTTGCGGTGCCATTTTCCCGCGAAGTAATTATTATTATTTTTTCGCCTGATATTTTACTTTGTTACCTGTATCTACCAACGAAAAAAATTACCTGGTTCTGAATGAAATATTCTTGTTTAAAACAAAAAAACAAAAATATATGAAAGCTTTGAAAACAAGCTAAATAAATATTTATAGCCTCAAAAGAAATTAAGTGTATTTTAATGTGACTTTTAGAAAATGCGATACGAAGGGGAGTAGCGAGTTAAAAAATCGTAAATTTTTGCATTACCAAGGAAGTATAAGAGTTTTTCATATATCCTTGGCCAGTGGCGTATATAGAGAAAAGTTTCGGGAGGGCCCGAGGCAGTTGCGGGGGGGGCCCGACACATCATGAGGCCGTATTTTATGCTATTTTATGTTTGTATTCAAGAAATATGTCGAAAATATCTAAAAAAATCTTGGCTTCGGGGGGGGGGGGGCCGGGCCCCCCAGTCCCCCCTTATATACGCCACTGTCCTTGGCGTTACGTAATTTATTAATGTTTTCTATATTCTCTCTCCCTCTTTCTTTCTCTCTAGGTGTCATTACGGCACATTGAAGCCGTGTGTTAATCCAAGGGCATTTTTTTTAAAAAAATTTTAAATAATACTGCACCTCAATGGTCAAATGCCTAAAGAATACAAATTTGTCATAAAAAACTTTAGAAAAAAAAATGAATCCAAGAAAAAGATAAGTGAACGCTAATAAAAGTATGCAAAGCCTTTTTTGTTTTTGAACAGACGTAATTTTACTGTTTTGCTTTTTCACATTAGTAACTATTTTTAAATATTTTGTGGTGCAGTGGTAAAGTGTAATAATTAAGGTAATATATGCATAGTAAGTTTTTTATATAGTACGTCTTTGTGTTATATATAGCCCAATTTGAAAAGATAGTTCAAAAATTAAAAAAAAAGAAAAATCAAATTGAGATAGGTTTCTTATATGGTCGTAAATGTCGAGGAATTATGAAAGTAATGAGCATGGCTTCTACTAAAGAATACTTAAAAATGTTTTGCCTTTTTTGCCTAATAATCCGTAAATTTAGTTACAAACGCCGTTCAAATATTTTACTTCGCGTTACCAGTTTGAAATTTTGCGCCATATTTGTCCATAAAAAAAACGTTGGGAGACACTCGATTAGAGTTACTTCCCCTCGTCACCCCAATTTCGTCACAGACAGACAGTCAGACAAACAAACACAAAAACACACTTTACAATGAAATCGTTGCTTTAGGTCAACAAATAAATAAATACTTACCACGTTTTTGTTTCTTTTTTATTTTAATCGTCTTAATCGGCGAGAAGAATGCTACTAGTTTGCTAATTTAACAAATCTGGTAAATCTAACGGACTTATACTGCCACCTTTTTAGTTTGTTTATGTGTTTGAGAATGTTTTCTCGTACTTCTAGTGGCTAAGGGGATTGTAGTGGTTTTTCCTTTTCTGAGACCTGGCAATTTCTTCACATTTTTATGTGAGTTATACAGGTGAAATCTGTTCTGAAGTTATTCTATTTCTCTACATGTTCGTTTGATTCTCTTACTTTTGCTCTAATCTTTCTCTAAACATTCTTGTATTTCGTCTCGTTCTAAGTTTTGTGCTTTCTTCGTTGATCCATTAGAGGTAAAATTTCCTGAGTAATCCATTTTTTGGTTGTATTTCTTGACACAGGGAAATGATGCATATTTTTAGGGATTCCATATCAATATCTTCGGAGTGGAAGTTCAAAAGGTTATAGTGGAGTGCTTGTTGAAAATTTTCTATAACGGTTTCATCTTTTAATTTCCTAGCAGTAATCCTTGCGGTGATTAGTGGTTTGTTATTTTTCTTTAGTTTTATTTGGAATTGGTCTGACCCTACATTTGCGCCGGGAAAAGCCTTAACTGATTTGATCGTATTTCGATATCTCTCTCTAATGTGGATGTAATCTATTTGATTTGGTTCTATTTTGCTATTGTGATCCTCTGCTAGAGATTTTTTAAGTACATAGTCTCCTTTTGGGTAGGTAACTTAAAATAGATATTTCTCACAACAGTTATTTTCTTGATAAAATTATACAAGGCGATCCCCACGGTGGTTTCGATCTCCCAGACCTAATTTTCCCACTAGGTTCTGTGCCATGCCACTGACAACCTTTGCATTAAAGGCTCCCATTATAATTGTAATATATCTCGAATTCATGGTGCTTAATGCTCTTTTAATGTCTTCATATAATGCCTCTAATAAATACATACATGGTCTTATTTTTGACGGCTTCTGAAACTCCCAAGAGGTTTCTGTTTAGGTCATGTTTAGTCTCTTCATTCCTTGAATTGTATTCTCTTTGCCTAGTTGAATCTTACCTTAAACGTTCCATGTACCGAGTCATATGGGTAACCCGGGGATTCTTAACACCCTTGTCTTTAGCCATGTTGATCGTACTAGGAAATTATAATGCGGTAGTTTTCTGTTGCTTTCCATATCGCAGTATCATAACTGTTTAAACTATTCTAGTCATAGGTACTTAAGATTTTCCAATAATAAACCGCGCGAGAATAATTTTCTTTACGCTTTATCTTGGTACTGGTGTTGGCTGCTGCCCCACACAAGGGCATTTTTATTGACTTGCCCAGTCTGTATCCGTACTGTTCTGCGTTAACAGGGTCACCTCTTGTAGGATGTGTCTCCTTACTACGCAGTACGATCCTGGTTGAGGAGGACCTCTTTAATACACTTTAACCCTTATCTATATTCTGGAAGATTTATTTAGATTTTCCCAAAAAAAATATACAAAAATGTGAGGATATGTTTGTCTCGACCTAACCTACATAACTTCAAAGCATTTTGTTCAAAAAAATTGTTGTAAACTTAGCGGAAAAAGCTTTGACGTCATTGGAGGCAAAAATAATAATCAGCTGTGATGAAGATTGGTAAATCGGCCATTCGGCCATATGCATTGGTGTGCAGTGCTTGCATTGTTTTGCAACTTATACGCTTACTGCACACACATAGATACTTAACTTCAACAGTTAAAAATTTCCGAAAAAAAATCCCTCACAAACTCTGTTTTTACAAATATTAAAATAAAATAAGCTTACACATAACATCGAATAAAACAAATTTATTATAGCTGTTATGAAATCAAGATGATTCTGCTCAGATAAGAAAAAGGCAACTAGTAAAAAACCAAAATGCATTTTACCAGTTAATCTTAAATTATTTTATATTTTGCGAGCAAATTCCACCTAAAAAATAAGTAACATTTACCGCTTTCTGGAAAAAGTAAACCTTTGCTAGTTAAAGTTGATTTTCCATAAATTTGTTGTTTTGCAGATTCCATCTCTCTCTATATTAGGCAAAATTAATTTTAACCAAGCAACGCACACGAATGCTAGGACATATATGGAACAATATGGGACACACGAATATTCGTGTGCAAGGGACGTGGATCAAACGCGCACGCAAAAAAACACGCGATGCATCCTAGTTGTCTCTCTAATTCTTACACCTCCGCCAAAAAATATAATCCGCGCGGATAATACGCTCCATGGGCTGCTAACGTAATGGTAATTATGATATATTAAAATTTGAACATTTGGTAGTCAGTGTAAAGTAACTAACTAACTGAGTAAATCAGACTGAGCGCAAAAAATATTCATGCTAATAGGCAGTGACTTTTTTGTGTATCATTTACTTTGTTTATACGGACACGTTAAAAAACTTCAAAATAAGAATGCTTTGAAAATTTTGTCGTATAAGCACGATCAGAACCGTTCTAAGCTATAAAACCGATTTTATTTTAAATCATATTTCAAACCGATCTTGCGACCGGTACAAATATTTAAAAATGCTATAGCGCATTGCTGTCAACCTTCTTTCGATCATTTTTCTCTGGTTGCCTCCGAATAATAGTAAGCATTATCCCTAAACGTGCGGCTGCCATTTTAAAAATATGATTTACTTAATTTTTTACTTATACAAACCATATTAGCGCCTTTAATGAAGGTCGATTTATTAAAATTTACGTTTGTTAGTATTTATTTGGCTTAAATTCCGCTGTAAATACGCAAATCAGCACTGATCTGACCTAAATTACAATTTGCTGTCAAAGGTTCGGTTTAGTTGGATTATTTCTTCATTGAACGATATTAAACAGTTTATTACTCGCCTGCTTTTGTTTTAGTTTCTCTCGTATTTAGGTAGATGGCGCTGCTTGCGGATTAGACTATTTAGTTTTCTCACTATAAACGTAGGACAGACCAAATCGTCTAATTAACTATACAAGGGTGTCACACTGAGCAAACAGTGTTCTGTGTCTATTAAATCTTGACCCACTGAGGATAAGCTGTCGAGCTACGGAAAAATACGAGAAACAAAAACTTTTTTATCCGGTTAGTCACGAAAAATGAAACCGGTTTTACGTGCGTATAAACGTAGTAATTGTATACACAATGAGCATCCATAATTTCATAACGAGGTTAGATACAAAAAAGTTGAGCGTAATGTAATTAATGCCCCTTAAATTTGAGTTCTGAAAATGTTTTGTTAACTGTCAGCAGTAGCTCACCCAGAAATATGTCTTGGGGGGTGCGAGACCCTACGTTGCTGTATTTTATGCCTGGGTGCACCCATGAGTTTTTATAAAATTTTGCATCATTTGTACTTTTCTCGTTACCTAGACTTACATTGTAAACAAAATAATAAATAGAAAATTTTCAGAGCCAACTGAAACCTTGATTTTCTAAGAAAATTATTACATACCAAAAAATAATTGGCCTTCATCAAATTTAGGTTACATTTTAATTTATAATCTTACCAAAAATACAATAAACTCAAAAAGCATACCTTAAAAAACTTCGTACCTTTCAATACCTTTAATCTACATTTGCTGTATGTCATAACGCCTTTAGTGCTGACATTGCAATTTCTATGACACAACTGTTAAAGTTATAATTTTTTTTACAACATGGGCCATATCTCCCGGAGTCGTTACACTATTAAAGGGAAAAATATCTGTTAAATTGTGTTGTGGATAAACTTTGTTGAGTACATTGTTTAGCTTTAAGTCAGCCTTGATGCTTTAAGGGCCGGTTTCTCATTCAAGATAATCTTGAACTTTGGTTTAGATTTTCTCATAAATCAAGGGCTAGCGTACTTAACCCTCGATCAATGCGGAAATTTAACTAGAAGTCAACTCCTTAACCCCTTAACTAGAAAGCGAGTTAATTTAACCCAGAGGTAACCTGCCAATAGGAAACCGGCCCTAAATGTTTCTATTTTAACCGTATCAAGATTATCAAGAACCCAATGAGGACCTACCTCACTAACAGTTACCAAAAAAAATTCTCGTAAAAACATTATTTCCAAAAAAAATGTTGATAGCATTAATTTTTATTTAATTAAATAAAAAACAAATAACTTGATTATTGTATTAAAAGCAGCAAAGGTGTCTTGCACTGTTCTTTGCGACAAAAATTCAACGCGACTTATAGTCCGAGGCCATAGCGGCTTTCGTGGGCTTTTTGAAGAAGATTTTGCAACACATGTCTTAATCGATTTCTAATACCCCCACCAATACTGCCTGACCTGTTCACAGACACAACCTTGTCTGTCAAAAAGTAAGGTTATGGTGTCAAAATATTTTTTTAACTCTGAACGGTATAATAAAGAGTAATGAAACTTCGCATGGATATCGGCTTTCACATATATATTTTTAGCTATCAAAAAAAATTATATATTATGCCTCTAGGGGACGCAAAGGGGTAAAATGTGTTTTTATATTATGCTTTATATCTTCTAAACTATTGCACCTGCACAACAATGTTTTATCAAATTAGTAGCTCATACAATTACCCACAAGCCTACTATATAAAACCAAATCAGTTAGGAACCAAAATTTTGTTATTTACAATAAAGTTTATAATGTGTGGGTTATCCAATAAAATATCAGGAAACGACTGATTTTCTGATTTCGCGGTGGAATCAAAATAAAATGTTGGCCCCTTACAGCCCCTAGGAGCCAGAAGTGGTCACTGCAACCGTTTGATGTAAATTTCCTCACATAGGCCAGAGTATAAGTCAAGTAAGGTTTTTTTTTTAATAACCAAAAAAGTTTGCCCCTACAAGACATAGTTCTGCAGGTGCAATAGTTTAGAAGATTAAAACGCATTTGGCCCTCCTGCGCCCCCTAGGGACAAACTATAGAAATTTTTTACAAGCCGAATAATAAGTACGTGCAGGTCAATGTGCGTGCCAAGTTTCATTACTGTTACTTAAACTTTTGAGAATTAAAAAAATATTTTGACACCAGAACCATATTTTACTATTATTAGTAGTCGACTAAAATAGGTGTTGTAAAATCTTCATCAAAAAGCCAACGGAGGCCAAATTTTGACGCTATGCCCCGGACTATTTACCGAACTATTAACCGAACCTAATCTGTATTAAGAATCTCCTAAAAAATTAAACGAAATGACGTTTACTATTATACGAACTCCATAATTTTATTAAAAGTTACCACCAGAAGTGAAGCGAATTGTTTTTTTTTATCTAAATTTATTATGATAGGCTAGGCTAGATATAGTAAATTAAACCTAAGTCGCAAAACGCAGTTCAGGATAGTTTTGCTTAGTATATTTTAAAAAAGCAATTTAAAACACTATCTTTAAAACCCAGGGTTAAAATATTTTATAAGCAATTTTTTAAAAAGACATCTTTTTTAAATCATCTGATCTGACTCTTACTTTATTCAAATCAAAAGTGACCTGGACTAGATTTATTATTATTATGAAATGTAACTTTCCTATTTGAAAGTCCCCAAATATTAGTTTAATTATAGATAATCACATGTATATTATGTATGTATGTATTTTTGTTACTTTAGATTTTTAAAAATAATAAATGATTCAGTGAATATGCCTAATAATATGTACGTAAAAAATAAAAATATATATGTATGTTTTAAAATATTTTCTCTGTTTAAAATAAATAGATCTTTTATATAACATATTGTTAAACATTTTAAATATCACAGAACAGTGCTCCCAGCTTAATATAAGGTTGTTAGCTACTACAGAAAAGTTAAGAACTAAAAAAAATATTTTAGTTGAATTGCCTTGTCAGAATCCCACAAATAAACAATTAGAAAAAGAACGCACATGAAAAATAGCACCCAGGAAATATCTGTATAAGAGCACACGTAACAAATTGCATGCAGAAAATAGATGCTCAGGGAAATAGCGCACAGATGAACCGTCATCTAAAACTACCTATTTAGTAGAGCCCCTGTATGTACGTTGACATATTTGGATATAATACATATATCGCTACCTTGCTTTCATAGTGGCATAACTAGAAATGATAATTTTCAGGAAACGCTTTTTAAAAATAATGGCAAAGGCAAATATTTATGTATTGAAATAGACAATAGGGACCTATTGCAATAGTACCAGGCACAGATTGTGCCGGGCACTATATTGACAGTTTCTCATTATAAGAACAGCTGTGTCCTTTCAAAATTAGGCCTTTGTGAAACTGTCAATATAGTCAATAAGGAAAATGTTGTTGTAAAAATATTTTATGAAAATGATAAGGGTCACGCAAAACAGAAAACGCAAAAACGCATTTTTTTTAGTTGTGCAACTATCAAAGCAAAGCAGCGATATGTTGACATTAACATAAAGGAACCCTACTATTTAGATACGATACATATCGATGTGCCGAATTCAAATAGAGGGCTTGTTTTACACGCGTTTCCCCAAAATTTCGAGTAAATTGCGAAAAACTAGTATACTAGTATAGCATGGTGAAGAAGCAAAAAAATTTGTAAACCCAACAAATAAATGATTTACATTAGACTAGATGAAACTAACTTCGTTACAGGAAAAGTAATGAGGCAAATAAATTATTCAAGTTTTGGAAATTGTAGATTCTTCTTCTGTTACACCGAATGATGCTGGTGTTGAACAGGCGGTGAATGTTTCTCAGATTAAGTAGAGGGCTTGTTTTGCACGCGTTTTCCCAAAAATTTCGAGAAAATTGCGAAAAATTAGCATACTAGTAAAGCACGGTAAAGAAGCACAAAATTTTTAAACCAACAAATAAATGATTTACATTAGATTAGTTAAAACTACTTTCGTTACAGAAAAAGTAATTAGGCAAATAAAAAATTGAAGTTCTGGAAATTCTAGATTCTTCTTCTGATACACTGAATGATGCTGGTGTTGACCAGGCCTTGAATGTTTCTCAGATTAACGGGGATATCGCAGAGGATATTAGTAATGGTCAAAAATTTTTCGAGCAAAACCCCTTTGAGAAAAACAGCACTTAGCTAGTTCCAGATTAATGAATTCTAAATTGGTAGTTATGCTGCAAACTATTGGATATTTAAGAAATGATCTTTTTAATTTTTAAAGTCTCACCGGTTTCCCTATATTGTTTTACTAACGGAATATTGCACAAGCTTGAGAAGTATGGATATTTGAGTTCTTATCGTCAGTCGGTTTAAAGGGGTCTGGTTCGACGTCATCTTCTCTTAAGGTTTATTGTAGTGTACCACAAGGTTCAGTTTTGGGTCTCCTTTTATTTTTAGTTTATATTAATTATTTTGTTAGATTAAAAATTCCAGGAGAATTCACACTACTTGCGGATAACACATCGGTCCTATGGCATCATAGAGACCTGAATATCTTTAAAAACATATTTTTGAAGATCGCGTCAAAATTGAAGAATGGTGTGATTCTAGTCGACTGTGTTTCAATAGTGACAAAACTAATAGAAAGAAAATTTCTGACTTCCATTGTCTTTATTTATTTTAAAATAAAATAAGGACAATGAAAGTCCGAATAAAGAAAATGGAAGTCCGAAATTTTGTTTCTACTCAATCATTGTCTAAGAGTTTGAAACAAAGGGACAAAACTAATATTATTTGGTTTAAGTACAACATTAACATTAGTAACAATCCCCTGCTAAATGATTCAGTTAGCAAATTCTTAGGTGTTCTCATTGATGACCAGTGGAGATTTAACGAACATATACTTAAGCTCAAAAAATCTTTCTTCAGGTTGCTTCGAAGTGAGGCTTGTCAGGGCCGAATGTGGTGAGTACCTAGTTTACTTTTCTTTGTGTGAGTCGCATTTTAGATATGAAATTCCTTTTTGGGGGTTTGCCCATCAGCATCTTTTAAAAATTATTTTTATTTTACAAAAAAAGGCAGTGCGCTTTTTATATAATGTTCACCAGAGGGAATCTTGTAGACCTCATCTTGTTGAAAGAAATATATTAGGGGACGACGGAGGAATTTCGCCATACGGGGTAATACACAGAAATACCAGAGAGCAGCAACGTATCGCCGTCTTAGTTTGATTTCGGCTGCGGTATAAGTAGATTACATATGCTGTTTTGCTTCTAATTTTTACGTTGTGGTCAACTGATGGTTAGATTACCGTTTTTTACATTTTAGATTAAGATTCGAAAAAGTTAATGTTTGAATTGGCCAATACATTTCTCTACCTCCCACATAGCACAATCACGTGTTTAACACGTTAAAAACGCCTGAGAAAAAAAAAACGTTGATTTTACACGCTGCAAGAAAAAAACGTTTATTTCATATATGAAAACAAGCTTAATAGGTCATTCATTAACGTTATAAAAAATAACGTTGCTAAAAACTTCGTTGTATAATAACGCTATTATCAAATCAAAACAGCAATGTTTTTACGTTATTTTCAAGTGAATTCTAAGTAGATTTTTATCATCGTCAAAATAACATTAGGTTCGCGTCTTCTCTACACGAATTTTAAAACGCGAAATGCATGGCTTTTTTACAGAATATTTTTGAGATTTTACTAGAAGCAGCGCCATTGTTCACTTCGATGAAATCTATTCGATAGTGCTTTGGCCTCTAAACTCCAAAAACCAGTTAATAAACTGATCCCTGATCCTTTACGATCACGAGGCTTAAGTTATTAATCTGATAAAAACACATTAATGTTAAAGAAAACATAATTTATGTATAGAGATTTTGTCTTGCTTTTAGCGCCATCTTTTAAAATTGTCTTGAATTGTTGTAGTCTTAAACTAGTGAACTTTTAGAACTTCCTTTCGCGTCACTTTTAAGTTAAAAAAAGTTATTAAAAAAACGTGACAAAAAAAGATGCAAATAGTTAGTAGGTTTAAGAAGTCTTAATCTAGTGGTGATTTAGAACATGGAAGGCTTTTCAAGTGTGAATTTGAAAATAACGAGGGTAAAAAAAACGTTATATACACAGCACCAGAAACTTCAGCAAAAATTACATTTTTATAGCTTGATTCCTCCTTTTTTTTAAAGCTATCTTTAAGTATGTAGATTTAACAAAACAAATATTACATGGTATAAGGTTGTTTTCTAGTAAAAAATAACTTTATTATTTTTGTTCACGTTAATTTCATGTTGAGGTGATTTTTGTGCTATGTGGGCTATTTAATTTTTTTGGAAATAAAAAATATATGAAATTATTTTGCTTTTAGCCAAATTATTTATTGGTAATTTCTAAAACCTACCAACCCACAAAATAATCGCCATTTTGACTTTTTTTAAATTTAAAATATTCAAACATGTATTAAATATAAAAAATCTACTAGGAATAAAAATAAATTATAAAGAATTATTAAAAGAACCATTAAATTTTCCTAATGAATAAAAACTTCTTTTTAAAATTATCTCAGTTTGACATTTATTTCAGTGGAACCGTCATGAAATACGGACTCAGCTTGTGCTCAGAGGCACCCTCAGATAGGCCTTCCTTAGAAGCTTAAATACAGATTTGCACCATTTTTTGTTTCTTAGTTTCAGAGATATTGGCAAAAATATATCTTATTAGTTTTTCGTAGACAAAAAAATCAAAAACTGGAAAGTTGAACGCTGTTTACGAATAATTTGCAAAAAGTAACTTACGAAAAATAAAATTGAAGTTTAGCACAGTGTATCTTATTCTTTATTGACTTAAGCAAAAAAGGTTTTAAACAAACCTGATATAGAATTTTATTCCCAACATTCTAGTTTAGACATTTAGCTCACACATATACTATACTATAGTCATAAACTATTAGTTTATGCTATAGTAGTGTGAGCTATGGTAATCCTAATTTTTTTGAAAAAAAAAAGTTGCTCCGATTTCAAAATTTTTTATATATCTTTGCGTTTCAGATGATTTTGAAACTTTTTTGTTGCGCGGTCTGTCTGTCTGTCTGTCTGTCTGTATGTCTGTATGTCTGTATGTCTGTATGTCTGTATGTCTGTATGTCTGTATGTCTGTATGTCTGTATGTCTGTATGTCTGTATGTCTGTATGTCTGTATGTCTGTATGTCTGTATGTCTGTATGTCTGTATGTCTGTATGTCTGTATGTCTGTATGTCTGTATGTCTGTATGTCTGTATGTCTGTATGTCTGTATGTCTGTATGTCTGTATGTCTGTATGTCTGTATGTCTGTATGTCTGTATGTCTGTATGTCTGTATGTCTGTATGTCTGTATGTCTGTATGTCTGTATGTCTGTATGTCTGTATGTCTGTATGTCTGTATGTCTGTCTGTAACGACCAACGCGCATAACTCAAAAACTGCTTGACCGATTTCAATGAAATTTGGTACCTAAGCTGGGTCTTGGGTCGAGATGGTCCCATTTAAAAATGAACAAAATCCACCAAACACAAACCAAAAAAAAAGGTGGGGATAGATTTCAAAAATTAGAGTTTATGTGAAAATATGGCGTGTGTGATATCAAACGAAAGGTAATTGAGTCTGGAGTTAAAAAAAATACATTTTAATTTATTTTAAAAAAAGAGTGGGGGTGTATTTCAAAAATTAAAGTTTAAGTGAAAATATGGCGTGTGTGATATCAAACGAAAGGTAATTGAGTCCGGAGTTTAACAAAATACATTTTAGTTTTTGTTTTTTTAAGGGTGGGGGTGGATTTCAAAAATTTGAGTTTAAGTCAAAAACATGGCTTGTGTGGTATCAAACAAAAGGTAATTTAGTGTGGAGTTGAATAAAATATATTTCAGTTTTTAGTTATATTAGCTCACACG
The DNA here is from genome assembly GCA_963576565.1 of Aspidapion aeneum. Taxonomy (NCBI): domain Eukaryota; kingdom Metazoa; phylum Arthropoda; class Insecta; order Coleoptera; family Brentidae; genus Aspidapion; species Aspidapion aeneum. The sequence goes on from OY755042.1 coordinate 9,669,863, forward strand.
TACACTATAACTATAGTACCTAGTGTGAGCTTAGGGGCCCATATATTGGCAGAGTATTTTTTCTACGATACATACAAAGCAAGATATTTGCGTAAAACTAAAGTAATTCTATTTTGCACCTATCTCTGAAATTAAGATAGAAAAAGTGGCGTAAATCTAAATTTAAGTTTTCCTAAAGGGGGCCTATCGATTTATAAAATAAAATTTAAGGGTGCCTCTGCACGCAAGCTCAAACTACGCACAGTGTGTCTGAATGAAGTATAGGTTACATAAAAATGGTTCCAAAAACTAATTGCACATTTTGAATATGGACTCTTTTCTGACTTCAGAGCCATATTCATATAAATCCTAGCTGATCCTCTTCTCGAAAGCTTATTAATTTTTCTCTCCTCCTCCTGTCACGTGTGACCTAATATGTGCGCTCAGTTTTACTGCGGGGCTTTGTTAAGCACACATAGGAGTATAAAAAAAGTTTGTTCACGTGGTCGAACTCATGGTCGTTTGGCTGCCATCTTTGAAGATGGCCGCCAAATTAATAGATTTTTTGTTTAAGCGTATCCCCCTACACAATCGTCCGATTTTAATTTTTTTAAACTTATTTTACTCCTTTTTTAAAGAGAAACAAATTTTGTTATTACACATTTTGTAATAAATCAAGTTGTTTTTGAGATATACCAAGATTATTAGTATTTTCGCTCGCAAAAGAATTAAAATAATACCCATTTCCATTTTATTGTAACTACAATATTATTGACATTTGTTTTTTTTTTGTTACGTAGAAGGCGTTAAACCTTTCACAGAAGTGGAGATTGACTTTATGTTTTTAAAGTTCGATGGATAGCACCCCTAAAGGCTGCCGTAAAGAGGGTGGTTTCTAAAACTGTTCAGAAGTTAGTTGGAAAAGTTAATTTGCAGGAAAACGATGCATCCTAGCAAAAAATGTTAAAAACAATTTTTTACAGTACTTTTAATTTCGCTTCTTTTGGTGTATCAATTATCATTTTAGATTTAGTAGTTACATCTTTTACAATTTTTAAGAAAAAAATCGATTTTGGAGCGAAAACATTGAAATTTTTACAAAATTGTATATTTAAGCTGGCTTGTACACCAAAAGACAAGAAATTAAAAATACTAGAAAACATAATTTTTAACGTTTCTTGCTAGGGTGCATCGTTTCACTGCAAATTCTCTTTTTCTATAATCTTGTGAACAGTTTTGAAACTCGCGTCTGCTTACTGGAAAGGGTCGTGTTGAGTTTTTTTATGTTCTACTTTTATTTCGTTGTGCTAGACTGGCTACCACTTTTGTACCAAATTGATAGGTAAGTAAATGTAAGTATTTTAGAAATAAAATTTCGGACTTCCATTGTCTTTATTTATTTTAAAACACGACGTTTCGGTTAGTAAGTATCTCTAACCGTTATCAAGTGTAAACTAAACAATCTAGTCTTTAAGCTACTACTTATACTAATTGGTGTGCAGTCAGGTGTGACGGCCCGCCCCCTTTTTTAATCCTAAGATGCCTGTTTTCCTTAAGGAGTGGTTTCCATATGTTTGGTATGTCCGTGCTTGGTTGACTGAAAACTTCTTTATTCTGCATTGTAAACGCAGCTTCAATAAACTTTCGTTTTCGCCAATGCGACTCCCTATGTAAAACTTTAGCTTCTGACCACTGAATCCTGTGATCATTTGACCATGCATGATCTGCTAAACCGGATTTTTCAATATTCCCTAATTGGGTACTTTTTAGATGTTCATTTACTCTAACCTGAAGAGGGCGTTTCGTTTCACCTACATATGATTTACCACACTCACACGGGATTTGGTAAATACATTCCTTATTATTTGAGGGATTGTCTGGTTTTGTGTTGTTTTACCTAAGTAATTACAAACTGATGATACACTTCACGAGAGAACAACGCTAGAAAACACAAACAAAACACAAACTCAACTGTCCGTTTGGTGGAAAACCGTCTTTACCGGTTCCAAACGGGACTCGAAAAACAAAACTCCAACGGTCGCAAAACACGCCAGTCTTAAAAAAGTTGGCCAAAAGTTTCAGTTTTGTTTTATTCGACACGAGTTTATGTTTTATTTTTGTTTTGTCTGTTTGGTGGAAAACCGGCATAAGCCACTCAACTAAAAGTGGCATTTCGTGAAATTAACCTTGAATGCTGACAGTTTTTTAAAAATTATTTTCGTAAATAAAAAGATTTTATGGCGTCCATCAAAAAAACCTGATATGTAGATAATAATAGGAATCAAATTTGAATATAACAAAACCCGTTAATTAGCATGCAAATTTTAAACAGAAAAATTCGGAAAACATAAAGCTGTTACCAGAAAATTACTGCTTGTTTTGCCTTTAAAAATAAGTTTTGATGCGTGTTAAGTTGACGTACTAGCGAAATTATAAATGTACACAAGGCGCCACATAAAATAAATACGCCGATTTAACGTGGTAAAATTTAGGCTTTACATTTCAGTACCCTTATTAATCAAAGACTATATTATTTGCCAAAAACATCACAATGTCGATACTTATTATTTGTCAAGGCAAGGCCAACACAAAAATAGAGGCCATGACCCTGAAAAAATCAGCTGTTCTCCCGTGGCTGAATTTTACATTGGGTCTTATGGGAGGTCAGACGTTTTTTTATGATATTTTCAAAATGGCACTACAGATTTCCGCAAAATTTCAGTGAAATATTCTCAGACACCATCCCGATATTCCACCAAAGGTTTGTAAGGAAGCAACATTATTAAAAGGTTAAAATCTTCAAGATTTAGCATTCCTTATTTTGAATTCAAATTACCCGCCATGTACCACATGCCAACTGTTATATTTGACATGTATTTGACTTTGTCATATGTGATTGTCACATTCGCTTCTGCTTTAAACTTAATTTTTGTGTGAGCTAATAAAGCGGCTATGAAAAATTAGGGCTTACTATACATTTAAAAAAAATTGTTCTGCCAGAATAAAGTAAAAACAATTTCAAAAACAACTATTTAAAAAAAAATCAAATATCCATAAACCGTCAATCCAACTTCAATATTTTATAGACAATCAGCTGTGTCGTAACGTGACCATCAAAAAAAAATCAGCCCCGGATGTGAGGTAAACAAAGTGGAGGATCGTGGCCCGTCCATTTTGATAGCCCTGATCAAGGTTTTCCAAAATGCCTCCACAATTCTCCGAATTTGATAAAGCTCAAATTTTGGCCAAATTACACCGTCAAAAAAAAAAGTCTTAAATCAAAGCAATTTGCGTTGAAGTAAAATGATTTGTGCTTTCCTATTCACCAAGAGAATATTTTATTGATTTAGAACAAAAAATGTCTTGCCTCTTTATTTTAATGGTCAACAGAAATTCTTTTATTATAAATTGGAACTGAATTGATCGAAGGCACCGTTTTCTCTGGAAGCAAAATATTTGCTCATTCAAAAGAAAACACTTTTCTAATTCGAATCTATTCTTTCAGAATAGTGCCCGGCATAATTACTGCCGGGCTTTATTGCAATAAGTCCAAGAAATCGATTAACCGATTAAAAAATCGATATTGGGTCCAATTTAAATTAAGGAGATCATAGATGAAATTGCAGCATCAAGTTCATTACTCAAAAAGTCGTTACCATATAAAAAATTAGCATACCTGCTTTGCCGTCGGTAGTTAAAAGGGCGCAAGTGACGAAAGTGTGGTTCGAAAAAAAATGACTTCAAAGTTTTAAGTGTTTATAAGGCAGTACTACTGTTACTGCTATTTGTTTTTTTTTTTAATTTTATTACATAGGACATGATGTAAAATCCGTCGAGACCAAAAACCTAAATTCGAAAACAAATTACTTGCAGCCTTTTAAGTAACGGGGGCAGTGCTGTTGTATGTTGAAATTTTGTACGTTTTTATTTTTTTTGAGTTTTCATTTTGTGAAAAACTTTACAAAACTATCTAGAGCAGTATCACAGATATTAATAAAAAAAGGAGATGTTCTAAAAGTCTTTACACCTTGTATCTCACAAGTTAGAATGTTTAGGACATGCATACATATGTTTGTATCAAGTTTTTTTTTCTCTAAATGCAAATATGTAATTTTTTTAAAATTAGCATGTTATTTAATAACAAACAAAACCTCCATAATTAAAAATAACACAATATGACTTCGTTTTCTTTGCCGTAAAATTTTTGTGCCGAAGCGAGGGCCGAATAAAAAAAAATTGCCAGGGCCCGTTTGTTTGAGCCCATCCAACCCTGAAAAACAATAACATACTTAAAACTACTACAAACGCGAACATAATATGTATACTGTCTTATATTCTAAAAGTATGAAAATAAAAAATATATTTATTCTAATTGTGGAAACATACCGCAATAACAACAACAAGTACTAAGAACGCGAACACTTTTAAGAAACAGTCTTATCTAAAATTTCACCTATATTTTTCATATTTCTATAGACGTTCAAATCAAAACAGCATCTTCGTTTCGGACAGACTTATTTGCTTCATATCACGTAATAACTAAGCGTGTAAAGGCGCGTTAACACTTATCCAAGGCAAATATTTGGAAGATGTATCGATTCCAGACAATAGGAGTTTTATTTTCTTCATATTTTCTTTTGATTCGCACAATCGTCGACTTGTTTCACCCATATTTTTTTTATTTTGTTGTAATAAAAAGATAGAAATTGTTTTCTTTGTATTATTTTTTCTAATCTTTTATTAGTCCTTAACATTAATTTAGTAGTTAGCCTTATAGAACCGTTAGACACTCAGATAACTATAGGAGAAGTCTATGTTTTTTGTACGAAGCAGGGGCGGCTTGTGCATAAGGGCTGCAGAGCTGCAGAACCCCCAAATTTTCACATTATTTGACTATTTTTCAGCCGCTGCTATTTTTCTAATATAATTATTTTATTTTTAAAATTATTGGAATAGCAGTATATTTTCGGTCCGGTGTTGGTATAGTAGGCCTTCAAATTACGTACGTGTGTTGAGTATGACGCCGCGCGCCATCGCCGAAGGCCGCATTTCACAGTCGGTCAAATGAAGTTATTGGCATTGTTGCGCTGCTAAATTGCGGCGGCTAGGAACCCCTTCCTTTACCTCGCACCCCACTTGCTCATGGGCTTAGATAGCGAAATCTAGGCAAAAATAGAGCTGCAAAACTTGCAGTTCCAGTACAATTCCGGGCGGGCGGGCTCAGCGTTGCGTGTTTACGGGCGCATTTATTTATTTAGAAGACGCCAAACGCATGAGTGGGAGGTTATGGTCGTGTTTGTTGTTTGTTTTTGTATAATTGTGTCACAATGAATGTGGTGGATAATTTAATTAATGTAAAAAAATTCTCTCTCTATTAAGAAAAACTAAAACTGAAAGAAGAAGGACGGCCATAGCCCGATATTTTAATAGAAAAGTGTGCTTCAAGCCGGGGAAAATCGTATAAAAGGATTTTTACAAGAGAAATTTATGCCAGAAACAACTGGATATGCGCTTTTTTTTCCTAGGCATTGTAATTTTTGCCAAACCAAACTTGACAATTTTTTACTTTTTATAATAGACACGTGATCTGGAGACTGTAAAAAATAGCATTTTTTATACCCTATCGGCAGAACTCACAAACTTTACTGTCACGAGCCGCCACTGATACGAAGAGTCATTATTCGATATTTTTTTTCCAAAAGCGGGCCTAATGCAGGTGAAGATCTAGGAATCTCATTTGGGGGGAAGTATTTATTTTGTTTTATATTTATTTATTGAGATATTAGCTATCATAGTTTAAATAATCGCGTTACGTGTTCAGATTCGCCATCGATAAAAATCGATTTTTGGAGCCCATGTCAATACTTCTCCCCTATTTTTTGTAAATATTCTATAAAACATTTACTGCATTCGGGAAAAACTAGAAATACCAAAAGAAAAAATAATCCCAAACAACTGGACAGAATCCATAACCATTATTCTACACAAGAAAGGCGATAGCGCGGACATAAAAAACTATCGATCTATAACATTCCCCAATGTAATTTATAAGCTTTTCACGAAAAAAATAACATTCAACTATACTAACAACAAAATTTGATGGATATCAATCAAAAGAACAAGCAGGCTTCAGAAAACATTTTCCGTACAGTTGGCCACGTATTAATCATGAAAATCCTAATAGAACGAGCCAACGAATACAACATTCCCTATATATTGCGTTCGTAGACTTTGAAAAAGCTATCGATAGCATTGAGCACCAAGCAGTAAAAGCATCTTTAATTAATAGTCGAATAGATCACAGCTACACAGATTTAATAGCCAATATAAATAGCGAAGCAACAACATCAATCAAAATTCACGAAGGAACAAAAACAATCCGCATAAGAAGGGGGTCAGACAGGGTGACACAATATCCCCTAATCTATTTAAACAGGCCCTAGAAGATGTTTTTCAAAACTTAGATTGGGAAGAAATAGGCATCAAAATAAATGAACAATACTTGAACCGCCTAAGATATGCTAATGATATCGCCTTAATAATAGATAAGAAAGAAGAACTGATCAAAATGCTGGAAGAACTGGATAGAGAAGCTACAAATACAGATAAAGATATCCCGATTAGAATAAACCAAGAGAAAATAGTATAGGAATATAAGATACCTGGGACAAATTATTAAACTATAAAAAGAAAAACAAACGGCTGAAATCAAGAGACGAATAAGATTGGCCTGGGCAGCATTTGGTAAATTAAGCTTCATATCGCAAAAAAAACGAAAGTGTATAACCAATGTACCCTTCCTGTACTTATTTATGGATCGCAAACCTGGACACTTACAAAATCAAACATGAACAAAGTATAAATATCAATTGAAAGACAAATGTTATATTTAGAGCTACACAGTATGTATGTAATGTATGTATGTATGTATGTATGTATGTATGTATGTATGTATGTATGTATGTATGTATGTATGTATGTATGTATGTATGTATGTATGTATGTATGTATGTATGTATGTATGTATGTATGTATGTATGTATGTATGTATGTATGTATGTATGTATGTATGTATGTATGTATGTATGTATGTATGTATGTATGTATGTATGTATGTATGTATGTATGTATGTATGTATGTATGTATGTATGTATGTATGTATGTATGTATGTATGTATGTATGTATGTATGTATGTATGTATGTATGTATGTATGTATGTATGTATGTATGTATGTATGTATGTATGTATGTATGTATGTATGTATGTATGTATGTATGTATGTATGTATGTATGTATGTATGTATGTATGCCTACAGATGACAGAATAAACAAGGAAAGGATGAATAAGAAATAAAACAAAAGTAAGGGATGTGAGGAGAAGCAGAATCGAATCGATGAAACAAATGTATTGTAAACTGGATACCTTAGGAAAATAAAAAAAGTAGGGGAAAACCCCAAAAGAGATGGGTGGACGATTTGAAGAACTGTGTGTGTGTGTGTATTATTTCTGTCCGTAACACGTAAAACAGGTAAAATAGGGTTCGACACTCTTACGAGCTGATTAGATTTTGGTCAAAATCCATGAATGCTAATGACAGTTTTTTGACAATTAAAAACTTTTTACCGGAGTATCGTATCAATACACTGTTTTCGGAATATAGTAGAATATATTTTGCTCAATAATACGTGTTATAACCAAAAACTTCGTAGGAGCTTTAGTTTCTGAGATATTTACAAAATACTGTTTTCAAGGGTAATATATTATCATGGCTTCACTTGAAGTGTGATAATAGATAGTTTAAGTTGTGCTACGTATTTTTACGTAAAACTGCACGTTAAGCGCTCTACGTTTTGTTCCAAATTTGAGTTTAAGTTGAACGTTTTTACGCTACCATAACAAGTCTACTAATAGCAGAGAATATGGAATTCGGCACTGTGTTTTTTTGATGTTACAATTTTGTTTTTTGTCTTTTCAACTACAGTAAGAATATATTTGCAAAGAATCGGTTGTACTGGAAGCGGAAATTATCATCTAGGTCTCATTTTTCGATCGGTCAATCAACCAATTCTATTCTTTGGTAACGTTAAGGTGCCCGCAGACTGCCGTAAGCTAACGTAAATACGTAAGCTCCTAACGTGACCTTGACGACGGTGTAACGAAGTGCCCTTGCGTAACTGTCAAATCTCATGCTTACGTAAAAATACGTAGCACAACTTAAACTATCTAATAGGCTAGCTAGGAAGGTGTCAGATCCATCATAAATCCATTTATTTTTAAGTTTTGGCAAATCGCTTGAAAAAATTAAAATTCTCCAATAATCTTTTCGAAACTGTGCCTCCCCCATTTGAATAAAATAGACAAAAAAAAACTTATTAAAAATTGCAACAGTATAAAAACAATTATGCTAGTACGTGATCAATAATAGCATACCTTATCATTTACTCGGTCGTCTTTTTAGCACTGTAAGGTCACAAAACGACGCTATCAGGAAAGGTTTTTAGCCTAGGAAAACATTGCTTTTTGTGTTTTTAAAAACAAATAAAGACAGGTCAAAGGACTTTAAAATAATAAAACATAATTAAGTATCAAAATAAAAATAATTTGCGGCACTTGATTTTTTACTCTCCGACGCAATAAAAAAAGGGTGTTATGAACTTGAAGCCCTTGTCCGTGTGTCTAGACATCTGTAAGGTGCGAATGTCCACTCAAACAATCTTAAAGCAGTGCCCAGCCAAATTCATGGCGTAAACTGCTGTACCTTATTTTCTTGAAACATTTCAGCCCATCTTCGATCTAAAACTCTGCTTTGGAATGAGCCAGGAAACTCAAACTTAGCACAGTCGTAGATCTTCATAGACTTTCATAAAGTAGTAAAGTAGTTACGAAATTTCAAAAACCGTCGAAATTGCTACTCACTCACTCACTTACTCACTCACTCATGTATAGGTCATTAAAATTCTACTGTACTTGCAGACAAGCTACAAAGCTGAAATTTGGCAGTCTGATGGAAATTATGACCAAACCCCTGAAAAAAATCAAAAAAACTTAAAATTCTAATTTACTCCCCTCCCCGATACATGTAAAGTTATGTAAAAGTAACATTGCCCACTTCCAGAAGCGCTAGAGCTGAGCTTTAAAATAGTAATAGGAACTATCATAAAACTATAGGAAAAAAATTAAAAACTGCAAAAATTTAATTAACTTTCCTCCCCTATAAATGTAAAATTATGTAAAAGTAACATTACCCACTTCCAGAAACGCTAGACAGCTGAACTTTGGAAGACTGATAGGAACTATGATAAAAAAATAGGAAAAAATTTAAAAACTGCAAAAATTTAATTTACTGTCCTCTCCCATAAATGTAAAGTGATGTAAAAGTAACATTGTCCACTTCCCGGAACGCTAGAGAGCTGAGCTCTGAAAGGCTGATAGGAACTATGATAAAAGCATAGTAAAAAATCAAAAAATCTCAAATTTTTTAATAAGGCATTGCAATAGTTTTAAAAGATGTTCCTCATATTTTATTACTTTATCCATATCCTTTAAAAAAGGAGTGAAATCATGACACAAACATTTCATGTAAAAGAAAGTCAAGTACATGAAAATGGTAATCCGTAAAAAAAATTGAGATAAAAGTAAAGTTTTCTAATACAAATTTTAAAATATGAGGTTCTTACTAGTTTGGAAATGTTTTTCAAAACTTGGCTACTACGGCTGCAAATGCACGGTAAAAAAATTGTCTTAGATCAAAGCTAATTGCTTTAAAAAGTAAAATAATTTGTGGTTTCCTATTCAATAAGAGAATATTTTCTTGATATAGCACAAAAATGTCTTGCCTCTTTATTTTAATGTGAAACAGAAATTGTTTTATTATAAATTAGAACTGAATTATTAATCTATGGCACCGTTTTCTCTGGAAGCAAAATATACTTTATGAAGACAATTTCCTTTCTTACAAAATGGAATATACTGAAACAAAACAATTAAAGAAGAAAAATAAAGTCTCATTTTAAGATTAAACGATGCGTTAAACTAAAAGAAATATTTTAATTCAAAACAAACTGTTTTAAGGTAAAACCGTGTGACTCTTAGGCACAGTGCTAAATTGAACATAAAGAAGTTTGGCTGTAATAGCAAAGCTAAAAAAACACATTTACAAACTAGTAAGAACCTTTAATTTTGTAATTTGTATTAGAGAACTTGGCTTTACTTTTATCTCAAGTCTTTTTACAGAATACCATTTTCGCAAACTTGGCTTTTTTTACATAAAATGTTTTTGCTATGATTTATTTTTATTGAAAGCATCAATTTCTAGTAATGATTAGATAGATTATAGATTCAAAATTAGGGACCTATTGCAATAAAGCCACGCATAAATTGTGCCGGGCACTATATTGACAGAGTCACATTAAAAGAACTGCTGTCTTCTTTAAAAATAAGGCCATTGTGTATTATAAGAGCCGGAATTAATAGTGACGCCACAAATAATGGAAAATATACGACTGGATTTCTAAATTCGACTTTGGTATGTCAATTTTGAAAGATCAACTGTCAGATTTTAATGCGAAACTGTCAATATAGTGCTCGGCACAATTTGAGCCTGGCTTTATTGCAATAGGTCCCTATTAACAAACTTACATTGCCTTGTAGTTCTAAATGGCGTTATGCTGAGCCGCGTTGCTAGATGTGATGAGGTTCCGGGGCAAATAATTTTATGGGGGCCCTCATAAGTCAATAACAATAAAAAATGCTTGTCAGAAAAAAATAGTCTTTTGCCACAATACCAAAAGAAAATCTCTTTTTCTTGCTTTTCAAGTTTTAAAATCATTAATTTCATCATCGTTTTACTACGTATTTTAAAGCTAACTTTTTAAGCTATTTTATAATTTTTATGAATATAAAATATACATTTACCGTGGCGGATCCTAGATGTCCGGAGGGGAGGGATTAGAAAGCAGTAAAAATACAACATATTTTTTCTTCATGAACTCTGAACTTAAGAACCAGATGAAAAGAAATATGTAATACATAATTGTTGATTTTAAGTTAAAATTTAGTATAACAAGTTTTGTGTTACATTTAAGTTACGAATTTTACGCCGGCGCCCCGGACACTGCCCCGGTTTGCCCAACGATAGCTACGTCACTGGTTATATTAATCATTCATGTTGTTTGAGAGCAACATTTTTTTTGGTTAACTTTATATATATAAAATATAAATAAGATCCCATGTTTTTTCTTTGATATTAATATCAATTCGTACATATCTACTATTACATACATTCTATTTTTTGAAATAAAGCCGCCATTTTATTTTAGAGTGCCAAATTTTCTAAATTTTAAAATAAAATGTTTTTCTTAATGACTTTAGTCATTAAAATTAAGTTAATTTCTTCTAAAACAATTAATTAATAATCAAACAAGTTTTCGTGGCTCATCGGGTAAAAAAATAAGGGTTTTTTTGTTTCTCTTGGTGTGTAGCGCGAAAGCTTAACCTCACGGGGGTTAAAGATCTAATGGACACCTAATAAGTGTTGACAGTTAACTGTTTCGTCCTTATGGGACTCTTCAGAACACTGCTTGGTCAATGTGACACCCTTGCTAAATTAAGTATACCATTTTGTCTCTGTGGACGCCCGCCCTAATCTCAGCATATGCACCTAATTACCTTCTTTAACATGATTTGACAATATCTTTGTGCCTGCGGTTTTTAAGGGGATTATAAACCAAACAATACACACGAAAACAGGAAATACTTTATTTTATTACCGAGTTTTTTTTTAGTAAGATAAATCTCTTAAATAAACAAAATCCAGTTTTTTAATACGTCAGATCGCAAAAGATTAACATTCTGAAACCAATTTGTGACTAGCCTAAATCTCGAATGCTGGCGATGAAATTTTATTTCATTAAAATTTGTTAAACTTGAATAGTCCGTTTAACCGTCTTTTTTTCTTTTGTTTAGTTATCAAATTATTTGTTTATTTCGCCTTCAGTCGATGCAGATTACACCAATTGTGTATCTTTTATGTGTTTGATTGTGCTTGTGGAATCTGTGGACATGTGAATTTTTGTGTGCGCAGAAGATAGTCTTTCAACATGATGCGGTGAGCATTTAAATCATTTAACATAAGTAATCCCTTGCTTACGACTGATTTTACATGGGTAGAGGGGTAGAGGAGTGATTCACCTTCTCTCAGCTTGATAGTTTTTTGAATTTACATTTATAAGGATTTTGTTAAATCTTTACAAAAATCATGTATTCTTGTATTAAAAAAAGTATGAATTTTCAAATCTGTGACTGTTTTTAATATTTTATTTAGTAAACCATTATTTCAGAAAAACATTTATCCAAACAATCAAGATAAAGTGTGTTTTGTTTCTGTCAGTTAAAAAAACAACAAATTTGACAGCTTATTCTCAGTTAGAATAAAGGTAACATCCAGGGCAAATTAAGAGGTATTTTGGATCATTAAAAATAACCATAACACAAATGTCAAGCCAGTAGCTTCACATAACCTCAAATTTTAATTTGTTTATTTGTTTTTTTAATATGTATTAGATTTATGCCTTTTTACAAGAAACTACTGAATTTTAACAAGCCTTAAAAAATAATGGTTTAACGTTAAAGGAAGGCCTCCGTAAGTACCGGTCGCCGTCATCGTAATAACAATAAAAAAGTTGCTGATGCGCAGACTCCGTAATAAACATAACGGTAACGAAATGTGAAATACGCAACTCAAAATAATAGTTGAGTGGCTTATAGTCAAAAATCGTATCCAGTGGTTGTGGAAGAATTTTTAAAACTACTCTAGATCGACTAGTAATAAATAACACCCACATAGCACAATCACGTGTTTAACACGTCAAAAACGTGTGAGAAAAAAAAACGTTAATTTTAAAAGCTGCTAGAAAAAAACGTTTATTTCATATATGAAAACAAGCTTAATAGGGCATTCATTAACGTTATAAAAAATAACGTTGCTAAAAACGGCGTTGTAATAACGCCATTATCAAATCATAACAGCAATGTTCTTACATTATTTTCAAGTGAATTCTAAGTAGGTGTTTATTAACGTCAAAATCACATTGGCTTCAAACCTTTTCTACACGAATTTTAAAACGCGGCTTGCATGGCTTTTCTACCAAATTATTTTAAGATTTTACTACACTATTGGCGATGTTTTTCACTTTGACGAAATATATCCGGCAGTGTTTTGGCCTCTAAACTCCAAAAAACCAGTTAATGAACTGATCCCTGATCCTTCACGATCACGACGCATCACTTATGAACCTGATAAAGACACATTAATATTATGTGAAAGTGTTTACTGTTGAAAAATCTTGTTTAGCTTTTAAAGAAAACATAATGTATGTATAGAGATGATGTCTTGTCTTGAGCGCCATCTTTTAAAATTGTCTAGAAGTGTTGTAGTCTTAAACTAGTAAACTTTTAAAACTTCCTTTTGCGTGATTTTTAAGTTAAAAAAATTTATTAAAAAATCGTGACAAAAAAGAACGCAGAAAGTTATTACTTTTAACAAGTCTTTATCTAGAGGGCTTTTAGATCAGGCTTTCGCGCCATTTTTTTAATTAAAAGACATATAGAGAAAATACGTGACAAAATAATAAAGCGTTTCTTAATATCATCATAATATGACGTAATAAGGAACACTTTAGGCTAAGTAACAAAAAAAAAAGTCGGTGCGATGGGCTGTTAATCTATTGGAATTTTAGAACATGTTGTGGAGGACTTTTCAAGTGTGAATTTGGCACATGAAATTAACGAGGGTAAAAAGCCGGTATATACACAGCACCAGAAACTTCAGCAAGAATTAAATTTTTGATAGTTTGGTACTTCCTTGTTTTTAAGTTATCTTTAAGCATGTAGATTTAACAAAACAAATATTACTGTATATATAATATATTATGGGGTTATTTTATAGTAAAAAATAACGTTGTTATTTTTGTTCACGTTAATTTAACGTTGATGTGAGTTTTGCGCTATGTGGGCACAATTTTAAGTCTCCGTGTGCTTGCCTCCAATTTGAGTAGAAGAGCCTTTGTGACGTCATAAATCCAAGATGGCGGCTTTTTTCATGTTTTTAACACAAACCTTGGCTTATAGCTTTCGCTAAATTAGTTTTACAGAAAAACTGTTAATACGTTCTTTGTTTACAAGAGAACACCAATTAATATAGTGCCTAACACATTTTTTTCAATGAGACACCCGGTACACATTAATGCCAATGGAATGAAAAGTAGGCTTTAAACAAAAGTTATTGTATGACTTTTTCACTGAAAATTAAAAATAACAAAGTTATTAACAACTTTTCTAAGCATAGGTGGGATATGGTCTTTGGTTTTTAAATATTTACTGGCTTGGTTTAGAAAATCGTTAACATCTTATTTTCCTATACTTAGCGGAAATTTTTAAAAGTGTTTTTCTCGTCTTTGCTATATCTTGGTGAGATGGGGATGATAATTTTGGGTATTTTTAAAGAAATTGCTTCAAACCGACTCGACTGCGACTCTGTCAAATAGATAATCGAGAACAAAAATCGAAAGCTTTCGAAATCATCCCGTTCAAATGTTTAATGCTATACGCTCTTATATACCTCGAAAAAAACTACCAAACCGATCTAAATTTGGTTTTCGTTTTTACATAAGATGGGCTTTACTATGAATCCTGTAAAAAAGTAGGGAGGAGGTACTCTAAAAACTCGATTAAAAAATATTGTTGACTTTCTTATGCTCACATGATTCTCTTTACAATGATTACTTTTAAGGGCCCACTTGCTGGCGCCATTTATGTAAAAAATAACATAAAAACTGGCATATTCCCCGTCTTGCTCCAGGCAGCCAGTAGTCTGGCGACGGCCCTGATTATAGCACGCACGACCCAACGAATTCGCTTTCTTGTGCTTTGCAAATGCTCTTAACTTCTCGAATTAATATCAATAGGTTGTTAAAACATCCTTTATTTTTGCAATTCTTCTCAAAAAAACAATTAGATCAGGCAAAAATTTAGGATTTCCGAATAATTATATCTCTTTACCAAATTTTGTATACATATACAATAGCCTTCCACGGTTCCAAGAACCTACTTCGCCAAACATAAAGTTTAGTACCCGTAAATAAAAACATCTTTTCGTGGCTAAGTGGGCATAGAAAGATTTTGTTTCTCTTGTTTTTTTCCATGGGCAACTCGAAAGTTGTTCACCCATGGTGGTCTAAGATCTAATGGACACCTATTAAGTGTTGACAGTTAACGTTTCATCTTTAAGGGACTCTTCAGAACACTGCATGGTCAATGTGACACCTTTGCAAAGCTATTTCTGGTTTATGCAGAAGGCTCACACAAAAATATAATTTACAAAAAATGCTTGTTTGAGAAAGGAGAATAGCATATTATAATATAAACGAAATCTGATGGCCCCAGGAATATTGGGCCCCGTGCCATATCCTTTTCAAAAACACATATCTCACTTTAACGTTTTCTGTATTTACACGAATGCCAATGCTATTCCCATTTAATTCTAGAAATTGTAAGGTCGTGTCCGCTTGTGTAGTGGTCCTGCTTGGGATGTATCGCTGCTCTGACGGCAGCTTATATTCGACCGGACTGCCCCGATCACGACGTTTCGCGAGCTTGTAGGTTCGTGTCCCACTTAACGCATGGTTGTAATGTTATGTCTAAAACGCCGTTTTTGACGCAAAAACTTTGGCAAAAAGGGGCGATTGATTCTAGAATGGATAAAAAAGTCTCAGTATAAAAAAAATTATAATAATTCTAGAAATTGCGACGTTCTATAAAGCCTTCATATCAATTAAAAAAGATAAATTAACAATCTTTTAAATCTAATCACTACCGTTTTTAAAATAAAACGCATTGCGTCTAGTTAGGGGGGATTGGGTGAAGATGACGCACCTACGGGAGATTTGCAGTATATTTTTAATTTTTTTATTAAATTATCTAAAATCTTCATTATTAAATACTTGAACGTTTTGCCTAATCTTTAACTGGTATCTTTTGTGCTTAGACATCATGAAATCAAAATTTTGCAAAAGTGCGTCAACTTTCCTTTGTTGTGAGGTTAAAACGACGCAATAAGCCGATTAAGAAAAAAATGTTTTAAATTTTAGAGATAAGCAAATCGAGGGTTAAAGTACAGTACCTCGTAACTGGCATTATTCTCAAAAATAGACTTTTAAGGCAAACTTCGTTTGGTATACCTAGGCCATCTATTGGTAGACAAAGAATTGAATTTTACTATTTTTAAATTTTAAATTCATAGTAACCAAACCTCGTAACTTCTAAATGTTTTTAGGAAGAACAGTAGCTCATTTTTTCTCTCCCCTATAAAATTATTTCTTGACAACATACGAGGTACTATGTGAAACAAGACGCTAGCGCTACCAAGTCCACTTCCAATCCCTGGCTTCGCATGCGTAGATCTACCAATATTATTTACCTCATGTATTAGAATCGATGTACAGGGTGATTTTCACTTGAATGATCCTAACCACATGAAAATAGAAAGTTTCAAAAACCTAACCTAACGAAACCTAATCAGATCTAACCGAACCGAACCAAAGCAAACTAAACCAATATTAAAAAAAAAAAAAAAACTTTCCTGACTTCCTACCTGGGATGCTAGAGGATGTGAATCCGAACCGGACCGTACCGAACCGAACCTATCCAAACCTAACCCTACCCAACTAAACCTAATTAGCAGTACGTGTTGTAGTTTAGTTTGGTTAGGTTAGGTTTGGTTCAGTTTAGTTAGGTTCGGTTTGGTTCGGTTCGGATTCACATCCTCTAGGATCCCGGGCAGGAAGTCAGGAAAGTTTTTTTTTTGAAAAAAATTATTGGTTCAGTTTCCTTCGGTTCGGTTAGATTTGATTAGGTTTTGTTAGGTTAGGTTTTTGAAACTTTCTATTTTCATGTGGTTAGAATCATTCAAGTGAAAATCACCCTGTATGCATCTATTCTAAGACATGAGGTAAATAATATTGGTAGATCTGCGCTTGCGAAGCCAGGGATTGAAAGTGGACTTGGTAGCGCTAGCGTCTTGTCTATGTGAAGAGTTTGTCAAACTGACCAAGCAGTGTTCTGAGGAGTACCATAAGGACGAAACAGTTAACTGTCAACACTTATTAGGTGTCTATTAGATCTTGGACCCCCGTGAGGTTAAGCTTAGCTACCCACGGAAAAATATATGAGAGGAACAAAAAACTCCTTTTTGCCCGATTAGCCACGAAACTTGTTTGATTATCAAAAATACTCCAAAAATAAAAAGTTAAAAATAAAAAATAAAATTAAATGTTCGGTATTACACGTCATTTTAAAGAGCATTTTATACTAATTTCTAAAACCAAATCAAAAGAACGTCACTCCATAGAAAATACCAACTGCAATATCTCAAAAACCAAAAATTACAGATGAAGTTAAGTTTAACAGGTGGATTATTTATGAAAAAGAAAGGTAAAATTTTTTAAAGGTAAGCGGTTGTATTTTAAGTCATCAGCAGTTTACCAAACCTAACTTTTAATAAACTAATATAAAAACGTGGACGCTTTAAAAATATTTCTTTTGTTAAAACCACATTTTTCTAAAAAAATCATTCTCATTTAATTATGCAGTCGTTAAACTTGCAGGTTCTTTTCCGCTACAAAGTCAGGGTAATTGCGACTAGTAGGTACAAGTAGCTTTTTAATGAAATTTTTGTTGTCCGCCATGCTAGTTTTTTTTTTGAGTAAAATTATAATAAGCGACGTTCAACACCACAGAGTTCCAGATATAATACATTTCGGTTTTTAAATGTAAAAGTTCGTCATTTCGGATCCGCCTTAATATTTTTTTTAGGTTTGAGTCAAAAATCTTAACTATCGGCTTTATACACCCTAAAGTTCAAATTTTGATACATATCGGTTCATAAATAGAAAACTCTGCCCTTTTGAATCTGCTATGTAATTTTTTTAATTATTGAGTTCATAATTATAATCAGCAACTTTAGTCACCCCAAACTGCCAAGTTTACCACATATTGCTAAATAAGTTTTTTTAAGTTTAAGTCAAAAATTATAATTACCGGCTATTAACACCCCAAAGTTCTAAATTTCATACTTATCGGTTTATAAATAGGAAACTTCGCCATTTTGGTTCTGCCATTTTAATTGATAATTACTTTTGTCTCATTTTAAAACAAAATATTATTACAAACCCTATTTTTCTAATTTTGGTCAAAAATTAGGTCCGGGAGCCCATTGTGCAGCGCTATGAGTTGGACAGCAATAAAAAATTACCGTTGCTTTAAAAAGAGATGCAAATGATTATGTTCAAGAATTACAATTTATGTCGGGGCGCAAATTTAAAGCTACGTCACGAGTCAGCTCCTCATTAAAGCAATAATATGCGAAATTTCTATTTTGTTATTACAATGTCCATGTTTATCACTATGTCCCTGAACTCTTGAATTTTACTTTTGATAAGTACGTTATATTGACGTTACTCAATTACTTAAGCGAATTATTTTAACTTTTTGCAAGTGCAAATCTAATTTGAAAGCAAAAAATAATATTTTAATATTTTAAAAAGCGTTATGCTTGTCATAAATTTTAATGCACTTCTTTATAAACAACTAACTAATTTCGAGTTTTATTTTATTCGACACAAATTTATTGCTTTAATAAGTGTTCTGCCCCACAAACTTCAGATAGTGTTAGAGGATTACCCAAAAAATACTTTTATTATAACTCTATCTATCTTCGTAAAACATAATTCATTCATGAAAATTTTGTAGATAGTTTAACCATTATAGTGTAAGTCCGAATCTTTTGTTAAAAACTTGAAATATTCTGTCGAGGTTTTAAAAAGGATCGGTTCGGTTAAATTAGTCACTCAGTATCATCTAAAGTAAATTATAAACTAATGATACTTTTCACGAGAGAACAACGCTATCGGTGGCGAGCGTGATGGATCTATTGAAGCTTTGTCTCCAAAATTCTTATTTTCAAGTGAAAGATAAGTTTTAGACGCAAAATGTTCGCAAACATCTACATGGAGTGGTTCGAGGACTATGCGATCAACACAGCAATAGTTAATTCAAATCTATGGCTGCGATACATGGATGACACATTTATTATATGGCAGGAAAATGACAACAAAATGCAGAACTTTCTACTATCTTAACGGTATTTGACCAAGAATCAAAGGCACAATGGAAATTGAAAAATATTTGGCCTTACCTTTTTTAGATATTCTTGTCAAACGAATAGAGAGAAACATTCAAACCACTGTATATAGGAAGCCTTTAGACACGGGACAGTACCTAACTTTTAAATCTAATCATTATGTTGCTACAAAACAAGGCATTACTTAAAACAGCCGTAATATTTGAAGTAATAAAGAATTAACCACAGAAATCCACAATATTAAAAGGGACAGACAACAGAATGGTTATTTCGAGAAATTAATAAACTCAACGATCTCTTAAATTAAATAAGGAATTCCTCAAATAATAAGGAATTCATTTACTAAATCCCGTGTAAGTATGGCAAATCGTATATAGATGAAACGAAGCGCCCTCTTCAGTTTAAAGTAAAGGACTGCGTGGTCAAATGATCACAGGATTATATGGTCTAAAGCCAAAGTTTTTTATCAGGATGTAGCGAAAACGAAAAATTAATAAAGCTGCATTTATAATGCAAAACAAAGAAGTTTTTAGTTAACCAATCCCGAATATACCAAACATATGGAAACAATTCCTTATTGAAAACATGTGTCTTATAATTAGAAAGGGAGCGGGCCGTCACACCTGACGGACAACTACTGGTAGTATAAGTACTAGCTGGTAGACTGGATAATAAAATGTACACTTAAAAACGGTAGGTGTTTCAAATAAATATAGACAATGGAAGTCCGACACTTTGTTTCTACTTTGTTAGAGTTGGTACAGTACCCATTGGTTTTATTCAAGCTTAAAAGTGGCCATAATTAATAAAGAACCACTAACACTTTTTTAACAACAGTTAACATTTTAGAACATAGGATTCGTGTTAAGAGGGTTTTCAGGGGGGTGCTAAAGTTTAAAAAAATAATAATCTATTAAATAAAATCGTTAAAAATATGCGGTTTTCATATTTACGTTTTAACAGCGATTTTTTACCAAAACACCCCTTTTTGAGTTAAAATGTGTCATTAAAAGAATTAAAACAGTGGCGCGCTGATAGCAACTTGGGGCTAAAACTAAGGACACTCATCGTAAAGGCAAGCCTTATAGGAAGCGAAGCTAACGTCAGGCTTTCTATTTTTTCGCATTGGCGGTTCTGTTTTATTTTGAAGATGTTGTTTTACACAGTATGAAGGTACCTAAACTATATATATTTATGTAAATAGAATTAAAAAGTTATGCTGCAAACTATCTTGAAACTGTATCATTATTAAATAGATCTTTAGACTGTCTTAAAACCACATTGTTAAAATAACAATGAGCCGCCAATGTGAAACCGAGGAAAACATGTCAAAAAAAAAATAGAAAATCAGAGTTAGGCTTCGCTACCTATAAAGCTCGCTTGACAATGAGTGACTTAGCTAAAATCGCTCAAGAGGGGGTTTAGTTACAAATAAATGTAAAGTTTTTTATGTAATGAGATACTACTTATACTTCTTTAGTTTTACCCGCGCAGCAATCGCCAGAGAAGGTATTATTTTTGTCAAAAAATTTTTTTAGATAATGCCGAAAATGTGTTATTTTTCTGTCTGTGTGTATGTGTATTTCTTGCCGTAACACGATACCTCCTCTAAGCCGCTGAACTGATTTTCATAAAATGTTCAGGTAAAATAATGTTCGACACTCTTACGAGCTTATTAGATTTTGTTCAAAATCCATTAATGCTAATGACAGTTTTTTGACAACTAAAAAATTTTAACTTTTTAACGGAGCATCGCATCAATATGCGGTTTTTGGAATATAGTAGACTACATTTTGCTCAATAATGTGTATTAAAACCAAAAACTTAGAAGTTTTAGTTTTCGAGATATTTACAAAAACTGTGCGTGCTAATAGGCTAGCTTTTTACGTTAAAAGTTCGCGAAATCCTGCAATTTTACTTATATTTTAAGTAAAATAATCTGCTTTCATATAACTACGTGTATTTTTTTAGGATATTTAAAAATTGAGATAAAAATTTGTATTGTCTTAAAATATGTAAAAAATAATTCGACGAGCGTAAGGAAAGTGGCCCTTTGACCCAACTCTCAAAAAGCTGTCAAGAACCGCCCATATGTTAATGCTTTTTCTGCTTCAGAGCGATCCGGTAAATAGTGCCCAGTCATAAACCTATGAATTTATTAAATGTTTTTTTATAATTTTAAATTTCCGCATGCTTCCTTACTCTTGCAGAAAGTTTCTTTTCCGCACTTGATTGCTGGCCGAACTCCGCTATGCATCGCTCGGACAACTGTTACCGCATGCGAACTTTCCGCAGGAAATACGAGGTTTGACAATTAAATTTTAAGACTGGCCCCCGTACTTACAGCTTTTAAATCTCCACGCCTCGGGCGGTTGGAGTTATTCACCTTGATGTGCGTTCTACTACCGCGCGCAATCTTGTCGCCTTTCCTCTACTAGTTTGGCTTGCGCAGTGGTTTGAAGCGGATCGTGCAAACGAAAAAATTGAGCAACGTACTAATTTAAAGTAAAACTCAAAAACACGGCTACTGAATACTTTCAAATGATAAAAGATGTCTACGGAAAGTAGTGTATATCTCATGCAATGATTTTTATGTCGCATAAAAGCTTTTTCGCAAGTCGTTTAGAAGTTGAAGATGAACGAGAAGGGCACTCCAGCACACAACATAACAGCGATGCTCTTTGTTATTTTTTCGATATTATATATCGGATGTTATTCTTATAGAATGGGCGCGTGAGAGTCAAACAGTGAACCAACATTTATATTTGGAAGTATTTATGTAACTAAGGCAACGTGTAAGGAAAAAACGTCCAGATTTGTGGAAGAACAACGCGTGGCTGCTCTACCAGGACAATGCACCGACCCACAATGCCCTATCCATTAAACAGTTTTTAGCTAATAAGAAGATCCCCGTCGTTAACCACCCACCATATTTAACAGACCCCCTTGCGACATCAACCTGTTTCCGAAACTAAAAAAATCGTTAAAAGGAACCCGTTTTTAAATATTAGAACACGTCAAGGAAAAAACGACAAGACTTCTTAACAGCTTCTCATCTGATGATTTCGAAAATTGCTTCCAACATTGGAAAAGAAAGCATGCAACGCTGCGTCGATAGAGAAGGGGACAAAATTGATGGGGAACATTATTAAGTTGAATTATTATTTAAATAAAGTAGATTTTTTACAACAGTCTTATAATTTTATTGTCACACTTCGTATATTGTTTTTTTTTAGAACTCCACATGTATCAAGGGGTACCTATTTTGGCCAGCAAAAGTCTCCCATGAAACTAAACTGCAGTGTTGTAAAATCCAAGTTTTCTAATGCCTCCTACATCCGACACCGGTATTCTAAAAAAACCGCAAAATATTTCGACTTGGTTCGTTTTTTCAAAATGTTTACAAATGATGCTCTGGCTTATTCAATTCTCTGAATACTTTGCCTGGTAGATGGCTAATAATTTATTTTTTGCAATTCAGGGACTAAAAACGCATTTTAGTCCCTCATTTTAGGGACTAAAATAGTACTTTTTATCCCGGGGACTAAAATATTTTACTTCCGGGACTAAAATATTTTAGTCCCTGGACCCGAATTCATGGTTTTTTCAAATTTTGTATTTTTGTATTTGGGAGCATCTAAAAATACTCTGCCAATATATGGGCCCCTAAGCTCACACTAGGTACTATAGTTATAGTGTACATGTGAGCTAATATAAGTAAAAACTGAAATATATTTTATTCAACTCCAGACTAAATTACCTTTTGTTTGATACCACACAAGCCATGTTTTGACTTAAACTCAAATTTTTGAAATCTACCCCCACCCTTAAAAAAAACAAAAACTAAAATGTATTTTGTTAAACTCTGGACTCAATTACCTTTCGTTTGATATCACCATTGACTTCTATACCCTACGGGTAGACCCGGCATGGGCCAAAATTGCCATTATATCAAGCTTTTATCGCAATTGACCAAATACAAGTAAGAATTTAATGAGCAAAATAGGGATGAAAATAGAATTTCGGTTTGGTGAGTCCGGAAACATGCAACATCGCAAAAATATTCTATTTGCTTGTCTTGGATAAAAAAGGGCAGTGGCGGCGCAAAATAAAAATTTTGAATTCCACTAGAATTTTTTTATCAACAATTTTCTGTTTGAATAATAAATAATTCATGAATACTTACTTGTGTGTGTTTACAAAATTCTCTTCAGTAAAAAAAAAGAGTAAAAAGAATTTCTAAGCATGCTAAGTGCAGTGGATGTATTAAAATTATTGTTTTCATCTTAGAACTTTACAAATGTTGTACCTTCCAGGTAAAATATTTTCTTTCTTTGAACAAGGGTCTTCTTCAACTCTTCTTTTCTTGGGTGGACTACAAGTTATGCTCGAGTCAGATGAAATTTCGGAACTAAAAATTTCAATTCGGAATGGGACAACCGGGCGCCGGGCCAACTCGGCGCCGCCAACAGGGCGCCACGCCGGGCCTAATGGGCGCCGGGCCAACTCAGCGCCGGACTATTTTTTTTTTCGATAAAATGTGCAGATAAAAACAAAATAAATATGTTATTTATACAAAACTTTCAACATCTATTAAGTCGAGTGTCGAAATTTGGTAGGTGTAGTATTCTGCGACATGAAACACCGCCAAGTTCCATATTCGATACATATCGATGCATAAATAAGAAAGTCCGCCATTTTGGATGCGCCATTTTAATTTTTTTAAGTTTGTTTTTTATCTGCACATTTTATCAAGAAAAAATATTTTAGTCCGGCGCCCAGTTGGCTCGGCGTCAAGTTGGCCCGGCGCCCAGTTGGCCTGCCGCCCAGTTGGTGGCGCCGAGTTGGCGGCGCCCAGTTGTCCTAGACTGCAACACATTTCAGGGGTCTGGTACGTTTTACCACCTTTCTTACAACTACGAAGTTTTTTGAAAAATGATAATTTTAGACCATTTTATAGTGATTTCTAAAAAAAAAATTGCGGACTATCGTTGAATTTGTTAAAAAAATTGAAATTGAAACATTCTTAAAACCCCATTAAAACCCATACAAATTGCTACAAAAGAAGCATTTTCTGATTTCAAACTGAAACAAAACGGTCCCTGACGTCTATCAGCTGTCAACAAAAACTTGAAATAACTAAGGTCACTGATCGAAATCGGGTCAGTTTTTTTGGTCCTTTTATGAAAATGCACAATTTTTAAAAAAGCATGAAATTCAAAACAAAATCAAGAAAATTATGATTCCTACATTTTTACAAATAAAAATTAGTTTAATTGAACATTATATCAATTTTTATTCCTTAAAACACTAAAAATTAATAATTATTTACTTTTTTAAAATTTATCGAAGGTCTAACTGAACAAAAGCAAACTGAACCCATCCGTATCGAAATGAACCAAATCAAACCGAATCTAACGGTTCGGTTTGGTTCGGTTCGATTTGCTTAAACTGAACCGAACCTAACCGAATATAGCTAAACCTAACCTAAACAATCCTAGCGGAACCTAACCGAACATACTCAAACTGAACCAACCTAACCCAACCTAACCCAACCTAACCCAACCTAACCCAACCTAACCCAACCTAACCCAACCTAACCCAACCTAACCCAACCTAACCCAACCTAACCCAACCTAACCCAACCTAACCCAACCTAACCCAACCTAACCCAACCTAACCCAACCTAACCCAACCTAACCCAACCTAACCCAACCTAACCCAACCTAACCCAACCTAACCCAACCTAACCCAACCTAACCCAACCTAACCCAACCTAACCCAACCTAACCCAACCTAACCCAACCTAACCCAACCTAACCCAACCTAACCCAACCTAACCCAACCTAACCCAACCTAACCCAACCTAACCCAACCTAACCCAACCTAACCCAACCTAACCCAACCTAACCCAACCTAACCCAACCTAACCCAACCTAACCCAACCTAACCCAACCTAACCCAACCTAACCCAACCTAACCCAACCTAACCCAACCTAACCCAACCTAACCCAACCTAACCCAACCTAACTCAACCTAACCCAACCTAACCCAACCTAACCCAACCTAACCCAACCTAACCCAACCTAACCCAACCTAACCCAACCTAACCCAACCTAACCCAACCTAACCCAACCTAACCCAACCCAGCCCAACCTAACCCAACCTAACCTACCTATTGTTAATAAATATAGTAAAAGTTGTTAGGTTTATGTCCAGGGGGTAACCATTGTCCATAATCGTCGGAAATCGAGTTAGGATTAGTGTATGCGACCATAAACATTGAGTGGCGAGTGAGTGTTTGGTCTTCAATTTTTTTAGGGAAATTTTTCAAAATCTTTTTTGCGCACTCTGGGCACCCTAATAATCCGTAATCTGGTCACCCTAATCCATCGCAATCAAAGAAAATGGGTAATCGAAGTGTCACAAATTTTTAGCTCACACATATACTATACTATAGTAGTGTGAGCTATGGTGATCCTAATTTTTTCGAGAAAAAAAAAGTTGCTCCGATTTCAAAAATTTTTATATATCTTTGCGTTTCAGATGATTTTGAAACTTTTTTGTTGCGCCGTCTGTCTGTCTGTCTGTCTGTATGTCTGTCTGTCTGTCTGTCTGTCTGTATGTCTGTCTGTAACGACCAACGCGCATAACTCAAAAACCGCTTGGCCGATTTTAATGAAATTTGGTACCTAGGCTGGGTCTTGCGTCGAGATGGTCCCATTTAAAAATGAACAAAATCCACCGAACACAAACCAAATAAAAGGGTGGGGGTAGATTTCAAAAATTAGAGTTTATGTGAAAATATGGCGTGTGTGATATCAAACGAAAGGTAATTGAGTCTGCAGTTAAACAAAATACATTTTAATTTATTTAAAAAAAAGGGTGGGGGTATATGTTAAAAAATAGAGTTTAAGTGAAAATATGGCGTGTGTGATATCAAACGAAAGGTAATTGAGTCCGGAGTTTAACAAAATACATTTTAGTTTTTTGTTTTTCTTAAGGGTGGGGGTAGATTTAAGAAATTTGAGTTTAAGTCAAAACATGGCTTGTGTGGTATCAAACAAAAGGTAATTTAGTCTGAAGTTGAATAAAATATATTTCAGTTTTTAGTTATATTAGCTCACACGTACACTATCACTATAATACCTAGTGTGAGCTTAGGGGCCCATATATTGGCAGAGTATTTTGTTGGTTTCTATTCTTCTTTTATATTATGTAGGACAAAATTATTAATTAAACTAAGTGACCTTAACTTAACTTAAAATTACTGTAAAGTCCGCAAAAACATTAAATTTATCGAAATTTATAAAAACATAGATCAGTGTGTGTAACAATTCATCAAGATGTATGAAACTCGACCATGACATGTCAAAAGTTTGGTTCGAAAAAACAAAAACAACTGGATAAAAATCGGTATGTAAGCATTTAAAAAGAAATCATTTTTAAGAAAATCAAATACTTTTTGTTAATTTTCATGCAATGCAAAAAAAAGTGCGGGGAAGTGACACTTTCTGAATCAAAATGTGTGAGGGTAAAATCGCACGGTCGCAGAAAAAACTATCTATCGTGACGCTACTGAACTTTCTCGTGTTTTAGGAAAAACTATCCGTCAAGACGACTTACCCATGAAATGTTGTTTTTTTATGGATTTTTTTTCTTCTTTTGCACAAAAAACAATTTTGGACCATGTTTAAACTCAAATAGTTACTTCTAAACTTGTTTTTAAACGTTTTAAGATTTCTTTTTGTAATATTCCCGCACAAAATTCAAAAAAAATCATTTCCGTACTTAGACAACATTGTCTATCAGTTTTCCCTGTATACACGGACTAACAGGTAGAATCACTCAAAATACGGCATGTTAATTAAAGGTAGCCAGCTGCTTTTCTGTCGCACTTATGCCGTCAGTGTGAAAGAGATAAAAGTACCCTTATATTATCTAGGGTATTATTAGCATGCAAAATCACCCTATCTTTGTCCGTTTCACATGTTCAATAATGTCTATCTCTGTTTTTATTGTAAAAGAAATACCCGACCATAGGAACCAAATTGGATAGGGTCAATAAAAAATGCCTTGTCTTTCCGTCTCTAACGCCCTTTTAGGGCGTTATACAACTCAATGGATATCACACACACCACATTTTCACTTTAACTCTAATTTTTAAAATATACCCCCCCCCCCCCCTTTTTTTAAAATAAATTAAAATGTATTTTGTTTAACTGCAGACTCAATTACCTTTCGTTTGATATCACACACGCCATATTTTCACATAAACTCTAATTTTTGAAATCTACCCCCACCCTTTTATTCGGTTTGTGTTCGGTGAATTTTGTTCATTTTTAAATGGGACCATCTCGACCCAAGACCCAGCCTAGGTACCAAATTTCATTAAAATCGGCCAAGCGGTTTTTGAGTTATGCGCGTTGGTCGTTACAGACAGACATACAGACAGACAGACAGACAGACAGACAGACATACAGACAGACAGACAGACAGACAGACGGCGCAACAAAAAAGTTTCAAAATCATCTGAAACGCAAAGATATATAAAAAATTTTGAAATCGGAGCAACTTTTTTTTTCTCGAAAAAATTAGGATCACCATAGCTCACACTACTATAGTATAGTATATGTGTGAGCTAATAGGCCTATACACTATCAAAATAAACTACCTAGCCTAATCTATACATTCCTACGTTATTTGACATTATTATTGTTTGTTATATTGATATTCAAAATAGCGCCGCTACAGCCAACTAAATGAATCAATGTTCGTGGATCTGAATCGATTTCGCTTCGCTGTTGGTTGAGGTTGATGTTTTGCAGTGGTGATCCGAAAATTGCTGGTTCGGTGTGATCAGTGCTGCTGTCTTCGTTGATTGTGGGTTCTGGAAAATTGCATACTGTTACGGTACGTGATTGGCCTTGGCTTTTATGACTCTTGACATCTGTCCTCAAGTTTTGACTGAATATTTTATCCGCCACATTTTTTTTGTTTTCGATTTTTTTTTGTTTTCGATTGATTGCTCAACATACCCTTCAGCAACGGTAGCACTTTTCCAACCACCGTGTCTTTTGAGCTGGTCAATATTCGCTCCAGAATCTGCTAAAAGGGAAGCAGAGGTACGCCTGAAGCAGTGTCCTGTGTATGAAACGGCCTCTGGCAGGTTCAGGAAGGCAGCTATTTTTCGCGGGAAAAGCCCAAAAGTATTCTTCCAAACAGGTTGTGATAAACATTTGCCGTCTTTATAGCCAATGAAATATCTCGATATTGTCAAATTTGTTGGTCTCAGAGCCATGTAGGATTTACAGATTTTCATTACGTCTGTAGCGTTGCTTTCTTTAGAGTTCTTCACTATGAAGCATCGGTCAGGTTGATTTTTCGTGTTTCGAACTGTGACAACAAGATGAAAATCTTGGACTTGAACATCTTCATTCTGTAGCTGGCACAGTTCAACACCCCTGCATGCACCGGCAACTCCCATTATCAACGCCACCTGGAAAAAAAAGATTTTTCAGTTACTAAGTAGCAATACAATTTTTTGTACAAACTACGTAACCTGATAGCAACAAATGATATTTCGAATCAGTGACGTTAACATGGTTCAAAATAATGTAAAAACAGTTCACTTTACCTTGATCATCAAATATTCTTGATTTGGTGCTTCCTGGAGGAACTGCTGGATATGATCCATGTCCCGTATTCGAGACTTCTTTGGGCGGTAGCCATCCCCATTTCTTTTCAAAAATGCCTTCAATTTTGAATATTTTCCAATGTCCAAACTTTTTTCAACGATCAGCTTTGATTTAATCATTGAATAATGTGACCAAACCGTTGAAGCCTTCAAATTTTTCGCATGATGGAAGAAATATGCAAGAAGTACCTTCTCCTGTGTAACATCAGCAACATCCTTAGCTTGACACCAATCCAGGAAATGTTTGTATTGTTTTTCATATATTTTCTCCGATTTAGCGGGCAGCAGTGCCTTCACTGCCTCTGCGGCAGCTGTATCAATATCAATATCCATTTTTTTTACTTTTGGGAACGCACTAGCAAATCGCAGAAATCTCCACGGCGTTGTTTGTATTTTAACAGTTATTTTATGGTACCTTGACAACACCCTGACAACCAAGTATTATCCAAGGCTATCTAAGAAATATCAACTGACTTAACGTCAGAGAATGAATGGTACTTTATTGGTTGTCACATTTTATAGGCCAATCAATAGTGCAGAGGAGATGACTTTCTTTTCGAAAAATTTAATTAAAAATTTGAATGAAACTATGCCCAGAATTGCAAAAAATAGTATATATACCACTTGACTAAAGTGTCTTTTTATCCCTCAGCGAATTGTAGCCCTCCCTGCGGTCGGGCAAACATTTCGCCTCGGGATAAAAAGTATCACTTTAGTCCCTGGGTATATAATGTACTATTATTTTTGTTTACCTAGTAAAAGTTGTTAATAACCATAGTTTATAAATAAATAAATTACTTTAAAAAATTGTTTATTATTTATCTAATTATTTATACGCACATACGTATTAAAGTATTTTTAGCCAGCAGCGGCGGACCAGTGCTCTAAAAATTAGGGGGCCCAAAAAAAAACTAAATAACAATGTGTTATCATTGAGTAAATAACCCATATAGAGGAGCCACCGGCGAGCTTTACCATATTGAGGGGCAGATGGCGCTGAAATAAATTCGTCTGTTAAGCAATATTCAGGGATTGCTAGTACGATTTAGTTACATGTGCGAGTTCTGAGGCTCATGCCTATCATACAAATGCCATTAGATCATAGTAGTTGTCTCTGAATATTGCGTACCAGACGAATTTATTTCAGTGCCATCTGCCCTTCAATAAATGGTAAAGCTCGCTGGTGGCTCCTCTATATGGGTTATTTACTCAATGGTGTTATGCACTAACCGCTAATCCATGTTAGTATTACACCGCGTGGGCCAAAAAAAAACCCTAGACCAAGAACTATACCACGGAATTGATCAGACTTTTTTGAATCAATCGAAAAGCGTCGTGTTATCTGCGTAAAATGGTGCATGAGTTGTTAAAATCGGTTTAGTGCTTCTTTGAATGATTTTTATAATTACATAATAATTTATTTTTTTAAAATTTCATAATAATTTATTGTTAAAATTATTATTTAATTATGAGAAAATTAATGCAGACAGAATTGGTAAGACAATTGTATAGTCTGTAAAAAAGTGGTTAAAAGAAATGTTAACTTTTTGGAAACCACTAAACTTAAAAATGTTCACGGTCAAGTTTGATTCTGGCCGCCTCACGTAGGAGTAAATGGGGACAAAATTATTTGTTGTGTTTTTTTGCAATTTCTTGAAATGAAAGACAAAGCTTTATGATAATAAACTGTTTATATTAAAAAATATATCTATACAAGGTGTACATGTCATGCAAGCGCGGATCTGGGTGAAAATCTAGGGGGGGGGGGGGGGTAATAGTCAACAAAAAAATAATTTGTAATAAAAAAATTTTTTCTAGGGGGGTAACTTGACTATTTCCCCTTTTCATATTGTTACTTTTTTATGATATGATATTACTTTTTAAGATTATTGATCACCGTTTTATACAATTTTATTTTATAGGCGTACACTAAATTTTTTGCTAAATAAAAAAATGTTTAAAAAATTATTCACTGCATTTAATTAATGACAAACAATAAGAAATAATTTTTATTGGAAGGCTACAACATTTATAAATATAGGTTAACTAAAAAGAAATATTAAATAAATATTTGTTTTTACCTTTTAGTTGTTCCACAGTTTCATCGAATAACTTTAAAGTATTAATAATTTGATTTTTTACGTTGGTTTTCAAAATTGAATAAAAAGAGAGTTAAAAAATATAAAAAAATATCCACTTTATGTAATCTCAAAAACTGAAAGTGACAGATAAAAATTATTGTGCCAGTTCGATTCTTTGTTGAAAATAACTTTAAAAAATCACTTTACACCAATATGAATTTTTTTATAAAAAAAAAGGCTCCCTCCCACAATTCAGACTTCTCAAAAGCCCTCTATAACATCAAAACAGCTTGCAATTTTAAATGCGGGTTTCACCTTTTCATTTTTTGAAAATTTAGGCTTGCAAGTGGGAGTAGGTTTTTTTATATCTAGGAATACCGAAAACCCCCAAAAACTTTAAATTTTGGTCACCATTTCATGGATTTAATGGCTTTTAGTTGCTTTGTTATTTGTTTTTGTACATTTTGGTATCAAATAGAAAAAAAAATAATTTCAATCGCATTCACATCTTTTTTTTAAACGCGCAACACTGCTTTGAATGCATATAAGCCAGTCCGCCGGGAGTCGAGTGACACAACTTCTGCAACTATGGATTTAGTTACTGAAATTCAGATTAAATTAGATAAAAGGAAACTAGCTGCAGTGGTATCGCTTGACTTACGGAAGGCCTTTGATACTGTGAATCATGAGATTTTGCTTAGGAAGAATGATAAAATTGGTTTTAAGAATAATCATTATACTTGGTTTAAAAATTACTTATCTCAACGAAAGCAACAGGTTAGCTTGGGTACAAAACTAAGTTCTGAAAGAGAACTAAGTTGTGGGGTACCCCAAGGCTCAATCTTGGGCCCCACACTTTTCTTAATTTATGTAAATTCCATTTCCAATCTGCGTCTAAAGGGTTCACTTAAACTTTATGCTGATGACACAGTGTTGATTTATTTTGGAAGATCGGAGGTGGAAATAAAAAATAGTATTTTGTGTGACCTTAAACTTATCTCCTCTTGGTTAACAAGTCACAAATTATCCCTTAATATTAAAAAGTCATCATACATGTTCATATCTCGAAAGGAAATTAGCAATAAAACTGCATTAGCTATTAACAATGAAAAGCTATGCTATAGTCCTCTCACAAAATATCTAGGTCTGTATCTTGATGAGAAACTTAGTTGGGACTACCACATAAATAAAATAAGGGATAAGATTTCTGCACCGGTGGGAGTTTTGAGGAGGCTCGGCTATTATCTACCCAAACATCTGGTTAGATCAATTTATTTCTGCCTTGTTCACAGTCATCTCCAATATCTTACAGCAATTTGGTGTGCTACTCATAAAAAGCTAATAAAGCCAATAAAATGTTTGCAAAACAAAGCAATAAAAAATATCTATGGTCTTTCTTATAGGTATAATACAAGAAATTTATACAAACATTTTAATATATTGAGTTTAGAACAGATTTACAAACATCAAATTTGCAACTACATTCACAATTCGATTGAAAAAACTAGACAAACCAACTTAAATTTCATCTCTAGAAATGAAATTCATCATTACAGGACTAGAATAAATAATCACATTGAGCTACTCAAGCATTATACTAACTTTGGCAAAAACTCCATACTTTACAATGGAGTGTGTTTATACAACAAGTTACCAAATGAAATAAAAAATTTAAAAGGAAAGCAATTTAAAACTAAAAGTAAACATTTTTTTCAAGTCTTGTAGACTTCCTACTTTTTGATATACTTATAAGTAAACTTAGTGGTATGTTCCTTGTATTGTAATACTAGTGTCAAGTACTGTACTTTGTTACTATATTTTTTTCTCTTAAAATTTAAAATAAGATTTATCAAAATATATTTATGTTCAAAAAAGTTTCAACCTTAAAGAACAATTAGTGTAAATTTAGTTAGATTTTTAAGTATGAACCTGTATAAATTATAATATTTCTTGGTTCAATAAAGCATTTTCAAAAAAAAAAAATGGCGGATGTAGGCGGAAATTGTTTTGATGAGTCATGATTAACATAAGACTAAACTTGATTTTTATTAGAGAAATATAGCTCGGCAAGACCCGGCAGGTAACTAAAACGCTTTGATAAGGAAAAAATTAGGCAAATATAAGTACCCAAATAGGGCATTTTAAAATATTTCGTAAACGTACAATGTAAACAATAAAGAACTAAAATTATGTTTTAAAATATGGTACATACCTTCTATTTCTATTTTAAATAATTGGTTTTTTTAATATAAGCCACACGAAACCACAATAAAAACACTAACTGACATCTCAAACCAGAGGTCGAAATCAAATAAATAAATAAATAATATATTTATTTGCAAGAATTAATATTAACGATGGTAGGAATTACATAGAAAAAACGAAAGTTAAAAACAATAAAAATTGGTCTAAGCTTAACCCCTTACGTCGACCGCTTGTGCATCACCCACATTGTGCCCAAACGCACGATGTCAGCCCTTAACCCAAATTTATTTTATATAATTTATTTGTAAAACTAAAATAATTTGCCTAATTAAACAATTAATAACATTTAGGTATTATTAAAATGTAAGTAAAAATTTAAATAAAAATGTAGATAAAAATGTAGATAAAAATGTAGATAATACAAGGAAAGATGAAAAAAATATATATAATTACGGAAGGTGCACCACCTATTTATAAAAAAGAAAATGTCAATCAAAGGCTTGTGATTCCAAAATTTATTAAGTTTCGACTGATTTCACGACACGATTGAAGTAGAGGGGGAAGTTTTGTGGGGGCGACTTGATAGATAGGTTATTGGACAACAACAAAAAATGGTTAGAGGGTAGTTTTGAGTACCTTGGTAATTTTTACTTTTAACCGGTTTTATTATACGAATACTCCTCCGTGAGCATAATCAATTATTGTAAATTTCAGTCTGTTTTATTAAAACTGATGGCATAGTTCGAAAGGTATAACAAGAATCATTTAGTCCATTTTTTTTTGGTCAACCCGGTGTAATACTTTCATGGATAAGCTGTTAATACATAACACATTTAAGAAAAAGTAATTATTTATTCCGGTTTTTTGGCCCACCCAGTATAATTTTTGTGTTTTGAACAAAGAAGAGAAAACTAAAGTCAGGCACTGCTAAATTCGAGGATAATTATTTTTAATTTGAAAAAGACGGGGGCCTCCTAGGCCCCCCTTAGATCCGCCTCTGTTTAAGTCTTAAAAATCTTTTTTTTACAAGGTTCCTAATTTAATATTTGACATTACTTACTAACACTACCTAATTTGCATCGCAAAAAACTTCCAAAACGCAGTAAAAAAATTAATTAATTCACACAAACTAGTTATTTATAGCTCATTATCGGACAAGCAAAATTATATCCAGTTGGACGGTACTATCATCTGATTGCTAATAAATTTAAAAAATGGTTTTTCACTCAACAATCAAACGTTTCTTTTTAAAAAAGTGCTGAAAATATACTATGTTAACTGACTTAAAGGAATGGAATGGAAATCTACAAATATGTAAGTTTTCCTTCCATGAAATTTTGTACACACATAGTGGTCCCATAACAATACAACATTAAGAAAAAAATGTCGTCCCACCACTACCCCCACCCCTTCTATAGAAAAATATGTTTTTGACACACTTCCCGTTGTCCGATTTGGATAAAATTTGGTATACACATAGTGGTCTGATGATAATACAACAATAAGAAAAAAATATCCTCCCACCCTTACCCCCACCCCCTTTCATAGAAAAATGAGTTTTTGACACTTCCCATTATCCGATTTGGATAAAATTTGGTATTCACATAGTGGTCCGATGACAATACAACTTAAAAAAAAATATATCCTCCCACCCCTACTCCCACCCCCTTCCATAGAAAATGCGTTTTTGACAACCTTCCCATTATCCGATTTGGATGAAATTTGGTATACATATAGTGGTCCGATGACAATACAACATTGAAAACACAAATCCTACCACTCCTACCCCCACCCCCATCTATAGAAAAATGCGTTTTTACACACTTTCCATTATTCGATTTGGATTAAATTTAGTATACATATAGTGGTCCGATGACAATACAACAATAATGAAAAAATGTCCTCCCACCCCTACCCCGCACCCCCTTCCATAAAAAATGCGTTTTTGACACACTTCACTTGAAATGACTTTTATAAAATTTGGTATATGCATAAAGGTCCGATGGCAATACAGCCCAAACAAAAAATATATTTCTACCTCTACCCCCACCCTCTCCTTCCCCCAATAGAAAAATGAGTTTTCAAACAACTCACGATCAGCGATTTCATTATAATCTAGAATACACTCTTCTGTTCTGTTATTGAACAAATATTTTCATTTAATAGAGTAGATAGCTGAGACTAAAAAGTAGAAAATAAATTGGTAAAAAAAAATTGACTGCTAACATCGTCAA
Organism: Aspidapion aeneum; assembly: GCA_963576565.1. Classification (NCBI taxonomy): domain Eukaryota; kingdom Metazoa; phylum Arthropoda; class Insecta; order Coleoptera; family Brentidae; genus Aspidapion; species Aspidapion aeneum. The sequence goes on from OY755042.1 coordinate 9,705,258, forward strand.
AATTTCCATCAGTCGGCTATCGCTTTTATTATTATGATAATATTAGAATGTTAGAAAATTATTTTTTAATTTTTAGTGCATTTTATAAAAGCTTGTGACTTAAAATTTTTTTTAACCAATTTATTTCTTGTAAAGGGTCTAGCGCGATGAAAGTGAACCAATTTAATTTTTTTATACAAAACCTGTACGTCAAACGAAGCAGAAATCAAAAAAAATACTTGCTCAGTAATAAACGAGAATTTTATAAAGAATTTTTATTTAACAAAAAAAACCAGTGGCGTATTTTTTTTCAAAATTTAAAAAGAACATCCTATCCTGACGCCCCTGCACGGTCAAAAAAATTGTCTTAGATCAAAGCAAATTGCTTTGAAGTAAAATAATTTGTGCTTTCCTATTCACCAAGAGAATATTTTCTTGATATAGCACAAAAAATATGACTTGCCTTTTATTTTAATGTGAAACACAAATTGTTTATTATAAATTGGAACTGAATTAATCTAAGGCACCGTTTTCTCTGGAAGCAAAATATTACTTATATAAAGACAAATTGCTTTATTACAAAATGTAGTATACTGAATCAAAACATTTAAAGAAGAGAAATAAAGTCTCATTTCAAGATTAAACGCTGCGTTGAACTTATTTTTTAATTCAAAACAAATTGTTTTAAAGTAAAACAATTTATTGAAGAAAAGAACGTGTTTTGGTTGTAGACAAAATTTTTTACCGTGTGGTACAATGGATGAGGCCCTAAATACATTGTTTACCGAGATGCGTTAGATGAACTGAATTTAAGCTATGTTGAAGAACAAACCTTCCTACCTAGATAGCGAGAGGTCGCTATTAGTTCAATGAATAGAGCCCAAAATAGGGGGGTTACCCTACAAAAGGTCCGGTAGTTCTGAATTTTAGAAATGTTGTTAAGCTCAGGAGGGTAGTTAAAAATCTGAGTTTTTGTTACCCCCACCCCTGTGCTCCCTCCGCCAACTTGAAAAAACCATCAAAAATTGGCACTTTTTTTAGTTTTTTGCCTTTAATTTCGTCCCAGTACACTAAATCGCAAAAAGAGTTATATGAAATTTTTTAGAGGATATAATTATCTATAACAGGGTGGTACTATGGTTGTTTTGCGAGCAGTAGTAACGGAGTTAGGTATTTCCAAAAATGACTAAAATCACGTGCTTGGGCAAATTTTCAGATTTTTTCTACTTTAGACGGCATAAGCTCCCAAATACTTTGTTCTAGGGTAAAAGTTCTAAGAACATATCTTGTAGAGAATTTTATCAGCTACAAAATCCATTCTTTAAATGTATTTTTAAATATTGTAATGGAGTGAAAGTAACTTTTAACTTAAACTTAACCGAAGTTAGAAAATAATCATTTTTTTAAATTTAGTGCTTTAAACGGCACGTTTTTTATTTATTTTTATTTTTTGTGTAAATTTAGTGACGTACAAAAAGGTAAGAGAGCTTGGGGGTCAAACACCTCCTTAAACTAACCACCTCTTCAAAAACCCCTCCAGACCCCCCAAAATCTAACATATTTAGGTTTTCTCAAATTTTCTCAAAAAATACGCTTCTAAGAGAAAAATGTGTAATATACTTTATTGTAGACAATGAAATTTCCTTTTGAAAAAGGTACAACTCGATGGGGGTCAACTATTTATAAACTCTTCAGCGGCGTCCGTTTATTGAATTAATTTAAAAAAGTCAAAAAATATCCATGCTTTTTCCATGATTTATTCGATTTTTTTTTAAACCAAGGTCTATGAACAAAATGTGTTACACATTATTGTAGCAAATAAAATTTCCTTTAAAATGCTGTACTAGAAAGTCGGATTGGTTTCATGGTTATAAATTCAGAGGCGCACGTAAATTTAACCAATTTTAAAAAATCACAAATTAAAATATTTTTGTTACAAGTTTTATCTAATTTTTTCAAAAACTAAGCCTAATTTAGAAAAATGCTATGATGCTCTTTATTGACAGTAAAATTCTCTTTTGAACGGTATATAACTCGATGGGGTTTGACCCGCCAGCGACGTCCGTAAATGGGGACCATTTAATAAAAAATTTTAAAAATTATGTTTTGCACAGGTATTATTTGATTTTCTGAAAACCATGTCCTTTATCAAAAAAATTGTTTTTTACTTAGTTGTAGATAATAAAATTTCCTTTTAAACGTTGTGTAAGATGGTGAAAAATATTTCATATTTACCGCTCTACTGGTGTGCTTAATTTAAAACAATTTTTGTTTTAAACTTTTTTAAAACTCCTCTATTCATTGTACTATATCTATCGCTATCTATCGCTGGTTCGATCCCAACCTGAGGTAAATCTTTTTATTATCTTATTTTTCTTATTTTTCTTTGCCCTTATGCCACTAAATTCTCCTCGTTGTTTGTTAAAATGGTTTAAAAATTTATAATTTAAAAATTTTTTGTAATTCCAAACTACATTAAACCTTTAAATCAAAAGCTACAACAGGTCAGAGTGACAATGATAATAATTAGTGTGTTTCATCTTACATGATAATAAATGGATCCCTGACGGATCTGATACCTTCCTAGCTAGCCTATTAGCACACTATAGGTGAAACTATTAGGTATATCGTTGAAAATAGTTTTTTGTAAATTTCTTGGAAACTAAAGCTTCTACGAAGTTTTTGGTTATAACACCAATTATTAAGCAAAATGTAGTCTACTATATTCCGAAAATCGCATATTAATGCGATGCTCTGTTAAAAAGTTTGCATTTTTTAAATTTATTAATTGACAAAAAGCTGTCATTAGCATTAATGGATTTTGACCAAAATCTATCAGGGTAGGTATTCTGTGTTTTGAGCGATGTGAATTAGCTCCAAGCCGTCATGTGCTATGCGAAAAGACCTCTATTGCGCAAGCTTCTCCTACGATCCGATCGAGGAACGTTCAGTCGATACCGGGCAGGAGAACAGATTTCACCTCAAACGCGTAAAATCCACGAACTCTAAAGAGCGGGCGAATATGCAATTGGTCGAGACAAGTCATTTCGCAGAACACGAGACCGCTTAGCGTTTGCTATTGGTCAAAGCGTGTGATGTGGATGGTCACATCGTTCAAGACCCAGAATAGATACCCAGTCAAACACTATTTTTCCTACTTGCGTGCGTAAAAAATACTTTTACGTACGCTTTGCATATTAAAGTAAATTTAGACTTTTTTTTGTTTTATATTTTTATTTGTAACGGAAACAGAGAAAAAAAACTAAAAACTACTCGAAAAATTAAAAAAGTTTAACGCATAATATGAAAATTAAACGCGCAATGCGTCGCATTTTGTAATGTTAATGCTGACGCCACCACTTTTGTTAGGTTTTCAGATTGTATCGATGTATTAGTCGTCGTCATTGATGGAAACACTGTCGTTGCTTCTGCATTCGTGCTTCTTTGCACTGATGTGGATCGAAGTGCTATGGGGATGGTAGTTCTGAGGTGGAGGGTAGTACTGAGGTGGATGGTTGGCGTTCTCCTGTCTCCTGATTTGTGTCACTTTTTTTCTGCAAAATTTGCGTTGCAATTTTTTTTTTGTTTTCCTCGGATTCTTCCACATAGGATTCGGCTACTGACGCACTCTTCCACCCACCATGTCGCTTCAAATTGGTTATATTTGCTCCAGCATTGGCCAACATTGTGGCAGAAGATCGTCGAAAACAATGGCCCGTATAAGTTTCCGGATTTGGCAGCTTAAGAAACCCGGCGATGTTACCGGGGATCTTGCCAAATGTGTCTATACCAACCACTTGCTTCGAGCATTTACCGGTATGGTAGGAAACAAAGAACCGTTGGTGCGGTGTGTCAGGTGGTCGCAAATTTTTGTATTTTTTGTAGATGTTGATATAGCTTATATCGTCTTTGTTGGGATCGCAGACCACAAAACTCCTTGAAGTATGGTTCTTAGTGTTTGAAATTGTTACCACCAGGATGTCGCCTTTCTCTTTGATGTCGGATACTTGTAAATTCGCTAACTCCGCTCTTCGGCATGCTCCTGCAATGCCGAATATTGTGGCCACCTTGTTCATTAAATAAATCTCAAGCGTCTTTTTATCGGTCTCATTTTTTTGCAGTACTTGAGACTTTTTTGGTTTAAAACCGACATTTTTTCGTTTAATAAATGATATTAAGTTATAATATCGCCCAATATCTATATTTTTTCGTAGTCTTATACACATTTTAAGCATTGAAAATTTTGACCATAACGTGCTAGGCACGAAACTCTTTGACAAATAAGAAAAATAGGCCAAAAATACCTCTTCTTTTAGCCATAAAGTGTTCTTTGCTTTTAACCAATCTTCAAAAGCGTGGTACTCTTTTTCTTATCTCGGACGGGACTTTTCTGGAACTAATTCCTCCCTCGCCGATGCTGCGTCATTCAAAATAGTCTGGAAGTTCAGTTCAGTTCAGTTCAGTTCGCTGTCGTCGAAATCCATTTTAAAGAAAACTTTGTAGATAAACCGAAAATAACGCTGAAATGACACTTGCTGCAATGTTTGTATTTTTAATCCCATAGTAACAACAATAACACAATCCGAAAAAATAGCTTGTCACTAATTAATGTCAAAATGACACCAAAATAATAGAGTGCCTGAATATCAATTTGGAATTATTTTACAAAATTTTTAAAAAAGGTAGCGTGCGTAAATTTTTTTTTAAGCACGCTGCCTTTTTTGGTGATTTTATGAAAGCAAATAAAAATAAAATAATTATAGTAATGAACTTGAATTTTAAAACTAAAACGAAAACATATATTTGTCAATAAAAATACAAAATACATTATGTAGGAAGAAGTTTTTTACGCAAGTAGGAAAAATATTGTACCTAACACGCGCGGAAAATGTCTTTTCCGCCCTTAACGGCCTTTCCGAACTCCGCTTCGCGTCGTTCGTGTAACTGCCGTTCGAGCGGAAAAGGGTCACTTTCAGCACTTGTTAGGTAAATAACTATTACCTGAAAATTTTATGACCATTAATCCAGCAGTTTAGGTGCTATCGTGTTAATTTTAAAGAAAAAAAAGAGATCATTGAAAATGGAAGACCAACACCTATTTAAAATAATTTTAAATAAAATGCCCAAAGTAAGCAAAAACTTATATCTATTTAGGAGGTTCAACATAAACTTGTTTTTAAATAAGATTTTTTACATCTGGTTTTCGTAACACTTTAGACCAAGTGACGCGTCGCCACTCCTCCATAATATTTTATAAATAGTTCATTCCATTATTTTGGGACAACTTATTACGATTTTTTTAGTCTGGTCAATGTTATTTGTTATGGAAGAACAAGTAGCGCATTTGAAATCTTAAATCTACAAAGTAACAAAAAAAAATCAAAAAATTGGTTTTTCACCCCACTTCCAAACTTTTTACTGCATTGCTTTAAAATGTTTTTTTTTGTGACGAATTTTTGTAATAAGCTTACCTATTAGCACTATGTGTGTCACAATTTACACATCTACCTAGGCCATTAGAAAAGATGATCCAATCTTACAATAAGCGTTCCTAATAATACTCATTATTCATAACTTAAACAAAAGTTAACCTTGTTTATATAAGACTAAAATTGAATTTAACCTTTATTTGAAATCATGATAGAAAATACAAAAACAATGGTATAATAATGTAACTTTAATTGGCTATATTCAGTAACAGGTTCTGGATAACTCGCCGCAGCCGATCCGCCGCGGGGACAATTCGCCGCGAGAATTTTTTTACCAACTAACCCAACTAACTAATATAATCAACCAACCTAATCAACCAACAATGTCAATGTCAATAAACAAAAATTCTCTCGGCGAATTGTCCCCGCGGCGAATCGTCCCATCCCCTCATTAATAGTATGCATAATTAAAGCAAAACACGTTTTAACATTTCCAAGGTAATACGCTCTGGTTCCATTTCTAGAATTTTTAAAAAGTGAACTAAACCTTTCCTTTGGCGTAAGAAAACTATTAGGAACTAATTGACCGGACATTTCAAAAAACTAACCCGACTTAATTATTGTGGCACACAAAAGAAAAACAAAATGGTTAAATTTACATTTTTGATTGCATAAGTTTCATATGCCTATTTAAATTTATAAATTTGGATCATAGTAACAATGTTGGTATTAATAATTTAACGCTTTGGTTTTGTTCATGTTTATATTTTTCAAATAATAATACCGTCTTTGATAAATAAAAAAATTCAAAATATAATTTTTCCAAATCAAAGATTAATTCATATTTCCAATCTCTTTCAAATTTTCGCATGCGGCGCGATTAAGCCTACATTCGGTGCTAAACTTCACAGCTCAGACCTATGGAAAACGGAAAATCCTAAATCTGCCACTGTTGTTGCAACCAAAATAGTAATGCAACCTGCTTAAACTAAAAACGTCATTGGTATTCAAATATATTGCTGAAAATGGCGCCAGCAAGCAATTTTTTTTCTGTACTTAATCGAGTACGATGTGTCAAAAAGGGTTAAACATAGGTATTCTCTTTCAGCGATAAACAGAAAGCCCGTCAGATAATACACAGACAAGAATAGTTTATATTCTGACAATGGACTAAACGACGAATTAACACAAGAACCACTAGAAATCTGGGGACACGGTATGCGGCAGTACCCTGCCAAGTTCGCGCTCGCTGCTGTACCACTTTTTCTAGAAACATTTCAGGTCATATTTGACCTATCTATAACTCTATGTCCTATACTTAGTAGAGTCGACGATATTGATAGAGATAACAATTATTCCAAGTTTCATGGACCTCCAGAAAGCAGTAAAGTAGTTACTACTACTCACTCACTCATGTATTGATCATTAAAATTCTACTGTACTTTCAATCATGCCACAAAGCTTAGATACAAACTGAAGAGATTATGACCAAGCTCTTAGAAAAAACCAAACCAAAATTTGAATTTGATTCCGTCCCCTATACGTGTAAATTTATGTAATAGTAATATTGCCCACTTCTAGAAACGCTAGAGAGCTAAGCTTTGGCATAGGACAGGAACTATAAAACTTTAGAAATAAAAACAAAAAACCCAAAATTTTAATTTACTAGCCTCCCCTATACATGTAAATTTATGTAAAAGTAACATTTCCCACTTCCAAAAATGCTGAAGAGCTCAGGTTTGGCAGACTGATTGACTATAATAAAACTATAGATAAAAATCAAGAAACACCAATATTTTAATTTACTTCCCCTTCCTCTACATGTAAATTTTTGTAAAAGTAACATTGCTTGCTTCCAAAAACCCTAGAGAGCTGGAATTTGGCAAACTGAGAGAAATTATAGACAAGTTTTTAAAAAAACTCCGAATTCCTTCCCCCCTCCTTTTATTTTTCTTGTAAAAGCATGTATGCATTTATTAGCAAATCAGGAAAGGTAAGTACAACAACTTAATTAAGAAAACTATAAAACCCTAACAATTGCAAAATAATGACTCTTAGCAATCAAAAGAGAAAGCGGTAATTTCAAGTACATCATCATAACTACAGTAAAGATAAAAATTTTAAAAATAGCCATCTTATGATTATTAGATTTAATATTGAAAATGGTTATTAACAGAAAATTGGTCTCAACTTCAAGTTAAAGCCCATGGGCGCACCAAGGGAGGGGGCCTGGTGCCTGCCCGCCCCCCAACAAGCCCAAGATATTTTTAGATATTTTCCACATATTTCATAAATAAAAAGATAAAATAGTATAAAATACGACATCATGAGATCTCGCCCCCCCCCCCAAAAGGCCTTGCCCCCCCCCCACCCCAAGACATATTCCTGGGTGCGCCACTGAGAGCCGCACGTAAACCCGCCGACATGCCAGTCGCTTTTATACTTTGATTCGTTTTTCGGAAGTTTTCTTGATGTAGAGCGTAAGAGCTTTTTAAAGCAAGGCAACTATGCTATTAACTTTTTATTTGTTAGAATGAAAATTGATAAAATTATACGAAAAATACTAATACTTTATATAAAACACTAAAAATTTTAAAAATTCACATATCTACCAGGAAGTCAATTCTTGCAATGTATGGGAATGAACGTTCTCTCGAGGGATGTGCTCGTTCCCGGGTCTGACTCCATCACATCGTGTACTCTCGATGAGTGTTCCTCGTATTTTTGAACCTTCCCTGACTAGGCGTACGATTGCCAGATTTACTACATAAAAATTACCTACTATTACAGTGTACTTTATAACCATAACGACCATAACCATAATTTAAGATTAACGTGTACCAAAAAAATGCATTTTGGTTTTTTGCTAGTAACTGCCTTTTTCCATATTTGGGCAGAATCATCTCGATTTCTAACAGCTTTAATAAATGTATTTGATTCTTTAGAGACTTTTTTTGTGTTAGCTTTAATTTTATTTTAATATTTGATAATAGGGTTTGAAGAAGAAGGACTTTTTTAGAACTTCTTACTTTTGTCTAATACATATGTGTGTACTAAGCGTGTAAGTGGTAAAACAATGCCATCTTAGAACTAGTAGTAAAAAAAACAGAAAGGTGCAAAATAACTTTGTCCACAAAAAGCTCAGATTATCAGAAATACAGGAAAATGCTGAATGTTGATTCAACTTATTACAAACCGAGATGGAATTATGACCGATATGTCACGTATAAACAAAGTAGAAGTAAATTAGGCCTTAATATCAGTTAAACTCAGTCAAATGCAAGCTTGCCTTATAAGTGAGTAAATAATTGGTTTAATATTTTTTTGTGCTGCAAAGGTTTTTTATCGAGTTCAATTCCACTGATATGATTTCGGAAATATCATTTTTCGTTCTTCTGTTTTTCTTTGTTTTGGCGTATCTTTATTTGTGTATTAAGTATATTCCATAGCGCATGCAATTGCAAAGTCACTCAGGAAAGTTTTATGTGCCTGTTTTAAGGATAGAATAAAGAAGCATTATCAGAGGCGACCCCAGAGTTTCCAAAAAGGGGGATTTGGTTTCAAGAGATGCATATGGTTAGAACAAGAATCTAATTTTTCGCTCAGGTATGTAATACAATAGAGTGTCTCTTGACTTTGGAGTTATCTGGTAATAAGTTGCCCAAACCTAATCTAAACCTGGGGGTGTGGATATTTTTTAAATATTTTAATGCAGCAAGCTGCGTCATCATGCTTAGGACAGATATGATGATTTCTAACCTCTATCTATATAGTTTTTAGTGCATATGTATATAATAGATTTTAAATTGTTACTTTTATAAATCTTTATGTATAGTTGCAGCAAGGTTAATAAATTTGCGCTAATAATGAACTATTCTCTGTCAAATATATTGTAGATGTGACTAAGGTGACAAGTCAAAGAGGAACATGGTGCATTCAAGAATATATACATTTGCACAGCGGTCGTTAAGTTGTATTCCCATGCCGTGTACTTTACGTTTCCAATTTTTAGAGCTACTGCGATATATATTTTAAAAAGAGTTGGGAGATACAACAATCCGGTCTTAAGCTTTTTGTTACCAGGAATTTTATGTATATATGATTGATATTAGGTTGCTCTCGTACTGTCCATAATTTTTCTACTGGAACGATATCATGTGTTTTTTGTAGGTCCACAAAGGTAACATGAGTCTCTAAATTTCTGGCACTCCTTTTCTCAATTACTTCTTTAAGACAAAAAATATTATTAATAACTAATTTGTCACTATTTAAAAACAATTTCTTACGACCAAGCCAAGTTTCAGCCTGACCCAATCTACTCTTTGCAATATAAATAAGACACTTCAGTAAATCACTTCATTTCAGTTTAGTTCCTTTATTGTTCTTTAGATATGCATTCCATTCAGCAACTCACTTTAAAAAATCCATTTGCATCATGAAAATTTTTTATCGATTATCATATTCAAATTAGGACTATTTAACGGGAATCCTACGACTGCACGGACTAAATTTTCAAAAAATTACATTTCGTTATTTTCTATTTATGTGGCTTTTATTTATTTCTAAAGTTAATTTGAATTTATATGAGATAAAACTCATTGAGAAGTGCTTACTATCGTATTGCACATTAGGGTGAACCAAATCTTTGCAGTTATTTGACCTGTAAATATTTAAAAAATACACTTAAACCGGTCAGTCTTAAGTCTATAGACTTGATACTTTAACCCGGTCTCCAATGCTAAGTCTTAAGGTCTTTGTAAATACTGGCGTATGTGATTTTTTTGACAAATTTAAGTCTATCCACTTTAAAGCTGGTCCCTGTCTGCCCACGGTAATGGGTATCAGAAGCTTTAAAGAGACCGAGAAATGCAAATAAAGTATGACCTTGCAACTGCAGCACGGCGAAAGGAAGGGTAATATTTTTCGATTGTTGTATGTATGTAAGCAAATATGTATGTTTGTGTCACGCTAGAGGCTAAACGGCTGAACCGATTTTGACAAAAAAGGTATTGATGATTTGCTACTGATCCCGAAGGTGCTACAGGCTATATTTTTTTAACCAGGAATCAACATGGCGGTCTTCAGACGCCATTTTGTCACATGATGTAGGCTTTAAGGCATACAAATTATCTAAATCTCAGGCGATTTTATTGAAATTCCTTTGATTACCCATTGCAAATATCCCTTAATTTGCTGTAGTTACTTTGGAGTCCTCCCTGCTCCCACAGATCTCCCCTCCTGTCATTCCCCCCACCCTATTCAAAAACCATATTGATTTCAAAAATTCTTTCCGCATACGTTTTCAGATTTTTTTTCCAACATCAATTTAATAGTTCCCCCCCCCCACCTCTCTCTCTCTCCTTCAAGTTATCCTTATTAGTAATAGTTATAGCTATAACCTTCACAAATATAAAGCGATTTCCAAAGGTCTTTCTGCACACGTTTGAAGACTTTTCTCCAACATCATTTTACTAGTTCCCCCTTCCCTCTCTTCTCCCCTCCGTCCTTATTAGTGATAGTTCTAGCTATACCTACCTTTCACAAATATAGATCGATTTCAAAAATTCTTTCTGCACACGCTGTAAGACTTTTTTTCCAACATCATTTTACTAGTTTCCCCCTTTCTCTCCCTCTCTTCTCTCCACCCTCCTTATTAGTAATGGTTGTAGCTATACCTTTTACTAAAGAAATAGACCGGCGTACTGTGGACTATAATAATTTAAGTAAACTAAAATTAATGTAAAATGACAGCATATATTATGGTAACTCCTAAATTTGTTAACTACACAGGTTGGTGTTAAAGTTGCCTTATTCAAAAATGCAATATAAAAAATTGTTTATAAAATTGAGAAACTCATTGTTGAAGGGTGCAGGTAGTACCTTGTCAGTACCCTCTGTTAAGCCTCACAAGGGATACCCTTGAAAATCCCAAAATTGTTATTATGATTAAAGTAGTGTGTGCATGTCACTTTTCTTACCCAATACCACTTGATATCAAATTAAATTTAGTATTTTCTTTCTCGCTACCAAATGTTTAAAAAATATCATTAATTTTTGAATTATCCGGGAGCTTCAACACCTTTCCGGATGCAAGAATCTGATTTCTAGAGGTATTTTTAGTGAAAATTCGAGGTTATCATGATGTTGCATACAGCAGAAACTGCAAAATCATCATGTTTTACGGTAAACCAAGTTGGAAATAGCAAAGAATGAAAAACTGACGTAAATCTAATTAGAAGTAGGTATACACAAAACGCTTAAAAGTAAGCAAAAAAATTGTCCGATTTTTTTTATTCGAAAATTCTAATACCTCTTAACCAGATAATTTTTATTAAAGCTTAATTGTTGTAAAATTTCACTCGTTCTTCGAACTGCTAAAATTATTTACAACAAACTTTTATTAAAATTATGGGTAAGTTTTAATCAATTGTTGTATTACCAACAAAAATAGGCTTTTAGACTGTATCTACATATATTCTTTGAGTGCTAATTCCAGCACTATCCAAGTGCCAAAATTTAGATGAAATTTATACTTTAAGTGTCCCCTCTAAAAGAGCTGTTAGTGCGAATAAGGTCACTGCATCCTGGAACCCTGGCGTCTTCAGAGACGTCAGGCTTCCAGGATGTAGGAACCCTAAGTGCAAATGATCGTCAAACATAGACAAGAAGATGGACACTTAAAAATAAAAAAAATTTTTTAATTTTTGTAGCCCTGATATAAAACCAAAAAGATTGTGCATACCTAGCTTACAAACGTGTTAATCTGAGGGCACGGCAGTGCCCGGCCAAGTTCGCGGCGTAAACTGCTGTACCATCTTTTCTTGAAACATTTCAGCCCATATTTTACCTATCAAAAACTGTACTTTGGAAAAAGCTACAAAAATCAAACTTTGCACAGTCATAGATCTTTATAGAGCTAACCACCAAGTTTCATGGACTTCTATAAAATATAAATGTAAAGTTAACTACAGGAAAACATTTAAAAATACCAAAATTTCAATTTACTGCCCTCCTTATAAATGTAAAGTTATGTAAAAGCAACATTGTCCACTTTCAGGAACGCTAGAGAGCAGAGCTTCGAAAGGCTGATAGGAACTATAATAAAACCATAGGAAAAAATTAAAAACCTCAAATTTTTAATAAGGCATTGCAAAAGTTTTGAACAATATTCTGCATATTTTACTACTTGAAAACATAAAAATTATCCAAATCCTTTAAAAAAGGAGTGAAATCATAACAAAAACATTTCATGTAAAAAAAGCCAAGTGCGCACAAATGGCATTCCGTTAAAAGAATTGAGATAAAAGTAAAGCCAAGTTCTCTAATACAAATTTAAAAATGAAAGCTTCTTACTAGTTTGGAAATGTTTTTCTAAACTAGGCTATTACGGCTGCAAATGACTCTTAGGCACAGTGCTAAATTGAACATAAAGAAGTTTGGCTGTAATAGCAAAGTTTAAAAAAACATTTCCAAACTATATCTGTACTATACTTTTATCTCAATTATTTTTACGAAATACCATTTACGCCTACCTGGCTTTTTTGTACATAAAATGTTTTTGTTAAGATTAACTATTTTTTGACCAGAAAAGTAAGGAGCTCTTTATACGCCAATGTTAGCAAGAAATTGTCATAATGAATTGTGGGAACAATATTATTTTAATAAGGCTTACGATAAACAGATTTCTAGAATTTTATTTTATTATTAATGGAATGACCAAATATCATTATTATAAAATTACCAAGCCAAAGGTTAATGCTATCAGCAGGGTCCTACTGATAAACTCATTGCTAGCATCATACTTGAGAGTTCTTCGATCATTTAGTATAGCCATGTAGTGCATTAGTTTTCTGTGGATAATTTATTACATTCCTTTTGCGATTCGGTAAGTTTTTTAAAATAGGCAATATTAGATTAAGTTCGACGAGTTTCCATTTTTACAGATTTTTGTATTACCAACTCCCCCTGCGTTTTTGTTTTCAAAAGGCCGGCCCTGTTATTTGATGGAAAACTGAAAGTGTGTGTTTTGTTTTGTTTCGGATGCTGCATATTAGCAAACTAAAAAAATTTTTGCTCAATGAGAAAATTTATTTTAAAAATTAAGTTTTCTGCCAAAAATTGTTAGTAGGTTTGTAAATCTACTTCGAAAATTTCACAAAAATTATATATTTTTTATTTAGTCGGTTTAGAAAGTTTTTCTACGTTGTCCGGTGCCTATTCTCCATCTCCTTCGTTACTGACAATCATCTTCTGTCAGATTTTTTTGATTCATTGATCTTTGTATTGACTTTTACCATTCTAGTTTAGGACGCCCTCTTTTTCTGCGCCCTATTGGTTGCCATTCTAGGACCTGCTTTGGTAATTTTTCGTCGCTCATCCGTTGTACATGACCGTACCATTTCAGTTACCTTTTAGTGATGTCATCCGTTATGCTTCGCTCGATTCCCATTATTTCTTTTATGATCTCATTTCTTATGTGATCTGTTCTAGATTTTCTCATTGATCTTCTGATTGCATCCTTTTCGACACTTTCCATTTTTGTTTTGAATTTTTCTGTTACGCGACAGGTCTCTATTCCATACAACAGCGTGCTTTTCACCATTGTTTCATATATGTTAAATTTTACATTCTTTTTTATCTCTCTGCTCCATAAAATACTGTGAAGACATCCAATAATCTGTTTTGCTTTTACTATTCTTTTTTCCAGTTCGTTACAGTCTGTTCCTGTCTTATCAAATGTGACACCCAAGTATACATACTCACTCGGAGATATTACTTGTACATTGTCTAGTTCTAACTCACTGGATTGGTTTCCAATACATAAGTACTGTGTCTTTTCCACGTTCACTATTAATCCCCACTTTTTGTAAACTCCATGTCTTTTTTATCATTACCTATAATTACTTGGTCGTCAGCAAACTATAGTGTGTATATGGTAAATCGGTCGTTAAGTTGTATTCCCATGCCGTGCACTTTACCTTTCCAGTTTTTTAGAGCTTCTGCGATATATATTTTAAAAAGAGTTAGAGAGTAATTCTTTTGAAAGTCGATTTCCAATTTTAATTTTAGATTTTGACTCTTTGTATAGTTCTTTTATCGCGTTTATGTATGTATGATTGATATTAGTCTGCTCTAACATTGTCCATAGTTTTTCTACTGGAACGGTATCATATGCTTTTTGTAGGTCCACAAAGAAAACATGAGTCGCTATATTTCTGGCGCTCCTTCTCTCAATTACTTATTTAAGACAAAAAACCATTATCACTACAAGATCTGCCTGCACGAAACCCACTTTGCTCTTCTTCTTCTTGTTCATGAAAATCATTCTCTATTAGATCTCTAAGAATCCTACCGTACAATCTAGAAAATTATAACCAGTGCTTTAATTTTATTTAGACTGACGACTTCTAATCGAAGCAAACTCAGCCAAGGTCTCGCATTAGCGTAGATGTGCGCTGTATTGATGTAAAAATATTTATACACTTTCATAAAAAACCCGTGGTAAACTAAAAGCTAATGTACCTCAGAGTTGACAAAAAAAACATTATTTTAAGAATGTTCATGTTGCACTTGAAATTTTGGCTAAAGTAATTAATTTATCTTTTTCTACCTGTCATTTTTAGAAACACTCAAAAAAGCAGTTGAGGTTCCATTGTTTAGAGGTAGATCAACATAACCCATCTAATTTTCGACCGATTGCCTTATTGCCTTCATTAGCTAAAATAGTAAAGGAACTGGTTCAAATTCGCCTAACAGTTTTTAACTAAATATAATCGGTTAATCTGGAACTTTTTTCTTAGTATTGCTTAGTATAAACTAAGTATAAAAAATAGTATGTCTAATTTCTAAGTATAGGAAATAACTCTGGCTAAAGCCTCCCCCCTATTCACGTAACAAATTTTGCTTAGAATTAATCAAGGAACAGTTTTATCGATGTTTGCTAACTAAGAATTTCAGTTCACAAAATCTTCACTGCATCCCCTAATATATCTATTTAAACCTAAAGGAAGAAATGAGGCGCTGAGAAACAGAGCGTACCATCCCACAAAATTCTAGTTATAAGACCAAGGCGAGTTTCCGATTTTTTATATTACAGTTTTCAAAGCCACGGGATACCATATGAGTTGCAAGCATCCTATAACAGGTGGTGCCACTAAATAGGTTGGTAGCTAGTCGTTACCAAAGATAAATGTATGTCATAGCGAACCATGAACTATTTTATCTTCGTTTTAATGGTAGCAATATGTGCTTCACACACGGGCGGTCTAGGCGGTTTAAAATGCTTTAACTTTGCTCTAACTTTGCAAATCTGGGCAATTGATCCTTATTGGATGAAAAGTCCCAGTATAAAAAAGAAATGGTGATGGTGGATGGTCCGCTCTGGTTCTCAACGCCTCAAATAATAGTTTAGTTGTTTATTATGAACAATTATGACTAAAATTGATTTAAAAAGTGTAACAAATTAAGCATTGAATAAACTGCGCATGATTATCTATGTAAACCTACTTGTTATTAACTAGATAATACTGAAATTAAAATGTAAAACAAGGCTGGCAAGTCTCATTAAAAAATTGATAACGCGTATCATTATAAGTACGTAACACCAGACAAAATGATCCTAATAACGTAGGATTTTGTTTGATTGCCCCCGTTTTAAATAATTTTATAAAATAAAATTATTTAGTAAACAAGAGAATATTAGCTTTTTAACTTTATTTACTTTACCACTACTCCACTACTTTTTTTTACATATACAGTCATTTTCTTTTTTGTTTCTTACTTCTTTTCTCATAGAAACCACTGTAAGAATTAATGTGTTATAAGTGATAAATTCTTTGATTTTGAATAGCATGGAAGTGGTGAGTAACATAAAAAAACTGAGCTATTTTGGGTTCTCAGAAAAATGTTTCATTTTCTATGAAATTAACTATACATTAATTAAGTCACAAACAGTAGAAGGGATTTTTCTCTTAAAAAAATTATTTATCCGTATGTAAATCGGCTTAAACACTTTTAAAACTTTTCGTTTAAACCAGTTTTTCCGACTTTTTTCTTAATAGGATGACCGTATTTGTTTAGCATTAAGAAGGACGTCAAAGCAAAAATGCCAGATTTTTAATAAAAACCTGAGCAAACCGGTCATTTAAAAAAATTCGAAAAAAAAATTCATTGCTTAAAACAAAGTTTTTTTGGAACCGCATAAAAACCAATTAAAAAAATCAACTTAAAAAAACATTAATGACAAAAAACAAAACGTCCCAACGGTCGCCAAAAAGCCGGACGAAAAAAATACCGACCGGGCATTTTTATTTTCACCAACAAGCTGGACTTGTCCGGATTTATCCAGATGTATGGCCATCCTACTTAGAAACGGTACATATTCGAAAGGTTTCATTACCATGTCTAAAAATCAGAGAGCCTCAAGAAGGGTTTCCCAAAAAAAAATTAAAAGCCGGTTTTCCCACAATGAAAATTATAGCTTTTACTTAAGTTAGGTTTGGTTAGTTTAGGAGGCCTGGCGAAAAAAATTCTGCTACTTTTATATATTAAAGTAAGATTAAAAGATTCTATTGTGCAAAATAAACTTTTTAAATTATTAAATACTTGCCTGATATAATTTTCTAATAATTTCATTTACAGTTCAAAACATTGCCGATATGTACGAATTTTTCCCCAAAACTATTAACTTCCTCACATCTCTTGGCGGTTTATTGGGAGGGGTATCAACATCTTTACAGTCGGACTTTCCTAAAATCCTAAAAAAGCCATTTCGTAAGCAGTAAATCATTTAAAAATCGAACAAAATACAAAATAATTTAATTTTTTAGGATGCTTCACAAAATGACCCAAAGACGGCAGCAATGTGGTCAACTGTGTCTTCTACTCTCTGGAATAATACTAATTAGTGTGGGCCTACTTACAATTATTTATATTGAATCGATCTATCAATTCATTCTAAACGATGCTTTGAAATTTGCTCCAAATACTGAACCGTTTCGAGTGTGGAAAAAAAATGACCCGCCGCTTGATATGGAGCTTTATCTTTTCAACTGGACCAATTCTAAGGTAAACTAATGTTTATGGGCACAATTATAAGAAAGGGATAAGCAATATATAACCCAGTGTATACAATACTTAACATTTAATTATCTTAACATTGCCTGATTCTATACATGGTGGTGTAAGTTAAATGTCCACCATTGCTAACTTTGTCATTATTAAAGTTTAAACGAGGAGTCACTAAATACATTGTTTACCGGGATGCATCAGATGAGCTGAATTTGAGATATGTTGAAGGCCAAATCTTCCTGATATTTTTTCAAAAAAAAATTTGGGGGTCATAGGATTTGTTTTTGAGCTATACTTATTAAAACGCACGCCACTGAAATATGGAAAAATGTCCTTTTTGTAGTTATTTAGCTATAACTTATCGTCAAATAAAAATAAAAAACCGATATCACTTTTATTTTATTAAACCAAGAGTCTTTTTAAGAATTTTATCAATTTTTGACATATAGTTTGCGTCAAAATAATTATAAAACAAATACAGGAAAAATAACTGAGATTTATTAATTATAAAGAAAGGAAACTGAAAATGCATGGTCAGAATTAACTTCCTTGCTTTTATGTGAGTCGTTTTAACTATTCTAAAGTGATGTTTGCATAATAGGTTATGTGATAAAGTCACAGGGTATTTTAAACATTTTTTTAATTCAACGCAGTACATGTTTACTAATTGTCTTCAAAATAGTGTGTTTACTGAGATGCGTCAAATGAGGTGAATTTAAGATATGCGAAAATTGGAGGGGTCATCGGTTTTGTTTTCGAGCTATAATTATTTAAATACGCGCTACTGGAACATGAAAAAATGTGACTTTTTGTAGTTTTTTGCTAAAACTTCTCGTCAAATAAAAATAAAAAACCAATATTAATTTTATTTTGTTGAAAAGAACAGTCTTATTAAGCATGTTCTCAATTTTTTGTCACATATCTACAGAGTGGCTCAAAATATTCATAATAGAAATACAGGAATAATAATAAACGTAACGGGTATTTTAAACATTTTTTTAATTTTCATGACATGTTGTGTATTAACTATCTATCTATGGAATAGTGTGCTTACTGGAATGTGTCAGATGCGGGAATTTAAGATATGTTAGAGCCTAAACCATCCTAATACTTATTTCAAGAAGAAGTGGGTGGTCATCGGTTTCGTTTTGGAGCTATACTTTCCGGGGCTTTAATTGACAAAACTTTAAATATCGACTTTACATCGCTATAAGGCGATAGAATTTGTAGCAAAAATCCATAAGAAGGTAACATTTTTCACATTCCAGTAGCGCATATTTAAGTAAGTATAGCTCGAAAAAGAAACCGACGACCCTCCCCCCTTTTTTTTTCAACAAGTTTCAGGATGGCTCGAGCTCTAACATGTCTCAAATTTACTTCATCTGACGCATCCCGGTAAATACACTATTCCGCTAGACAGTTAGTACACCTATCATTTGATTAATTTAAAAACTATTTGATATACCCTGTAAGTTTACTCCATAAACCATTATGTATGTAAATATTACTTTAGAATAGTTACAACGACTTACATTAAAGCAAATGAGTTTGTTTTGACTATCCTTCTTTAATTTCAACCCTTTAGGTATATTTAACAAATCCCAGTTATTATTCCTGTATTTCTATTATTCATCTTTTGAGCCACTCTGTAGATATGTTACGAAAACTAAATGTCAAAAATTGCAGTCGCTGATGTGTTGTGCATGTTGGTGTTGCGGTAATTGTTTAAGTTTTGATTTACAGTTTTTAATTCATTGTACATCTTACGAATCGCAGCTTGTTGATGAAAATTTATATTTTCGATGCAAGTGCAGTGTTTTTTAATCTAACGGAGTATGGCCCTAGTGTTTTTCCTTGTAAAAGTTGCGATTTATGAGGCTCCGTCGCGTTGTGGATTTGTATCCTATTTTGGATTTATTTTGTACATACTTGAAAAGAGTCTTTTTTTAAACTAAATAAAACTAATATTGGTTTTTTATTTCTATTTGACGAGAAGTTTTAGCAAAAAAACTACAAAAAGTAACATTTTTTAATATTCCTGTGGCGCGCATTTAAATAACTATAGGTCGAAAACGAAACCGATGCCCCCCAACTTTTTTGAGACAAGTACCAGGACGCTTTGGGCCCTAACATATCTTAAATTCACCTCATTTGACGCATCCCCGTAAACACACTATTCCGTAGACAATTAGTATACATGTCATGCATTGAATTTTTTTTTTTTAAATACCCTGTAAGTTTATCACATAACCCAACACTTTAGAATAGTTAAATTGACTCATGAAAGCAAGTTAAGTTAATTTTGACCATGCAGTTTCGGTTTATTTTCTTTATATTTAATAAATCTCAGTTATTTTTCCTATATTTTTTAAATAATTATTTTGAGCCACTCTGTGTGATGCAAACTTTATGTTAAATAAACTTTATTGATAAAATTCTTAAAAGAACTCTTTTTCCAAAAAAACAAAACTTATATCGGTTCTTTATATTTATTTGTCAATAAGTTATAGCAAAAAAACTACAAATGGTCATATTTTTCCATATTTCAGTGGCGCACATTTAAATAAGTATAGCTCGAAAACGAATCCTATGACCCCCCTAATTTTTTTTGGTCAAAATATCAGGAAGGTTTGTCCTTCAACATATCTCAAATTCAGCTCTTCTGACGCGTCCCGGTAAACAATGTATTTAGTGCCTCCTCCTTTACACAAATTGCTATAGAAATAAGCAAGGCCAACACAAAAATAGAGGCCACGACTTTGAAAAAATCAGCTGTTGTCCCGGGGCTGAATTTTACATTGGGTCTTATGGGAGGTCAGACGTTTTTTTATGATATTTTCAAAATAGCACTACAGATTTCCGCAAAATTTCAGTGAAATATTCTCAGACACCATCCCGATATTCCACCAAAGGTTTGTAAGGAAGCAATATGATTAAAAGGTTAAAATCTTCAAGATTTAGCATTCCTTATTTTGAATTCAAATTACCCGCCATGTACCACATGCCAACTGTTATATTTAACATGTATTTGACTTTGTCATATGTGATTGTCACATTCGCTTCTGCTTTAAACTTAATTTTTGTGTGAGCTAATGAAGCGGCTATGAAAAATTAGGACTTACTATACATTTAAAAAAAATTGTTCTGCCAGAATAAAGTAAAAACAATCTCAAAACGGATTTATTTAACAAAAAATCAAATATGCATGAACCGTCATTCCAACTTCAAAATTTTAAAGACAATCAGCTGTGTCGTAACGTGACCATCAAAAAAAAATCAGCCCCGGATGTGACGTCAACAAAGTGGAGGATCGTGGCCCGTCCATTTTGATAGCCCTGAAAGAAGTTATATAGAGAGGGGCGGCTCACAATTGACTGAAACTTTAAATAAATGTTCAGTAAGCCATATTATAAGATTTTAACCTTTTAGCCATCTTTCATTCATGAAATTTCGCAAAAATCTGTAGTGCCATTTTGAAAATATCACAAATATACCGCTATCCGCCTATAGGACCCAATGTTAAATTCAGCAACAACAGCTGATTTTTTCAGCGTCGTGGCCTGTATTTTTTTGTTGGTTTTGCGTTAAGAAGTGGAAACTTACTGGTAATGTCACATTTGATGTATAATCAGGGCTATCAAAACGGATGGGCCACGATCCTCCACTTTGTTGACGTCACATCGGGGGCTGTTTTTTTTTTGATGGTCACGTCACGACACAGCTGATTGTCTTTAAAATATTGAAGTTAAAATGACGGTTCATAAATATTTGATTTTTTTTACAATAAAGCCAGCTTTGAGATTGTTTTTACTATATTCTTGCAGAACAATTTTTTCTAAATGTATTGTAATCCTTAATTTTTCAGAGCCACTTCATTAGCTTACACTAAAATTAAATTTAAATCAGAAGCGAATATGACAAATACAGATGACAAAGACAAATTCATGTCAAATATAACAGTTGGCATGCGGTACATGGCGGGTAATTTGAATTCAAAATAAGGAATGCTAAATCTTGAAGATTCAACCTTTTAATCATGTTGCATCCTTAAAAAAGTTTGGTAGAATATCGGGATGGTGCTGAAAATATTTCACAGAAATTTCGCGGAAATCTGTAGTGCCATTTTGAAAATATCATAAAAAAACATCTGACCCGCCATAAGACCCAATGTAAAAGTCAGCCCCCGAGAACAGCTGATTTTTACAGGTTCGTGGCCTGTCTTTTTTTTGTTGGTCTTGGTATAATATAACTAAATTTTTTACGAAACAAATTAACAAAAATATATTGCTGCAACGTTTTTGTTATATATTTATGCACACTGGGAAGTTTCAACCACTTATATAAGATAATTTTAACCCAAGTTTTTTTAAATGATTTTAATTTTCGAAACGGCTTTCTCGGCGTCATATTTTTCTCATCAATGTTTTGTTAATTTTTACACTTAGCAATGCCTGTTACAGCTCGTTTTTTTAATTAACTATTTTGTCAAATAAAATTCACTACCCATGTACTTTCCAAAAATCTTTGAATAGTCGTCAAGATGCGGAAAATCTTTTTTGGTCGTGTGACATTGGGTATAATTTATTTCAGGAACTGAAAAACTCTTCAGTCAAACCTCATTTCGAAGAAATTGGACCATACAAATTTAAAGAAACAAAAGAAAAAGTAAATATCTCATGGAACACTAACGACACCATCAGTTACCGCATTAAAAAGACATATTTCTTCAATAAGAAACAAAGCGTACGAGATTTGGATGAAGATGTGATAAGTACAATCAATCCTGTGCCTTTGGTACGTATAAGAATAAGTGGCTAACTTTGGTAAAATGGACGAATTTAATCATTTTTTGAGAGGTGAAAATATTTTTTGTTCCCCTGCAGTTTTACTATAAAATTTTCTGATTTTGTCTAAAATGTATGTGGCATTTTTTTTAACAAAACCAGAATTTTTACTGAAAAGAATAAAAGTTTTTGTATCAGCGAAAATTGTTGTTACCGGAAAACTATCCTATTATGTGTCACCAAAAATTAGTAAGATATAACCGGGTAATGATTTTACAACGGAAATATACTTTTAAGACTTTTGTGCTTTAAGAAAAGCAGCAAGCTTAAAATAAATGGGTTCTTCATTATAAGGATGTCTTAAGGAAGGACTTTAGAAACTATTTACGTAATATAAGATTTAATTCAAAAACAGAAAATACCATTTTTCTTTTTTTTTATTTGCCTGTGGGTCCAGTTACCCCATAAAGATAAGGCATCTGGACTATATACCTATATTTTGTTTATCAAATGAAGGTATTTAGTTTGGGGTATCTGGACCAAATCTAGAACATTTAAATTTTCGAAAAAAAGATGCAATTTTTTTTTTCATTGAGTACTGGCCCGTACAGACATCTTTAATTAATAGCCAATATATATATATATATATAGTGAAGCAGTGAAGCAAAAACATCAAAAAGGTGTCAGACAGGGCTACACAATATCCCCTAAACTGTTTAATCAGGCCCTAGAAGATGTTTTTAAAAACTTAGATTGGGAAGAAATAGTCATCAAAGTAAGCCGACAATACTTGAACCACCTAAGATATGCTGATGATATTGCCTTAATAATAGACAAGAAAAAAGAACAGATCAAAATGCTGGAAGAACTGGATGCAGCAGCTAAGAATATAGGCTTGAATATGAACCACACTAAAACCAAAATCATAGCAAACAGAGATGAAGATATTACGATTAAAATAAACCAAAAGAAAATAGAACAAGTAGAGGAATATATTATATACCTGGGACAAAATACTAAACTAAAAAAGGAAAACCAAACAGCTGAAATCAAAAGACGAGTAAAATTGGCGTGGGCAGCATTCGATAACTGGACCAGGTTTGGGGTAACTGGACCAGGTAAGGATCCAGTTACCCCAAACTCATGGTCCAGTAACCACTTTTTATTAAAAAAAATTGGGGTAACTTGTCCACCCATGCCGGCATCAATAAACAAATAATACATGGCCTAAAACTAGTAGATGCTGTACTTACTACAAATACAATACTTACAGTATTGTATTTGTATATATACAGAACCCACTAAACTGCACAAGTGCAACACGTTGTTTGCAAAAATTATAGCAAAAAATTTTGTCATCCATTCACCAGGAACACAAATTACAAAATGCGGTTAAGAACGTTGATCGGTCAAATAAACGAATCACAACAACGTTCCCAGTTGTTTCGGAGCGGATTTGTAACCTACCACAAACAGAAGAGGCACATGGCCCAGATACCCCGTGGACCAAGTTACCCCACCAGTTACCTTACCTACTTACCCAAAATCTTTTCAAGTAATATAATATAACAACGAACCCGTGAGATAACCCTATTTAAAATTATTTTATAGTTTATACATTTTTAACAATATCTACAAAGAACTAAAAGTACATTTTTCTAATTTTAGACAGCTGCATTCAGAAGCCGTGATGCTAATTATTTTACAAAAAGAGCAACATCCTTTTTCCTGTCTACATCATCAGACCTGACAATCAAAAAGACTGTCAGAGAGTTTCTCTTCGATGGATACAAAGATGGCGTTTTAAGCGTTGGAAGTAAATTACCGTTTTCAGGGATTCAGGAAAAGTTTTCAATATTTTACGGTGTAAGTAAGTTACTGCTTTATTCCTATTTTTGGAGTAATGCTTGCTAGTTTTCAGACTATGTAGGATATAAAAAAACTCATCATAACAAAAACATTTCATGTAAAAAAAGCCAAGTACGCGAAAATGGCATTCCGTAAAAAGAATTGAGATAAAAGTAAAGCCAAGTTCTCCAATACAAATTTCAAAATGAAAGGTTCTTACTAGTTTGGAAATGTTTTTTTAAACTTTGCTAGATGAAATTATTGGGCTTTTTAAATTTTTTCCCATGGTTTTATCGTAATTTCTATCAGCATTCCAATGCTAAGCTCTCTAGCGTTTCTGGAAGTGGACAAGTTAGTTTTATATAAATTTACATTTATAGGAGAGGGAAGTAAATTAAAATGTTGGTGCTTTTAATTTTTTTCATATAGGTTTATCATAGTGTCTTTCAGTCTTAAAAAGTTCAGCTCTCTAGCGTTTTTGGAAGTGGGCAGTGTTACTTTTACATAACTTTACATTTATAGGGGAGGGAAGTAAATTAGAATTTTGGGGTGTTTTAATTTTTTTTCTATAACTTTATCATAGTTACTATCGGTCTTCCAAAGCTCAGCTATCTAGCGTGTCTGGAAGTGGGCAATGTTACTTTTACTTAACTTTACATTTATAGGGGAAGGAAGTAAATTAGAATTTTGGGGAGTTTTAATTTTTTCCTATAGTTTTATCATAGTTCCTATCAGTCTGCCTAAGCTTAACTCTCTAGCATTTCTGGAAGTGGGCAATGCTACTTCTACATAACTTTAAATGTATAGGGGAGGGGACTAAATTAAAATTTTGGGTTTTTCCAGGGGTTTAATTTCTATCAGTCTGCCAAATTTCAGCTTTGTAGCATGTCTGGAAGTACAGTAGAAATACATGAGTAAGTGAGTGAATAAGTGAGTGGCAATTTCGACGTTTTTTGAAATTTCGTAACTACTTTAGTACTTTATGGAATTCCATGAAACTGGGAGGCGTTGTTAACTCCATGGAGATCTACGACTGCGCAAAGTTTGAGATTCGTAGCTTATTCCGAAGTAGAGTTTTAGATAGGTCAAATATCGGCTGAAATGTTTCTTGAACTTGGCGAGGCACTGCCGTGCCCTCAGATATATTTAACGCGTTAGTTTTTTAGAAAAACCTAATTTTAAGGTTTTTTAATAGTTCCCATCTATTCTGTAATCCCCTTTTAATTAAACTTTTAACAATTCAACTTGCTATATTTATTCTATAAATGAAGTAGAGTCGGAGAGGTCATAAAGAATCAGTAACTACTATATTCTAAACTGGATAGCCTGTGATAGACGTGGCAAAGAGAGCAGGTTTCCTTTTTTTGGTTGGCATGGTTATTTTTTGTTGTTAGATTTCATAGATCTGTTACACAGCTTTAATGCTACTAATAATAGTCCCAAAAGAGGGGTTCTTGGTATTTTAGTGCAGGCGCTGTAGGTAGTTGAGTATGCAAAATATGAGGACCGCAGTTTGACAATGAATTCTAGCTGACAAAAGGTCACAGATTAACGATCTGGATGTTGCCAAGCCTGGTTTTGGCTCAATTTTTTTTATCCCCCCTTCTCTTATAGGCGTGCTCGAATATATTAAAATTTAACTAAGTTTAAACGAAAAGGAAACTGGGCGATTGATCCTAATTAGATGGAAGGGCCCAGTATAAAAAAAAATGTTTTTTTTACAATTTTCTTTTTTTTATGTTTTCCGAAGGCTTGAAGAAAAAAATTGTGTTCCTAACTCGTGCGGAAAGTTTCTTTTCCGCACTTGGTTGCAGGCCGAAGTGCGCTATGCGTCGGTCGGCCAACCGCAATCGCGTGCGAAAAAGTGACACTGTGTAAGCTTCTTTCAAGTGGACATAAGAGTATTTTTTTACTATATTTTTAAGGTTAATGGAACTGTAGGCAAAGACGGCGTTTACAATATGTACACCAAAAACGATGATAAGTTTGGCAAAATGATGGCTTGGAATGGTCAGAACCACACGAACTTTTATAAGGGCCATTGTGGCGAGATTAAAGGGTCTGCTATGGAATTTTATCCATTAGGTAAGTCAATATAAACAAAAAAGATATAGCCCGGCACAGCGTCTACAAATTGTTCAGGTGTATTTTGAAAATGGGCGTTCTACGAGGCAAATGTTTCGTGGGATTAGAGCAATTTATGTTCTACATAATCGTACTATTCGCTATACCATTAGAAAATTTGAGACACAGTTTTCATTATTGGATAAACGGGCCTACAGACACGCGAGCATTTCTTGAGATTAGTACGCGCGAACTAATCTCTGCATACATGTACGTTTGGTGGAATTGCCTTCACACACGAAGACAAAATTAAACGTTCTAAACATAAACACGATATTATCAATGCGTTTTGCCTAGACACCGAGAGATTTGCTCGCGTACATCCTGCGCGCGAACAAATCTTCGAGAGATATTTTAGGCGGATATTGTCTACACACGAAGAGATTAGTATGCGCAAACTTGTACGCGCGTACTAATCTCTAGAAATGTTCGCGTGTCTGTAGGCCCTTTAAGACTCGACCAAACAGACCACCACCACAAAATATGAGGTTCTATTTGCAAAAGGTCGAACAGAAATGAAATTTGGTGGGATGGACATAGGATAGACATAGGACCCCTGAGAGAAGTTTGCGACCTCGGTGGGTTGTCGCTCGAGGGGGGGGGATGAAAACTCTGCATCGCGGCGTTTAAAGAAAAATAGCACCGTTGGGGTAGGTGCTATAAAAAAAAGTTCAAATTAAATATGTAGAGATTAAAATTGCAGACAACTTTGGTTTTATGCATTTTTTCGCTTCGACCAACAGTTTTTGCTTTACGGCGCGCCAAAGTTGGGGGGTAGTTTGCAAATTTTAACAAAATCAGAGTTTAATCGCGGTTTAAAACAAATATGGCGACCAAACAATTCTCTTATATTTTTTTTCTATAAGAGTAAGGCTTTCTAAGTAAACTGATACTTGATTCGTTACATTTGACCTTATATTATAAAAGATATGATTTTTTGAAGTGTATCCTTACATATTTGGATATGGGCATTTTTCATTTATCATGATCTACGGTCGATATTTTAAAATAGTGATCGAAAATTGTCTAATAATATAAATATTACAAATGCTGGCGAAGGTATAAAAATAATCAATAGCGTAGCGCCAGCGATCTAATGGGGGAACAGTGTCAAAATCTTGGATTTTTGACTATTTTTTCTTTAATTAGCCTTTTACCCAAGAGGTACTGATTGTTTTAGAAAGTATGTAGAAAGGAATATTAAACCCCATTAAAACACCTATCAAACGAGATATCTGCGAGCTACATAAGTACTGCCCTTGCAATTTTTTTTTAAAAGCCTTTTTGAAAAAGTGTAGTTTACTTTTTTGTAGAAAATAAAATTTCCATTTGAAACATATAATATTCAGCGCGGTATGTATTGTGGGTCAAGCTCCAGTGGCCTCCGCAAACTGGGAATATTTTTAAAAAATTATTTTTATTAAATGTTTTTTGCAATTTTCGTAAAAACTAAGCATTTTAAGAGAAAAAATTATTAAAAATGTTGTATAATATAGTAGGGTTGAACTTACAGCAAACGACACGTGACTTCCTTAAATTAAGGCTATTTACAGAAATCTTCAAAAACCTAGTTTAATTAAAGGTATTTATTTAACAAATTAACTTTACTCAATTAAGTTGTACAGCGATGAAAAGAAAATTTTATTGCTTATTACCAAGCATAAGCCGTTTTTGAATATAGTACTTTATTCTAAAGCAAATTGATTGAGAACTTATGAATAAAAAATGTTTTAAACGATTTCTGTAAATAAATCCTATTTATGGACGACACTGTAGCGTTAGGAGCGTTAGGAGTAAACTAAATTCTAGAAAGTTATAGATCGTTGGAAAAAAATTTTTATTCTCTTAAAAAGCTGTTATTTATGCTTTTCATAAAGGTCTTGGGTTTTCAGAAAATTTGATGATGTTTATTGTAATGATAACTTACGGTTGTTAGGTATACAGCATTTAAAAGAAAATTTTATTGTCTATAACATAGCATAAATTGTTTTTTTCTCAAGCTTTATTTTTTTTAAATTCAGAAAAATTTTTCATTAAAATAGATTTTTGTTGATTTCTATATATAACCCCCATTTAAGGACGTCACTGTGTTTTTAGTAATAAATTTAATCCTACTAGATCATACATTGTTGAAAAGGAAATTTAGTTTTCTTAATAAAGTATTTTAAAAATAATTTCCTAGAATAATAATTTTTGCAAAAATTACAAAAAATACATAAAAAAAAGTTTTTTTTTGTGATTTGATTTAACTGATCCCAGTTAAGGTACAGCATTTAAATGTTAGCCTTACTCTTTAGCAAATTATGTTATACATAATCGTAAAGAAAATTTTATGTTTTAATTAAAGCCTGTAAAACTTTTTTCCTCAAGGGCTTTGTTTTTAAACAAATTGGATAAAAATCTATAAAAATTTAGTAGATTTTCGCCGATTTCTGTAAATCACCCACATATATGGATGCCACTGGATCGCTAGGAATAAAGTTATTCCTACTAAGTGATACATAGTTACAATGTAAATTTTATTGTCTACAAAAAAGTATATTATCCTTTTTCCACGAGAAAATTGGTTGAATTTAACAATTTTGCTGTAGTTCTTTTAAATAAAATGTGCAAGAATTCAGCATATTAAGTAAGCTTAAGGTACGTATCTTTGCAACAATAGTACCTAGGTAGCTCGCAGATACCTCGTTCGATAGGTCTTTCATTGGGCTTTATATTTCCTTCCTACAGATTTTCTAAAAAGTAAGTACTTTCTGAGTAAAAGGCTATTAAAGGAAAAAAATAGTCAAAAATCCAAGATGGCGGCGCCATTTAGAACAAATGTTCCTGAGGGGAGGGGGGTCAGTGCTTTTACTATATTTAATGGGACCCCAACAGCCATTAAATACGCCCAGCGTTGGATTTATATTTTTTCAAACAATTTTTTTTAAAATTTATTCTCTAATCTAATTTATTTCTAATCTAATCTATTTTTATTTTATATCCCTGATGACGTCTTATCCCGATTCTTGCTTTCTAACCCTGATCAATCACATTTCACCCCATTGATAAAAATTGACAATATTTCTAAAGTGCGGAATAAAGCGTGCACTTTTAATCTCGTTAATCGTGCCAATAATATTTTTTGACCCGACTGTAGTTATAATATGCCACGTCGTTTGTCCATCACTTTCAGCGTAGGTTAAATATCGATAGCTACATTATGACTTTAAACTGTGCTTTTACTATTGCATTAAAAACCTAAACTTTATTGTAAATTCGCCTGTGTTGAAGATGTATTTTTGTTATAATTCGTAAAGTAACACTATTTAAATACATATTTAAAGATAGAAAAGGGCTTTCTTTACTAGAGTAAGATGTAAGATATATTTTGAGGAAATAGAGACCCCACAAACTGCGTGATCAAAGTTAGGGTTATTGCATTCTGGAAGCCTGGCTTCCAGGATCCAGTGACCCTAATCTAAGTTACTGATCCTTAAATGTTTTGGTTAAATTGTTTTCTTTTCAAGTTGATTGGAATTTCAGTATAATAATTAAAATTCAACCTCTATAAACTTAATAATTGGATATTCGCAATATATGCCAAGGCCAACACAAAAATAGAGGCCACGACCCTGAAAAAATCAGCTGTTCTCCCGGGGCTGAATTTTACATTGGGTCTTATGGGAGGTCAGACGTTTTTTTATGATATTTTTAAAATGGCACTACAGATTTCCGCAAAATTTCAGAGAAATATTCACAGACACCATCCCGATATTCCACCAAAGTTTGTAAGAAAGCAACCTGATTAAAAGGTTAAAATCTTCAAGATTTAGCATTCCTTATTTTAAATTCAAATTACCCGCCATGTACCACATGCCAACTGTTATATTTGACATGTATTTGACTTTGTCATATGTGATTGTCACATTCGCTTCTGCTTTAAACTTAATTTTTGTGTGAGCTAATGAAGCGGCTATGAAAAATTAGGGCTTACTATACATTTAAAAAAAATTGTTCTGCCAGAATAAAGTAAAAACAATCTCAAAAACGGCTTTATTTAAAAAAAAAATCAAATATCCATGAACCGTCATTCCAACTTCAATATTTTAAATACAATCAGCTGTGTCGTAACGTGACCATCAAAAAAAAAAATCAGCCCCGGATGTGACGTCAACAAAGTGGAGGATCGTGGCCCGTCCATTTTGATAGCCCTGTATATGCATTACTTGTCGTAAATTTGTCGAGAAACAAAAAAATTTCTCGCGCCACCCGTTTTCCTGAAAAAGAGGTGTAATGCTAAGTTGAGTCTCAAGTTAGCACTACCACCCCAGAAAAAATTAAAATTTTCAAAAATCAATATATAAAATAATTGTAAATTTGTGGTGAAAACAAAAATTTTCTCGCGCCACCCATTTTCCTGAAAAGGGGGTGTAATGCTAAGTTGAGTCTCAACTTAGCAATACCACTCCAGAAAAATTTAAATTTTTTAAAAACTAATAAATGCATTAATTGTCGTAAATGTGTCGTAAAAGAAAAAAATTTGTCGCGTCATCGGTTTTCCAGGAAACGGGAAGTGAGCAATTTTGAGACTCTTATTTATACATTTATCTCTTAAAGGACCTGTTTTGTTCCCTTGTGCGCTCTCTACTTGAGTATGGTGGTCCAATATGGCAGCCATATTATGCAGTCCACAAAACTAGATTTGAAAGAGTTCAGTCAAAGTTTCTTAGAAGAATAGGTTTTAAAATGAATATTCCATATGATGACATAAACTATCCAGAACTTATGAAACTCTTAAATCTCAATTCATTAGAAACTAGAAGAAATTTTTTGATATGTGTACACTTTATAAGATCATCCATAATATCATGGATGTATCAGAACTCCTAGCAGCCGTTGGTTTACGTGTGCCTTCAAGGAACACGAGAAATGATTGCGTTTTTAACATAAATTTTCATCGTACCAATTATGGTGTAAACTCTCCTCTCACTAGGATGTGCAATATAGCAAATGACGTGATAAAAAACTGTGATATAGATATGTTTGATTTAAATTGTAATCGATTTCGTAATAGTGCCAGAAAGTGTTTGTTTACAAATTAATGCCTTATCAATGTTCTACCAATGTTTAAAAAATATATTTGTTATTTATATATATTGCAAGTGTTTCACCAAATGTCTGTGTTAAATGGCTTATTCAAATGTTTTATTAATGTTTTTTTATGTGTATTTTAACTTCTGCTGTTAACTAATTTAATCTTTTGACATTTGTAAATGCTAAATGCATTAATAAAATTTTAAATTTGAATTTTGAATTTGTGATCTTTAAGTTCTTTTGACAAAACTTGTGAAGATATAGGTGATCATGTTTAACCTTTTCGCGCGATTGTAAGTTTTTGGGGAAACGATCATTATATTACGTCCCGCTTTTACTTTTTATTATAATATAACCTTTTGTGATGTTAATATAAATATTCATTGTTCGCCAGGATTTTGCGTTGTTTTAGAAATTACGAAAAAAAGTAAACTTTTCAAGAAATATTTATATGCATTAATTTTGCCTAGAAAGAGGTGGTAATGCTAAGTTAAGTCTCAACTTAGCACTACCACCCAAGAAAAAATGAAAATTTTCAAAAAACAATATATGAAATGATTGTCGTAAATTTGTCGTGAAAACTAAAAAAAAATCGCGCCACTCGTTTTCCTGAATACGGGGTGTAATGCTAAGTTCAGTCTCAACTTAGCACTACCATCCCAGAAAAAAATAAAAATTTTCAAAAACTAATCTATGAATTAATTGTCGTAAATTTGTCGTGAAAACAAAAGATTTCTCGCGCCGCCCTTTTTCCAGAAAAGGGGGTGTAATGCAAAGTTGAGCTTCAACTTAGCATTACCACCCCAGAAAAAAATTAATTTTTTAAAATTTTACAAATGCAATAATTGTCGTAAATAAAAGAAAATTTTTTTCTGGGGTGGTGGTGCTAAGTTGAGACTCAACTTACAGTTCATATCATTATTTTTGAGACAACTTTTTACAACCTTTTTTCGTTGGCCTATGCTATTTGTTATGGTAAACAACTTATAACTGTCAAAAAGTTATCTCAAAAATTATGATATGGAGTATAGCATTACACCCCCTTTTCAGGAAAACGGGTGGCGCGAGAAAATTTTTGTTTTTACGACAAATTTACGACAATTATTTTATATATTGGTTTTTGAAAATTTTAATTTTTTCTAGGGTGGTAGTGCAAAGTTGAGACTAAACTTAGCATTACACCCCCTTTTCAGAAAAATTTTTTTTCTTTCACAAATTTACAACAAATTTATGACAATTAATGCATATATTGCAAATATCCAATTCTTAAATGGTAATGCTAAGTATATAGAGGTTAAAATTCAGCGGTTTGCCTTTCACTCCCAGTATGTGTTCTGTCAAAAATTGTTTTTTTTTTCTGACGCTTATGAATTAAATTAATTAATGCTGGAAGTTGCTTCTCTTCTCTCTCTCTCTCTCTCTAACCAATGCTAGTATAAGTATATATAAGACCGATATTTCCCTCTTTTGATTTTGACTTAAATTTTGACTTTGATATGTATGTCGCGTCTCTATTTCTTTCAGGGTTTCTATTCCTTTCTAGGTAGAAACCATAGAGGGTACATTAGATAAGCCGGAATTTATTAGGCAATATTTTTCAATCCTTACATTTTATTTCCTTTGCAATATATTTAATTTTTTTATTAGGAATCAAAAAAGATAAATTAGTATTCTTTTCGTCGGAACTCTGCAAATACGCTGAAATGGAATTCGAGGAAGAGGTTGTTATTAAAGGAGTTAAAGGATATAAGTTTACTGGAGATAACATTTTTGATAATGGTAAGTAGAAATAATAATAATATAATTAGAACGATCGGATCTCCAGTACCCCTCACAATCTCTGAGGTCAAAAACGTGTGCACAACCTTAAAAAACGGCAAATCTGCCGAACCCGGAAATATCCCAGCCGAACTTATTAAATATGGCACTGAAGAACTGTTTTGGAGATTACGGAATCTTTCCCAAAAATATTTAAATGGAACTTTAGTACCAACTGAGTGGAAAACATCATATATATCCACAATACACAAAAAGGGAAGGAAAGATATATGTGACAATTATAGAGGTATATCTGTGACTAGTACGCTAAGCAGAATATACGGTAAAATAATAGGAAATAAAGTGGAGGGCGAATATAAAGACATGGAGGCAGAAGAACAAGCTGGTTTCAGGGCGGGTAGATCGACTTCAGATCATCTCTCATAGCATACGGACAAGAGCTGCATCTGCTTTACGTCGATTTGCAGAAGGCATATGATAGTATATCACTAAATCTACTTTGGAAAGCGTTGGAAAACGCAAACATAAGCGTACAACTGATTAAGGCTATCAAAGAGTTATACCGCAATAGTAAGGCAAAAGTTAAAATAAAAGCAAAACTAACCAAAGGCTTTCAAGTAAATAAGAGTCTTAAACAAGGTTGCTGTATCTCGCCTACGCTCTACAAGATATTCTTGGAACAAGTCCTTAAAGTATGGAAGAGAAAATGTCAAAACATGGGAATTCCGTTGGACGAAACCACCTTGTATACTTTATGTTTCGCCGATGATCAGATAGTAGTGGCTCAGGATTATGACGACCTCGAATATACGACACGAAAACTAATAGAGTATAAGAGTACAATAAGTGGGGACTAGAGGTTAATCTCAATAAGACAGAGTATATGTGTATTGGTGAAATGAAACAGGATCTAATCTTAAATACCGGGCAGCGAATTCAGTCATGTGATGAGTATAAATACTTAGGTCTAAAAATTACAGCTGACGGAACACTAGACAAAGCTATAAAAGATCGAAACGTACAAGGAAGAAAAGCAATAACTTTATTAAATGGAATAATTTGGGACCAAAGTATATCAAAACATAACAAAAAGCTTATATATAACACCATTGTAAAAAGTATTATTACATACGGCTCAGAAGTGGCCATACTTCTCTATCAAGGATAGAACAGAAAAAATGCTTTCCGCTACGGAGATGGACTATTGGAGAAGAGCAGCAGGGAAATCAAAAAGAGAAAGAGTTACAAATCAAAGAATAAGAGAAATTATGACAGTGGGGGAACGTTCTTTAGTGGATGACATAAGAACAAAGCAACTGGTGTGGTACGGACATGTACAAAGAATGAATGATGAAAGACTACCTAAACAAATACTACAATGGAGACCAACTAAAAAGAAAACGAGGACGGCCAAGGAGAAACTGGAGAGAAGGAATAGACAGTGAAATAAGAATAAGAGGCCTATATGATGAATTATGGGCAAATAGAAACGAATGGAGATTGGGTATAATAATAATAATAACAAGAATTCCTTAAATTCATTTGAAAAAGAATGTCACTTTCTAGGTCTTTCTATTTATCGGATC
Source organism: Aspidapion aeneum (assembly GCA_963576565.1). Lineage (NCBI taxonomy): Eukaryota > Metazoa > Arthropoda > Insecta > Coleoptera > Brentidae > Aspidapion > Aspidapion aeneum. The sequence continues at coordinate 9,739,932 of OY755042.1, forward strand.
TAGGACAATAAATGAAATGTCTAATTTTTGGCCAACGTTCGTTTTTAATTCATGGCCGTCACATTCCTTCCTTTGCTCGTTACTGGTCCCGGGAAAAAAAACATTTGTATACTGCAGAACGGACCCAGTATCCTTAAAAACTTAATGTATGGATTGGGATTTTGCGTGACAAAATCATTGGTCCTTTTTTCATCAATGGTAATTTACAAACAGGTGCCAAATGTTAATTTTAACCTAAATTTGGTTTATGTAAGATGGTTGCCCAGCTTATGACACTTTGCCTATGAGAGTGTTTTTAAATGAAACATCTCCAAAGCGGCTTATTACAAGCAGGCAAGGTACTGGCCTCTGAAATCACCAAATTTGGCACCCAATAAATTTTTTATGAGACTATGGAACAGCAAAATTTATTCGTATGGCCATTTAAGACACTTTGGATGAACTTCGGACAAAAATAATCAGTGACATATCAAATGCTAAGTAATGTCCGAACTGAATTTTAGCCCAGATCGGTGGTATTTTTGGGAATTTAATTCGTTAGGTAGTTCTTAAATCAATATGAAAGAATTTGCTTTTAAAACAGACCCCTCTCTTATTTGTTTCGCTGGGTAAGTCATAAACTTTAGTTTTTAGTAGATACAGCATTAAATATTATAAAAAAGAACAAGCTTAAAAAAAAGATAATACGTTCCGTGGTTATCGTCTAAATTTCCGATATTGTATGTACATTTACCCTCTATCGATTTTCTTTACAAACTGTCGAAATTTTATTTTTCTGAGGAAGGAAAATGCTTCTTCATATCTTCAATTGCTTTTAGTATTTGTACAGGGTCGCTCAAATATAGCAAGTTTTGCACAAAAGGCCTATTTCAACCAGCGCATGCGCCAAAGGGCCTATTTTTTTTAAACATTTTAAAAAGTAGATGGGCTAAACTTTCTTTATTTGTCACAAAAAAAGGATATTTTGTTAAAAAAATTAATAATTTTTAAGTATATGCAAAGAAAAAAGATGGAAAACGTGCTGTGTGTGGATCGATAAAAATCAAAAGGATTTTATACTTCACACAAAAGTGTGTGGTTCGGTACGGTTCCCCTTTGTGTGAAGTATAAAATTCGTTTTGATTTTTATCGATCCACACACAGCACGTTTTCCATCTTTTTTCTTTGCATATGCTTCGGGCAGTAAGGCCTTTTAGTTGCTAGGTGATTACTTGGTTTTAAAACCACATTCATTGGAGGAAAGATGACGCAGCAGCGTCTCAGACAAGACGATGCCAGTGTGCTTACTTTCGAGTGCTCGAGCCAGTTCGCTAGATGGCGCCACACCTTTGAGTTTACTCGCATTGCACGGACGCGAGAATTTCATACATATGAGTTGGTTTTGGTTAAAACTGGCTTACCTAGGTATGCTGTTCTCCACTAATGACGTGAAACACACAGAAACGTACTTCTGGAGATGCTACCTTGTGTAAGTAGAAAAACAACCAAAACCAACTCTTTCTTCTCTTTCTGACACTCGCGAGTTAGGCACACACACCTTTGTGTGAATTATAAAATTCGTTTTGATTTTTATAAATATATGCTGAAAATTGCAATAACTTTTTAAATATCAGACTAAAGGCACCAATATATATAATATAAATACTGATCTTAAGTTAAATAGAGTCTATTGTTTAACCAGTTTAAACTTTTTTGATCGAATTCTTTAGCCCCCCAGTTGTTAGTGTTTCTTGTACCTGGAAAATAAAATTATTGTTTAAAAAAAAAGAACTCTTTAGCAGACCTTTATTTCTACAGACAAAAAATCCAGTTGTTAGTGTTTCTTGTACCTGGAAAATAAAATTATTAGTCAACGAAATTAAAAGTCAATGACCCATCACGTATCTGACAACTTTTTAGCTTTTTATACATACGTCCGAATCTCTATCCATCGTCATGACAAAAACAAAATCGTCCAAGATTATAAATGAAAATGGTATAACTGTTCTATGGCAAAAAGGGAATTATTAATAACCGGACATTATACAAAAACGTCATTCATTAAAACAAGACAACAGCAAAATCGAAGTTTAATATTATGTCTTTTATCAAAACCGGACAAAATCAAAACGCACAAAATTATAAAAATGGGCCGGGCCTAGCATGAGCAACTCTCTCCTTTCTTTTCATGTATACTGTTTCCGTCTTCCTTCCACTCCATACAAATTGGTATCATGGAAGTTTGGCGGCAAATTTAAATCCGGAACAAATAGTATTGTTGCTCTTGAACATAAAAAGACATTAAAAACATTTATTTTTTTCCTTTAGTTAGCTCCCCTGTACTTCTCTTGATTGGTGGAAATCAGTGTTAACCGAACCGAACCGAACCGAACCGAACCGAACCGAATCGAACCAAACCTCTGGGTCAATTAATTGCAAATGACTTCTAACCCAGGGTTCAACACCTGACCTTTTCAAAGGATGGGCTTTGCTTATTGAAAATACCGAATGTGCTATAGCAATCCCTATAGTAGAAACCGCCTTTTCATTAGGCATGGCAGTAAAGAAACTGCAATGAAGGACGCTTTAATTGCATAGCAATATCAGAACCGCTCTTCTTTAGGTGAAGATCACAGGCCCGACGCCTTTTTATGATTTTGTCCTTTTTGATTTTGTTAAATTTTGATAAAAGACGTTATACAGAACTTCGATTTTGCTCTTGTCTTGTTTTGAAGAATGACGTTTTTGATAACGTGCGGTTATTAATAATTCCGTTTTTAACATAGGACTGTTTTGTCAATTTCCTTTATGATCTTAGATGCGACGTTATTTTTTTATTTGTCCTTTATGATAAACGTCCGTTAAATACATACAGATGCTCTCTATCAATTTATAATCATAAACAATTTTTAAGGGCCAATGAAAAAAAAACTCCGCTGGCGTGTTTTTCATTTAAAAAAAAACAACCGGCCGGCGTTTCATATTGCATATTTCATATTCCAACCTGTATAGTCAGATTTTAATTTTTTTAATTTACTATTTTATAGACGTGAAGTTTAGTACCCGTGAATAAAAAGAACCCACAATTTTTCGTGGCTAAGCGGGCATAGAAAGATTTTGTTTCTCTTGTGTTTTTCCGTGGGCAGCTCGAAAGCTGTACACCAACGAGGGTCCAAGATTTATTGGACACCTATTAATTGTTGACAGTTAACTGTTTCGTCCTTAAGAGACTCTTCAGAACACTGCATGGTCAATGTGACACTTTTGTGAAGCTACAGAGACGGTATATGAATCTCATCTTACGATGTTGGTAAAAGAAATAAATAAATAATGCCTGCATTACCGTATACGTTCACATAAGTAGCGACATCTACAAATACAAAAGAAACTACCAGAGTAAAAATAAAAGGCAGGCAGATGAAACGAAAAACAGGTCGGGTTAATGCATTTTGCATTTTTTCCGTCTGCACGACTGCACGAGATGTTTGTTTTTTAATGAGGGGCAGCAGTTTTTACCTCTGCCTCAGGCAATCAAAAAGTTAGGCAAGCTCCTGCTACCTAGAGACCAAAAATGCATCAAAATAAAAATCGCAGTACCGCCAACAAGAAGCGAAATACTGTCACTCAAAACATTGTTCATATGGGAAACAAATATGTGACGTCACGCTTGGACCAAATGACACTAATGTAGTTATATTACAGTGAGAAAAATTTTGTGTAACTGTGGTTTGTGGTGCATTTTTATTACACGAAGAAAAAAATCAAATTAAGAGGGACATTACACCTATATAATCATATAACTGTGGTCACAGAAAATCGACCCTTTTTATTAACTTTTTATTTGATTGTTTGCAAAAACGGTTATATATTTTTATCGAGAAAAATCGGTTACGGAATTAAATAGAAAAAATAATAACTAAAAAATAAACAATAATTATTGTAATATTTATAAAAATCTAAGTAATATTATATTGTTTAAAGATTCTTTCCGGCCATTTTAAATTTAAAAATTATAAGAAAAAGGAAAAAAAGGGGATTGACAATAAAACAAATTTTGTTAAAGTAAAGATTTTTATAAAACGTTTATTGTTTTAGAAACAGGAACAAACCCAACCACAATTGGGTGAAAATACAATTAATAGCTATTTACGTTACTAGACCTGTAAAGATTTCCGGTCGTGTATCGTACGTATTTTTTTTAAACCGGTATAAAACAGCACAAACACAACCAACATGTAAATTATATTTTTTTTTTAACCGAGATGAAACACTACAACCATGCTACTCTACATGTAGATATTAAAGTACTTACTCAAAAGCTATTATATTTATAAATATCAAAAAACCCATAGGTTGCATTTATAATTGACTATATTTCAATTAATTCTTGCTTAATTTTAAATGTCACTTTATATTTTAGATCATTTTTAAAAAAGGAGAGACGGTCCCTTTGTTCTTTTTCCGTGCCTTTTGAAAACGGAACATTTTCCAAAAATAAAAAAATATACGCAAAATACTTGTTTTCCAGTCGGTTTAAAAAAAAAATTAATTACAGCTATAACATGCAAAAAATTGTATTTATAAAACAAATTCTAATTAATATAGAAATAAATTAGGTGGTCTCAGGCGGGGGAAATCGCCATTTTTTTTCCAGAGAACTTCAAAAATAAGAGGCACATCCTGGTGTATTACACACCTACATGCAATTCTTTTATGTCAACATAAAGAAAATTTCCACTAGGCACTAGAGAAATGGATTAGTCGGATAAAATGATTTGGGGTAAGCCGCGGCTCGTGTCGGTGGCGAGCTGAAGACGCACATTATAAATACCGGTACAAACCTTATTCTCTTTTAAAACTCGTTACATTCTAGAACTCATAGAACATGCTAGACCAGTTGAAAGGGATAACAAATATATTTATAGGCCAAAGTGAAACATGCATCCCTGTATACAGGACGTGGTTCCATTATACAAATAAACAATAGTTATTTAAACAACAAGGTTTGAAAACGACTCTTTGCACACGATCGAGACAGTTTGGTAGACCGAGCCGAAGGCGAGGTCTACAAGTCGAGGGAGTGTGCAAAGAGGTTTTCAAACGAGTTTTTTACAATATTTTTTATACGACTGCTAATAAAGAACAGACAAAACTTTAAAAATTCAACAATTTTTTGACGTATCTAATCAACAAAACATACGAGCAGTGACGGTTGCTACGGAACTAAGTCAACTTATATTGATGGGTGACAACAACAAAAATCACAATGACGGGAGACCCGTATGCAGAAATGACATAGGCGTGCGCAAAAATGACATAAGCGTGTGCAAAACGTTTTGCACACAGCGTGCGCAAAATGCCATTTTCAGATCGTGTTCTTCGTGCGCAAAACCCCCTTTTACAAGACAGTCGTATAAAAATAAGTTTACCATTCAAACAAAGTAATTCCTGACAATATTTTTGCTAGTAAAGTTTTGAATTTGTTTTTTTTTAGTGTAAAACAAAAATTGCACAATTTTTTCTTTGAGTGTAATAGTACTGCATTACTGTCATTCAGGTTTTGTCGCTCCTTGTTGATATATTTTCTTTGGTACCGCAGTCATTGTTTCAGAAAACATCTTGTATTAACTGCCATTTTTTTAGGAACAACGAGACCAGAAAATAGCTGTTTTTGTGTTGGTGAATGTATTCCCTCAGGAGTGCTTAACGTGTCGGCGTGTCGTCAGAATTCTGCTTCATTTTTGTCTTTCCCTCATTTTTACAATGCGGATCCTTATTACAGGGACGCCATTGAAGGCATGAAGCCCAACAAAAGCTGGCATAATTTCTATATTGTTATAGAGCCCGTAAGTAGCACGTACCTATACTTGATGTTGTATTAAAGTGACACCGCGTCATCAAAACCTTGATGGGCGGGAAGGGAGTAGAGGGGTACATACAGTGGCACGCACTTCCTTTAATTTTTTTATTGATATTGATTCCAAAAATGAGGCACTGCACTAATTAGTCATTAGCTTACTATTTTACTTGCTTTTTATTGATGTCTTCTTCTAAACGATTTCATTAGAAAGGAACATATATACTCTTATCTGGTTGTTACGAACATATTATTGATTTAGCCAGGCTTTGACGTTTTCTATTCGTTGTTTTGACTGTTTATGTCAAACAAATCATGACGGGGATTTTCACAAAACAAATTACCGTTTTTGGAACTAAATCAATGTTTGCACACATTTTAATATAATTTTGGATACTCTTTTATATTTCGGATCTTTATTTATTAGGTAAGTACCTAATTGATCTCTCCTTTAAAAGGTCTTAGTGTTTTATCATTCGAACATTAAACCCCGAGCGGCACACTGCATGTACACAGTGAAACTCTAATTTTTTAAGGCTTCTTTACTTAGATTTTGCCGCAAAATTTAGTTTACCATAGCTATGACGCGGTGCCACTTATATACATCAACTAGAGTTTAATAGAGTCACCACAAGGTATGAACACACATGTGTAAATACTATTTGTTGGAAATAGGGACTTATTGCAATAAAGCCAGACAATAAGAGTGACGGGTACTATATTGACAGTTTTCCACTGAAAACTGACAGATGATCTTTCAAAATTGACATACGAAAGTCCAATTTATAAATCCAGTCGTTTATTTTCCATTAATAGTGGCGGCACTATAATACACAAAGGCCTTATTCTGCTGTTCTTATAATGCGAAATTGTCAATATAGTGCCGGCAGAATTAGTGCCTGGCACTATTGCAATAAGTCCCTATTATCACACACTATGCTGGGCTATGATATACCGAATTACCATAGTTTTCTACCAATTTTTTTTTTCGATAAAAACTTGTAATCACAATCACAAGGCGGATTAAAAAAATACACCATAAATAATATATTCTTTTTATGTAAGATCCTTTGTAGAATAAAAATTTTATTCCAAGCCATTGTCTTTGTATGTATGTATCTATGGCGCCATCTCTTGGATTTTGCGATATACTCAGCCGGCAGCCGCAAGCTGCATTAATGATCACGCTATTATAAAAGGATGATACGAGACGAGCGGCTAGTTCACAACTTGCATTTCATTTGCTATTGGTTGACATAGTCAGGCGGGATTTTTAAAATTAAAACTCTCCTGTCCCCGTTTTGGGAGGTTGAAATCGGTGTTAAACCAAACTGAAACAAAACCTAACCGTGGTCAATTGATGGGAAACGTATCCTAACCGGGGCGTGTCTGGACAGGTTAGGATACGTTGTCCAATAATTTATCAGGGTTAGGTTAACACCGATTTCGACAGGAAAACAGGATAGGGAAGCTAATTTAAACTATATATCATAATTTTTGAGATAACTTTTTGACAGTTATCAGTTGTTTACCATAACAAAAAGCATAGGCAAACAAAAAAAAGTTGTAAAAAGTTGTCCCAAAAAGAATGACATGAACTGTAAAAGAATATAATATGTTTTTAAAAAACAATTAAAAAAAAATCATCGGCATATGCATAGATTTAGTTAAATTCAATAGGTATGTACTGCACAAACCACTACACTTTTTTAATCACTTACAACTAGTATATATTCGTATTTTACGCCGAAAGCTGTAAACATAATGTTTGTTAAATGGTTGACTGGTGGCACCATCTCTTAATATAATATAATAATAATCTTAAACGGCAACGTTCAACATCAAAAAGTCAGCTGACTATTTCGACCAATAACAAACGGAATGCAAATTATGAACTAGCCGCTCATGATACGAGAAGCGATTCGATTGGCTCCGACCTTGTCAATCCCCTGAGATTACTTGCCAGTAAATTGAATGATTCCCAGAAAATTACTGCTTACACGATTTTCACGTATAATATTATCACGGATCACCTAACAAACAGATAGGGAACTCAGGTGCTGGGAGGTGCTACGCGCATCTTTCACGCAGCCTGCCATGTTGGGGTCAACCACTCCAGAGGCGCATTCTGTATTTCAATATTTTTTAAACTTTTAGTACGTGTTGAGCATTAGTGGTGTGTAGATGTGATTTTTGTATTTCATGTATGTTATTTTTGATTTTAAACAATGGGAACGGTTTGTGCCTTAAGAGCCTGTAACTTTTGCCATATCCTATACAAGGTGTTCAATAATTAAATGTCCTATGAGATGAATCTGTAAATAATTTAAGTACAAAGAGTTCTTAAGGACATATAGATCTGCAACCCCTTTGATTTTGTTTTTTTTATTTTTTTTATACTTTTGCAGGATTTGTTATATTTATCTCAAATTTAAAACTGCGCCGCCATTAGATCCTAAAAAACAAGATATAAACTATGCTTTGTTTAGAAAGTTTTTGGTGTTTTGTATGAAAAGCTCAGTTTGTAGAAAAGGGAAATTTGTAGCTTGGTATTTTGATCCTTAAATTAAGCAGAGGTTCACAAATTAAAAGGGTAGGGGACAATTCGCCGCAGCCGATTAACCGCGACCGATTCGCCGCAGCTGGCTGATTGGCCGCGGCTCGTTTTGCCGCGGGGACATTTCGCCGCCAATCGAATTGCCGAGGGGACAATTTGCCGCAGGGACAATTCGCCGCGAAATTTTTGTTTTATGATATTGTTTTATTTACCTTGACTTTATATAATATTTTTTTATAAAAATAATGTTTTCAAACTTTCCAACTATTTATTTGGTGGTAACTATACAATCCAGCATTTTTTAATTGGAAAAAATAAATAAAATGACGAATGTAAAATGGCGGTTTTTGCCATTTATGAACCGATATGCATCAAACTCGAAACTTTAGGATCTTTCAGGGCGCTGGTTATTATTTTTAACTTAAACTAAAAAAAATCAAAATGGGAACCGACCTGAAACACCATCAGCGACCTTAAAAATCTTATCAGTCCGAGTTAGATACAAATCCGTCCATAAACGGAAAAATCCGCCATTTTGGATCCGCCATTTTATTTATTTTCCTAATAAAAAAAATGTTGGAAAGGTTTAAAAAAAGTTATAATCAAACAAATATATATGAAGTCAAGCTAAATACAACTGTTTAAACAATTAAACAAAAAATCTCACGGTGAATTGTCCCCGCGGCGAATTGGACCACAGCGAATTGGCCGCGGCGAATTGTCCCCTATCCATCTAAAGGGCCCTTAATAAAAAAAGGAAAAAATGCATTTTAGCACTAAATTTATTAACATTTTTAAAACAGATTTTTGAGTAATACGTTTCAATATTTTTAGATATTTTGGAATAATTTTGAAACTTAATTATTACCGTTATGGTAATGCATAATTCCACAAAATTTTAATGGTCTGTTATAATTTTTAAGAAACAAACAAAAAATCGAAAAAAAATGGTAAGTTTAACACTCTTTCTGTAAATCTTTGTTTTGACCATTTCCACAACCCCTTAAAGTTTCATGCTTCATTTAAATTAAACCCTGTATATAACATTATATAACAATTGGTCAAGAGGTTTTGACACAAATTTGTTATAATTTTTTATTATGCTACTATTTACACTTTTAAGAATACATATAAAACAACTATTTTTTTTTAAATATTGGATTTTACTAAGTTTTAAAATATTAATTTAGCGTGAAGCAATTTTGTGCTAATTGTAAAGATTATTTGGTCACCCTGTATCTCCTTAAACTTTCAATTTTTTTTAAAAACTAATAAATAATATCTGATTTCAGTAAATTAAGAAATTACTCTACAATGTCAAACTTCTTATATTTTAAATTCACAATTTTACTCCTCTTGAAACTTAATACATGTTATCCCAACACAACAGTACAAGTAGAAGACCTCTTTTTGTGCTTCCCATATCTCTCATTCAATAGAACACATTATTTCCATAGTCCCCTACAGCGGACAAGATATAATATATTTACGCGGCCGAGACTCTAAAATTCATTTTAGCTCCCATTTTTAGCAAAACAAAACTACTTTAATGTTTTTATTGTTTCTGGCAGTAAAAATATTTTTTCGCATCAACAATCTGAAACATTCATATTTTATGATAAATTTATTTTAGTCCGGCTCTGAGTTTGATTCCCAATGCTCAGCCATCGTTGAATTCTCCGAGATCAAAGACGGCCAGCCGGCTTATTTATCTGTTTGTTAGGTGATCCGTGATATTATCTACCTAATATGTTCCGATTTTTTTTATTTAATTCTTAATTTTGATATTTTGTCAGTAAAAACAAATCGTAGAAATACAATTTACCTACTAAACTAAATCAATCCAAACTATCAATATTTCTCCAGCACTGCTTTCTAAGATGATTAAAAAATCTACCGACACCTAGTACGGTCTTGCCGTAACTAGAGACCCTGTATGTATTTTTAAAAATATTTTATACATACAGGGTTTCTAGCCTTAACTAGTTCCCACCCAATAATACATATGAGGCGCCCCAAAGCAAAACTCGCCTTATCCAATTATAAGTTCACATTACTCTTGTCTTGTTTTGAAGACTGACTATTTCTTTATTTAAATTAGTACAACATCAATGCAGAATTCTAAAAATGTATTTTGTAAAAGTGAGATAACGAAATTTATTATTATTATATTAATAGTGCTCTGCTAAAAGTACTAAGAGCCCTAATACTACCTCTCTTACAATTTTTTGGTTTAGCAAATTCAATGAACGGCGACCATTAAATTTCTAAACATTAGTATTAGTTAGGGTGTTGAATAAAATAATATGGACATTTTGGGTCGCGTATTTCACACTTTGTTATCGTTATTGTTATTACTGAGTCTGCGCATTAGCAGCTTCGCGCTCCTTTTTTGTTATGTACGGTAACGGCGCCCGGTACTTACGGTGGCCGGCCTTTAATGTTACCGCTATTTTTTAAGGTTAGTTTTGTATTGTTTTGTTTAATGCAGTCGAATTTTTTACTATAATTCGGTGGTTTGGTTTGTGAAAAGCCATAAATCTAATAAAAATAAATTAACAAATATAAATAAACAAAAAGTTGAAGGTGTGTGAAACTACTAAATTAACGTTTGTGTTGTGTTATCTTAAGTGTTCCAAAATCTATATTTTTTGCCCTGAATGTTGCCGTTATTCTTAGTAACAATAACGGTAACAGCTGTCAAATTTTCTGTTATTTGACCTGACCCAAAATGTCCCTAATTTTTGTTTATAGGTAGATTAATGTCTGAGTAAATTTTATTTCTGATGAACGCACTTATTTTTCAAACCAGCTATCTTCGACTTTTATACTGATTTTTCCATTACTCTTGCGATAGTTTTTTCATATTTAGTAAAATGAATAAAACCTTAAATTTTTTTAGAACTCTGGTATTATCATGGAGATCGTCGCCAATATGCAGTTGAACTTTTTACTTCAGCCGCTTGATTCCATTACGTAAGTATCAAATTGTAAATAACATTTATTTTAACAAATGAACAAAATGATTTTTACCTTCCTAGCCCGCACAGCAATGGCTATGGTATGGTGGTATTGTTTTCGACGCAAATTTTTTTTTTGAGATAACGCCGAAAATCTGTTATTTGGTTGTGCATGTGTACTTTTTTTCTGTCCGCAACACAATAGCTTCTAAATTGCTCAACCGATTTTCACAAAATTTTCAGAAAAAATAGTGTTCGACATTGTAAGGGGCTGAATAGGTTTCGGTCTAATTCCATTAATGTTAATGACAGTTTTTTGACAATTAAAAACTTTAAAAACTTCTAACTTTTTAACGGAGCATCGGATCAATTTGAGGTTTTTGCAGTTTAGTAGACTACATATGGCTCAATAATTTGTGTTATAACCAAAAACTTCGTAGGACCTTTAGTTTCTGAGATATTTACATAAAACTGTTTTCAAGGCTGATTATCATAGCTTCACTTGAACTGTGCTAAAATGCTAGCTAGGAAGGTATCAGATCTGTCATAGATTCCTTTATTTTAAATATAAAAAAAGGAAATATGTCATATAGTGATTGCAAAGTCAATTGAACAAAGATAAAAGCCGACCGTCAGCGTATCCTTTATAGAAAGTGACATGGGTTATGAAAATTATTTCATTTAATTATGGCGTAGACTAAAGAAATAAAAATAGATAATAAAACTTACTATTCCTACACCTACAGAAACGACACTGATTTATTTTCTAACTCTGCATACTGCCGACTAAAGAGGTCCCGAACGACACCCCCGAGAGCAATTAAAAGCGCATCTCGAAAAAATCTGCCAATCAGGTGCCGTCCATCCACCTATGCTCGGCCGGTCTAAAAAGAAATACTGTGTGGTCGGACCGAAAAGAGCCGCGGCTCTTCTCTGTCGGTAGGGTTGAAATTATACCAGGAAGATTTTATATGAATTTGGATAAATTTTAAAGGGCAGAATTAAGCAAAATTTCATGAAATCGATAGAACCCCGTATTAGGAGGTTCGTTAATTGACTTTGCAAAGAGCATACCATTTAAATTTATATACAGCGCATCCAAATTACCTGTCCACTCCTTCTAAAATATAGGGCACCGTACAGGAAAGACATAGTAGTACTCTTGAGCGCGGCACTTTCATATTTTCAGATCAAAGCTTCTCGCTCGAATGTCGACGTGTTTTATAAAATTGTAACAGACCGAATGGAAGGCGGATAAATAAATACAATCCTAATATGGGCTACATATCTCCTTTTGCATCTGTTTTTTAACTCATTTCGTTTTACTAAATGCTTCAGAATGATCCAAAAAACCTAAAACTCAAGAACAGCGCCTTAATTTTCTTACGTTTTTATTTTATAGTGTTTTAAAAAAATATTAGGCTACTTTCTCTATTGTGGAACGAAACTCACTAAGAATTGTTTATTATGCCATTGCACGTTAGCGTGAAACAAATCTTTGCAGTTATTTGACTTGTAAGTATTAAAGAAATATACTTAAACCGGTCGAAGTTAAGTCTATAGATTAAGTACTTAGACTCTGCTCAAAGTACTAAGTGTTAGTATCTTAGTAAATACTGGTAATCCAGTTTCGTTTTAATTGACAGATATTTTAAACTACAGATGCCTGTCCAAAATATTCCTTTTTTCTTGGTTTACCGATATCGACAAAAAATAACAAACAATGTTTTCTAACACGTTCTGACATAACCAGCGTCCAAAAAAATTATTTCATTTATTTTTTCGATTAAGGTTGCAGAAACGAAAGAACTATAGATAAAGAATTTATTTAGAACGTTTACACCTGTATTTACTAAGACCTTAAGACTTAGCATTGTAAACCGGGTTTAAGTATCAAGTCTATAGACTTGATACCGACCGGTTTAAGTGTATTTTTTTAATACTCACAGGTCAAATAACTGCAATTATTTGGTTCACCCTAATGTGCAATATGATAGTAAGCATTTCTCAGTGAGTTTCATCTCATATAAATTCAAATTAACTTAAGAAATAAAGAAAAACCACATAAAAATGTTGTAACAAAATGTCATTTTTGGAAATTTAGTTTGTGCAGCCGTAGAATTCCCGTTAAAAATAATCTCAAATTGTAGTACGACCTCTGAGAGGTGGTTTAAAGTCCGAAAAACAATAGAAATAATCCATGATTGACAAAAAAACTTATATACAAAAATATTCAAAGCTAAATAGTACATAATTAACTTAAAACTATATCTGTAGATGCATTACCGTATTAAATACGTATCAATATTTAAATACTGTAAAAAGCACAAGATATATTAGAATCCCTTTTCAATTACACATTTACCAAAACAATCGACCATCGATTTAATCATCGCTAACTTGTCTAAAAAATTAACATGTAAAATATAGCAGACAGCTGATACTGAGTAACACCGGTTTTATTCGACATTTCTTAGTGACGTTTGGAGGATTAAATATGGGTACCATTTTTAAACCAAAATATTTTATTCTTTTTATTTAGCCGTGGCCCTTCTCTGTCGGTAGGGTTGAAATTATATCAGGAAGATTTTATATGAATTTGGATAACTTTTAAAGGGCAGAATTAAGCAAAATTTCATGAAATCGATAGAACCCCGTATTAGAAGGTTCGTCAATTGACTTTGCAACGAGCATACCATTAAAATTTATATACAGTGCATCCAAATTACCTGTCCACTCCTTCTAAAATATAGGGCACCGTACAGGAAAGACATAGTACCCTTGAGCGCGGCACTTTCATATTTTCAGATCAAAGCTTCTCGCTCGAATGTCGACGTGTTTTATAAAATTGTAAGAGACCGACCGGAAGGCGGATAAATAAATACAGTCCTAATATGGGCTACATATCTCCTTCTGCATCTGTTTTTTAACTCATTTCGTTTTACTAAATGCTTCAGAATGGTCCAAAAAACCTAAAACTCAAAAACAGCGCCTTAATTTTCTTACGTTTTTATTTTATAGTGTTTTAAAAAAATATTAGGCGACTTTCTCTATTGTGGAATGAAACTCACTAAGAATTGTTTATTATGCCATTGCACGTTAGCGTAAACCAAATCTTTGCAGTTATTTGACTTGTAAGTATTAAAGAAATATACTTAAACCGGTCGAAGTTAAGTCTATAGATTAAGTACTTAGACTCTGCTCTAAGTACTAAGTGTTAGGATCTTAGTAAATACTGGTAATCCAGTTTCGTTTTAATTGACAGATATTTTAAACTACAGATGCCTGTCCAAAATATTCCTTTTTTCTTGGTTTACCGATATCGACAAAAAATAACAAACAATGTTTTCTAACACGTTCTGACATATCCAGCGTACAAATAAATTATTTTATTTATTTTTTCGATTAAGGTTACAGAAACGAAAGAACTATAGATAAAGAATTTATTTAGAACGTTTACACCTGTATTTACTAAGACCTTAAGACTTAGCATTGTAGACCGGGTTTAAGTATCAAGTCTATAGACTTGATACCGACCGGTTTAAGCGTATTTTTTTAATACTCACAGGTCAAATAACTGCAATTATTTGGTTCACCCTAATGTGCAATATGTTAGTAAGCATTTCTCAGTGAGTTTCATCTCATCTAAATTCAAATTAACTTTAGAAATAAAGAAAAACCACATAAAAATTTTGTAACAAAATGTCATTTTTGGAAATTTAGTTCGTGCAGCCGTAGAATTCCCGTTAAAAATAGTCTCAAATTGTAGTACCACCTCTGAGAGGTGGTTTAAAGTTCGAAAAACAATAGAAATAATCCATGATTGACAAAAAAACTTATATACAAAAATATTCAAAGCTAAATAGTACATAAATAACTTAAAACTATATCTGTAGATGCATTACCGTATTAAATACGTATCAATATTTAAATACAAGACGCTAGCGCTACCAAGTCCACTTTCAATCCCTGACTTCGCATGCGCAGATCTACCAATATTATTTACCTCATGTATTAGAATAGATGAATACAGGGTGATTTTCACTCGAATGATGACATGAAAATAGAAAGTTTCAAAAACCTAACCTAACAAAACCTAATCAAATCTAACCGAACCGAACCAAGGGAAACTGAACCAATAATTTTTTTCAAAAAAAAAACTTTCCTGACTTTTTGCCCGGGATCCTAGAGGATGTGAATCCGAACCGAACCAAACCGAACCTAACTAAACTGAACCAAACCTAACCTAACCAAACTAAACTACACGTACTGCTAATTAGGTTTAGTTGGGTAGGGTTAGGTTTGGATAGGTTCGGTTCGGTACGGTCCGGTTCGGATTCACATCCTCTAGGATCCCGGGTAGGAAGTCAGGAAAGTTTTTTTTTTTTTAAATATTGGTTTAGTTTGCTTTGGTTCGGTTCGGTTAGATCTGATTAGGTTTCATTAGGTTAGGTTTTTGAAACTTTCCATTTTCATGTGGTTAGAATCATTCAAGTGAAAATCACCCGGTACATCTATTCTAATACATGAGGTAAAAAATATTGGTAGATCTACGCATGCGAAGTCAGGGATTGGAAGTGGACTTGGTAGCGCTAGCGTCTTGTATATTTAAATACTGTAAAAAGCACAAGATATATTAGAATCCCTTTTCAATTACACATTCACCAATACAATCAACCATCGGTTTATTCGTCGCTAAATCTAAAAAATTAACATGTAAAATATAGCAGACAGCTGACACTGAGTAACACCGTTTTTATTCGACATTTCCTAGTGACGTTTGGAGGTTTAAATATGGGTACCATTTTTAAACCAAAATATTTTATCATTTTTATTTATTTATAACCTTTGTGAGGAAGTAATGTCTGTTACAACAAAAAAGATGACCCATATCGCAAGGTATTTATGAACAATTTATATAAATATTAAAAACTATTGCATTCACGGGAAAAATAAGTTAAATCTTCAACCAAAATGTAGACTTTTAAACCTAGGATTGTAGCACTTAGCACTGTAAACCCTTTAGTAAATACTGGTGTAAATGTTTAGAGAGTGAAAAGGAAACATACCTAATTCTTAAAGAAACGTAATTGTACTAGTTTACCATACACAATGGAGTATATAAGGGGGGGGGGGCTCGGCCCCCCCCGAAGCTAAGATTTTTTTAGATATTTTCCACATATTTCATGAATACAAACATAAAATAACATAAAATAACATAAAATACGGCCTCATGAGGTCTCGCCCCCCCCCCAAACTCTCTTGCCCCCCCCCCCCCGAAACTTTTTTCTATATACGCCACTGATCATACATATCGTAATTGTACTATTTTAACTATTTACTATACTCTACAGTGCGTTTGCGGACCTACATTTATGTAAACTTTTTGTCCAAAGATCAGATACATAATCAGCTTCTAAAATATGATTGATGACTTATACCCTTTTTTCCTTTATTAGCTCTATGTGTTTACTTTATATGGTGAGTATGTTTAGGGTGGGCCAATTTAATCCGATTTTGGGCATATTTAGGGAATTTTAAACATAGATAATAAGAAATATTCATGTATGAATCACAATATTTTAATTGGTGTTAGAAAGGGCCAAAATAAGAAAAACAGTTTATACAGTGTGTCCACGAATTTAGTTCGGGTAAGGTATAAATGACAACAAATTCTCGATTTAGATTCTGATTTTTTTGATGATCGCTCCTGCTGGATCTTAAACTAACATGTTAAGAAAATAAGCCAAATCAATCAATATACAGGGTGGTTTAGCAGGTTGATTCGATAAAAAGTGTTAAAAGTAAAGTCCCTTTGTTTTAAGAGATATCAGAAAAGTTTATTAAGAAAGGTTCTTCAGAATTAAAAGTTACAGCTGATTCTCAATTTTCAGAAAAATCAGGTAAAAATCGTCTAAAGAAAAATCAAAGAAGGCTGATTTTTCTGAAAATTGAGAATCTGCCGTAACTTTTGATTCTAAACAACTCATTTTTATAAGTTTTTCCGATATCTTCTAAATAAACGGTACTTTACTCTTAACACTTTTTATCAAATTAACTTACTAAACCACCCTGTATAATAATTGATTTATCTGCTTTTTTTAACATATCAGTTTGAGACCAAGCAGCCGCGATCCCCAGAAATTTTTTGACAGAACTATTGTTGCCGTGTAGTATATCACTTTATACTAAATAAGGGTCGTCGATTTTAAAAATTCTATAATAAATGACATATGTCTAAATTTGGTAATTTTTTTTTCCAAAACATGTAATTTTATATCACTAAGCTAGTTTTAAAATATAATTTACAAAAAAAAATACAGTTCATTTACTTGTTAAAGATGGCGGCGGAAAAATTAAATAAAAAGTTTTTTTTTATTTGAAGGTTAACAAAAAAACCGGATAAAACAAGACATCTCGTTAAGAAAAACACACATTCTATAAAAATCTAAAAAAAGTTGACACATGTCCCATACCGGGTGATTGACCATATCTTCGTGGTTAAGGAAAATTGTAACAACAATTTGCCTATTTCCGAGATAAAGGAAAGGCAGAATTCACCTCAATAGCAAAGTGAAAGAGAAATTAAAATTTACTTCCCGGCATAATAGGGACTTATTGCAAAAAAGCTAGGCTGTAATGGTGTAAAGCAGAATTCTGACAGCTTCAAATAAAAACTGATAGTTAATTTTTAAAATGAACATACCAAAGTCGAATTTAAATAGTGTCGTTAAAAACCAAATAGTGACAAGCTAACCCGATAGTGACAAGCTAACCCGAAAGTGTCAAGCTAACCTGATAATGACAAGTTAACCCGATAGTGACAGATAAACATAAATCAGACAAACATTTAATATATGACTTTAATATTTAATTAGTGTTTCACAACAAGTGGGGAATACCACTTCATATGTTTTTGTTTATTTTCATTTGTTTTTTCTAATTTCACTTCTTTTTATTTAGTTATCTAACATACTACTGCTGTAACTAGAAAGATTAAAAATAAACATTTATTTATTTATTTAAAAAAACTAAGATGTTTATTTTGCATTAATTAAGGAAAGCAGTATTTAGTTGGGTTTATATAGAAAATAAAGGCCGTATGGTAGACACTTACCTAAAAATAGTGTTTAATTAAACATAAGTTAAAACAAGACATGTAAACGTGACAAACTATAAAATTCGCGAAAATGCAACATGGACATTTTTTGGTTCCCGCAACGACTCGGCAAGAGAAGGGAGCAGAGAGTTGATCACAGAGCTCACGAAGAGACACATGTGTGAATCGAGTATCACAGTAGAGCGCTCGATAACAGGTAATCATTAATAACAAGACGCTAGCCCTACCAAGTCCACTTCCAATCTCTGACTTCGCATGCGTAGATCTACCAATATTATTTACCTCATGTATTAGAATAGATGTACAGGGTCATTTTCACTTGAATGATTCTAACCACATGAAAATAGAAAGTTTCAATAACCTAACGAAACCTAATCAGATCTAACCGAACCAAACCAAACCAAACTAAACCAATATATTTTTTCAAAAAAAAAACTTTCCTGACCTCCTACCCGGGATCCTAGAGGATGTGAATCCGAACCGGACCGTACCGAACCGAACCTATCCCAACCCCTTACCCTACCCAACTAAACCTAATTAGCAGTACGTGTTGTAGTTTAGTTTGGTTAGGTTAGGTTTGGTTCAGTTTAGTTAGGTTCGGTTTGGTTCGGTTCGGATTCACATCCTCTAGGATCCCGGGCAGGAAGTCAGGAAAGTTTTTTTTTGAAAAAAATTATTGGTTCAGTTTCCTTTGGTTCGGTTCGGTTAGATTTGATTAGGTTTTGTTAGGTTAGGTTTTTGAAACTTTCTATTTTCATGTGGTTAGAATAATTCAAGTAAAAATCACCCTGTATTCATCTATTCTAATACATGAGGTAAATAATATTGGTAGATCTGCGCATGCGAAGTCAGGGATTGAAAGTGGACTTGGTAGGGCTAGTGTCTTGTATCATTAATACAGTCCATTCAGTCTAGTGTCGCGATATCACTGAAAATCGTGACCACCGTATATTAAAAGATCATAGCTGATCTTACAATGTGAAGGTGTCAAAATACTGTCTGGCGCTACTACCGCCTGGATTTATATCAATAAGTCCCTAATGTCACTGTATAAAAGCGTAAAAAGGATAATGCTTGAGGTGGAAGAGCTCTAGACCCTCTAAGAGGTAATTGGGACAATTTGCCACCATCTAGTTGCCGCCGCCCCAACTCGACGTCGACTTAACTCGCCGTCGACTCAACTCGCCGTCGACTCAACTGCCGGACCAACCCACCGCCTTGGTTTTAGTTGGTAACTTTATTTATTTTGTTTAGTTTTATTTTATTAAGAAATATTTTTTAAATCTCGTTTTTGTGTTCAAAAACAATTTTAAATTGCAACAAAGTTAGGTTAGCGCCAAATTCATCTTCTCACAAGGAGGAAAAGGGACTCAAGAAAAAGCAAGTTAGGTTAAAGAGTTCTAAATTAATAAATTGGCATACTAAAATCTTGGCAGCTGATTGGAGTTGTCGACGAGTCGGGTCGGCGCTGCTGGCGGCGAACTGGCGGCGCATAATTGTCCTAGTTGTTGTTAATTTGATACTTAATCCACATGATGCGAATATTTATTTAATACGTATTTTGTTTATTTCAGAATGTATCAAGACGTTCCCAAAGTCTTCATTCCCATATTTTATTTTACTCAAAAAGTCAACTTAAAAGACGATTTGGCAGCAAACTTAAGAACAATTCAGAGCCTTCCGGAATACGCTAACTATATCTCTTTGATATTTTTGTGCATCGGCTCAATCTTTATTCTGTGGGGATTCTGCTCAATATTTTGTTGTTCAAAATGGCGACAAAACCGTCAGCAAAAAGAAAAGGAGAAGATTTACAAACTTACAATGGAACAGGTGATTCCTTTAAATGAAAAACTAGAAATTGAACAAAATGGAATTTACCCTGATATATCAAGACGAATCGACTGAACGAAATTCGTAAACCTATGCAGTTCCTGCTTAATGCCAATTTACAGCATCTGTACAACAGTGGAATGAACCGTCAAATGTTGGAATGTCTTCGATTTGAATTCCTTTGTTTTTCCAAGATACGTTAGAGCCAAATACGTTAGAGCATAAATATGGGGCATACCCATGCATTCTCACACGCGATAATTCTTAATGTTCCTTTTTTCGGCTAGACAGGATATTGGTTACTGCGCATGCGTCAATTTTGGTGGTTTTGTAACATACTCCGTTACGTCACTAAATTATTTGACAATTATCAAATATTTAGGGTTATGTCTATTATTTTTTTCTAAAAACTAGTTAAATGGGTGAAAATTTATCAAATTGTGGATTTATTTTGTAGTTTTTCTGAAACTAATTGTGCAGATTTATTGTGGACACCATAGAGACTGTTTAATAGCATCTATAGACCACTCTTAACTTTATTAACAAATTATAAAGAAAAATACACGTAGTTACCTATGAAATGGCACTGCCTTACTTCTTCCGGACATTTTTCCACAAACCCCACATTTTACGTGAAATATTTCCCATTTTTCACAGAGAAAAACATAATTTTACACGACAAACACAAAACACGGTAAAATTTGAAGATGGCATTCACTCACATAGCAGCTGTGTGTCTACATGACAAAACACACGCATGCGCACTTGAAAATTCGCCTCCGCGAATTTAAATTTGCCATTGCTTTCAAAGCCAGCTATGAGGGCTTAACTTTTCGATTCTTTGAACATGTATTTATGCTAGAACGTACTTAGTTAGATCATAAATATGGGGCATTCACACACGGGATGCTTAAAGCCAGGATCCCCACTTAGTTCCTTTTTCGAGTAGACATGATTTAGGTAACTGCGCATGTGTCTGTTTTGGTGGTTTTGGCAAGTACTCCGTTACTTCACTACATTACTTGACAATTGTCAAAAATTTAGGGTTATGTCTATTATTTTTTTCTAAAAACTAGTTGATTGGGTGAAAATGTATAAAATTGTAAATGAGAATTGTAGTTTTTCTACAAATAATAGTACTTTACTGTGGACACCATGAAGAGTATTTAGTGGCATCTATAAACCACTCTTAACTTTAGTAATAAATTATAAAGAAAAATACAAGTATTTACCTATGGAATGGCACTCTCTTGCTTCTCCTGGACATTTTTCCACAAACCACCAATTTTTTACGTGAATTATTTCCCATTTTTGACAGAAAAAAACGACGACAAACGCAAAACACCGCAGAATATAAATAAACAACAAATATGGCGTCTACCCACACATCAGCTGGGTGTCTTTGTGACAAAACACATGCGAATTTAAAAATGCAAGCTACGAGTGCTTTTCGATTTTTTAAACATGTATTTATGCCTTAACGTATTTGCTTTTTCCTATATACATCACACGAACTAAGCAAGGATGAACGTTATAATATTTTTATACAACTGTATAAAATATTTAAGAGTATACAGTGTAAATAATAAGTTTTTGTATATAATTATGTAAGTATAATCCAAGTTATTTTTATAAAATATTTTGATTTTTTAAAATAATTTTATATGCCATTTTTAACCGAAGCTATCCAAGATAAGTGAATTATATCTTTTAACATGTTTTTTTACATACCTGAACAAAACTGTGCTTTTAAATATTTATTTATTTAAAAATGTACAAAAAAATGGCCTTAATTTACTTTTAAGCGGGCAAGAATTCAATGAAAAATCTCATTATAACAAAAAAGAGGGAAATGTTGAATGACAATTAGGATTAGGGAGATTTTTAAAATAAAGAATTTAAGATTTTTTAATTTTGTAAAATGTCTAATTTTTTTTATTTTTCCACTGCCTATTTTACAAAATCTGGACCTGTAACCGATCTTTTACTAGTTTTTTTTGTTTATCAAGTATAATACCTCCATTGAAATTCTTTGCTTGAAACTCCTAGACAATGATTGTGTAGAAATAAAATTTTGGACTTCCATTGTCTTTATTTATTTTAAAACTCGACGTTTCGGTTAGTAAGTATCTCCAGCCGTTATCAAGTGTTAACGGTTAGAGATACTTACTAACCGAAACGTCGTGTTTTAAAATAAATAAAGACAATGGAAGTCTAAAATTTTATTTCTCCATTGAAATGTTACCTAAAAAATTTCATAAAGAGGCACGCGCTACAGTAAACATAATAACCAATATTTGGGATTTTTAAAAGTATATGCAAGCATCAAAAATCTATTTTAAAAGTTTAGGAAATTATCATTATTTTAAGCACGACTACTATTCTAATGTCTGCAAGCCAGCGACAAGTACTACCTGCACCCTTTAACAATGGGTTTCACACTTCAAATTTTATTACAGTTTTTTATATGGCATTTTTGAATAAGACAACTTTAATAATATTTATTTCCACTAGAAGTGACTTGTCGCTGGCTTGCAGACATTAGAATAGTAGTCGTGCTTAAAATACTGATAATTTCCTAACCTTTTAAAATAGATTTTTGATGCTTGCATATACTTTTAAAAATTGCAATATCCAGTTGTGTTCAAAAAGAGTTTTCCCGATGACAAATACGTCTAGATTTCTTACCTCTCAACGTTGCGTTCAGCTACTCATATCCACAACGTTGCCAGGACGTTGCTGGTCCCATATAATATAGTACACAAGGTGCCGCAAAAGTCAAACCTGCAACTGATTTATCAACGTTTTTCCGGCCAATCTCGCAACGCTGGCGCTGAAACAACGGTTAAAAAAATCGATTTACTATTCAAACTTATAAGCTCTGCTTGGACAATCTGCCATTTGAATTTCAATCTGCAGCCCTTTTTTCTGTTTTCTTTCGTGGAAAACACTAATTTAAAAAAAACACCAATTAAGAAACAGAACAATCGTGAAAAACAGAATAACCGTGAAATAAATGGGAAAATCCGCCATTTTGGAACCGCCATTTTGATTTTTTAAAAGTTTAAGTTTGAAATCATAATTTTATTAATTTCTTTAATAAAAAAATGTTGAATTGTATACCAACCACCAAATACCTAGTTGGAAAAGTTTGAAAAAAGTTATAACCAAACAAATAAACAAATATATTATATGAAGTCAAGCTAAATAAAAATGTTTAAACAATTGCCAATGATAATATCATAAAACAAAAAATCTCGCGGCGAATTGTCCCCGGTATCAGCCGCCTCGAATTGTTTCCCTCCCCTCTACCCAGATAAAATATATACAAACAGCATAACATCTGAAGAGACAAGCCACAGAACACCAATATCGATCGGTTGTTTTTATTTTGGATGGTTGCAAGTCGTCTTGAAACATTGAAATCGACACCTCTTGACGTGTCGCTGTTTTCCATAGGCGGGGAAGGGAGGGCTCATTTCCCCAGTCGTGTAGAAATCGGGGCACAAAATGCAAAATATGAGAACCGACATTTCGCTATTGAATTCTACAATATAGTTTTTGCAAAGTCAGTTGAACAAAGATAAAAGCCGACCATCGGCATATCCTTTAAAGAAAGTGACATAGGCGGCGGTAGATATACCCATGAAAATTATTTCATTTAATTATGGCGTAAACTGAAGAAATAAAAATAGATAATAAAACTTTCTATTCCTACACCTACAGAAACGACACTGGTTTAATTTCTAACTCTGCATACAGCCGACTAAAGGGGTCCCGAAAAGAACACCTGAAAGCAATTAAAAGCGTATCTCAAAAAAATCAGCCAATCAGGTGCCGTCCATCCACCTGGGCTTGGTCGGTCGGGAAACAAATACTTTGTGGTCGGACCGCAAAGAGCCGCGCCTTTTCTCTGTCGGTAGGGTTGAAATTATACCAGGAAGATTTTATATGAATTTCGATAACTTTTGAAGGGCAGAATGAAGCAAAATTTCATGAAATCGATAGAACCCCGTATTAGGAGGTATTTCAATTGACTTTGCAAAAACAATACACGGAATGCGGCTCCTGTACCCGTAAAAGATGCTCATTTATTCCTATGTTGCGATTTTCACACTTTTTTGATAATTTAAAAAAAAAACAAAAGCAGTAAGTAATGAAACTTTTTTTTTAATTATGCGGTCAATTTTTTTCAGGAAAAACTATTTTTTTTGGAAGAAACTTTCATAATGCCATATTAAACACAATTGATTTCTTGATATTTTTTATTAATTAAAAATGTCTTTACGAGACATATTAATAAAATATCATTATTATTGTTACAAATTTAAGTTATTTAAATTTTGTAGTTAGAATTTATTTAGGTTTAGTGTAGTATTAGGTTAAATTATCTTATGGTTGTATTCTTAGTCTAGGTTTTAGTTGCGTTATCTATGACTTACACTCGTACTCGGACGCGGACCTTTTAGAAGAAACTAGTATACTCGTGAATCGAACAAGGATAGATAATTCGCGAAAGTACGCAGACCCTATACCCTAAAATTGCAAACTAAAATAATGTGCCGGTGGCAAATTGACCCGGCGACGGCGAGTGGGTTCGGCGGCTAATCGGTTGGTCATACGATAAGGTATGTTTTTTCGAAAAATTCTCAATTATGCCGATTTTTATTTTTGACTGCGGGATGTTTTATGAAAAATGTATTTAGGTATACATAGTGGCTTAAAATTAAATTATGACCACCAGTTTTATATTGTCAAATATAACACCTATTCTTATTTATATTTTAAATTGTGCTTTAACTTCTTGGTAAAAAAAGTACAAAAAAATTAAAATGTAAGTATTTTTTTCAGTTTTAGTAAATTGTTTCATTTATTTTTGTTCTTCCCTATCTATACATGCACTTCCTAGAAAAAAAAATGTTTAACATAAAAGTCTATAAAATTAAATAATAATATCATTTAAATTTTAATTAAACTAGTGTTCAAATGCTATTTAGATTGATTCGTGTAACTTGTATTATTAATGGCCCCCTAACTACAAAAAAAACCAAACTTTGCCAATTTGGTAAAGTTCGAAGGCCTGCTTAGGCAATCTTACAAGCTGTCTCATCACAAATTTAAATTATAAACAAAATATTTATTTGCTTTTAGATAAGTTACAACCTAATTTTTTTGTTAAGTCAAGATTAGTTTTTTCACTACTTAGTAACAAATGTATGCAAAAGTTTTGTATTTCATAATTTTGGTTTACCGAACGATAGATAGTATTATAGAAGATAAGGCATTGTTTATATAACATTAAAGGATTGAAAAAATACTTATTTCGGCTATTTTATAAAAAAAGGCTACAAAAACAAAACCCGCCGCGGTTGATTCGCCACCATGTCAACACGCCGCTAGACGAACTCGCCGCCACCGCGACGCGAACTCACCTTTGTCGGCCTAATGCGCTGCCCGAACAATTCACTGCCGTCATAGTTTTAGCTTCCAATTTTATTCATTAGAAACTGCAGCACGGCGAAAGGAAGGGTAATGTTTTTCGATTGTTGTATGTATGTAAGTAAATATGTTTGTGTCACGCTAGAGGCTAAACGGGTGAACCGATTTTGAGAAAAAAGGTGTCCCCACTAAACACAAAAACATTTTAATAACGTCAAAATAATGTTTAATTTAAAGACATAACGTTAGGTTGGATGTTAGTTCTAACATCATATTCATAGTGAAAAAGAAGCTTAATAACCCGTTTTCTGACTATAAACAACAAGTGAAATTAAAGAAAGAAAAATAAGAAAAAAAATTTCTGCTTCGGCCCGGGATCGAACCCGGGATCTCTTGCTATCTAGGCAAACATTCTAACCACTGAACTACCGAAGCCATACATAAATTTTCGGAAAACTTCCATCTATGCAGGCTGCGGTGTCTCAATATAAGAACGAGAAATTCTCAGGGTATTAACTCGACCAAGTCATCCTACTGATCTCTTTAATTCTTCTTTCCCACTGTCAAAGGTATGATAACTCAAATTAGATGTAAAGAATCAACGTCTGAAAGCATGAGATCACCTTTTCGTGTGTTAAAATTTCTGATCGCAAAATGGGCGATTGCCAATATAATTATCAAATACCAAATTGCAAATAATGCAAGGACCTAAAACTATAAACAACAAGTGAAATTAAAGAAAGAAAACTTTTTTATTATTTTTCTTTCTTTACTTTGTTGTTAATTGACTGTAAATGTGTTTGTAGAAATCCTCAATCAAAAAATTTTTGTAACTTAGTAAATAATACTCAAGGTATTCACCGAACCGAACCGAACCGAACCGAACCGAACCGAACCGAACCGAACCGAAAAAAATATTTTTGATAAGTATTAATTTAAAACATAAGTTTTTGAGTTGAATTCGTTCAAATTGGGGGGAGGAGGCATCCCCCTTCTCGCCGCCCTCAAAAGTGATCTTTTACAGTATTTTTCTAATTATTTCCCAACTATTAACTTGGCCAAAAACTAAGTAATAATTATTGAGGCTGACCAAAAGTCCTCTCTAACGACGAATAACACGCCTCCTTACATCAGTGGTGCACCTTTTATAGGCATTTAAATAAATGAGAGGTGTGGAAAAAACAATATTTTTTTTTAATTTTCTTGAATTTTATTGTACTGAATGTCTGGTTTTAAAACTTATTTTTAAAGCTGAACAAATTTCTTTTCCAACGATGTATATAACTCCCCCTCAACGCAGCGGTAGATCTAGCATAGACGCACCAAAAATGGTAAAATTTGATATACACTTGAATTTTCATTTAAGTTTAAGACAACCATGTTGGAACACTACTAAGACACACACTGGGTTCAACAAGAGAAGCAACATACTCCCCCGAAAATCTTTCACACTGTGGTGGTTCCCCCCTATGTTTTTTTCGACATTTTTTATTACTTGGTATATCAAATTTGACAAGGGCGGATCCAGAGGTGCTTCTCGGGGGGGTCACTTTAGGTGACCATCTCTGTTACTAAAAAACGGTATATATTTTTTTAAGCAGCATTTTATTGTATTAGTCAGTGGTTGTAATTTCGATGATAATAACAATAGACACTTTCATGCGTCGCAAGCAAAAATTTTGAATGTTTATTAGCAAAAACATTACTTTTTACTCATTTTTTGTATATTCAAAAAATTCTCGGGGGGGGGGGGCAAGTGCCCCCCCCTGGATCCGCCACTGAAATTTGACCTTTTTTGGGGCGTGTATGCAAGATCTACTGCTGCGTTGAGAGGGAAGTGATGTACATCGTTGAAAAAGAAATTTCTGTGGCTTTAAAAATGAGTTTTAAAGCCAGGCATGTAGGACAGTAGAATTTAAGAAAATTTAAAAAAAAAAGTAGTTTTTTCCACACCTCTGATTTCTTTAAATCTTATACAACGATAGAGAGTACTTTTCATCAGCCTCAATAATTGTTAACTAGTTGTTTTTTTGCCAAGTTAAAAGTTTGCAATGAATTGGGAAAATACTGTAAGAGAGCAGTTTTGAGGGGGTTGAGAGGGAGGATGCCCTCCACCCCCACTTTAATGAAGGTCAACTAGAAAAAGATAGTTTTAAGTTAATACTAACCAAAAATATTTTTTTACTCACACTTCTTTTTTTCTAGCCATTGCTACGCGGGCTAGAAAGGTATTTTTTTCGACGAAATTTTTTTTTTCAGATGACGCCAAAAATGTGTTATTTGGATGTGTTTTGACCTATCTTAGCAATATCGTCTTGATGTCTGTCTGTGTGTGTGTGTATATTATTCCTGTCCGTAACACAATAGCTCCTAAACCGCTAAACCGATTTTCATAAAATTTTCAGGTAAAACAGTGTTTAACATTCTAATGAGCTGATTAGATTTTGGTCAAAATCTATTTATGGTAATGACAGTTTTTGACAATTAGAAACTTTAAAAAATGCTAACTTTTTACCGGAGCATCGTATCAATACGCTGTTTTCGGAATAAAGTAGACTATATTTTGCTTAATAATTCGTGATTTATTCGTAGGAGCTTTAGTTTCTGAGATATTTACAAAAAAACTGTTTTTAAGGCTAATATATTATCATGGCTTCACTTGAAGTGTGATAATAGACTATCTAGGGAAGTTTCAGATCCGTCATGGATCCATTTATTTATTTACTGAATTACGAAAATGAATTTTCAACATTTTTGTTTGATTTAAGGATTTCTACAAACACATTTATTTTTATTTCAAGACGGCTATTTAAAATAATTACGTCTAGCTTAATAAGTAATTAACTGTATACAATGGGCTTTTAACAAAAAATATTTTTCTGGATCAAAAATACCACAAAAAAAATATAAAAAAATATTTTAAAATTTTCCCCTTTTTTCGTACGCTAATGGAACGTGCACCACTGCCGTCAGAGGGTACTAAGGTACATCATCGAAAAGGAAATTACATCCGCTTAAAAATGTACCTTAGAAGATTTTTGAAAAAGTTGACTATTTTCGAGAAATTAGAAAAATACTATCAAAAAGAACGTTTAAGGGGGTGGAACCACCAGGGTTGGGGGGTGGTTTTCGTTCGTAAAATGCTCGGGCGAGTCTTATGTCTGTCCATATCAAGTGTGTTGCTCCTATCATTGAACGCAGCATATCGCTTGAATCTCGAATGTAGGGCCTGAACTATTATAGGTATAATCCGACTTAAATAAACTCCGCTTCGTTTCAAATTTTGAGAGGTCGAAATCGGTTTTTCCCACACAGTGTGCCTGAGTAAAGTATAGGTTACATAAAAATGGTTCCAAAAATTAATTGCACATTTTGAATATGAACTTTTTCCTGACTTTCTGATCTGATCCTCTTCTCGAAATTTTTTAAATTTTTTTAATTTTTCTAGTTAGTCCATGCGCTAGCTCCTGTCACGTGTGACCTAATATGTGCGCTCAGTTTGACTACGGGGCTTTGTTAAGCACCCATAGGAGTATAAAAAAAGTTTGATCACGTAATCAAACTCATGGTCGTTTGGCCGCCATCCTTGAAAATCGCCGCCAAATTGATAGATTTTTTTGCTTAAGCGTATCTCCCTATATAGTAGTCCGATTTTAGTATTTTAAAGTTTGTCTCCTCCAACTCCCATCTTAAAGGCAAATAAATGTTGTCATTACACATTTTTGGATAAATCAAGTAGTTTTTGAGATATACAAATATTATTAGTATTACCACTCGCAAAGTAATTAAAATAATACCCATGCTCATTTTATTGTAGCTACAATATATTGACATTTGTTTTTTTTTTGTGTTACATGGAAGGCTTCAAACCTTTCACAAAATAGAATATGGACTTTTGGATGGTACCCCTAAAACTATTCACAAGAAAATAGAAAACGTGAATTTGTAGCGAAACGATGCATCCTAGCGAAAAACGTTAGGAATAATTTTTTGTAGTACTATTAATTCCGCTTCTTCTGACCCCCTTTTATTTTAATTTATAAGCAGTTTTTATTCACATGAAATTCTTAAAAAATTGTGCACAACACAATACAAAACCCTCAAAAGCTAGTTAACTCAAAATTCACATTTTTCGGCTTGTCTCCGTTCTCCCGCGAAAGAGGGCATTTTCATACCTTTTACAATTTTTAAGAAAAAAATCGTTTTTGGAGCGAAAACATAGAATTTTTACAAAATTGTATATATACTATCAAAGCTAGGATATTGGTGATATATCATGGAATTAAAAGTAGGTACTATAAAAAATTTATTTTAGAGTTTTTCGCTAGTATGCATCGTTTTGCTGCAAATTCACTTTTTCTGTAATCTTGTGAACAGTTTTAGAAACCACCCTTTTTAAGGCAGTCTTTTGGGCTACCATCCAACGAACTTTAAAAACATATAGTCATTATCCTCTTCTGTGAAAGGTTTAAAGCCTTCTGTGTAACAAAAGAAAACAAATGTCAATAATATTGTAGCTACAATAAAATGAGCATGGGTATTATTTTAATTCTTTTGCGAGCGGAAATACTAATAATCGTGGTATATCTTAAAAACTACATAATTTATCAAAAAATGTGTAATGACAAAATTTGTTTGGCTTTAAAAAGAGAGTAAAACAGGCTTAAAAAAATTAAAATCGGACCACTGGTTAGGGAGATACGCTTAAACAAATAATCTATCAATTTGGCGGCCAAACGACCATGAGTTCGACCGATCACGTGACTAAACTTTTTTTATACTCGTATGGGTGCTTAAAAACGCCCCGCAGTCAAACTGAGCGCACATATTAGGTCACACGTGACATGAGCCAGCGCCTAGACTAAGTAGACAAATGGCAAAAAATTGACAAAATTTCGACAAGAGGATCAGCTAGGATTTATGTATATGAATATAGCTCTCTGAAGTCGGGAAGGAGTCCATATTCAAAATGTGCAATTAGTTTTTTGAACCATTTTTATGTAACATATACTTCATTCAGTTACACTATCGAAAAAATCGTTTTCTAAATAAAATGCAGTTTAAAATCTTTCTTAACAGTTTTTCTGAAAATATTTTTTTAAGCCAACGAGAAAACAAGAACTTTTTTTATTTTTTTTAGGGGAAAGTGTCACTTTACAGTTTAGTAGTAAAAATGCTTTTTCTTATTAAAATAATTTGAACTAAATTAAAAATTTGTTAACTCATATTAGCTTTGCAATAGGATCAAGGATAAAACTCACAATTTTTAAGAAATTCTTAATTTAGATAGGGCAGATGGTTATTACGATAGGTTTGACAGAAAACTAAATAATCTCCAGAACAATTAAAAATTGTAATTAATTATGCATAAATGCGTCTTAAGAAAATAAATTCCAATTTTAAAGTCGCATCCAAAGGATTTCAAAAAACGCTAAATCGTCGTATATTGTTATCACACTTTTCTAAATACAGAATTTTTTTCTGCAATGATTGACTAGTAGTAATAGTAGCCTTGGGAATAGATAATGTAATCAAAAAAATTATTTTATTAAGTTCAGTTCCTAGACGAGGAAGGGACGTAGGGATCACCCAAAATAAAATATACAGGGTTCCAACTTTCTGTGAGACCGAAGAAAAAGAAAATCTAATTTAAATCGCCGACGCAGGATCAAGGAATTTGCGCGTTTGGGTCGTTGCGTTAATTTTACCCGACTATTGCCATGCCACGACTCAGTCTTGTTCGAAGTCTCTTAAGCATATCTAGTAGATGTATTAATTATTATTACTAGGAGCTGCACATGTAATCTTTCATGACAGCTAGAAAATCACTACTTAAAGGCCGATATACGTGCTCAGTTTCATTACTCTGGCTCAAACAATTCAGAATTTGAAATATATTGCGACATATTATTTTAGTGCAACTGTGCTAGTTTGAAAACTAAAAAGAGTGAAGCCGTGTAAATTAGTAAACTAAATGAAATATATAAAACAAAATAATGCTAGAAACACAACACAATTGTGAGTTGCGGTTGAGTTTCTAATTTTATTTAACATATCTATGTACGTCTGTTTAAATGACATTTTTTTTTTTAAATTTTGTACCTTATTTATAAACAAAGATATGAATAAGTAAAGACAACAGTGTATTTTTTCTTATATGCGTCAAATAAAATGCACGGATCATAGGTGATCCGTGGCGTAGCTATCGTTGGGGAAACCGGGGCAGTACCCGGGTTCCCGGCGTAAAAGGGGCTGCAGCGGCCCTAGTTAAAACATCGTTTTTAAGCGCCAATAAATTCGTAACTAAAATGTAACAAAAAACTTGTTAAGTTATCATACCTTTGACAGTGGGAAAGAAGAATTAAAGAGATCATTTGGATGACTTGGTCGGTCGGGTCGGGTTAATACCCTGAGAATTTCTCGTTCTTGTATTGAGACAACGCAGCCTACATAGATGGAAGTTTTCCGAAAAATTTATGTATGGCTTCGGTAGTTCAGTGGTTAGAATGTTTGACTAGATAGCAAGAGATCTCGGGTTCGATCCCCGGCTGAAGCAGAAAACTTTTTTCTTGTTTTTCTTTCTTTAATTTCACTTGTTGTTTATAGTTTTAAGTCCTTGCATTATTTGCAATTTGGTATTTGAGAATTATATTGGCAATCGCCCATTGCGATCAGAAATTTTAACACACGAAAAGGTGATCTCATGTTTTCAGACATTGACAGTTTACGTCTAACTTTTGAGTTTTCATAGATTTGACAGTGGGAAGGAAGAATTATAGAAATTAGTTTGATGACTTGCTCGAGTTAATACCCTGAGAGTCTCTCGTTCTTGTATTGAGACACCGCAGCCTGCATAGATGGAAGTTTTCCGAAAAATTTATGTATGGCTTCGATAGTTCAGTGGTTAGAATGTTTGCCTAGATAGCAAGAGATCCCGGGTTCGATCCCCGGCCGAAGCAGAAAACTTTTTTCTTATTTTTTTTTCTTTAATTTCACTTGTTGTTTATAAAAAACTTGTTGTTAAACTAAATTTTAACTTGAAATCAACATTTTTTTATTTTTTTCACAAAAATTACTCAACTTTTATTAAAATTTTCGCCTGCGGAGCATTTTATTTTCATCTGGTTCTTAAGTTCAGAGTTCAGACTTATTTAAAACTGCAAAAAGTTTTTTTGTTATAACTGCCTTCTTGTTCCATCCCCTCCGGACATCCTGGATCCGCCACTGTAAATGTAGATTATATATTCATAAGGTTTATAAAATAGCTTACTTTAAAAAAGCTACCTTGAAAATACGTAGTAAAAAGATGATGAAATGAATGATTTTGCAAATTGGAAAGCAAGAAAAAAGATTTTATTTTGTTATTATGGCAAAGATATATTTTTGTTGACAAGCATTTTATAATGTTATTGACTTAGGGCCCCCAAAAAATTGTTTGCCTCGGGGCCCTCATGACTTCTAGATATGCCTTCTAGCTACAGTACCAAACACTTTTTGTCCTGAAAATCTCATGAAAATCGGTTTACCGGTTTAATAGTTATCGTGTTACGGACAGACATACATACATACAAACACAAACACAGACACACACACAAAACAAACACACACACACACACACACACACACACATACCTACACACATACACACACACACACACACACACACACACACATCAGGACGATATTGCTAAGATAGGTCAAAATACACCCAAATAACACATTTTCGGCGTTATCTCAAAAAACCGGACGCGTCTCGGGTGGCGGATAGGGGGTTATTTTCGCTGACCAAAATGGGTAAAAATCACATTATACATTAATCGGGTGAGCTTAGGTGCCCATAAATTGACAGAGTGTTTTTAACTAGCCTGCTTTTTAAAAGATGACCCCTTGGGCTATCAGCAGTGATAAAATTTTATAATACAAATAAAAAGCGGTTAAATCCATTTTAAAAGCCTTACAAGCAAACTTATGCAATTCGGGGGTTTTGCAAAAAAAATATTATCCTCAAACGAATTATAGTTTTTGCAAAGTCACCTGAAATGCTCCTAATACGGGGTTCTATCGATTTCATGAAATTTTGCTTCAATCTGCCCTTCAAAAGTTATCCAAATTCATATAAAATCTTCCTGGTATAATTTCAACCCTACCGACAGAAAAAAGGCGCGACTCTTTGCGGGCCGACGACAAAGTATTTGTTTTCTGACCGACCCAGCTAGACGGCATTTGATTGGCAGATTTTTTTGAGATGCGCTTTTAATTGCTTTGCGGGACTCCTTTAGTCGACAGTATGCAGAGTTAGAAAATAAATCAGTCTCATTTCTGTAGGTATAGGAATAGAAAGTTTTATTATCTATTTTTATTTCTTTAGTTTACGCCATAATTAAATGAAATAATTTTCATGAGTATATCTACCGCCGCCCATGTCACTTTCTTTAAAGGATATGCCGATGGTCGGCTTTAACCTTTGTTCAACTGACTTTGCAAAAACTATACCTACCTGAACTAAGGTTAACATAAAATACGCCAAAAAAAACCGGATAATTTTTTTTTCATTATAAGTTTTGAACTATATAATCGAATTTAATGAGACAAACTGCACCTGAGAATTAATCAGAGTTTTAACTAAATGTATTTTTTTGTCTGCCGTCTCAAAATCCAAGATGGCGGGCGAAATTAAATTGTAACCTTTAAAGATACTACTAAAGAGTCAAGATCATTTGGAAACCTTTTTTTGTGGAATCAGGGCTCGCAATGGATGGAACAACAACCCATCTCCACTTTTGTTCAAACATGCATTTAGAAGAATGCTTTTACATACCAGAATTAATGGACAAGGTGGAAATTGTAGAGTACTAGATGGCACAACTGTGCTTTCAGTACCAAGTTCTTCTGGCAAATCACATGAAGTGATAGATATGTCACTTCTCAGAAGATATGACCTGAACATTGATGAAATTAGATTACAAGATGATGACTTTGATGTAACTGAATCATTTATCCCTTTAAGTGAAATATCAGAAGACATAGTGGCATATATGTCTGGATATGTCTTAAAGATGCTCAAAAGGAGGAATTTTTGTGATCAGTGTTTTGAAGGACTTGAATCTGAATTCATTGATGAACAGCACCAAAACTTTAAGCTAATACAGAGAAAAAAACCGAGGATTGTTTAAAAAAAATTAAAAGTTTTTTTATGAAAGATTAATTTTATTGATTTATTTTGTTTTAGGAGGATTGCAGCGACCATCACAAGGAGTCATTAAAATTTGTGTTGAAGTAGAAAAAATTATTCGGAAATTGATGGCAATTACTGATAACCAAATCCCTGCCGACACTGGTTTCCAGCAGGTATTTGTCATTAATATTAGCCAGCAGTTTTATTCCACTGGACAAAACCTATTTTATAAACTTGAGGCTCATTTTAGAGAGACCCATCCATTACAAGAAAATCATTGTTTCATGCTAATAAAAAACATTGTGGCAGCTTATGTGCGAATAAGATTTTTTAATCTGGCTAAAAAATTTTCAACAACTGCGCAAGGCAAAAATCTGAGAAGACGGCTTACAAAACTGATTTTATTTAGCCACCAATAATCGCCATCAAACAATGAAAATAATGCAGATCTGAGTAGTAGGACAATAGGACAATAATGGCTTCAATCCACATTTGTTAGGCTTAGGCTTAATGAACCCCAAACTAATAGTTTTCTTAAATATTCACAGCAGAATGTTATCTAAATTAGACGCCGAAATAAGAGACAATCAGTAAAAGTTTAGAAATAGCATTGACACCAGAAAAGTCTTGTTTTACGTAAAATTTTTAAGTCGCAATTGTCTTTCCAGAAGTAGTGGAGAAGCATCAAGTTTTCTTTAAGCTAGTACAAAGGGAACCCGAGGTTTGTCTTTTTATTAAAACTTTCCTAAAAACTTGTAGAGTTAAAATGGTTAAAAAAAATCTACATACATAAATTATAACCATTTTTTTTTTGTTTCAGGATATTATAAAAACCAAATGCTAAAGAATGCTGTGATTACTGCAAAGTAGCCTTACGAATCACACACTAATAGTTTTTTGAAAAATTATTCACAGCAGGATATTTGCTAAATTGACGCCGAAATAAGCATTTACGTAATATTACGTATATGGAAATAAGTGACAATCGAATAGAATTCACCTATAGCATTGGCACCACAAAAGCTCTGTTTGACATAGAAGTTTTACCGCAAAGTTGTCTTTCCAGAATTAGTAGAGAAGCCCCAAGTTTTGTTTAAGCTAGTAGAAAGGGAAACCAAGGTTTGCCTTTTAAAATATTTTTAGTAAAAGTTTCCTAAAAACTTGTTGAGTTAAAATAGTTAAAAAAATCTACATACATAAATTATAACGGTTTTTTTTGTTTCAGGATACCATTAAAACCAAATGCTAAGCAATGCTGCGATCACTGTAAAATAGCCTTACGATTCACACACTAATAATCTTTTTAAAAAATTATTTACAGCAGGATATTTGCTAAAGTGACGTCGAAATAAGTGACAATCAGATAGAATTTAGCTATAGCATTGGCACCACAAACCCTCTGTTTGATGTAAAAGTTGTAACGCAAAATTGTCTATCCAGAATTAGTAGAGAAGCAATAAGTTTTGTTTAAGATAGTACAAAGGGAAACCAAGGTTTGTCTTTTTAAAATATTTTTAGAAAAAGTTTCCTAAAAACTTGTTGAGTTAAAATAGTTTAAAAAATTATTAATTATAGGGGATTTTTTTGTTTTAGAATACTATAAAACCCATATGCTAAAGAATACTGTGATTACTGCAAAATAGCCTTACAAACCACACACTAATAGTGTTTTCAAAAATTATTCACAGCAGGATGTTTGCTAAATTGACGCCGAAATAAGTGACAATCAGATAGAATTTAGCTATAGCATTGGCACCACAAACCCTCTGTTTGATGTAAAAGTTGTAACGTAAAATTGTCTCTCCAGAATTAGTAGAGAAGCAACAAGTTTTGTTTAAGATAGTACAAAGGGAAACCAAGGTTTGTCTTTTTAAAATATTTTTAGAAAAAGTTTCCTAAAAACTTGTTGAGTTAAAATAGTTAAAAAAATTATTAATTATAGGGGATTTTTTTGTTTTAGAATACTATAAAACCCATATGCTAAAGAATACTGTGATTACTGCAAAATAGCCTTACAAACCACACACTAATAGTGTTTTCAAAAATTATTCACAGCAGGATGTTTGCTAAATTGACGCCGAAATAAGTGACAATCAGATAGAATTTAGCTATAGCATTGGCACCACAAACCCTCTGTTTGATGTAAAAGTTGTAACGCAAAATTGTCTCTCCAGAATTAGTAGAGAAGCAACAAGTTTTGTTTAAGATAGTACAAAGGGAAACCAAGGTTTGTCTTTTTAAAAAATTTTTAGAAAAAGTTTCCTAAAAACTTGTTGAGTTAAAATAGTTTAAAAAATTATTAATTAAAAGGGATTTTTTTGTTTCAGAATACTATAAAACCCATATGCTAAAGAATGCTGTGATTGCTGCAAAATAGCCTTACAAACCACACACTAATAGTGTTTTCAAAAATTATTCACAGCAGGATGTTTGCTAAATTGACGCCGAAATAAGTGACAATCAGATAGAATTTAGCTATAGCATTGGCACCACAAACCCTCTGTTTGATGTAAAAGTTGTAAAGTAACATTGTCTCTCCAGAATTAGTAGAGAAGCAACAAGTTTTGTTTAAGATAGTACAAAGGGAAACCAAGGTTTGTCTTTTTAAAATATTTTTAGAAAAAGTTTCCTAAAAACTTGTTGAGTTAAAATAGTTAAAAAAATTATTAATTAAAAGGGATTTTTTTGTTTCAGAATACTATAAAACCCATATGCTAAAGAATGCTGTGATTACTGCAAAATAGCCTTACAAACCATGCACTAATAGTGTTTTCAAAAATTATTCACAGCAGGATGTTTGCTAAATTGACGCCGAAATAAGTGACAATCAGATAGAATTTAGCTATAGCATTGGCACCACAAACCCTCTGTTTGATGTAAAAGTTTTAACGCAAAATTGTCTCTCCAGAATTAGTAGAGAGGCAACAAGTTTTGTTTAAGATACTACAAAGGGAAACCAAGGTTTATCTTTTTAAAATATTTTTAGTAAAATTTTCCTAAAAACTTGTTGAGTTAAAATTGTTTAAAAAATCTACATCCATAAATTATAACGGTTTTTTTTTGTTTCAGGATATCATTAAAACCAAATGCTAAACAATGCTGCGATTACTGTAAAATAGCCTTACAAACCACACACTAATAGTTTTTTCAAAAATTATTCACAGCAGGATGTTTGCCAAATTGACGCCGAAATAGGTGACAATCATACAGACATAAAAGTTTTAACGCAAAGTTGTCTGTCCAGAATTAGTGAAGAAGGGGGGGTATTGCAAAGCACTACTTGACAAAACAGTGCTTTTAGCACCAAATTATTTTCAAGCTGAAAAAAAACGGAGGTTTGCCTTTTTAAACATTTTTAATAAAATGTTGCCCAAAAACTGTTAAACTGAAATTAGTTTTAAAAAAATCTACAGAAATTATAATGGTTCTTTTGTTTTAGGATAACTTAAAAACCAAATGCTAAAGAATGCTGAGATCGCCGCTTAATAGCCCTTACAAATCATACAAAAAACGTTTTTTTAAAAATAATTTGCAGCTGCTGTGAAAAAACCTAAACTTTGTGTTAATAGGTACCTATCTACAAAGGCAAACCAAGGTTTATTTTTTAAAAGTTGGTTTTATCAAAAAGTTGCCCAAAAATATATATTTTTTTAATTTGCTGAATCAAAAAAAATCTCCATGAATTAAATAGTTTTCTTTGTTTTGCGATTCCTAAAAAACCAAACACTAAAGAATGCTCTAATCATACGCAAAATAGCCCTTACGAGCCATACACTAAAAGATTTCTTAAAAATAATATTACCACTATAATATTTTCTAAATTAGACCCCAAAATAAGCTACAATCAGGTAGTTCTAACAAGAAAATGTCTTTCCAGAATTGGTAGAGAAGGAGAAAATTGTACAGTACTACCTGACAGTGGACAGATCAGAGCTATCAGTACCAAGTTCTAAACCGTCTATGTTCTAAACTCTATTCATTGATAATAAAATTAAAAACTATTCCGTGGAACCGGTGGAACTTTAGAAGTATAATAATAACTAACAATTAACTTTTGTTGTCATATTTTCTACCGTAAACCGTGGTAACTTTGGCACGATTTTTCATGTTTTTTCTTAAACTTTAAAAAATAACTGCACTTCAATAATTAAAGTTCCGACACTTGTAAATGTAAACAAAATTACAGGGACATGATTTGTTTATAGTGTAAGCTAAGAAAATGAGCTCCAAAAGTGTCCCAAAGTTACCATGCCAGTTGGGGTAACTTTGGTACGCTGACTTTTTTTAACGAATATTTGAAAAGTATGTCTGTATCGTACCTCCGCATGTTACCATTTTTTGTTTAATTGTAAATATTTTTTTTTAGATGCGAATAATCTTTTTAACTATTTTATTAAAAGCAGGCCAAAATATTACTTCAACTAAAATGTCTTTACCAAAAACCAAATATATTTAGTGGTTTGGGCCACACAAGTAAATGTTATTTATGACTTTTCAAAAACACCTGCTATACCATAATCATTGAAATCACACTATAACTGCAGTCCAAACAAATGAGGAATTCCAAAACCTAAAAATTTCACAGAATATTGCCTTATGAATTTGTACGAAAATAAAATGTAAAAAAATTCAGGGTGTCCCGAAGTTATACCCAAGTTACAAACTTAACCCGGTTTATGGTAGGGTTTTTTTTTAGGTACCGAATTCAACAATTTTATCATGTAAATTAATTTGATTATAGCTATTACTATTAAGCAATATAAGTGTCGATTTTTTAAAACTTTTCATCATCATTTTAACTTTCTCAACTTTTTTGTAATAATGGAAAGTGACACTTTTGTCTCTTCAATAAGGGATTAAAGGCACTTTTTATTTTTAAAGTGCGAAAAATGTCTTGGCATAATTTTATTTTAAGTAAGCCATTTCTGATATAAACTGATTTTCCTCTTACTACAACTATCTCCTAGTTTTTGAGCGGCCCCTCGAACATAAAAATGGCCAATTGTCCTTTAGCCCATTTTAACTTATTTCTGTCTTTTTTTTTTCTTTTTATCTTTATCTATTTGAAAATATGTTTACATATGAATTTTAAAATGAACTTAAATTATGTGGATCAAAAATGTGTTTAGTTTTGAAGACTTTTTTGTGATTTTTGTTTTCTTTTTGAAATATTATTGGCTTTGTTTTAATAAATTTTTATTGGTAGATGCAAAATTAAAAAAATTATAAAAAGGTAGGCTAGATTATACTAATTTAAGTAAGTTTGAATTGTGAGTATAAACGGTATTCCAAGGTTTCCCTCAAAATGGCCGCCAAGATGGCTGCAATTACGATTACATTATCCGCGCAGGTTGACGCCTATTCTCCCGCTTTTTACAAGTTCATTGGAGCGAAAAATGCATAGAAAAACTTCAGGATGCAGTCACCCAAGTTCACAGTTGGACCACAAAGTGGCGAATAAAATTAAATGAAACCAAATCAATTCATGTTGATTTTACAAACAAAAATATAAATCACATACAAATAATAATTAACAACATTCCAGTACCATATTCGAATCAGGCAAAATATCTAGGTATGACACTTGATGCCAAATTGCGCTGGAATGCACATGTTAAGAAAAAAAAAAGAAGAACTTGAGATAAGGTATAGAAAAATGAACTGGCTAATTGGAAGGAAGTCCAATTTAACAATTCATAATAAGTTACTGCTTTATAGACAAATACTGAAACCAGTATGGACATATGGTATTCAACTATGGGGTTGTGCTAAAGAGAGTAACATTCTAGTTGTACAGAGATTTTAAAATAAAGTATTAAGAAACATTGTGAATGCACCTTGGTACGTTCGAAATAGTGACCTTCATCGAGATCTAAAAATCGAAACTGTAGCAGAGACTATAAAAAAGTACGCAAAAAGCCATGAAGATAGACTCCATCGGCATGTGAATGTGGAAGCAATTCAGCTTCTAGACAATACTATGCTAGTTCGAAGACTAAAAAGAGTGAAGCCGTTTGAGCTAGTATACTAAGTGAATTACACATAAAACAAAATAATGCTATAAACACAACACAATTGTGAGTTACAGACTAAACAAAGCGGGGAGAACTGTTGAGTGAACCCTAAGTTTAAATCTGACTTTTCTAGTAAATTAAGTTAAAACAAAAATGCTAATTAGTCTTACTGACTAGATTGTAATAAAAAAAAACAGACTGTGTTTGACAAATAAAAAAAAAAAATTGGGGCGAAAGCCGATTGGCGATCCTGGGTGTTGTATACAAATATTCTAGCCGCTCGGCTTTCTTGGGCCGCAAGCCATCTCGCGGCCCGCGTTACGATGCAAACGGAATGGAAGCGGAGGGGGTCATATAGTTGTTTTGAGGCAAAGAAAAGCGCAAGTATTTTGCACCAGTCCACAGAATATGGAAGTTCGGTCCGCTTATTATGTTATGGGCCAGCCTAATTAATATAACATGAAAATACGGTAGTTTTGTAAAAACCAATACTTAGTTAAGTGCTGCTTGAAAAATCCATTACTTCCACCCTTAAGTCATTTGCACCCCCCCCCCCCCGCCTTAACAACTAACGGGCCGCCACTGTATTTATCCCAAAAATTATTCGCCTGCAGGGCCTTTTATTTTTAAACATTTTTCTGTGGTGTCGTTTTTCCGAAAAGTACATTAAGCCAGAAAGGATATAGGCTTTATTTTTTGTGAGTGTACTTAATTTGACTTAATTTATCGCCTGCGTTGCGGCGCACAGTGGTTCAAAACAGCATAAAACTGCCGCATTAATTTTCTTTGGGTATAAATTTGTTACTACCGGACCTTTGGCTTGTTCGAAAGCTAAAACTTTAAGCTAGACTTTGCTACTTAAATTGACATTTCACTATATAATACCAATTTATGAGCCCCTTAAAAAAAATGTGCACAGCCCTGTCATTTTTAGTTTGGATCTGTTACAAAGCTTCATCACTACCGTGAATAAAAAAGTTAAACTTGTTAAAATTAATCATGAATTAAAAAAGATAGAATGAAATGGTTTTAGCTACAAAAATTATTAAAACGACAATATTCACCATAATCATCATAATAAAGTGTTTTTTGTCAGCAAAATCATGGTTATCGTCGGCGCAGTAATCACTTGTCATGCCAAAGTGATTTAAAACCATGTAAAACTGACGCATTTAATTTTCTTTGCCATTAAAGCCATTGAACCTTATACAAATATAAAAATCCGAATTGCAAATAAAATAATATTATTATAATTATATTTTTCTTTTATCAATTTGACGGTTTTAATAATGCACATTAGTTCTTAGCATACAGGGTGACTGAAATAGCTAAAACTTCAGTATAGTTTTTAAGATATTGACGTGTAAATATTGAAACTTTTGAGAGTTTAAGTCTAAGTCAGACTTAGAACAAAATAGTCTTTTTTATTACTTAAAATTGATATCTAATTCCGTTAGAAAGTTTTTAGTTAGAATGCATTTTTACGTCCACGCTGTATATTATATACCAAAAAGTGGCACTTTTTTCCCCGAGGCAAAAACGTTGTAGTACAAGCGTAGCATGGACTACAATTCTTTGGGGGATAATAATTTTTATTAAGAGGTTTATTATCTACTTTCTGCAATTTTACGGATAAAAAGTGTCACTTTGATCCCTTAAATAAGAAAATGAAAATGGAGTTTTTATCGAAAAAATAACATTTCTTTTCAAAACAGGCTAATATGTGATTAACTTTGTATAATAAACGGTTTAACATAAAGTTGTCTATTGTATTTTTAAAATTGGGACCCATATCTATATTAAAAGGTATTTCTTAAACGGACAGGTGAGTACGGGTGAGATATTATCAGCAATAATTGTTTAACATGTTAACACCGTATGGGGCTCTCAGAGCCCCCGAAAATTTATAAACTATAAATATACCTATAAAGATAAACCGCCGTATATATTAATAATGGCATTGGGGACAAACTAAAAGAAGCAGGTCATAGAGATATAGTAAATATAAAGCGCAAAAGAAAAAATAGAATGGCAATAGAATTTGTAACAAGCTTGAGTGCAAAGAAGTTCATAGAAAATGAGATAATTAAGAATAATAACACGAAAGCATACATTCCGGCAGGCCTTACATCGATCAAAGGAGTAGCGAAAGATGTTTGGAGAAATTTGACAGATGAAGAGATAAAGCAGGAAATTAGGGCAGAGATAGAGGTTTTGGACATTGTAAGAATTAAAAGAAAGAATTCGGAAAATGAACTGATTAATACTAAACGATCATTTTCACTTTTTAGGGAACTAGATTACCCAGTCCTTCTATCTTCTAGGCTTAGTAGATTATATTTACAGTGATCAATTTCTTCAATCACTGTATCATCAAGATGTTGCTGATGCAGGCTTCGGACTTGATAAGGAAAGAGAATTTTACTAAATTATCACTCATTAAAAAAAATCGTTTTATACTATTAGATATCTATAATGGTATTATTATTATTATATATTAGAAGTACCTATCAATAGCTAGTTTATCCAAAATAAATTATCTTTAAAAAAAATCTTAACCAATAAAAACAACAATGTAAACAAGTCACTAATTTGTTCCTTCCAGGACTAGAGACAGACAAACCAAAAAATGCAACACTTAAGCGATCCGGCGATAAGGAATTCGGCGATAGTGAGAATTGGGGCAATGAAAAACAGTTAATATAGATCATGATCTTAGTATAATAGTAGCTAATTTTTTACTTGATTTAAGTCATTTAGGAGCCCCAATGCGTCATTTTTAGGGGGTTTTGAACCACTGTGTGGCGCACAGTGCGGACTCCTGTGGGCAATATTCGAAAAACTGAAAACATTTTAAAAGTTTTAATATTGCAAAAGTATAGATAAATGTCCAGTTTATCTGTAATCATAACCTATTTTTTAGTCACACTTGCGAAAGTGAACAAAATAATTAGTTAAAGTCCTTATTTTAAAACAGGTACAAAAAAATCGTATAAAATACCTATCAGAAAATTAATTTTACTGGGGTACGTTCAGATTGAAAAGTCGGGCGAGACGTCTTGCCGAGCGAATGACGTCATGGGTAAATCGCCGGACGTCTTGCCTTTGTGAATGGTATGGATGTAATAAACATATCCTTAAAATATTTTTTTTTTCAAAATTATTGATAAATTTCATCAGATTTAAAAATTTGTTTTTCAGTTCATTTAGTAGAGTTAACATAAACACAAATAAGTGTTTTTTTTGTTTTGAAAAATGGAAATAGAGAGTCTTTTGGAGTACCCGACTTTTGGTGGCTGACAGAGTTTTATTATAGACAAATAAAGTTTTGTTTTAGATTTAAAAGTTGTGTTTTCTGTAAATTTATTTTCTTTGTTGTACAAGCAATACAGGTTTTAAGTTCCTCTGCTCAGCACTTTCAAAGAAAATAAATAAATTTAAAAATTAATAGTTATATGTACATACATGTGCAATATAATATAATAGCGTATGACAATGAGAATGCGAAAGAAGAAAAATTCTCAAAGTGTTTGCTGGGGCGTTGTGAGATCTTCAATTACATTATATCAAACCTCTTTATATGGTTACATTATCTACTATTAAATAAAGAATACAAATATACATCGTTTAAATGTCTTTTATTTTAATTTGAAAGCACAAAGTAATATCTAGGTATAATATTATTTATATTCCTATAACAATTTGTCCAAATAAAAATCCATTCTCTACATTCTCCTAAGTAGAAACTGAACAGTCAAAATGAAATTCTGTAAAGGTCCATTTGCATGTGAAAGAGTGTTTTCCTAAAAGGAGTTCCGCTGCAAAAGGATTCTGCTTGAAAAACTGCTTGATACTCTAAAAACAACTTACACTGCCAAG
The DNA here is from genome assembly GCA_963576565.1 of Aspidapion aeneum. Lineage (NCBI taxonomy): Eukaryota > Metazoa > Arthropoda > Insecta > Coleoptera > Brentidae > Aspidapion > Aspidapion aeneum. The sequence goes on from OY755042.1 coordinate 9,784,745, forward strand.
GGTTATTCCGAAGGCAATTGTCTTCATTGCATGGAGCGATGTGTAACCTGTAACCAATACAGTTTTGAGGGTCGATTTACACAGCAACATAACAAAAAATGGAATTTTAGGGTTAATTTTGGTATTTTCGTTTTTTTTCTGGCAGCTGATTATGGTAAAATGGAGCTTTAAAACAAGGCATTAACTTTATCCATTGTGCTATGTTACTATGGGTAAACCATCATGCATACCCTAGCAAAAATCCCACAAAGAAAAATACTCTATCAATCTATGGGCACCTAAGCTCACACTAGGTACTATAGTTATAGTGTGCGTGTGAGCTAATATAACTAAAAACTGAAATATATTACCTTTCGTTTGATACCACACAAGCCATGTTTTGACTTAAACTCTAATTTTTGAAATCTACCTTCACCATTTTTAAAAAAAAACTAAAATGTAGGTTGTCTAACTCCAGACTTAACTACCTTTAGTTTGATATCACACACTATCGTTTTTAAATGGGACCATCTCGACCGAAAACCCAGCCTAGGTACCAAATTTCATTCAAATCAGGCAAGCGGTTTTTGAGTTATGCGCGTTAGTCGTTACAGACAGACAGACAGGCAGACACACGGCGCGACAAAAAAGTTTCAAAATCATCTGAAACGCAGATATATAAAAATTTTTAAAATCAGAGCAATTTTTTTTCTCCAAATAATTAGGATCAACATAGCACACACTACTATGGTATAGTAGTAGTGTGAGCTAATAGGTAAGTACATTTAATGTTTTCTATACGGGATATAAAACTACAATCTTTTGAATATAGGAACTTTTGTGATGTTTTTATGTGGGTTTCTTGTCAGAGGTAAGGGCTTAACCCTTCTAAAGAAACTTAGAACTCACCTGCCGAAAGTCAAACAAGTGTTTTTTGTCTTCAAGAAAAAGTAAAATTTGATTATTTAATTATGGAAAATGCCACTTTTATGTAATATGTTTTCGATAATATAAAACAAAAAATAAAAAAATTGGGGGGTTGGTTTATATACCTACTGCGCAAGTCGAGCGTTTATCACCCACCTCATAGAGAAGGGTGTAAAAGGCGATTCGCCCGACGTTATTTTCGGCCAATATGAACGAGAGTAACTTTCACCCAGTATGTAATCTTAACGGATTTGAGCGCGCCCGACTACATCCGACGTGCTATCTGAATGTACCCCTGGTTCTGCATTTAAATATAAAAAAAAATTTATTTAAGTATTACAGAGATATATATTTACGCTATTTGTTTAAATAAAATTTTCTTAAATTGACGTCTCGCTTTTAAAATAATTTAATTAAAACTGTTAATGCTTACAAAAAAAAATATTTTTTAAATTTTATTAAGGATATAAAAAATTGCAAAGATTTGCAAGGTCTGGCATTTATCCTAAATATTAGTTCAATGAATTAGCAAAAAGGTAGCATAAATATTTTTTGCTACTGGCTGCTACTAAGGGTGCTGTATTTTTTTAAATAATATATTTCAATCCTAATAATTTATTGGTTACCACCCCGGTTGAGAGGCCTCACATCATCTCCTGTTTAGGTATACCCTTAAAACCAGTCTTGCCGCCATTTGGACAAATATAAAATTGTGACAGACGTCAAAAATGGCGGCAGCAAGGTGTCAAAAATGTCACTAAATCTGGAGAAGATATGGGGCTTATTATTCGGTGATGGCGAGTGGTTATAGGTGATAATAAATTTTAAAAAAATTCCCAAAATATTTATGGTACTAAGTCACCTTATACTACTGTGAGCAAAATGGAAAATTATATATTTTAGAATCGCATATCGTATTGGCCGTTTTTTGTCAATGGGAACGCACAAAAACAATAATTTGAGGTAGTCAATAAAATTATAAAAATACTGCAGGCTTAAAATATAAATGTCAAAAATTATTTTGGTGTATGTGTGGGCGAATATTAAAAAAAATATATATAGTTTTTTTGCACTTTGGAGATCAAGAGTGCGCTTTTTATCATAAATTTTAGGAATAAAGTATCACTTTTTATCCCGTGGATACAAAGTGACGTTCAAAGATAAAACGTAAAAATGGGAAGTCTGTTTTTCTTGCAAAATAATTTTAATACAAACGGGGCCCAAAAATAACTAAAGTATATTTGAAGCACTCGGCGAACTGTAGCTACATACAATTTTTTCTTCTCGGGATAAAAGTGCCACTTAAGTCCCTAAGAAGATAATATACTATTTTATCACTTTTTTTTAACTTTTAGAACGCATAAGCGTAAAACATTCAGACTTGTTAAATGAGTGGCCTCTCACGAAAATCTGAAGGTAGATTTTTTTAGATATTTTCCACATATTTCATGAATACAAGCATAAAATACGGCCTCATGAGGTCTTGGGCCCCCCGAAACTGTCTAAACTGTCTCGCCCCCCCCCCCGAAACTTTCTTCTATATACGCCACTGCTGAAGGTGTTAAATATTTTCAAAAAAATTCAACCCTTGTTGGGTTTAGAAGAATGTTCTGACAAAAATAACCAAATTCTAAATAAGGCATCATTAAATTTTTGCAAAAGTCTCAGTCTCAAATGGAAGCCAACGGGACGAAACAAAATTTATTTTCAAAACCGTTATTTCGAATGATTAAATAAAGATATTATATCTGAGAAATTTTGTTATAAAACGGATTCGGAAAAATCAAAAAATACAGATTCAGAAACAGAGGCCGTACCCGGACGGAGTCGTGGACAGCCTATAACGGCTTTCTTAGAATCATCTTTAAGAACAAAGAAACTGAGGGTGCAATGTGTGTGTATGGTAAAAATACAGTCGAGCCTCTCTAACTCGAACCTCTATAACTCAAACCTCTCTATAACTCGAACCTTTTAAGTGGTCCCTGCACTTTTTATATGTATTTTAACCTGTTTGACTCGAATTTCTATAACTCGAACTCTCCATAACTCGAACTGTTTTGGTTGTCCCTTTAAGTTCGAGTTATAGAGGTTCGACTGTAACTATTTTGGGGTTGCTAATTTAATTTTTCTGGAAGGGACTTAGCCCCCCCAAGCCTTCCTAACTACGCCCATGAAACCGAATAAAAAAAAATTTAGTTTAATTTCTAACACAAAAATAAATTGGTTTTTAGTTTTAACGTAACTGTAGGTTAAATTGAATGTACTTTAATTTATTTTTTTAATATTTTATATAAAATGACATATATATATTTTAAAAAGTTTTACTTATTTTAACCCTTAGACTACACTTATACCCCACATACCCTATTAGAAAATTGACTTTTTTGAAAAACAACAAAGATATTGATTATTGTCCAAAAACCCTATTTTTGTCCGCTGTGCGGCGCTTTCTTTTTCATTATATTTAGAATCAAAAAATAATTCGCTGCGCGATTTGTTTTAAAAAGTAGTTAACTTTTCAAAAATTCTTGCCTGATCCGCAATTTTTTTAATTTTACAATAGTGTTTTGATAATACAAAAAGTTTCTACTTAATTTTTGTAAAATTTTCGCCTTTGGTCATTTATTTTACAGTTTTTTTTTTGATCAGATGATTACGGTTTGTTAAATTTGGAATTACTTTTTCTGGGAAAACTTGAAATTATTTTCTTTAGTATTCTTTGTTTGTTTGTCTTTATTACCATTATTATAAATGCAAGCTCGGCTCTAACAATGGGGCATTTCGCATAAACCTATTGTTAATAATTGATGGAGTGGTTTACAAATAATTTTCAACCCTATTCTTTCCCTTTTTGTTTCTATCAATAATCTGATTAAATTTGGAAACAAAACGCCATAAGATTTTTTCTCCACGCGCTAAACAGTATAAAGAAAAAAGAAAAAAATATTTAATAAGAAAATGTGGATATTCAACTTTATATAATACAGGATGGGCCACTTAAAACTTACAATGGCTATTGTTTTTAAAGCATAAAAAGACATCAAAATAAATGGATCCAGACGTATCTGATACCTTCCTAGATAGCCTAGCAGTGGCGGCTCGTGAAGTATAAGAATGGGTGTGCGCTATAATAAGTGAGTCGAAATAAATTTAAAATAAATAAAGTTAAAAAATTTTGCATTTTGCATTATTTTCGAGGTGCCTTTAAACACTGTCGAATTTTCTATATTTTATTTTAACACATTGTCCAACTCAGCACTAAAATGTATTAGTTCTTTAAAAATACCGCGATCTAAAGAACCATCTGTTTCATCATGACCTCGGAGAGCCAACTCAAAAACACCACAAAACTTCACACAACTTATAATTCTACTTAAAATATGGCGATTCTTTCTTACATTTTCATTATGCTTAGCAATTTCCAAGCGATAGGCAGAGCTTAACTATTGGGCAATATTAATTTTACCGAGCATCACCAATTCTGTGCAAGCTTGCAAATGATATTTCGATAATGCATGCTTTTTAATTTTTGCCTGTAGACAATGAATACACGACTTGTCGGGTACGATTTTATTTTAAATCGAACCCTTAAACGAGGGTACCGTAGTAGATCTCTTATGTGAATAAAATAAATATAAAACAGTTTTAAAAACGATACAAACTTTAATGAATACAAAATAAAACTCTGTTGCAATTTACAAATTGTTACAAGACTTTTCTTATGACCTATAAAACGAACAAGACCCAAAATATTAAAATAAAAACTTTAACTTACCATAATAACAAACTGCAAAATATTATTTAAATATAAAAATCTTATGTTTCTTTACTGACAATTACTTTTAGAGGTTTTAGTTAAGTTTAACAAAACTTAGAATGTAACTACCGACTTGTCTCCTCAAAGTTTGGCTTTTTATAAATGGTAGGTTGGACCTAAATAATCCATTATCCCCTCTTTGAAGAGTTTCGAGGAACCAAGTCAGTGGCGTTGCTGATAATCCTAAAATTTACTTTACATTCTAGCTAATGAGCTAAACAAGATAAGCTAAACAAAAACAGAGATAAAATACATTTTATAGACAACATTTTCTTATCTCTCAGTTTTTCCATGTCCAATCACCTTAAAGGGAAAACCCTCTCGCTACTTGCTGTATCCCCACGCTTAACCATTACGACTCCCACTCTAGACTTTTGAACAGTTTTTCTCACATTAACCATCTGCTGTGTGGTAGGCGGTAACCAATTTGGAGAGAGGCGGAACCAATTTCTTATCTCAACAGAACCATAATTGTGTTTGTCGCTTTTCCAAGATGGTTTCGTACAGTGGCACAGTCAGGGGAAATTTACATTCCTGACAATATGTAAACATTGCTGTAGATGATTTAAGTCAGTTATCCCTATGCGGCTCCAGCTTTTATCCATGCTTGCATTGAAAAATAATAAGCATGGAAAACAAAATAACGAGTTTGTAACATCACATCCACAAATCCAGTTGTTTTTTTGGTAAATATCTTTTCTAAAGTATCTTTTAAAATTCCTACCTTCTTTTCTTTTGGAGCAAGTTTGCGATAATTGTAGTTCTGGGGTCGGCCTTCCTAATCTTTTAATTTCAATTTTTTTATTTAAATTAAAGGAGGAAAAGCTTGCTATAATGTTTTGTACACAATTAAGTCTGGAATTACTTCCAGGATTACCCGAACTTATAACTGCCTCAGACATATTCGACACTTGTAGATAATAATTAACCCAAAAATTACAAACAAGAAGCCGAAAACAGCATAAAATTCACTTAAAAACTTTGTAAATAAATTTTAATTACGCCCAATACACGCATACTAACGATGATATAAACAGTAATCAGCTGAGAACTATAAAAAAACGATGCAAGTGTGTATTGATTTAGCGCACCACCTCGCCCTTTTCTCGGCCGATATCTTTTTTAAAAGACTAGGCATCCTGAAAGTCAGTTTTGAGCATTATTTCACAGATTGTACTACTTTTTAAAGATTAATATTTTCCAAATTCATTCAAAAGAAAAATGCCAATTACGCGAAAATGGTATTCCGAAAAAAGAATAGGGTGTTTGACAGTAGTAAAACAGGCGGTCTACCAATCAGCTGCAAGTGACGTCACAAAACAGTAAACGCCTCGAACGAACCTATTTTCTTTGTTATTTTCTTATGGATGGTAATGTTTGCTTTGGTTTAAAGTGCGAATTATCGTCCTAAAGTAGATTTTATTTTGTGATTTGCTTATAAAAAATATTTTCAATGGAAAACGGATTCTCCAAAGCCGATAGCTCTCCAACTTGCCAATGCTGCATTCCTTTATGGTGGCAGGCTTCTTTGCCAACAATAGTGATTTTTGTTCTGCGGAATTTAGAAACGTTAAAATGTTGATGTAAGTATTCGATGAGTTGTTTTGGATATAACTGTAACTATAATTTACTCATTTAGATTTTGAAGTTAGGTTATATGGTTTGTTTTTTTGTTTAATATGCTACTTACAATAGATTCAATTAAATACCCAATCATTATTATTTTAAGCATTATGAAACAATCAAAAATTGCAGGACGGGGAGGCAAAAAGTATACAACGACCAGCAATACTTGAAGTACTGCATAGGTTACACTCCATAGTCCTGCGTAGGTACTGCCTAGTCCTGCATATGCACTGCCTAGTCTTGCATATGCACTGCTGAGTCCTACATTTAGCCTGCATGTGCACTGCCTAATCCTGTATTTAGAGGTACTCCCTAGTCCTGCCTAATAACTGCCTAGCACCGCCTAAAAATTTGTACACCTTTCTGCCTATTATAGTTGTTCACCCCTTGTAATAAACGTAACCTCAAAAATTTCATCGTTATTTTCGAAATAGTTATATATATTATAGACAACGTGAGAAAAATTAATAGAAACAATTTAGTTATACTTACATCAAAGTGAAGATATATTAGATAAGGCCCTTGGGTCTCTTCGAGGAGCAAGTTCTAGCCCCTTTTTCCGGTCTTTTACTGCTGTAGGCACATGAATAAATAGTTTTTCAGGTGTTTTTATGCTAGTATTCGAACACTGAGGTACTGCACACCACTTATAGGACATTTTTTTACATAAAAAACAGTAAAAACACAGACCAAAAACAAATAAACACTCGAATGCCGTGTATCTGTTCGCGAGTTTACTGCGTTGTGACGTCATTGCAACGACATGCTAGAAATGAGCGTTTTAGCGTCAAATTCAAATCGGAAATTAGAAAATTTGATTTTAAATGTAGTCATGATAATATAAACTATTTTAATAATTTTGCGTAGCAAATTAGGGACCTATGTATCATTCTAAACACTTTTCTAAAATTTGTCAAATACCCTATTGAGATTCAAGTATAGCCAAGTTTTTCAATACACATTTTAAAAAGAAAGGTTCGCACTAATTTAAAAATGTTTATTTAAACTTGGCTATAACTGCTGGATAATTGAGTCTTAGGCACAGTGCTACAAGAACGTAAACAAGTTTGGTTGTGATAGCTAATTTTCAATAAACTTTTACAGCTTATTTTTGTGTGAACATTTTAAAATGTGTATTAAAAAACTTGGCTATACTGTCGCATACCGCTTTGCAGAGCGGTGCTTGGCAATATTTCTAATATGATAATAACTTTGGTAAAACGATTATATTTAATAAGAGATCTCTAATTTTTAAACTGTTAAATTAAAATAAATATAAAAAGGGGATAATATAAAATACAATTACTTACATTTTTAAAACTATGTTGGCCCCAGCTTTCGGGATTACTTGGTGGGTTAAAACTCTTACATATTTTCTACAACTATCCACTTGACTCAAGTAATGACAGGACTTGAATGATTCACAATATCGATTTGGGTAAATCCGCGGACACAGCAATTTTACCTATTTAAGACGCATATAGGCGTAGGTGAGTCATTGACATTGTAAGACTGCTGCATTGCCACTTTTGATACGTAACAACCCAGGGTTCAATAAAATTTATATATTTTTATAAAATACCTATTTAAAATGATTAATTTTCCGACTTAACAATACTTTGATCTCAATTCTTTTCACGAAAACCATTTTTGCGTACTTAGCCTGTCTTTACTTTTGATTAAAAATATTGTTGAAAATAAAATCCTTAATCTAACTTTAAAAACCTCGTTTTGCTAGCTGCTGTAGTTCTTGAATTATGATTAAAGTATAGCAACCCCTCACGCCTTACCAAAATTTAATGGCCTTATGCACCAGTACCCAAAAAATTTTGTTCCAAATTTGATTAACATCGGTCTATTGGTTTTGAAGTTATCGTGTCTCAGACAAACAGTCAGACAGATACCAGCACACAATTTGGTATTTAGGGTTTTTTGGTCCAAATAACTTATTTTGAGTAAAAATAGAAAAAGTTTTTTTGACGGTTTCAATGGCATTCCAAACCTATTACACAGGGTATCCCAACTAAAAGGTCACAGAGGTGTTTTTGGGTAATTTTCGTGCGAATTTGGAGAAACCTCAGACACATCGATTTTGTTTGCGGGACACTTTTTGGCTATCTTGAAGTTTTTGGAGCATGCACCCCCTTCGAGGGGTATACATTACCCCTATATTTTGAATAGGGAATGTGGGTCTAGTGATACCATGGGCAAATTTAGGTCATGAGATCTGGGGGGCTAAAGGCCCTCGACTCGTAATACCGCATAGTGATATATGTCAAGATAGGAATATTTTATAGTGTATGATAAACGTATAATACAAATCAACCCTGAAAGCAAAGTTAAAATAAAAGAAAGCATAATACTTAGTACAATTTTATTGAAGAAGCAGCTTCGTATTTCCTGTTTAATAAATTCTTCCAGAACAGCATCTAACATCAGGGATTTTGTTATGCCATTTTCAATATTTGCAAGAGCTAAAAATCTGAATCGCTCTTGACCCATGAACGATCTTTCAAATTATTTTTGGGGGGCAAGATAGCTAAACAGTATTCCCCTCGCAAACAAAATTGACGTATCCGAGCGTTTCTCCAAATTCGCACAAAAAATACCCAAAAACACCCCTGTTACCTTTTAGTTGGGACACCCTGTATGTATGACTAAAAAGTGTAAATGTAAAAGTTCTGTGTGCAACGCCTGGGGGCCACTTCAGAATGGCCAGTTGATTTAATATTCTGAGATAATCACATCTTGGACACATGTATTACATTTTTTCTAATATGTACATATTAAGTATGCTTAATCTAAATTCAAAACAATAAATAATAATAAATGTTATAGATTAATAGGTTACAATTATAGGGACATGTAGTACTGATGCGTAAATTTTCTACAGATAAGCCTTTTTCTAAGCGGAATTTATATTAAGCTTATTAGCCTAATCATGTAGAACCCAAAACCAGTTACACCTTTAACAATATTATTCCATACTAGAATGTCTAAACTTAAACGAACAGAAATATTTTTTATATTAAATGTACAAAATGTATTTTCTCGAAAATATTATCTTCACTTAAAGAAAATTTAGGGACAATTCTTAAATTATGTAACGCTCATAGGGGAAGTAGGTTAGCCTTGCGTTACACAATATATTTGTATAATGTGTTTCTTCTTGAAAATGCATTACAAAGGAGGGAGGAGAGGACAAAAATCCTGAATTTTTGTGTTACGTAATTTAAGAAATTCCCTTATTTGGCTTAATGGCGACATCTGTTTTCAAACAATATTTAATTTTTCCTGATACCTATTTTTGAAATAAGACCAAGTATTTCAAATCCAAAAACGGTTTTTCAAATCTAGCATTTCAGTTTCCTTATTTATAGTTAAAGAAAAACCATTCTGAAAATTAAACAAAAAATAATAAACTATGTTAAAGAAATCTGAGGGCACGGGAGTGCCTCGCCAAATTCGCGTGGTCATATTTGACCTATCTAAAACTCTACTTTGGAATGAGCTACGAATCTCAAACTTTGCACAGATCTTCACACAGTTAACCACCCCTCCAAGTTTCATGGACTTCCATAAAGTAGTAAAGTAGTTACTTAATTTCAAAAAACGGCAAAATTGCCACTCACTCACTCACTCATGTATAGATCATCAAAATTCTACTGTACTTCCAGACATGCTACAAAGCTGAAATTTGGCAGACTGATAGAAACTATGACCAAACCCCTGGAAAAATCAAAAAACCCCAATATTCTAATTTACTCCCCTCCACTATACATGTAAAGTTATGTAAAAGTAGCATTGCCCACTTCCAGAAATGCTAGAGACAGGAACCATGATAAAACTGTAGGAAAAAATTAAAAAAACCAAAATGTTTATTTACTTCCCTCCCCTATAAATGTAAATGTATATAAAAGTAACATTGTCCACTTACAGAAACGCTAGGTAGCTGAGATTTGGAAGGCTGATAAGACCTATGATAAAACCATTGGAAAAAATTTAAAAACCTCAAACTTTTAATTTGCTTCCCTCCCTATAAATGTAAATTTATGTAAAGTACCATTGCCCACTTCCAGAAACACTAGAGTGCTGAGCTTCGAAAGTCTGATAGGAACTATGATAAAACCATAAGAAAAAATTTAAAAACACCAAAATTTTAATTTACTGCCCTCCCCCATAAATATAAACTTATGTCCACTTCCAGGAACACTAGAGAGCCGAGCTTCGAAAGGCTGATAGGAACTATGATAAAACCATAGGAAAAAATTAAAAAACTTTAAAATTTTTAATAAGGCAACAATTCCGCAAAACTTACTACTCTAAAACTTAAATATTATCCATATCCTTTAATAAATTGGTAAAGAAAATTTTTTAAGTCACAAGCTTTTATAAAATGCACTAAAAATTAAAAAATAATTTTCTAACATTCTAATATTATCATAATAATAAGCGATGGCCGACTGATGGAAATTTTGACGATGTTAGCACGATAAGATATCCGTATCAATTAAATATCACTATTTGCAAAAATCAATCTAGCAGAAAAATGCAGAGGTACCAAACCCACCCAACCCGACCCAAGATACCTGTTTTGATGACCTTCTATGTTGAATATTCTTTAAGTGTTTGGATCACAAATTTAGATTAACTTATGCCTTGATTTGCGGCCATCGCTTTTATTATTATGATAATATTAGAATGTTAGAAAATTATTTTTTAATTTTTAGTGCATTTTATAAAAGCTTGTGACTTAAAAAAAATTTTTTGCCAATTTAATTTCTACTTTTTAGTCTCAGCTATCTATCTATTAAATGAAAATATTTGTTCAATAACAGAACAGAAGAGTTTAATCTAGATTATAATGAAATCGCTGATCGTGAGTTGTTTGGAAACTCATTTTTTTATTGGGGGAAGGAGAGGGTGGGGGTAGAGGTAGAAATATATTTTTTGTTTGGGCTTTATTGCCATGGGACCTTTATGCATATACCAAATTTTATAAAAGTCATTTGAAGTGAAGTGTGTCAAAAACGCATTTTTTATGGAAGGGGGTGGGGGGTAGGGTGGGAGGATATTTTTTCATTATTGTTGTATTGTCATCGGACCACTATATGTATACCAAATTTCATCCAAATCGGATAATGGGAAGTGTGTCAAAAACGCATTTTTCTATAGTTGGGGGTGGGGGTAGGACTGGTCAGATTTTTTTTTTCAATGTTTTATTGTGATCGGACCACTATATGTATACCAAATTTCATCCAAATCGAATAATGGGAAGGGTGTCAAAAACGCATTTTCTATGGAAGGGGGTGGGGGTAGGGGTGGGAGGATATATTTTTTTATTGTTGTATTGTCATGGGACCACTATGCGAATACCATATTTCATCCAAATCGGATAATGGGAAGTGTGTCAAAAACTCATTTTTCTATGAAAGGGGGTGGGGGTAGGGGTGGGAGGATATTTTTTTCTTAATATTGTATTGTCATCGGACCACTATTTGTATACCAAATTTTATCCAAATCGGACAACGGGAAGTGTGTCAAAAACACATTTTTCTATAGAAGGGGTGGGGGTAGGGGTGGGAGGATATTTTTTTCTTAATGTTGTATTGTCATGGGACCATTATATGTATACCAAATTTCATCCAAATCGGATAACGGGAAGTGTGTCAAAAACATATTTTTCTATAGAAGGGGTGGGGGTAGGGGTGGGAAGATTATTTTTGTCTTAATATTGTATTGTCATCAGACCACTATTTGTATACCAAATTTTATCCAAATCGGACAACGGGAAGTGTGTCAAAAACAAATTTTTCTCTAGAAGGGGTGGGGGTAGGGGTGGGAGGATATTTTTTCTTAATGTTGTATTGTCATGGGACCACTATGTGTGTACCAAATTTCATCCAAATCGGACAATGTGAAGTGTGTCACAAGCGCTTCACAAGATTTGATAGATAGTTAGATAGTTAGACAGAACATCTGAAGATAAATAAAAGCTTGTAATAAAAAAGGAGTGAAATCATAACAAAAACATTTCATTTAAAAAAAGCAAAGTACGCGAAAATGGTATTCCGTAAAAAGAATTGAGATAAAAGTAAAGCCAAGTTCTCTAATACAAATTTTAAAATGAATGGTTCTTACTAGTTTGGAAATGTTTTTCTAAACTTCGCTATTACGGCTGCAAATGACTCTTAGGCACAGTGCTAAATTGAACATACAGAAGTTTGGCTGGAATAGCAAAGTTTAGAAAAACATTTCCAAACCAGTAACAACCATGCATTTTGAAATTTGTATTAGAAAACTTGGCTTTACTTTTATATTAATTCTTTTTACGGACTACCATTTTCGCGTACTTGGCTTTTTTTTACATGAAATGTTTTTGTTATGATACTAATTTTCTTGATCGGGCAACATAAAATCTTCCATGCTGCGGTCATTCCATTTTCAACATTTTGAAGTCAGGGGCGTGCCAAAGGGTGAGGCAACGAAGCAGCCGCCTCAGGCAACCACCTTCAGGGGCTATCTAAAAAAATTAATAATCTGCAATTTAAAAGTTAAGGTAAAATATGTGGTGCAAAAGAAACTGAGGTATGAGAGTTGAAAAAGGTCGAGGGTATCATAACTTGTGGCAAGTATCTAAAACCATAAACAACAAGTGAAATTAAAGAAAGAAAAATAAGAAAAATGTCTTCGGCCGGGACTCAAACCAAGAATCTCCTGCTCTGTACGCAAACGCTATTTACATTAAGCCACCGAACACAATACATAAATTTTCGGAAAACTTCCATCTATGCACATGTGTGGTGTCTCAATACAAGAACGAGAAACTCTCAGGGTATTAAATCCACCAAGCCATCCAACTGATCTCTATAATTCTTCTTTCCCACTGTCAAAGGTATGAAAACTAAAAAAAAAAAGACAAAAAAACTGTTTTTTATTTTTCTTTCTTTAATTTCACTTGTTGTTTATGGTTTTAGGTCCTTGCATTATTTGCAATCTGGTATTTGAAAACCTGACTGCATGTTTAGGTATTTATGTTAGTTAATTGCATTTGGGTATTTGAAAAAGTGAATGGATTCCGCAGATGTGATTTTGTTAGCATTTTATATAAATACATATATGTATTTATTTGAATCGTTGTTTAGATGGAATGTTTGCAAATAAATTTAATTGTTATACAGGGTGAGGAAAAAGTACAGGGACCCCTTCAAACAAGAAACAATTTGCGATTTGTTTTGACACAATATTAAGATATAATGTCATTGTCACAGCTACACGCATAATAAAATACAGGGGTAATTAAATAATCTACGAGTTTCTTAAAGTGTTAAGGCCACTTTAAGAACAATTATTTAATTTATATTCTTCGAAATGTCATTCTGACACAAAATTACAATGTCATTTTAAACGTAGATTTTTATTCTCCATCGAATGGTAAAAGAACAAAATATGGTTTTCATTTAAATTGTTAAAGTTGACCTCCGAAAAACTCCTAATGCTGACAGATACGTCAATGTCAATGTCACGACCAAATAGAACAAATTCAATCCTAAAAATTTTATTTAGACCATTTTTGCAAATAACTCTTAGTTATCGAGATATTTAGGGGTCCCTGTACTTTTTCCTCACCCTGTATTTACTATTCCACGGTAAAACATTTTTTCTACAATGAAAACACGTTCTTTTCTTGAATAAATTGTTTTACCTTAAAACAATTTGTTTTGGATTAAAATATTTCTTTTTAGTTCAACGCAGCGTTTGGTCTTGAAGTGAGACTTTATTTTTATTCCTTAATTGTTAATTTTGTAACAAAGCAAATTGTCTTCATATAAGTAATACTTTGCTTCCAGAGAAAACGGTACCTTAGATTAATTCAGTTCCAATTTATAATAAAACAATCTCTGTTTCACATTAAAATAAAGAGGCAAGACATTTTTTGTGCGATATCAAGAAAATATTCTCTAGGTGAATAGGAAAGCATACATTATTTTACTCAAAGCAATTTGCTTTGATCTTAGACAATTTTTTTTTACCGTGTAGTGTTATATTACAGGTAATGCAAGGACGTAATTTGGGGGCGCTAAGACCCCTTGTGCTCAAAATTGGCCTCCTTAAATGAAATTTGGCAGGGGCGGACTGACTTTGTATATAAAACTTTTTAGTATACAAAACTTTTTCATTTGATACTATTTTTCCCGAAAGAATAAATTATTTGAGCTTGTCCCCATTTTTTTCTTTTTATCAAAAATTTTTACTGTGGTATGGCACCACTATCTTTAAAAAAATACATTTTTCTCAAATTTTCGTCTGCGGCTCCATTATTTTCGTCTTATCTGCAAAATGTTTTCCACAACGCGTTTTCTTCCGAAATTTATTTGAATTTTGTAATAATTTTGCCTGCCGCGCTATTGTTGTGCTGCAATAATATATATTCCAAGCATTTTTACCGAAAAGTACTCTTTTCTCCATTACCAGCGGCGTAGCGCGGAGGGGGGCGCGGGAGGTTCAACCCCCCCCCCCCCCCCGCTCCGAGGGTACTGGCGCCCCATGGGTGTCCTAAGCTTTATTAAGTAGCAGGGCCGGCAAAAGCAAACTGAGGGGGCGGCAAAGGCAAATCGAGGGGAGGGGGCTGCTATCGGCAAAAAATTTAAGCCCCGAGAAGAGCGAACACTCTCTCTTCAAAGTTTTGTGTTTTGTATATTTACTGGATTTTTGCAGTTGCTTTGGAAGGAGGGAGTAAAAGTAGAGGAGAGTCGCCTAATATGGGGAGTTTTTTTTCGAAAGTAGTAAAAAAATAGCATGATATGTGCAAAATTGGAAAAATCTTGTAGTGATAACGTTGCACCAGGACCGTTGATATTTGTACAAAACCACTCAAATTTTAGGGTAGGGTAGTTATTCTATTTTGTAAAAAAAATTAATCTCCCCAAATTAGGAACCTGTGGGCGCATAAATTGGGGAGGTCGAATTTTCGTATACATTCACCTTTGCAGAAGCAATTTATAGATTCAATGGGATGCAAAGTGTATTTAAAAAAGAATGGATGTTATTTTTAAGAAAATAACTTTAAAATCTGCTAAGATGCATTTATTAAGAAACAACGTTCTTATAAAAAAACAAATGGATCCATGACGGATCTCAGACCTTCCCGGCTAGCCTATTAGCTCACAAGCCATGATATATCAGCCTTGAAAACAATTTTTTGTAGATATCTCAAAAACTAAAGCTCGCACGAAATTTTTGGTTCAAATTATTATACAAAATGTAGTAATTTTTTAATTGTCAAAAACTGTCATTAGCAGTAATGGATTTTCACCAAAATCTAATCAGCTCGTTAGAGTGTTGAACACTATTTAACCTAAAAATTTTATGAAAATCGATTGAGCGGTTTAGGAGCTATCGTGTTACGGACAGACATACACACACACACACACACACAGACAGACATCATGACGATATTGCGAAGATAGGTCAAAATACACCCAAATAACACATTTTCAGCGTTGTCTTAAAAAAAATGTTGTCGTCAAAAATAATACCTTCTCTAGCCATTGCTGCGCGGGCTAGGACGGGAAAAATTAATTAAAAAGTCACGATAAATGGTCATTTAAACATAGCTACGGCCTTAGGACCAAGATCCTCGCATAGTGTGTGAGTCCACTTGAAGCACACAGTGCAGCGAACCCAGTATTCACCTTCGTGGTCATCTGAAAAAAGCCCACCGCAGTAAATGCACTCCGCATCTTCTTCATCAGACATTGAGTCGACTGCAAAGTCATCCATATATTGGGCTTCGTCTTCTTATTAGAGGATTCTCCTAATATGGAGAGCCCCAAATTAGGACTCCCTAAACTCCCCATAATAGGAGACCCAGTCCTCTAAGGTTCATAACTTCAAACCATAAATATCATGTTTGTATTATTGAAAATAAACATATGGCATCAATGTTGTCTCTACAAAGTTTCGATTAATAAAAAAACAAGTCATTAATTACTAACCTTACCGTAGCCATTAATTAAAACGGATAACACAAATAAACTTTCTAAATATTTCTATTCAGATAACGTGGGCCCATACTTTCATGTTTTTAATAAAACAGGTGATCATTGCTGCAATATAGGCAACCTAACATACTCTACAAAATACAGTACGCGCGATTGGTCGTATACCCTCATTGTCTGAGATTTTGGATCTCCCCAAATTAGTAAACCTCCCCATATTAGGCGACTTTCCTCTACACTTTTAATATTGAAAGTGAATAAAACAAATTCTAGTTCGTAGGTGCAGAAAAAGATGTTTTTGTTTAAATAAGGGGCAGCGCTTTTTCCAATTGCCTCAGGCAACCAAAAAGTTAGGCCACAGCCTACCTAGGTAGGCTGTGGTTCGGCACGCCCCTGTTCAAGCAATACATTCATTTTCAATTCAATTCAATATATTTATTTACAGCTTCCTTTTGTATAATTAACAATTTTTCTTTTCGCACCATTTTGCAGTAAATAAATATATTTTGTATGCATTTTAAAGTCCCAGGGACTTGTTTGCAAATTTTCTTGAATAAAATAGATAGCTAAATTTTCTTGACTCATTTTCTCAAATTTTCTCGATGTTATCATTGGTAGTCGATAAAACCAATGACTACATAACTAAAAAAGTATAGTACAGAGAGCATAGAGTGCGTTAAGTTTAATTCTGTCCGCTATTTTGGAGGTAGACAAGAAATATTTCTACCAAAAAGCAGTGGCGTCTGTTACAGGGAGGGCAACGGGGCAGTGCCCTCCCAAAACTATGTCTAGTTCTTTTTTTTTAGTCTGTGGTTAACTGGGTAAACTTTTTTAGCGTAAATAACTACAAGCCGGCAGCACCGCGCGGGACAAGATTTCAATTTCACCCGTTTTTCAGCGGTGTATGTGTGGCTGTTCTCGCGCGGGGACGGGAGGAATGTTTGTTTTAGTTGACGTCGGCCAAATTTATTATGCCAAACCGTTCGTTGCCCTTCCTACGTGTTGCCGGTTCTATCCTTAGTAAAGACGTTTGAGTTTGTTTTTATTTGAGGTACGCCAGGGTCAGTAGTTAAAAACCTTGCCGGTCGCGTATCCATTGTTTGTTTTTGTTTGTTTTCAAAATGGAAAGAAATACCGTCGATTATATAATTAACTGTGTAAATTTAATTACGTTGACATATGAACTTCGATTACAAATAAAATCTTTAGCGCCACATAGACCGGACCTAAAAGTCCTAAAAATTAACCAAAATTTTCGTGTAAGTAATAAAATATTATTATAATTAAGTGCGATTGTGAAAAACGAAATGCCTTTTTTGCTTTATTTGTCTTATTATGAACAATCCACCAAGTGATCATGCGTGGGTGGCAAAGGGAATGTGTGATATCAAGCACTTTAGAGAAAAGTTAAAGACACAAAGGAGGTGCCACTTATTTAAATAACCACATAGAATTTTCTATGCTAGACAAGACTGATATTATGTTCCAATTGAATAGTGCCTATAGGCAAAACATTACCAAACATAATGAAAATGTGACAAAAAATAGACATATACTTAGTAGGTTAATAGACTGTTTAAAATTCTGTAGGATTTTTGAGGTTGCTCTACAGGGCAGGGCCAGGATGAGTCTGAAACGGGTGCTAATCCGAGCACTTTGCGCATGTAAAAGAAGGGCGAATAGACTTTATCAATAAACAAATTAACTAAAAACTACGCCAAGTAGCTGCTTGTTTATAAAATGCTAAAATAAAATGGTTTAGGTAAGTTTTTTTATCGCCTTTTCCATGCAATATAAATTTCTGCCACCCCAATTTATAACGTCACCAACCCCCACTGCTAAAAAGCGTGATCCATTTTCTGCAAAGTTTTATTAGTTCCCGCACAGTTTTCGGGTTTTTTGGCTTCATTAGGAGCATGCCTAGGAAACTCAATGCAATTTGACAGATCGTTAGGTTAAAGTTCTCACTAAGCTCAAAAGAGGCGCTGCGGTCGCGCGTTTATTCCTTATTGTATTTTTTTTTTTTTTGAGAATTATCTGTGGCTTGGATTTTTCGTCTCCCTTTTTTTCAGGTAGAAAAACCTCTTCCACCGCATTTTATTTCGGGTTCATTTTAAATCTATGTTTTTGGCTTATGTAGGTAATCTTTGCTGCTGTGACGCATTAAATTAAAATTTTGTTAAATTTGTAACTTTTGCAATTTTAAATATAAAAGAATAAGAATTTCTAGTTGCTTTTCTGGGTGAAGTGTCTAAAGTTCAGACGAGTATAAAATGCATAGTTTTCCGAGACATTTTAACGTAAGTTTTCTTATTTTCTCCTTTGAGGTTAGATTGGCATTTGATAAAATTTGTATTGGTAGTGTCTTTTTAACTTCTTATCGCTTACTTTACGGAACTCTGAATACAGGTTTCCAATGCCTGATAGGTGCCTTATTTGCCCATCAATTAAGCACAAATTTATTTTTTTTAATATTAAGTAAATAAAATTAACACTAAATTTGTGCTTAATTGATGGGTAAACGAGGGATTACCCAGCAGCGTAATGTACTTTGAATAAATGTATTCCTTAATTTTAAATCTTTATCTTTCCATAATCTAGTACCTGTGATTAATGTGGTTATAAGTTGATTTTTTTTATTGTTTTCAGCTTTTGGATTATATGTGCGACCACTGATAAGCTATGTATATACTACTTTGAAACATACCCTACACAACTTACATCCAAGGCGAGGAGGTACTTTTAAATCATGTCAGATTTTCGTCAAGCTGTTAAAAAGTAGACATTTAAGAATGATTCTCTTCACGAACAACTGTTTCATTATTTATTCACTCATCACTTACCAGAAATGTTAAAAGCAAATTTAAATATGCTAGATAGTGTTTGGTTTTTTATTATATTTTATTTTACCAATCAATTAGACTATGTATTATTTCATCAATAGTTAGTAGTTAATTTGTAGCTTTTTTATAATAATAAAAACTCATTTAAAAAATGTTTTATTTATTGCACTTTATATATTATTTTCAATCTGTTTATATCTTATAAAGACAGTGTATGTCTTTATAAAATATTGACCGATTAAAAATTTAAAAAAAAACTTTAAAATTAAAGAAAATTTATTGTAAAAGGCGATTCAAATTTCCCGCCTTAACTTTTAGTTCGTCACTAAGCTCTGCAGTGGGCGCCACAGAGCTAACGACCTGTCAAACAGCCGGAGTTGCCTATCTAATTAAAACTCACTGAACCGCGCCGCAAATCCTTTATCTATGATTGGGAGGGCGGGGGCCCAAACGGACCAACCGAACCGACCTCCCCTTTCTTGTCCAAGTATATGCTTCTTAATTTAACAAATGGTGCGCAGTTTATAATATTATTTTAAATATGTTTAACTCAAGTATACATATATCTATTGTGGTATGTAGCAAAATTGTAGGCCAGGGCAACAAAATATTATTCCTTGTTGGACAAAAAAAGCATTTTTTTTAGTCAAAGATAAATTCCTTTGTAACAAAAATATTCATCAGTTTGCCTAAAGTATAGGTAGGGGAGACCGGGGTCAGTTGTTACGATTTTTACAAATCTATTTTTTATATTTTCCCCATTAATACGACAAATTTTATTCTAACGCATATTTATTTGCCAACATTTAACTCATTAAAAAAATATATGTTTTAATTATTTAAACTACCACAAACAAAGTTATAAATAATTTAGGTAAGTAAAGCACAATGTCACAAGTTACCCCGATCCGGGGTTGGTTGTTACACTGATGAGGTTAGTTGTGACAAGCTTGTATTTTTACATCTCATCGTCAGAACTGCAATTGAAACAAATGAAAAATCGTTTTTTATCTTTGCATTCCAGATGCGCTCATTTAGAACACAGTACATTGTACCCATTTTTCTTTTGGCCGTGAATTTGAAAAAGGTTCACCGCAAGTGGCAAAAAACCTCCTCTTCATCTTTAGAGCTGCTAGAAGTTTTTTTAATTTTGTTTTTGTAAATGCTTATTTTTGCGCCTAACAGTTTTGCTTTCTGCTTCAATTCTTGCATTTCCTTTTCTTTATATACATTTTCCAACTCTTTTTTATTAGGTGTGTCATTCCAGATGGCAGCCCGCCCGCACTTTCGTCCTTTTCTGGTGCTTTAGGTGATGGTCGTAAATCTCGAGGGGAGGAGTGCGATTGTACTTTAAAAGGTCCATGTAAATTATCAGGTGCTTAGTTGTCTATTTTCTTATTTATATCGGGTAATACTGGAGATAAATTCACTATAACAGGTGAATTCGGAGGTGTTGCTTCTTGAACGATTTCGGGTTCTTTTGGTACTGGCTCTTCAATATTTGGATTCGAACGTTCTGTTACAGGAGCAGGAAGAAACTCGTCTTCTCCGGAAATGTTTATGTTGACGGGGAAAACTCTACTTACTTTAAATCCAGCCTGAATATTCTTCGGGGTTGCCGCCAACAATAGAGCATCTTTTGCAATTTTCCCGGGTTATGGCGCATACAGAAATCGCAACCAGTATTTATATACTTTTTAAGAGGTTAATAGATAGATCGTTCCAGTGGCTGGAATTTATGGGAGTTATGCGGAGGCATGGAAATTACTACAACTCCATTTTCTCTGCAAAAGTTCTCAGTTTTGCGTTTATAGGTCCTCATTTTCCTTCCTAAAACAATCTCTTATGATAAATCCACATTGTAAAATTTACTATGGGGTAAGTCATTACAGGAACAACCTGCCCCATAGAAGGTGTCACAACTAACCCCATCAGACATTTGGCTAATATTTTTATGATATTTTTTTAGATACGGTAAATAACCAAATAAAAATAGCGGTTTATGGAAGAACATACCTGATAGCTTACATTGATGTCTTAATCAAATTATTTTCACTAACACACAAAAATGCATAAAAGAATAGTTTTCAATATAAGAATTTACTTTTGGACGTAAAAAACACATTAATCATCAACACGCGTACGAATCTGAAGGGAACTAAACCAAAGTACGAGACGACAAAGCTGACGCAACGACTCTTAAAACGCACTTGTCGCGGCACTCTTGCCATGTATACAGCTATCAGTAAAAGCTGCTGTAACAACTTACCCCTGTAACAACTAACCCCGGTCTCCCCTACGCGTACTTATTAGTATATTAGTAGATCCCTACATGTACTAAAATGGGTAGCGGTAAAACAATTTCTTTGGATGTTAGAAATATAAAACGTAGACGTTATCAAGGTGGAGAGAAACAAAACCAAATAGTTCGGAGTTTGCTATTAAATAAATCTAGTGTATCCCAAATAATTAAACGATTAGGAAAAAGGGGATGACTAAAATCCAAGAAGAATACCAGGAGAGGTCGAAAAAAACCACAAACAGCGCCGTACGCAGAAATGAATCCTGGGGGGGGGCTGAGCGCGGATCGATACGCAGAGATGGATCCTGGGGGGCGGGGCTTGAGCGCAGATAGATATATTTTAATGTTGATTTTTGAAGAAAATTTAAGTTTTAGGGGTCAATATTTAGTGGTTCTGGGGGAGCTTCAACCACTGCGTACACCACTACAACAGAAAGAGATGACGAGAATAAAATTCAGTGGCATTATTTTGACAGAAATTAAATAAAAATAAAATAAACTTACATATTTTTTTGAACAGAACCCGCAGTAAAATGAAAGCGTAATGTTAATAAGTTTTACTACTAAGATTTAATTAGGTACTTACTTTAGGCAAAAAGAAAACTATATTTTATATATTTTTCTAAAATAAAAACATGTTAGAAAACGTGATGTGTGTATCTTTTAAGTAATAAAAAACTCTAAACTTGAAAAATACGTATCTTTAAAATTGCAAGAGAAAATAAAACTATTTTTTTTATTACCTTAAACCATTGGCGTAGCTAGCCTTGCTTTTCAGGGGGGGCCGTGGCCCCGGTCTATCTTGAACAAAAAGCAAACGTAGGTTTTAAAGAGTCGTGCAAAGTGTGCAATGAATAAAAAAAAAATAAGCGCATTAAATGTTCTAATATTTTAATATAACAAATTTAATAATACATTTACCAACTTATTTATATGTATACACAGGAAGTATATAATTCAGCAATTCTACAAAGAAAGTTTTCTACGTCGCTGACTGAAAGCGTCTACCACACTGTCTAAGTCGACCTCAACATCTTTTTCTATGAATAACAATGACAAACCTGAGTGTCTCTCTTGAGTCATAGTTGTTCTAAGCCAATTAAAAACTCTCCTCATGGCAGAGAAAGACCTCTCGCAAGTTGCACTTCAAATTGGAAGAATACTCGCAATTTTGAAAAGTTGGTAGAGGTTTGGATAGGTGTTTTCTGCTATATGTTGTTTGATAGAATCATGACCAACAGTTTGATTTAACCGAAAAATACAATTCTTTAAAACGGTCATTTCTGCTCTTAGAGCAGAAGTATTAATATTAAAAATTTCCCGGTATTGCTCGACGAATTTATTCCATTTAACGACGTGGGAAAACTTAATATGAAAATGGTTATGAAATTGTCACCAAAATTGGAAAATTTCCATAATACACTAAACGCTAACCTCAAAAAAACTAAAAAGATTATTATATTTATTTTAGAAAAACAGTTTAAAAAGGTCTTTTATAACCTTACGACATCTACAACCCGATTTCGGAAACAGAGGGGCAAAGGTCGCTGTCTTTATTAAATGCGAAATTTAACTTACACTTCTATAATATTTTACAAGATGTCGCCAATATGTATGAAATATTAGGGTCACTGCATCCTGGAAGCCTGGCGTCTCCAAGAAGACACTACGTCTTCGTGATGCAGTGACCCTATGAAATATTCAATATGCATAATTATGTTTAAATTTAAAAAATATTTTCGGGAAATTGCATAAGTGCAGAAAAGTTACCGATAATTTAAAGACAAAAAGCCTAATTCCGCAAGACAAGGGCTTTTTCCTGAAATGTAAACATTATCTGAATGATTTTAAATTTTAATGCACCTATTTTATTTGAATATTTCCCGAATAATAATAGAAAAGTATGTATTTTCAGCGTCATGTTCTTTTACTAGTAGTCGGTAGGGGAGGCCTAAAATATCTTAGGGGGGCCTGGGGGACTTAAGGAGGGCCAGCCCCCCCCTGCCCCCCCCTAACTACGCCAATGCCTTAAACAGATGCAAAGAGAAATGTTTCGACTAATTTTTAGGTTTTAGTTTTGGAACAGTGTCTAAAACAAAGATCAAAAAAATCATAATTTTTTACTAAGCCCCGTATAAAAACTGTTAGCATTTCGTACAAGACGCTAGCCCTACCAAGTGTACTTTGGCTGCCTGGCTTCCGCATGCGCATTTACGTTTCCCAATTCCCAAAACTTGTCACACAACAAAAACATTCCCCAACAGAGATGTCTGTACAAAAGGAAATATCGAAAATACAATATATCGAAAATCACTAACAGTAAATTTCCGAACCTTCACCTAACCTGACCCTGACCTAATCTAACTCAACCTAATCGGACGTAACCACACGAACCGAACCAAAGCAAACTGAACCAACAATTTTTTTCAAAAAAAAACTTTCCTGACTTCTTTCTCGGGATCCTAGTGTGAATCCGAACCGAACCGAACCTATCCAAACCTAACCATACCCAACTAAACCTAATTAGCAGCAGTGGCGCACCCAGGAATATGTCTTTGGGGGGGGGGAGGCCTCTTGGGGGGGGCCGAAGCCTCATGATGTCGAATTTTAAGGTATTTTTTGTGTTTTTTTAAGAAATATGTGGAAAATAGGTAAAAAATCTAAGGCTTGCCCCCCCCCCTGGGTGCGCCCATGTTAGTGTTGTAGTTTAGTTTGGTTAGGTTAGGTTTGGTTCGGTTTAGTTAGGTTCGGTTCGGTTCGGTTCGGTTCGGATTTACATCCTCTAGGATCCCGGGTAGGAAGTCAGGAAAGTTTTTTTTTTGAAAAAAATTATTGGTTCAGTTTGCTTTGGTTCGGTTCAGTTAGATGTAATTAGTTTTCGTTAGGTTAGGTTTATGAAACTTTCTATTTTCATGTGGTTAGAAATCAAGTGAAAATCACCCTGCTCATCTATTGTATCTATACATGACGTAAATAATATTGGTAGATCTGCGCATGCGGAAGTCAGGCAGCCAAAGTACACTTGGTATGGCTAGCGTGTTGTGGATTTCGTGGATGACAGCTACATACGATACATAAATCGATTCTTGTCAACACAACTACATATCAAGCATCATAAGTATGTTTAATTGATTTTCTTTTGTGGCGAAAATCAATTACAGTGAAACCTCCTACAAGCGGACAATCACGGTTTCGTTGATTTTGTCCGCTTATTGAAGGTGTCCGCTTCTGGGAGAAAACTACGAAATTTGAATATATATTTATTAACAATTTGCGCTGCTTGAGTTTTTCCGATATTAAATTAATTTTTTCAACGCTCTTTTGTGCTGATAGATGTTCCTTCTCCGCAACGTTAACAAATTTTTTCACGTAAACTTGAAAGTTTTTTATTAGGCGCCATTTCAAAGAGATCTATTGCTACCCAACTGAACAATAAAAATGTGTTCTGTGATAAAAATAAAACATACCAGTCCCACCGAATAAAATAAGTTGTAAATACGACAGAAGTATTTAGTTTCCGCATTAAAACGGAAAGACGTGATTCCCGGCTGCAAAGTGCCTTGTTCCCAACATACTGCATAATATTTATGCCCATGTCGTGCAGCGCTCCGTCCCGTTGTCAGAGATTCGCGCCCGGTTAAGGTAGGTTTCAGAATTTTTTAACCAAAAAAAATTGTCCGCGTCCTCTTATTAGAGTATCCGGTTATAGGAGTGAATCTTACATGTAAAGAAATAGGGAAAGGCTTGGCTCCAACAAATTTGTCCGTCTAAAGGGAGTGTCCGCTTAATAAAGGTGTCCGCAAGGAGAGGTATTACTGTACTGGGGCAGCCTCGACCGAAACATTTTTTTTCCTCGGGGCACGGAAAATAACGCTATAACATACTAACATTTTATTTAATTTGTGTGGTCATAGTCCCATGTATTTCGTGCGGGGCCCCTTGAATTTTAATATCCAGCAACTACGAGCGACTGTAGAAAAAGCTATTTTTCGGTGTTGATAGCTAAATAATAAAATACCTTTATTCAAAATAATATATGATAAAAATCCTAAAAAAAAGAATTCTTAGTTGTATAAAAGCCTACTTAAAAAAATTCATGGGTTTGGGAATGGATGCAAAGCTTTTTAAACTCTAAAAGGAGTCTAGCCATTTACATAAGATCAATTTCAGAGTCAAACACAAACTAAATTTATTTCGCTGTAAGAAATTTTAAACCCGTAGTGTTATTGGCTTATTGCTTTAAAACATTTATCAACCATCCAGAGTCCAAATGAATTTTTATTCTGATCATCACGGAATTCCAAAATCACACACACTGAACAGTAAGAAAAAAGTAATCCCCTTTTATCAAAGTTCCAATTTATCAAGCAGCTCGAGTATAAATTTGATTTATTCAAAATTTTATCACCAATGGTTCAGAAGCTCTAGCCAAGTTAAGAGTAAAGAGTTTTTTAACAGTGTTTTAAAACAATAATTGTGGCAGCAAATTCAACTAATTAACGTGTCAATAAAACAACACGACGAAAATAATAAAAAACAGATCTAAAAAGCAAGAGTGATAGTTTTTTACTTTTAAACCAAAGTTAGTGAAGTCGAAAAAATTAAGATGGCCTCAGCAATTAAAATTGTCCAATCGTTGGCAGTTTACACCTGTTTGGTACTTTTGACAACTACTTCAGCAAGAGTTATTGATAGTCTTAACTTTTATGAAGTTAAAAAACTACCTGACGATAGTGATGGTTTGAGACAATACGAAATGGTTCTAGTGGAAAATGGACATCAAGAAAATGTAGTTCTTTATATTCCCGATGAAACCGGTCCAAAGCAAAAAGATTTTTTTGTTACCGAAGAAGATGAATTTCAAGTTACGGAACCCGTGGTTGGCAAAATTGTCAAAGTTCAAAGTACAGAATCTTCAGCCGTTGAGGAATTAAAAGAAGAAAAAGTCCAGGAAATTAGTCAGTCTACAGAAGAAAGCAAAAATAGCAAAAAGACATGTGTGGGAGCAATTAGTTTAATGGCTTGGTGTTTTTAATAGTTTTAGTACTTCAAACTTTTTCTAAAATATGCAAAATTCCAACTAAAATTTTAGAAAAATTTGACTTATCCTATGTCTTTTTCTAGAAAACAGGAATTAAATCCTTTCAAAAACAATGCAATTTTTTAGGTTATTTTGTGCGACTGAATAATTTATGTGAATGTAAGTGCGTCATTTGTTAAATGATTTTTTTAGTTTATTAGGATGAAGTATTATTTTTTTAATGGTATGCAAACTTTAGATATAATTTTAATGTTTTTTATTTTGTAAATAGTTTGAGAATTGTGATTTTAGTTTATAAGATTTGTTAGAAACGCTAAAAATTATTTGTAATGGGAATAATTTTTTTAAGTATGTATTAAATACATAAATTAATTTATGCTATCGCCTTTCTTGTTACAAGAGATAAACTGCCAGTAGCCTTATACCCTGTTTCCACCAAAGCATGCACACTCCGAAATAGTCGCAACAGTGTATTAAAAGATAGTTCTCAGCTACACCAATTAGACAAAAAAACTGCACAATACGCTTATTTTTATTGAAATTTTTTAATCCCACTACGAAATTAATTTCTGGGTACGGCCCTGAATGTATCAGGAAAGTCATATCAGGCTCGGAACATTAACTTGGCATATGATCGCAGGCTCTTGTAAATGGATTCAATACAGAATAACGAAGCATACCTACATAAATGAAATCCTTATTATTTTTTACATAATTTTGAGCAAGAGCACAAAAACAGGCATTGACGTTACTAAACCAGAAACGTAAATTTTACAGCTCGACCCAGGAAATTTACATGGCAGGCGAGACCTGTAGAAGTAGTCAGTTTCCGGTGTTGTATTATAATTTCTTTTAAACCGACTAAAACATGTGCACAAAACACAATGATTATCCACATGTAAATGCTATGGTGCCTACTCAAAAGCGACTAATTAATAACTATAATAAAACCAATATTTCACCACCGTCCAGGCATGGGCGCACTCTTATTCTTTTAAAAAATATCAATAATATTATATTATTATTTCGCGCTAGAGACTCCAAGTAAACTCCATGGTATATGAACCTTAAAAACAGTTTTTTGTAAATAACTCCGAAACGAAAGCAACTATCAAGTTTTTGGTTATAATACAAAACGGCATATTGATGCGACGCTCCGTTAAAAAGTTAGCATTTTTTAAAAATTTTAACTGTCAAAAAACTCATTAGCATTGATGAATTTCGACCAAAATCTAACCAGCTCGTTACAGTATCGAATACTATTATACCTAAAAATTTCACGAAAATCGGTTGGGCGTGTTACGGACAGAGTTACATACACACACACACATACAGACCGACAACACGACGATACTGTTAGGGTAGGTCAAAATACAACCAAATAACACATTTTAAGCGTTATCTTAAAAAAAAAAATTCGTTGTAAACAATACCTTCTCTAGCCATTGCTGTGCGGGCTAGGAAGGTAAAATTTTTAAAAAAACACTGCGTATAATATGGCATTAATAAAAGTTTATACCATAAAAATTTTTTAAATTTTTATTTTTTATTTTTGCTTTTGTTCTAATACACGACTTCACCTAATTTCATATTTTTACTGCGTTTTTTTTTAAAGTTATCAAAAATGCTTAAAAAATCGCCAACTTTGATGCTCTGCATCTCGACAAAGAAAGAGTTCTGACCCATGCATTATAGGAACTTTTTTTATCAGACATGACCTCCTCTATCACCTGTTGGCCTATGGCCCCTAAGTTATGGGACACCCTGTATATTAAAAAAGTTATTCAAAACTCGTTAAAAACCTCTTTGGCTTGACTTATAGAGCTTCACTTAATTGTGCCGCCGCTCGTGTGCAATAAATTGTTGGAAAAATCACTGTGTTCATAAGAACCTTCCTTTAAGTGCAAATTTTAAATTGACAGATCACATTGTTAAACGTTTTTATTTTACTTTTAATGTCGCAAAAAAAATCAACGTCAAAAGACTTCGAACATTCATCTTAGTAAATTGAACGCCACGGAATGAATAAATTATTAAAAAAGTACTGTGAGCAGCAAAAATCATTCGATTAACCTCATAGTTATATTTTTTTAAATATCATCGTTAAAACAAAATCAAAAGAATTTTGCATATCTAAAAAACTTTAAAATCCTAAAAAGCTTTCTAATTCTAAAAGATAGGAAAAAACAAAAAAAAAGCCACTGGTTTGTTTTTTATAATTATTAATAAAAGTAAAGTAATCGATTTCTGAATATAGTTATTTTCCTAACAAGTGTGGAAAGTGATACTTTCCCGCACGCGACTGCAGTTGACCCGAACGACGCGGAGCGGAGTTCGGGCAAGCAGTCGAGGGTCGGAAACACACTTTCCGCATGAGTTAGGAACATTATTTTTTCTTCGACCGATGTTACAATACCACAAATTTACTTTTGAAAAAATATTTTATTTGAACATAAATAAAATACTAATTATTATTATTGGTAATAGTGATATTGAAAACACAATTTGTTGCAGTTTGAAGATTATTTAGAATTGCCGGTGTAGTGGAGTTCGATGGTGGTAATTCTCGCATCTGGTGGCCGCTTGTAGAATCGAAAGTGCGCAAAGATGGCGTCTGGGTCTGCAGGACTCTTCCAGTGGACGTTGACGGCAGCAGTTGCAGGTCACTTACAGTTGACGATGACGGTGCTGGCAACGATTGCAGGTCATAGGTAGATGAAAGAATCTTACTCGAGATGTTCTCTTTCTGTTTCTCGGAATCTTCCAAATACCCCTCAGCGACAGCAGTGGACTTCCACCCACCAAGGCGTTTTATGTTTGTTATGCCTTCACCTGAATCTGCTAGGAATGTTGCTGAAGAACGTCTGAAGCTATGGCCGGTATAACGTTCTGGGTTAGGTAGGCGCAAATATGCAGCGATCTCTGATGGCATCTTTCCAAAAGTGTTCACTCCTACACACTGATTGGAACATTTTCCTTTTTTATAATAAATGAAAAACCGGCGGTGCGGAGTAGTAGGAGGTCTTAAATTTGCGTACTTTCTATACAGCATCAAAAAAGATCCATTATTTATTTCTTCGGATAAAACGAAGGATCTTGAGGAATGATTTTTAGTGTCGGAGATCTTAACAACGATCAGACTTCCTTTATCCTGTATGTCATCCAGAGTGATATTTAAAAGCTCCGCCCTGCGGAGAGCACCAGCCAAAGCAAAAATGGTACTCACTTTAATCATCAAATAAATCTCATCAGGAGCTAACATAAACCGCGATATATCATCTTTGGTGAAAACTTGCACCTTCTGTGCTCGAAAACCAACATTTTTTTGTTTAAGAAACGATGTTAGCTTGTGGAATCTGCTTATGTCCAGATTTTGCTTAATTTTAACCAAGCTTTTCACCATGGAATAGCGTGACCATAAGGTATTCGATTTCAAGACCTTGCTCAGGTCTAGGAAGTATGCCAAGAAGACTTCTTCTTTGTAGATTCTCACCCCTTTCTCCTTACACCATGTCACGAAATGATTGTACTGT
The DNA here is from genome assembly GCA_963576565.1 of Aspidapion aeneum. Classification (NCBI taxonomy): domain Eukaryota; kingdom Metazoa; phylum Arthropoda; class Insecta; order Coleoptera; family Brentidae; genus Aspidapion; species Aspidapion aeneum. The sequence goes on from OY755042.1 coordinate 9,814,814, forward strand.
TTTTCGTACCTTTGTCTCGATTTGGCAGGTAGCAGCTCACCATTCACATCTTCAGCAGCCTGCAAAATGCACTCCGGAAGTTCATCTTCGGAACAGTCCATTGAAAAATCCATTTTATTCAAAATAAAAGTTCTGTCACTTCAGAGACGCTCTTTGACTAGCTTTGACGTTTGAGTAACAATAACATAACTTGGTTGCCATAGCAAACTGGACCAAGCACCTGTCACAGCTTGGCTTGATAGTTGTTGTATGACATGACTATACGGGGGGTATGCAGAAATATTTAAAAAAATCCATTATTCTGTTTTTTTTTAAATTGAATAAAAAACTTGAAATGAGCTATAATTCATCAGATTGCCTATCTGCTAAATTCCCTACACTGTACCAAGTCGATAGTTACGACTTTTGAGGTAGAAACCTATAGAATAACTCCAAAATTGGCATAGTTTTACTTTCCCGCACTAGTGCGGGAAAGTGATTTTCCCGCACTAGGGCGGGAAAGTGATGCTTTCAAAACTAAAATGCGTGCGGGAAAGTGGGTATATATGCACGGTCGTAGAAAAAATATTTTTTCATAATTTGTATGTTCGGAACGCCACTGAATGTAACGTACTGTTAATAGGTTAATTTTTAATTTTTTTATTTGTATATTGATATAATATAACAAACAATAATATCATTTATGATCATCAAAAGTTAAAGATGACTGGAAATAGTTGTTTGTGAGAAGTTCACAAAAGCAATAAACTGAAATTTTGAACCACCCTTAGAACATATAGGTTGGAGGATAATAAAGCAATGGTAGCTATTTATCAGGACATCAAGATCTACATAATACTGCAATGGGCCTGTCCCTAAATGTCGTAACGCTCTAGGGGGGAGGGGGGCTTAGCCTTGCGTTACAGTCAATGTTTCTTGAATGTGCGTTACAAAAAGCGAGAATTTTCGTGTTACGTAAATTAAGGACGTTCCCAATTTAAAATCAAATCAAATTTAAAATCAATCCCACCGAAAGCCACCGCCCATAAACTCCGGGCGGGATCGTTTATAGAACGCGAGTCAATATTGTCAGTACACAATTCTATTTTTGAATTGTTTGTTACTATTAGTTGATTTGTGTTTGTGGATCCGGAGGAAAATTTTGAATCTCATTGTTATCTTCAGTACTGAATAATATTACAATTTGTACGAGGCGAGGCGTGATAACTCGTAACAACATTTGCATGCGTGTAATTTTCTAAAATTGCGCACCTAAGTTTCTTAACTTACCTCATTTTTTAGCCTATTATCACATTGTCGCTAAAAAATAATACATATGAAGTGTTTAAAATAGGATTCACATTTAAAAAAGATATTTGACTGTAAATTATTAAAACACATGAGGAGCAACTGACCAAAATGCATTAAATCCAAAATATGTTGTTTTGAGAAAAACTAAAAAAAAGTGCAAAGTAATTTACAACAAAAATTAAGATGTTGATGTTTGCCTATGGCTATTCTGAATGGGTTTAATGCGCTTTGATTGAATTGGGTTGTTTTTATTATAGATTGACAAAAAAGCACAACATTTTTATATTTAGCCCGAGAATCACAAACAGTGGATTTAATGCATTTTGGTCGATTGTTCCTCTGATAATCATAAAATGCAATTTAAAGCCGGGTACTCATTAACGAACCACGAGCATCGATCAACGAACGCGATGTATTCGTTAATGTGGACGGCATTGTTCGGGGCTCGCAGCGCGATATCGAAACCTCCCAAGTAACATTTATTTATTTATAGCAGAAGCTAAAAGGTTGCCAGCGCCTTTCCTTAAAACCATTAGTTTCAATGTTTGGTCGCTAGCACGTTCCGATTACCCTTATATACCCCTTAGACCTCCTAAATGGGACTCCCCAATTGGTGGTGGCAACCTATGTATTAAACTCACTATAAAACCATAAGAAATAAACTCCAGCTTCGACCTCTAGCGGTTCCACCAGTATAGAACCTTTTAGAGCCTAAAGCCATTATGCCAGGTTCTAAAAGCAACTCAGAAACGTCCTCTATCCTATTATAAAACTAGATTTGCTGTTGAATACCATAATACCTTTAGAGTAAAGAAGTTTTCCTATAAAAGCTATGGCGATATTTTAGATTCACAATGGCTATATAAAATAATTTAGGTCACAAAATTGCCAAAAATGTCAGAGTCCCAAAATTATTTTATCACATAAAAATATACCGAGTTTGTCGTTTTGTTGATGATCAAATTGCCTGCCAGATTTATTTTTCTGATAAAATCGTATCTGAAAAGCTCTCAAAACAAGCGCGCCACCTCAAGAATGCTTTTTAATAGTTTTTTGATAACAAAATAACAAATATTTAAAATTAAAAAAAAATCATTTACACTATTCACCATTCGATTGGATTCGATAAGTCTGTTTGGTTTACATAAATCAAAATTAAAGTAAAATTATTGTTAAAAAACACTGCTAAAACGACTAGATAAATAGTTTCTCTTTACAATATTTTTTAAATAAATTTATATACGCCATTATGGTTTTATAGTGGTCACTTGGTTTTATTTGTTACTGTATCGCAACTAGGATTTTTGAGTGCACTTATGAAACCAACAAAAAAGAACAATGTAAACATAGTCAACATAACCTCACTTAAATTGTTTGTATTTGTTTTTAAAGTGTTTAAAAGCGTATAATTGAACACTTTTAAAGGTTTTTTTTCGTGCTTCAACACAATCGAGAGGGCCAGTGCAATGATATTCGTTGTGCCTGCAGGTTGGAGAGCAACCTCTTATAGTGGTCGTCTAAATAGGCCTTATCTAGGCCTGGGTGTGCTACCCAGGAGGACGGAAACTCAACAATTATTAATTATTGGGCTTTAAATAATCAATCTTGCAATAGGTAGGTACCAATCTGTACCTAGGTATATCTATTATTTTTACAAGAAATACCTAAAAAAATAATACACGAAAGTATTTACTTACTTCTGTTAGAACCCTTAAGGAAACAAGGTTTTATATGGCCCGTATTTAAATAATATTTAATATACAGCTATGGTTAACAATAAATACAAAAGAATTAAGTTTACCTTTAAGCCTTCCTATAAAACCTTTTTAAAATGCCTAAAAATAATGGCAAAAACCAAAAGTCTAAAGTTTATATTTACCACTCTTAAAAACCTTAAGGGAACTAGGTTCAATATGGCCGCCTATCTAATCATATTTACTTTTAAACTACTGGTAACTATAAAAACAAAAGGATATAAGATAACCTTTTAGCTCTATTATAAAACACTTTTGTGATGACCTAAATTAATGAAAAAAACTAAATGACCAGAGTTTATATTTATTTCTTTTTAAAAACTTTAGGTAAAATGGTTTTATAAGACCATCTTTATAAATCAGAAATCAATAAAACAAAAAGTATCTAAAAGGAACAGAAGGAATATCAGTTTTATTATACTCCCTTTATAAATCACTTGTTGGTTGTATAACACTCCTTTAGGTAATTGGTAATATAAATTACCTTTATGTAGCCAAATTGATCCTAAAACCCATAACAGCACCCTCTAAATAACCTAGGAACCAAATTAATAAAACCTTGAGTGGTAATAATGTTACTTGGGCTTAAATTAAAAGAAAGTACCCAGTAAATTTGAGACATAAATACACATCTCTTGAAAAAGTTTACCTATATAAATACATTTTTTAAATAAAAAAAAACATTTAAAAAAAAATTGCTAAATCTATTTGTAATAGTTCACTTGTAAGAAAATAGTAAGCTGTCAGTCTTACTTTTTTAATTAAATTGCGAATTTCTCAAAAACTATCTATTAATTTTTGAAATAATATCAAGGAATAGAAAAAACTCTTTTAAACAAGGTATCACTTGACCCACTTTCCCTCTCTAAAGTCAAGAGGTCAAAGCTACCCCAACTAGGAGTCAATAGATATAAATATTTTAAGAAAATAACACTTATTGGAATAAAACCTGACTTTATTTTAGAGTCGACTTTATTTTAACATATTTACAAAGAAAACTAACAGCTGACCTGTCAAAATTGACATACCAAAGCCAAATTTAATAATAAAGACGCTAACTTTCATCTAATAAATACCGACAATAATAAATCCGGTTTTTAACTACACAAAGGCCGAATTTTGAAAGAAACCAGCTACTTTTTATATGCAAATCTGTCACAATACGGTCGATTTTAAAATAAGGTCAGGTTTTATCCCAATAAGTGTCTAATAATGTGTCCAAGGATTTTTTCAAAAATTTACTTTAAATACTCATAATGGCATCCCGTATACGTTTTCTGTGAGCATATTACTTTAAATTAAAATTGATAATGATGGTGACAACGAAAATGATTATACGTATGTTTTATCTGTATTTATCAATGCTGTAAAGGAATAGAAAAAACTCTTTTAAACCAGGTATCACTTGAAAATGATTATACGTATGTTTTATCGCTCCGCTTGTTTTGTAAAAAGAGTTTTTGCTTTTTTCTTTCTGGGTAATAAATTTTGTAGTATAAAATGGAAAATAAATATATTTTGTTTACCTCACTTTACTGATAACGTAATTACCACTTATAATTGGACAAGCTAACCTGTGCACGTATTAATGCTAAAAACTGCACAGAACAGATGTGGCTTTACTCAGGCGTTGCGATCTGTATTGAGATATATTAAAGGAATAAGAACAATTCGCGCGCACTCGCTTAAAGCGCCTCTAGCGGTAGATATGTAGGAATTACAAACCGATAACGGTAATGATGCTCTTCCAGGGTACGCGGATAAAATGTTATGTTGATAACGGCAATGACGCCCTTCCAGGGTACACGTTTAAAAATGTTATACTGATAACGGTAATGACGCTCTTCCAGGGTACGCGTTTAAAATGTTATTTTATAAAAAAAAAAAATAGGAAGTATTATTTATTTTTAACAGACGGCGATACTTATATAGATAAACATTAAACTAGACTTATAGAGCAATATAATGTTGAAATTCGTATGATATATTAGGGTTTTTACTTTAGTGATTGCAAACCTCTATCCGGTTATGATAACGGAGTATGATGTTTTGGGCCAGTCTTACACAAATGTTAACAACAAATAGCAACTTCAGCATCAATCTTAATGTAGTGCTTTAGAGTAATATTGGAGGCAATTTTATTTGTACAAGAAAAATAACTAATATACTAAACACTAATTTAATTTTGGATGGTAACATGAAAGGGGTACTCTTTGTCAATAATGACCTAATCCTTATATATGTTCTCTGGGTTCTGGTAATTTTTTTACGCTGCTGCTTGTACGAGTCGGGCTCAGTGGCGAATCAAGGGGGGGGGGGGGTAGAGGGGCCTGGCCCTCCCCCCTCCGTGACATAAAACTTATAATTTTTAATTCCAGAAGAAAAATAACCAATGCATAAGCCGAAATTTTTTTGTATTAAATTTAACTGATTTTACTCAAATATTCGCATGCGGCACATTTTATTTGCACATAGTGGTAAACTTTAAAGCTAATTCTTATTAAATCCCGCAAAAAAAATTATTTTGTGTTTTTTTCCCTCCTTGGCCCCTTCCCCCCCCCCCCCGGACATCCTGGATCCGCCACTGGTCAGGCTTACTGGCAAAGCCATTTTGTTTTAGGCTAGTAACATATACACTACGCATCTTCTTTTAAATGTTTTTTAAATAGACTTTGTTATTTGGATCCCATATAAGAGGCCTATTCCTGTAATTTTCAAATAGACAATACTTTTTCAACATTCATGGTATTTTTATTGATTTTCGCTTGTGGCGAAAATCAATTACTTGAGCCGCCTCGGCCGTAACATTATTTTTTTTTTTTTTTTTTATTTTTTTTTTTTTTTTATTCCGTCCCTAGCACCCCTAGTGTATCGCGCTCGTTTTTTATTTGAAGCACATTGAACGACGACCGCCTATCGGCTCGTCGCGACTGGCTTGTTGCGCGCTGCGATCATACTTTTTTCACGTCTACATTAGCGAATTGTTCGAGCAGAAACGAGTTTATGGTTCGAGGCTCGAGGCTCGTGGCTCGGTAATGAGTACCCGGCTTTAAATTTATCAATAAAACTATTATGCAGTCTATTTCCGCGCCATAAAGGAGTCGTTAAAAATATTAAATTAATTTTAATGCATACAAATGTAATTCGTTGTAAAAACTGTTCAGTATTTAAGTTTATTATTAACATTCCTGTCGTCCGATGTAGCATAATTTTTCTGTAAAGAGATGAGTTGGTTACTTATAGTATTTCCTAATACAAGAACTTTGCTAGTTTTGATTCCTCTTTGTTTTTGGCCTCATGTTCTCAGAAATAACATTGATAAGAAGACCGTTTTCCAAGAAGAACTCAAAGTTTTCTTGCTCAAGTTTTTTGTTTGTTTCTTCTATGTTGTGGTTTAAAATAGTGAGTTCTTTCATCTGGGCCTTTCTTTCTCACGGTGGTCCTCAAGGGTGAATGAGTTTGTCAAAAATGTACTCAAAAACTGTTTATGGGGTATCTTTAGGGAGAAGCGCGGATCTGGGTCAAAATCTAGGGAGGGTTAATAGTCGACGCAAAAATTAATTATAATATAATATTTTTTCTAGGGGGAGCTAATTTTCCTTTTTTCCCTTTAATTATTAGGAAAAAACGCATATATTTTTTACCACGTTACCCCCCTCAAATCCGCGCTTATTTAGGGAACGTTTGGTCTCCTCAAAACCACCTTTATAGAAATCCCGCCGGATGATCGGAAACTCAAATAATTTGGATTTAAAAAAAATAAATTATTACTCTTGGGGAGTTTTAAGAGTACTTTCTCTAATATGTTACTGTTTTGTTTTCCGATTAGTCAAAAATACTCGTTTTATATACTCAAAATATATATAATAATTAGAAATTATAATTAGTCTCTGAAATACAATAAACTGTTGAAAAAAACTAAAAAAAGGGTAAATCCATAAAAGATAGGCAAACCGTGGGGGCGAGTGTCTCGGATTTTTAAAATATTTTAACTGGAGTTAGGTTAGGTCTCAACTAAGTAAAAAAAGCAAAACTTTTTTTACTCACCCCTATCGTGGAATTTTGAGAGGGGGTCAAATTTTCGATAAACCAGATTTTTACTTTAAATAAATTTTGATATTTAAGGATTATTATACCCTTTTGCGGTAAATAAAAAGTTATTCATTTTTCTTGCGAAAAGGGCTCTAATTATGTTATTTCGGAAATTCTGCTATTATAGAATTCAAAAATGTTAAACATTTTTATTTTTTGAATGACACACCTTATGTGACTAATATGTTATATCAGCCGAGTTTAGACATTATTGTTGAAGAATAAAAATTTTAAAAAGTAAGTAAAATATGTGAGAAAAAAAAAATTTTGCTTGCTGATTTTCAAAAAAATTGCTATTATTTATAATCAAGGTCAAATTGGGTCAAATTGGTTGGATCTACTCTCATTAATTTTAACTCAACTGTCCCTAATTTTATCGGCATATCTTAGGCTTTTCCAATCATAGAAAAAATTGAAGTATTCCAATGTAACATAAAAAAACGCAATTTTGCCAATGCATCGAATTAACAAAAAAATAAATAAATGGGACTAATAAAATTGATTTAAATATTAGGTGAGTAAAAAAAATTGACCTTTTTTTACTTAGTTGCGACCTTCCAAGTAACATTTTTGGTTAAAATTCGGTAAAGTTTACTTAAACTAAGAGGGTGATTTTTTCCCATGGCAAATTAAAAGGTTAAAAAAGAGGGAAAGGATCAGGCACACCTCTTATGGGATTTCTATAATCCGTCAAACTTCACGAAGGTATGTTGTACAGTGAACCTTTTTTATCAAAAGTTCTCATGGGCCCAACTTAAATTAATGACCAGTTTTTGAAATACAGGGTGTTGAAAGTCCTAATGTCCAAGATGCATAATTGCTCTTTAGACGGGTTTACCAAACATTTACGCAATGTTACTATTACATAAATTTATGATTTATTTATTTTTTTAAATCTGTTCCTTTAAACTATTATCTATAGGGTGTTTAAGTAAATATTAGTCAAATGTTTTAATGAGAAACAAGCTTTAGTATGTTGTAGATTAAACCTTGCTCATCAGAAGTTCTCATGGTCCCAACTTAAATTCATTTCCAGTTTTTGAAATACAGAGTGTTGACATTGATAATGTTTAAAAATAATAATAGCTTTTTAGACGGATTTTTCAAACATATACGAAATGTTACTAGTACATATAGAGTATTTATTAGTTTTTTAATGATTCTTGATTTATTAAGTATTTAGTATAGGGTATTTTGACAAATATCATTTTTTAAATACTATTAAAACGTATAAAGGCGTTTTGTAGATACATCTGTGCCGTGCCCTGTAAAAAGCTATAGGTAATGCTTGTTTCTCATTAAAACTTTTGACTAATATTTATTTAAGCACCCTGTAGAAAATGTTTTAAAGGTACAGATTGAAAATAATAAATAAATCGTAAATATATGTAATAGTAGCATTGCGTAGGTATTTGAAAAACCGGTCTAAAGAGCTATAATGCTTCTTGGACATTATCACTTTCAACACCCTGTACTTTAAAAACTGTTCATAATTTAAGTTGGGCCCATAAGAACTTTTGATATGAAAGGTTCAATCTAAAACACACTAACGCTTGTTTATCATTAACACTTTTGAATAATATTTACTTAAACACCCTGTAGGTAATGTTTTAAAGGTACAGATTAAGAATAATAAATAAATCGTAAATATATGTAATAGTAACATTGCGTATATGTTTGGAAAACCCGTCTAAAGAGCCATTATGCTTCTTGGACATTATCACTTTCAACACCCTGTAGTTCAAAAACTGGTCATTAATTTGAGTTGGGCCCATGAGAACTTTTGATAAGAAAGGTTCAGTCTACAACATACCAAAATATCATGACGTTTGACGGATTACAGAAATCCCATAAGAGGTGTGCCTGATCCTTTCCCGACATTTTCCCAAAGTGGAGACAAAAACAAAGGTAATTTGGAAGGAGAGAATAGGTTATTAGCAGAGTTTGTGTTCCATTTCTAACTAATCTAGATGAGACTTTGACCATGGTTCACACAATAAGTCTCTGTTTAGACAAGTTTTCAACTTCAGTTTGGCCTACATGGTTCAAAAGAAGTGAAAATGCCTTCTGGCGCCCCCTACATCTGTCAGAATAGAAAGAAATGAAACATTTTTAAGTAAGCTTCTGCCAGGCCATTGAAATGTGGACTGAGAGGGGTCCCAAATGCCAACGAATAGAAAGTCTGGTGGACGCACTTCTTGCGTAATCAAGTAATTGGTTACGAAACCCTATAAAATTACTGCCCTGATCTGACCAGCACTGCGTCACGCTTCCACGTCTGGAAATGAATCGATGGAATGCACCTACAAACCCTTCGGTGGACAGTTCCATGGTTAATTCCAAATGCACGCAATGTGTGGCCGTACAGACAAACACACAGACATACGATTTGAAAGCTTTACAACCACGGTAACGATGAGGAATCACAAAGAAAGGTCCACAAAAGTCGATAGCTACACTCGAAAAAGGTTTAAGTTGATTGATTCGATGAGCGGGAAGTGAACTCATTATGGGCGGTCTATAGGGTTTAGGGTTGATTCTAAAACATTGCAAGCACTTGGATATGGTTCTTTGAATTGCCCGTCTGGCAGATAATATCCAAAATTGCTGTAAAAGCAGATTATGTAATGTTTTAAACCCAGGATGAAGGTATTGTCGATGAGTGGACTCGATAAGAAGAGTAGTTAAACGATGGTTACTCGAAAGTAGGACGGGTTTTGGTTTTGCAGAATAAGACAAAAGGTCAGATTTTTGTAATCTGCCACCGACTCCAATGATATTATTTTCATCAAGAAAAGGTGAAAGTTTTCGAAAAGGTTTCGGTATTGGTTTATCCTTAGATGACGCGGAAAAAAGCTCAGAAAAGCAAGAACCTTGAACGCGTTTGATAAGAAGGTATAACGCACTTTGCATCTCACCGGTGGTAGGAAAAACAATATTTTTAAAAATAATTTTTTGGTCCGGTAGATTAGTGGGTTTTTGATAGGAATGGTTTTGAAAAAGGTTAACTATTCGAAGGATTTTTGATATAGATGAATATTTGATATGAAGCTGATCTAAGAAGTTAACGTCAATTATCGCATTGCAACAAAGCTTTGGCTTTTCCTCCAGATTAATATCTCCGAAATCAATCGGCATTTTTGATTTATGAAAATCGGGCCATTCGCTTTCAGGAGACCACAAAAAGGACGGTACGTTCCACCACATGTCATGTGAAATGAGCTGTGAAGGGGTGGCCCCTCGTGACGCAATATCGGCTGCATTTAAAGCAGAAGGAATGTAGCGCCATGAGTTTGAGGGAATGATTTCTTGGATTCTAATGACTCGATTTCCAACAAAGGTTTGCCAGCGATTAGGAGAAGATGAAAGCCAGTGCAATACGACTTGCGAATCGCAGAAAGTAACGATATTTGTAAAAGTTATTTTTCCTTCATAGCTAGATAAGACGAAATCAATTAATTCGCTTAAAAGAAATGCGCCTAGGAGTTCTAGCCTAGCCAAAGTTTGTGACTTTATAGGCGCGACCCTAGATTTTGCAGATATGAGAGAAACAGATATATTGTTTTCCTCTTCTACACGAAAATATACGACGCCTGCGTAGCCTCGAATTGAAGCGTCACAGAAGCCGATGATTTGACAGGTATTGGTTTTTGACAGTTTGATTTGTTGGGGTAATTGAAAATTGGAAAGAAGCGGGAATTCAGAACGAAGTTTGTTCCAAGAGTCGATGATAGAAGAATCTGGTTCTTCGTCCCAGCCTATTTTTGATATCCACAACTGTTGCAAAATAAATTTTGCTTGTAGCAACAAGGGACAAAGAAAACCTAAGGGATCGAAGATTGTTCCTATGATAGATAAAATAGAACGTTTAGTTGGGGGTTTGTCGTTGTTTGTCCTTCATTCGGCATTGATAAGAAAAAATGTCGTTTTTTGGATGCCATTGAAGGCCTAAAACTTTGATAAAGTGTGGTTCATCCTTGTCAAAAGAGAGAGGCATTTGGCGATCGGATTCTGGCAATGTTCTTCAACAAATCATTGAGTTCCATCTGTAGGGAAAGGGCTTCAGAAAGCGAAGGGCTAGTTCCCAAGATATCGTCGATGTAAATTGACGTTTTTAGAACAGTACTAGCCATAGGAAAACGTTCCTTTCCTCTCTCTGCCAGCTCATTTAATGTACGCATGGCTAGAAAAGGTGAGCATGTCATGCCAAAAGTGACAGTAGAAAGTTCCCACACTGAAAGTGGTTCCTGTGGAGAAAACCTCCACAATATCCTTTGATAAGGACGGTGATAAGGATTGATAAGGACTTGACGGAACATCTGTTTGATATCAGCAATGTAGGCAATAGGATTAAGACGAAACGTAAGGAGTAAAAAAGCAATATCCTTTTGAAGTTTCGGTCCAGATAACAACGTGTCATTGAGACTAATATTCTTTGGGGTGACTGCCGAACAATCCCAGACTACCCTTAATTTTGTACTTAAGCTTTCCGGCTTTAGTACGCAATGATGTGCCAAAAAACATGATACGTCGACTTTTGGTTGACTAGATAAAACTAGACTCATGTGATTAGAATCGATATAGTCTTGCATGAAACTTGAATAGGCAGTGTACAGATCAGGATTTTTGAGTAATCTATTTTCTAGAAGTAAAAATCTACGATAAGCTTGCGGATAAGTATTTCCTAGGTCAGGGTTTATTTTATCTTTAAACGGAAGATCTACCATGAATCTACCGCTCGGTTGTCGTACGACACTCGCAGTAAAAATTGATTCCGCTTGTTTTTCTTCCTTTGATAAGATTTGTTTTTTATGCAAATGTTCGATTTCCCAAAACCTAGGGATAATGACCTCTAAAGGAGGTGAATGACTCGTTAAAAAACAACTGGTTCGTTCCGTAAGACTACCTACTTCGTCCACTTTTCCCATGACGACCCAGCCAAAGATGGTTTCAAGGGCTGAAGGTTGCCCTATTTGTCCAAGAACCCTGCCCTCCTTGAATATCTGTGCGAATAGCTCGCAACCAATAACTAGGTCCACAGGTCTAGATTTGAAATAAGATGGGTCGGCAAGTTTAAGGTTTTCCAAGTGTTTCCACTGATTATCGTTCAAAGTGAATGTAGGCATATTGGAACATAGTTGTCGAACAACAATTGCTTCGAAATTAAGTAAAGGATTGACCTGTCCTTGTGGCTTAATGTGACATTGAACGAGCCCCTTGGAAGTAAGAGAAGACATTTGATTTAATCTGAATATTTCAGTGGTGTAACTTCGCCTAGGAAGATTAAGACGCTGAATACCCTTTTCACTGATGAATCCTGCCTGTGATCCAGAATCAAGCAGTGCCCTTACAGGTTGAAAATTTCCGCAACCGTCCATAACATCTATTATGGCGGTGCATAAAAGAAAGGTACCTGAAGGTCCTGAGGTATTTAATGACACATGAAGATTATTGACAGGTGGTGTGTGAATGACAGGACTAGTATCTTGGCTTCCAGAGTCTTTATTAGTTTCTAAGATATGAAAGTGTGGTGCCTTTTACTATTGCAAGTCCTGCATGAATATTTTGATTTGCACGTGTCTACCCCATGCGAGGGATGAAAACACGCTAGACATAATTTTTTCTGCTTGACGAAAGATAGGCGATCGATAGGTGAGAGGTCAAGATATGTTTGACATTTCGAAAGCACGTGACCTTGATTACACCGGAAATATTTTATTCCCGTACTTGAATTAGTCGAGGTGCCAGACAGTCCTATAAAAGGCGAATTGGATGATTTATAGGTAGGCTTTTGCCCAAACTGATTTTGCATAGAATTTGATTTTTGATAGGTAGGCACCTTTTTGGGTGCTGTTGATTGAGGAAGTGATTCCAAAACTTTACATCTTTTTTCTAGAAATTGAAAAAGTGACTGAAAAGTGGGAATTTCGGTATTAGTATTGGCGTGACTCATTTCAAAATTTGAACGCGTCGGAATATCCAATTTTTCTAACAAAATGAAAAAAATAATAAAGTCCCAACTGTCAACGTCAAAGCTAAGTGATTTTAAAATTTCTAGGGATTCTGAAAAGGTGTCAATTAAATTACGCAATTCTTTAGCTGACTCGTTTTTTAATGTAGAGTTCATAATTGTGCTTAAAGCATTATTTGCGAGGTCTCGCTTGTTTTGATATCTATTGACTAATTTGTCGTAAGCAATTTTATAATTTTGATCAGATAAGCTAATCCCTGATATCAATTTTAAAGGCTCATCCTCGAGATATGAAAATAAATATTGAAGTTTTCGGACGTTACTTAGACTTTGATTTTGATCTATAATATTATTAAAAAGATCGAAAAAGCTTGGCCATAATTTTTTATCACCTCGAAATATGGGAATACCTAACTCTTTGAGTTTTGGAGTTTCGTTTTGACGAACATATGATCCCGAAAAGGATGGGGCCTCAACCGGAAATATTTCAGAGTAAACCCCCTTACATGCATAAAAATATTTACGAGCTTCTGAAAGGATCGCATCCTGCGTTTTAAACTCCTCGTCGTCCGAGTCGTCTAACCGCATAATGACATCATTATGTGCCAGCATGCATTTATCGAAGGTTTCATCCAAGTCGGAATACCTCACTTGAAACTCGTTTCTCGCTTTTGCGTCGGTTGCCGCGGTTTGTGAAAACACATAACACTCGGTGATCGCAGATAAAAAACCCTTGCGTTTTTGCACGGCTTTTTTGATAGACATGCTTTTACCTTTGAAATGACGAAATTGTCGGTAAATATACAATTAACGCTAAATTAATGCTTCTGAAATAGAAAAATGACGAATTGTCGAAAATATGCACTAATTTATCGCAATTGATGAAAAATGTTTTAATATCGAAATGGTATGGAACAAATCTAATCACAGAAATGTTGTTTGTTTGTTTTGATTGATCCTCGATTTTGTTTACTGAAATGACCACGCGGTAGACCCTGCGTTACCATAGCAGCGGACCGAAAACAGGTGAATTGCGCCGAAACCGAAGGTCGAACGAAAACCTACGGTTCAATACGACTGGCGAAATTCAAGGCCGTGTGAAAATGCGAAAATGGTTGACTTAAAATACCGTCGTATGGAGTAAATTTATTTATTCTGTTCGGAGGAACACTTTATGTTTTGCCCGCAGTTAGAAAAACGATAACTGCAATGGACTGTATATATTTTATTAAATGAAAGCGCGAACAAACATAATTATATTGATACGAAATCACGAAATAATTAAAAGGTCCATAGGTTAATTGCTGCTAGCACACAACGGAAATCAGAAACAAAGTACTCACCAGTTTGCAGCCAATTTCTCCACGTTCCAGGGGCCCCTGTCTGGATCTAATGATGGCACTACGTAGCTGAAAGGCTGAAGTTCCCAGTTCTATGCTTCAGTACACCAAAATCGAGCACTTTCAAGTGTAGAAATTTGTAATAGTTGGAGAAAGTAATTAACACGCCATTTTTCTCGAGGCGGTAGAAAGGATCTCCCTGATTCTTGGTGCGCATGTCAAAATGCGCGAAAAATGTACTCTGTCCTTCATCCAATTGTGTGGTTTTAAAATTTAAAAACAACCAGGAAATTTAGCGGGAGCTAAGAAACTATATATCCCAAATGCATAATGTCTAGGGAAGCTTTTAGCTTAAGCCCGTTAAAATAACTACAAGTAGAAAGTATAGGTAAACTAGAACCAGTTTTTAAATAAATATAGTCCGAAAAAACGCCACAGATGTAAAAAATAAACCATCGAAGATAAAAAATACTTAAAAACACATGTAAACATAGCGCTATAATCAAATCCTGGCACTCCAAAGGACGCGCTGTCACCTCTCACGCCGCTTCGACCAAAGAGTTACCAGGCAACCTATCCTCTACAGTTTAAGACATTGGGCCGGTTTATCAATGGAGGGGTATCTCGTCGTGTTAGCTAGCCCTGGGTCAACTTTAACCTTGGGGTAACCCTCGAGTTAAAGAGAAAAGTGTTTTTCCACGCGATTTTAACCCAGAGCTCCGAAACTCGCAGGTTGGCAATGCTGGTAACAATCGACCATCTAAGTTTTCCCTTCTTATTTATTAGTCTGTGCTATTTTTGACATTTGGGGTTATAATCATATGTTTTTCTGTATTGTTGGTTTTGGGGTTTTGTTTAAAAAGATTTGGAAAAAACTTATTCACCTTCTTCCGTTATTCTACTCCAGCCAGTAAGTATCTACTATTTATGATGAAAATATTTTAGCCACATAAAAATTAGCATGTAGTTCCAAAATAGTAAATTCTGTCTGTTTAAGTTTATTTTTAAACTACTACACGTATTTTTTTTGGTTACAGGTCTTTACAAGGAAACAGACAAACTTCTCTAAACTTGGGCATTTTAATGAAGAAATATCAAGAAGGCGCATCAACAAGAAACAATGTTACTAGTTTTTGACACATTAAACTGTTATCCCGGAACAAACATCCTGTGCAGAGCAAGAGGCTTCCTGGCTGACCACAAAGTGTTTATAAACCTTGATTTGATATATTATTTATTCTGTAGCATATTTTTTAATTATAAAAGTGCTCTAGCATGTGTCGATCATTTAAGTATTTTATTTTGATGTTACTGTATAACTTAATTATCGTTGATTATTTCAGATTCCTAAAATTCTGTTGTAATCTTCATATCATTATTTTTGAGACAACTTTTTACTATTTGTTTCCGATGGTAAACAGTTGATGAGTGAGAGAGAACTTAATAGTCATTTTTCAGGGGCCGTCAAATAAAAACTTTAAAAACTCAGTGTTTGAAATACATTCACTTTTTATTTTGCATTTTTAAATAAATATAAAAAGTTTTAAAACTATATACATAACTTAGTAATAAAACTGGTACACATATTGATGATTCATATGTGAGTGTGCCTTGCAGCCCTTTCACTACGACCACGTGGGTTGGTTCACATATTAGGAATAGCTCGGTTGGCGGGTGGGATATTTATTGGGTTATTTATGAAGTGCTTTTCTATTAAACATTATCTTATCTTATCTTTTATCACAGAAAAAAGAATATGTATTTCAGGATTGCTTGGTAGACTGCTCCCATTGCAAAAATCTCCATGTCTGTAGGGA
This sequence comes from Aspidapion aeneum, assembly GCA_963576565.1. Lineage (NCBI taxonomy): Eukaryota > Metazoa > Arthropoda > Insecta > Coleoptera > Brentidae > Aspidapion > Aspidapion aeneum. Next base: position 9,831,078 of record OY755042.1, read on the forward strand.
ATTCCATCATCTAAGCCCCACACCGTAAGAGTATTGCCGCAGGTGTTCTAAAAACTTCAAAGCATCCTATTTAACACTTTTAAAATTGAACTGGATAATTAAAATGTTATGCTTTTGAGGAAAATCAACCAAAATAAAAAAACACTTCAAAATAGTTCAAAATTTGGAGCTTAACCCAGAGCTAAATACGCTGCCCTACCGTCCGAGCGCGGGTCAAGTTAGCCTAGGGTTAACCCTCGAGTTTCCAGATAACCTTCGATGGATAAACACTTTTAACAACTTTAACCCAGGGCTATCTGTAACTCGAGGGGTAACCCTCCATTGATAAACCGGCCCTTAGTGGTTATGATAGAAAACGATCGTCTAAATTAGACAAGCTGACCTCCGTGCAGCGCTGCTGTTTATTCCTTAGTTTAAGTTTAAACAACACGTACCTCTCTTTACAAAGACACGGTATAGCGACTTCCCTACATTTTATTAATTAGAAAGAATTGTTAATTACTTAAAAATTACTTTAAAGCGTCAATGATGTTATTTTCGTTGACCAAAATGGGTAAAAATTATTTATACATTATTTAAATATTTGCCTGCTGCGCAATTTCTTTAATTTTACAAAAGTTTTTTGTAATTAGAAAAATTATCTTTTGCGGTCCACTTTTTATTTCATTACGCAATTACTTAATTTTTGCCTGTGGTCTAATTTTTTCCCTTCTTCTACATGTTTTTTCGCCGTTAAGATTTACAAAACTATTTACTGTTTTCAAAATTTTCCATGCGATATGTTGACATTTGCTATTTGTAAAATTTGGAAATTACGAATTTTGCTAGGAAAACTTGAAATAATTTAGTATGGTTTATTTGTTTGTATTTATTACAATCAATTTATTATTATAAAGCAAGAACCAAGGACGCACCCAGGAAAGAGTCGCGAAAAGACCCGCCCCCCCTCCAAGTCTAAATTTTTTCTCATATGTTCCACATATTTTATGAATAAAAGCAAAACATAGCGTGAAATACATCATAAAGTCTGGCCCCCCCTAAGACTAATTCATGGGTGCACTACTGCAAGAACAACATATGGAAATACTTTTCAGAAAAATTGCAATAAACTAATCAACAATGAGGCATTTTGCATAAACATATTGATAAATTAATGGAGCTGTTTACAATAAATTTTTATCTAATAATCTGATGAAATTTTAAAACAAAATGACATAAGCCTTTTTTTTTACAAAAAACAAAAGAAAAAATTATTTCAATGTAGGATATCAGCAATCAACTTTATATAAAATTATTATAAAATAAGAAAGGTAATATAGAGATCAGAAATTTCTATTATGGCTAGAAATAGTTAGATAATGTACCTGGGTTAAATATGCCCATGTTTAAAATAGGCCCGCCCTTTGGCAAGCGCGGATTTGAGGGGGGTAACAGGGTAATTAACCCCCCCCCTAGAAAGACAAATATGCACTTTTTCCTGATAAAATAAGGGAAAACAGGAAAAAAAACATATTACAAAAAAAAATCGTCGACAATTCTCGGGCATTTGCCCCCCCTGTTGATGATGATGATTCATATGTGAGTGGGCCTTGCAGCCCTTCCACTGCGACCACCAGTGGGTCTATTGTGGCTGTTAGTACTTTAAACTTATTCCTTTCTACATAATATTATAAAATAGATCTACTTACTCCTAACGATATAGACTGTGAAGGATATAGTTCGTATTTTCCGCGAATTAGATTTACGAAAAAAAATTGTTCCAAATAGTCCTCTCTTATGAGACACGGTGGTCTTAAAAAAACAAAAGTATTACTGTATTTAAAGACGACTTTTTGGGCATTCTTGAAGGCCTTTAAAAACGTCAGAAGACGGCAATTCTTGTGCACCTAGAAAGGTGCCATTTCAGCTTTACAGCTCAACAGGCCGGTATTTATTATTTGTGGCCTATGCCTAATAGCAAACTATTCTGCGCTTTTAAAACCTGTGGCCAATATCTTGCAATCTCCTGGATACTTATTCGTAATCCTTACCGTAAAAAGGTGAATGCTCTATTCTCGAAATAACGCTCCCGTGATTTCAAGTTCACCACCTCTTACCCGGACGAAAACGAGTTCCCCGAGAAGTTTCTAACCTTACTTTTTTGTTTTTTTTTACATCGTCAAAGGGATTTGTTTTCTTTTGCAAACTCAAAATAGAGTGTTTAGGTAAATGTATATGCATTGAAACTAAATTGCTATACTCTACTGTACTGTGTAGTGTACCTATACTACAAATTATATTACAGCTTAGAAGTGAGAAAAGCCACGTGTTTATTAATTTGAGACTACACTACGTTTATCTGAACCCAAAGGGGGTTTTAAAAAAAAATAGTGTTCTTACAACCCTGTGCACTGGAGATGCACGGCGTGATTTTAAGCCTTCGAGCGTTCAAGAAAACGACATTTTTATTCCCTGGAGAAACAGTCAGTTTGATTTCCCGGGAATGTTCTCGGGATCACTCCCTTCACAAACTTTGAAGAATACGGCTCCTGGTGTATTAATGGTTTTCTAAATATCATAACTATACGCATCGTTTGAAATAAAATTTAATTACCTTTAACACAAAGTAAAAGGTTTTTCACGGTAAGATTTGGTCTTTAAAAAAATTGCTAAAATACATGATAACAATACTTTTTTTGTGATTATAAAAAAATCACTAAACATGCGTATATTCTTTGAGTGTTCCGGGTTAACAAAAACCGACGCCCGCGCAGAATAAAGGTTAGGGTACCATACTGGCAAAAAACCTGATGAAAAGCACCTTAATAAATACAACAGCATGGCAGAGTGCTGCTGCGACTGCGCACAATAAAGGTAAGGGTATCAGGCTGGCAAAAATCCTGACCAAAAGGCACTCCATTAATTTCTATTTTAGTGAAGTACTTTAAACTTAAATGCATGTTTTTTGTTCTGTTGTTTCTTTTATTTTATAAATTTTGTTTATGTATTAATATTTAGACTTTTTGTATTTTTTTTTAGTCTCTTGGTTTATCTGAAAACTGACTAGTTTAAGTAAAAAAAAACATATTTTATGTTCTTACGTTTTTAAGATAAATAAAATTCGTTTGCAAAGTATTATTAGAATTAGAAGAATTATCAACAAATAAACCTATGGGAATATTAGAAATATACCATAGGCATGAAACCGACCCGGTTGTTTATATGCCCAGTTTGCAACAAAAATCAAAAGCGAAAAATAATTAACATATAAAAAAAAAATATATCAAAACTTTTTTTAAGTTGATTGAGTGGGGCCGGATCATTTACTTACTATGATTTTTGAAATTATAAACTAAAAAAAAGGAACTAAATGTGCGTTTTTTTCTGGGGGTAGGATGAAATATTTTATGGTAGCGTTGCGCTTGAAAGCCTTCCCTTAAGAGGGAGCTCTCTGCTACCACATAATGAGCGTGTAAGGGTTTTGAAATAACACTTTTATAAGAAATATACTAACTATTTTTTGATAAAACTTTCAACAATTATTAAAAAAAAGAATTCCTTAGCGCGCAATTCAGTCCTCAAAAAAAAACCAAAAACCTGAAAAAACGTGCCTAGATTACCTAATTTTTAGTAATTTGTTGATACATTATTCCGCCTAACACCGTTTCACTTATCGCAATGTCGTTTTAAATGAGCGGTGCATTTAAGTTTCTTCTTAAAAGTGTAAAAAGATTTGTGTGTGTTATTTCAAAACCCTTAAAATTAGATTTTTGCCTACAATATTAATTAATTATTTTTATTCCGATATAACTTTGCTCTTCTCGGAAGTACTGCCAGATTTGAAAGTTTTCTTTCAATATGAAGGGTTTTGAACAAATATTTTGACTTGACAATTTTGAGGCAAATTTATATATTTTGCAAATTTTCCAATAATTTAACCAAATTTAACTTAAGTAGGTAAATTTAAATATTTTATTTTTAATTTTGGTTTTTATAATTTATGATTTTTTAAGTTAGGTATAAATATTTTACTTTTTTCATGCATTTTAATTAAAATAAATGGATCCATGAGGGCTAGCTAGCCCTTAAGCACATTTCAAGTAAAGCCATGATAATATATCAGCGTTGAAAACAGTTTTTTCTAAATATCTGAGAAACTAAAGTTCTTACGAAGTTTTTGGTTTATAACAGTTATTGAGCAAAATGTAGTCTACTATATTCCGGAAACTGTATATTGATGCTCCGTTAAAAAGTTATCATTTTTTAAAGTTTTTAATTTTCAAAAAACTGCCATTAGTATTTATATATTTTGAACAAAATCTAATCAGCTCGTAAGAGTGTCGAGCACTATTTTATCTGAAAATTTTATGAAAATCGGTTCAGCGGTTTAAAAGCTATCGTGTTACGGACAGAAATAATATACACACACACACACACACACACAAACTCACCTACACACACACACACACACACCGACAGAAATCAGGACGATATTGCTAGGATAGGTCAAAACACACCCAAATAACACATTTTTGGCGTTATCTCAAAAAAATTTTTTTCGTCGAAAATAATACCTTCTAGTCCATGGACAAATCAAGTTTCGTGTGCAAGTCGTGCCAACTTTCTGCCGATAAGCTAACTTTCTTAAGGGCGTCCCATATATCAGGTTTTGACTTGTTGTTGTTCTGGTAAATGCGTTTTTTGAAAGATATGGCGGATTCAAAATGGCGGAAAGGCGTATCTTTAAAAAAATTGTAACTTTTTTATTTCTTATCCGATTTTTATGGAGCAAAGTTTAAAATACTTGCTTTGTAATTTGCTTAAAAATTTATTGGTCAGAAAATATGTATTTTTTTATATTTGTCAAGAAAATAAAAAAATTAAAAAAAAAAGGTAAAATTTTTTATTTTTTTTATTTTATTTCTAAAACTTTTGGAACTAGAAAAAAAAAGTTAATATAAAAAAGATAGCTATTTTGATTCTTTATTCAAATATGGTTCAAGTGTTCCAATGCGTTAAGTAGTTTTTGAGTTATGTCCAAATAACTGGAAAAAAATAGGGGTCTTTGGGGTATATTTAAAAATTATGGTTATATCAGGTTTTGACTTATTGTCATTATGATAATCGCGCATTTTTTTAAATATGGCGGATTCAATATGGCGGAAAAGCATATTTAAAAATAAATTGTATCTTTTTTATTTTTTATCCGATTTTATTACAACAAGGGTTAAATTACTTGATTTGAAATGTATTAAAAAAATACTTTTTAAAAAATGTATTTTTTTTAATATTCAAAAAAAAAATCGGGTGATAACTGTGACAAAAATGATTTTATTTATTTTATTTTTTAATTGATCCCCATATACGGACGTCGCTGAAGGGTTTGTCATTAATTAAACCACACTGACTTACACATTGTAAAAAAGAAAATTTTATTTCCTACAATAAAGTATAACATACATTTTTGTTAATTGAGCTTAGTTTCTGAGAAAATTGGAAAAAACTTGTAACAGAATTAATTTGTTTGATGATTTGTAAAAATTGATTTTAGTTGCACAGGCAGGCCTGTGAAGTTTTAATCTGAAGATAAATCTTACACTATTGTACATGTTTAAAAGGAAATTTTATTGCAATCGACTATAGGTCACAATTTTTGATAGAGAGCTTGGTTTTTAAGATAATCGGGTAAAATCTATGTGGTTTCTTTAATTTTTTTATATTTCCTTAATAAACGGACGCCGCTGGAGAGTTTGTCATTAACCTGACCCCACTGCCTAATACATTGTTAAGAAGGAAATTTTATTTTCTACAATAAACGGCAAAATATTTTTTTTTCCAAAAAGCTTAATTCTTGAGAAAATTGGATAAAACATAGTGATAAATGGATAAATTTAGTGATTTTTCAAAATTGATTTTATTTACGGACGCACCTAAATTGTTATAGATAAAACTACCATTACCTTATTATACATCATTTAAAAGGCAATTTTATTATCTATAACAAAGTGTGCATTGTATTTTTTAATATAAAGCTTTTTAAGAAAATCGGGTAAAATCTGTAATAAACATGTTTCTTTTTTAAATTTATTTTCACTACCTCAATAAACGAACGCCACTGGAGAGTTTGTCATTAGTCGCACCCGACTGACTTATACATTGTTGAAAAGGAAATTTTATGGTCTACAATAAAGATTAGTACTTACATATTTTTCCGTAAACTTAGTTTATAAGAAAATTTGAAAAAAATCTAAAAATTTCAGGATTTGGGGAGTCTGGGGGGTTTTGGGAGATTTTCCAGCTAAAATTTAAAAAACTAATATAATTTTATTTTTAAATTAGATTTTACACATTTTTGATCCATTTCTATTTTATTGTGTGCTAGGGCGTCAACTTAGTTACATTTTTAGAAATTCGAACACGACTATATAAGGAGGGGGGATAAAAAAAGTTGGACCAAAAACTTGCCCGGCAACATCCAAATCGTTAGTCTGTGACCTATTCTCAGCTAGGATCCATTGTCAAATTGCGGTCGTCATATTTTGCATACTCAACTACCTCTAGCATCTGCACTATATTGTAAAAACTTTCGTCGATTGATAGTCACTTTCAAAAATGACAATAACAACGTTGTTTGATAATGTCCATCAAACAACGATAACAATAATAATAGAAATCACCTGTTTTACTAAACGCCTTAGCTGCGTAAAGCCGCGCGCCGCCTTATAGGCGTCCGCGTACGGTAATACACCTTCGGTAGTCGTTTTGATGACAACAAATTGTTTTTTTATTGAAATAAATATAAAATATACATCTATATAAGACTTATATACACCAAATTAAAGAAAAATGTTCATTCTATAACTTTTATATAAACTTTTTTAAAAAATTTTGCTTTGGTGTTATTAAAAATGTAGGTTAAACTTGACTAGCTATACAAAAAAAAAGTAAAAATTCAGTTATTTTATTTTTTCTAAAAAAACGAAGCAAAATTTTGAAAAATATAATAGAAAGTTATTTTATTGTGGGTGTTTACTGACTCATTTGCCATTTTTTACAACCCTCTACGACTATTTCTAAGAAAGATACATCGTTTTAAAAAGTATCGTGCAAAAAAAAGTGGTGGGGGTCATATCTTTAAAAAAACGCATTTACCAGAATGACAACTACTGAAAGCCTGATCTATGGAGTGCCCTTAACAAACTTGGCTTCTCGGCAAAAAGTTGGCACGACTTGCACACGAAACCCCCTTTTAGGCCGATTTGTCCATAGACTATTCCCTAGCCATTGCTATGCGGGCTAGCAAGGTAAAAATTTGTTCATGTATTTTAGCTCACACTACTACTATAAGTAGTGTGAGCTATGGTGATCGTAATTTTTTCGAGAAAAAAAAAGTTGCTCCGATTTCAAAATTTTTTGTTTTGCTGTCTGTCTGTCTGTCTGTCTGTCTGTCTGTCTGTATGTCTGTCTGTATGTCTGTCTGTAACGACCAACCCGCATAACTCAAAAACCGCTTGTCCGATTTTAATGAAATTTGGTACCTAAGTTGGGTCTTGGGCCGTGATGGTCCCATTTAAAAATGAACAAAATCCACCGAACGCAAGCCAAATAAAAGGGTGGGGGTAGATTCCAAAAATTAGAGTTTATGTGAAAATATGGCGTGTGTGATATCAAACGAAAGGTAATTAAGTCTGGAGTTAAAAAAAATGAATTTTAGTTTATTTTTAAAAAAAGGGTGGGGGTAGATGTCAAAAATTAGAGTTTAAGTGAAAATATGGCGTGTGTGATATCAAACGAAAGGTAATTGAGTCTGGAGTTAAACAAAATACATTTTAGTTTTTTTTTAAAGGGTTCGGTTCGGTTCGGTTTGGTTCGGTTCGGTTCGGTTCGGTTCGGTTCGGTTCGGTTCGGTTCGGTTCGGTCAAAACATGGCTTGTGTGGTATCAAACGAAAGGTAATTGAGTCTGGAGTTGAATAAAATATATTTCAGTTTTTGATTATATTAGCTCACACTATAACTATAGTACCTAGTGTGAGCTTAGGTGCCCATAGATTGGCAGAGTATTTTGGTTTGTTGTTGAAGGATTTTTGTCACGTAGTTGAAGGAAAGTCGTCAGAAAAGTCTGGCAACACTGCTTCTCGGATATACCTTTGCACCGCCTCTACAGAATTAACGGCTTCAGGAAATTTTAATTATTTTATAGTTCCTATTTATATTGATAATAATTTTACCATAAATGAGTTATTTCAAAACCCTTACGCGCTCATTATATGCCATACGCAGAGCTCCCTCCTAAAATAGCCACTTGAATTAATATTTTGAGAAAATCACTTTTGGGACACATGTATTATATCTTTTCTAATATGTAATACTTATTAAGTAATCTAAATTAAAACAATAAATAATAATATCAAATGTTATAGAATAATAGGTTGCAATTATAGGGACATGTGGTAATGATGCGTAAATTCTCCACGTGTAATAATCTTTTTTCTCAACGGATTTAGCATGTATATTAAGCTTATTAGCCTAATCATGTAGAACTAAAAATCTGTTACACCTCTAACGATATTCTGTCAATACTGGCATGAACGTAACCTAGCAGATGCTTAATTATTATGTACATTCTCGATTACACACAAAAAACAATTATGTCAAATCTAGAAAACGTATTTTCTCGAAAATATTATCTTTACTCAAGCAATATTAACAATATTTTCTTGAAATCTGTTTTTCAAATCTAGTGTTTGAGTTTTCTTGAATATATCGATTTAGTTAAAAAAACCATTCTCATAATTAAACAAAGAATTACTTAAACTAAAAAAATAATAAACCATATTAAAAAAATACTAATTTTGTTGATCGGACAACATAAAATCTTTTAAATTGAAATAAGGATGGCCAGGGTCATTTCATTTTCAACGTTTTTAAGCAATTTAATTTTCTTGAGTAAAAATCTTTATTTTCTCAATTAGATAGCAATATTTTCTTTATTCATTTTCTCAAATTAAAACAAGTATTTTTCTCGAAGTTATCATTAGTAATCGATATAACCAATAACTACTTACATAGTACAGAGAGCATAGAGTGCGTTAAGTTTAATTCGATTTGCTAGTTTAGAGACAGACAAAAAAATACGAAGTGTGACAATAAAATTATAAGACTGGTGTAAAAAATCTACTTTATTTAAATTCTAATACAACTTAATGATGTTCCCCATCAATATAGCCCCCTTCTCTATCGACGCAGCGTTGCCTGCATTTTTTCCAATGTTGGAAGCAATTTTGGAAATCATGAGAAGAGAGGCTGTTAAGAAGTCTTGCCTTTTTTTCCTTGACTTGTTCGAATATTTTAAAACGGGTTCCTTTTAACGATTTCTTCACTTTCGGAAACAGGTAGAAGTAGCAAGGGGCCAAGTCTAGTGGATATGTTGGGTGGTTAATGACGGAGATCTTCTTATTAGCTAAAAACTGCTTAATGGATAGGGCATTGTGGGCCGGTGTATTGTCCTGCTAGAGCAGCCACGCTTTGTTCTTCCACAAATCTTAGCTACATCAGTACTTCCAAATATAAATGTTGGTTAACTGTTTGACACTCACGCGCCATTTCAATAAGAATAACACTCAATATATATCAAAAACAAAAAGCATCGCTGTTTTGGATGTATTGGAGCACCCTTCTCGTTCATCATCTTTAACTTCTTCACGACCCTCGAAAAAGCTTTTATGTCACATAAAAATCATTGCACGAGACATACACTGCTCCTCGTAGACATCCTTTAGCATTCGAAAGCATTCAGTATCCGTTTTTTTGAGTTTTACTTTAAATTAATACGTTGCACAATTTTTTCGTTTGTCGTAATACCGCCAAGTGAGCTATTAGTTCAGGCAATATTCGGGAAAATCCACTTTCTAGAAGCATTTTATATGACTTTTTGGCAAATGGGCAAATCCCCCTATTTTGACCCCGCTGAATCCGAATATCCCTGTTGCCAACTCGAAATATTGACAGGGGTTGAGATATTAAAGATGGCGGCCAAAATGGCGGCGGAATTTTAAATTACCGCTGGAAAGCCCAAATTGTCACAGGTGTACATTCAAAATATATATTTGCAAACGTGAAATTTCGTACCCGTGAATTTAAAAATCAAACAAGTTTCATGGCTAATCGGGCAAAAAGGAGTTTTTTGTTTCCCTTATATTTTTCCGTGGGTAGCTTGAAAGCTTAACCTCACGGGGGTCCAAGATCTAATGGACACCTAATAAGTGTTGACAGTTAACCGTTTCGTCCTTATGGGACTCCTCAGAACACTGCTGGTCAAGTGACAAATCTTGCGAAGTTAATCAGACGGTTTTGTCTCCAATTAAATGTAATTAGTGAGCGAACTATAGCAAGAGGCGCCATCTACCGAGATACGAGAGAAACAAAAAACCAAAAGCAGCAGGGAAAACACTGCTATACAATGTCGATCAATGAAAAGATCGAATGCAAATAAAAGAAAACAACTATAGTCCGTGACCTACGACAGCTCTTTGTCTTTTCAGGCCGGATCAACGCATTTTGCATTTTTACCCGTCATCAAGACAGTGGGCGTCAATCAACGGAATTTTTAAGCCAAATATTTGGAAACTTTCGATAGTATTAAGCACTGGGCAGTAAAAGCATCTTTAATTAATAGCCGAATACACAGATTTAATAGTCAATATAGCGAAGCAACATTATCAATCAAAATCCAAGAAGGAACCAAGCGAATCCGCATAAGAAGAGGTGCCAGCCAGGGTGACACAATATCCCCTAAATTATTTAATCAGGCCCTACAAGATATTTAAAAAAAATTAGATTGGGAAAAAATAGACATCAAAGTAAACGGACAATAGTTGAACCATCTAATATAAATTCTTAATAACAGATAAGAAAGAAGAACTGATAAAAATGCTGGAATAACGGGATACAGCAGCTAAAAATATAGGTTTGAGTATGAACTACACTAAAACTAAAATCATAACAAACACAGATGTAGATATCATATACATGGGCGCACCCAGGGGGGGGGGCCGGGGAGCGGGCCCCCCCAAGCCTTAGATTTTTTAATATATTTTCTACATAGTTGATGATAAAACATGAAAAATACCGTAAAATTTGACATCAGGAGGCTTCGGCCCCCCCCAACCCGAAGCAGTGGCGTAGGTGCGAAAAGACATGATGACCTTTTTTTTTGTTTTTTTTTTTTGGTCGTAAGTTTTTTGAGAGCGCGCTTTGTAGCTGTCGGGCCCCCCCCAAGACACATTCCTGGGTGCGCCACTGTCATATACATACAATACAAGTATAAATCTAGTGTATCGCATATAATTAAACGATTAGGAAAAACGGGATGACTAAAATCTAAGAAGAATACCGGGAGTTGTCGAAAAAAACCACAAACAGCGCCGTACGCAAAAATGAATGAGGGGGGCTTGAGCACGTATCGATAAGCAGAGACGAATTCTGGGCGGGGTGCTTGAGCCAGATATATTTTAATCTTGATTCTTGGGGAAAATTCATGTTTTAGGGGCCAATATTTAGTGGTTCTGAGGGGGACTTCAGCCTCAAGGCCCCCCTCCGCTCCGGCGTACTCCACTGCAATAAAAAGAGATAAAAATCCAGTGGGGTTATTTTGACATTATTTTTATTTAAGAAATAAAATAAACTTAGATATGTTTAAAAAATGTATTTTTTTAAAAAGACCCCTTAGTAAAATAAAATTATTAGGACTTAACTAGGTACTTACTTTAGGCAAAAAGAAAACTCTACTTTATATAGTTTTCTAAAACAAAAACATGTTAGTTAGTTAGTATAAAAAACTCCAAACTTTAAAAATTCGTATCTTTAAAATTGGAAAAGAGAAGTAAATTTCTTTTTTATTACCTTAAATAGATGCAAAAAGAAATATTTCGACTAATTTTTAGGTTTCAGTTTTGGAAAAACGTGAAAGAAAAGTTCGAAGAAATCATAATTTTTTACTAAGCCCCGTATAAAAACTTTCAAGATTTCGGGGATGACAGCTGCATAAATCGACTTTTGTCAATATAACTACATGTCAACTTCGTGCTATCTAGAGACCCTGTATGTATGACATATTTTTACAAAATATATCAACCCAACACAAAAATAGAGGCCACGACCCTGAAAAAATCAGCTGTTCTCCGGGGGCTGAATTTTACATTGGATCTTATGGGAGGTCAGAAGTTTTTTTATGAATATTTTCAAAATGGCACTACAAATTTCCGCGACCTTTCAGTGAAATATTCTCAGACACCATCTCGATATTCCACCAAAGTTTTGTAAGGAATCAACATGATTGAAAGGTTAAAATCTTCAAGATTTAGCATTCTTTATTTTGAATTCAAATTACCCGCCATGTACCACATGCCAGCTGTTATATTTGACATGTATTTGATTTTGTCATCTGAGATTGTCACATTCGTTTCTGCTTTAAACTAAATTTTTATGTGAGCTAATGAAGCGGCTCTGAAAAATTAAAAAAAATTATTCTAAAAGAATATAGTAAAAACAATCTCAAAACCGGCTTTATTAAAAAAAAAATCAAATATTCATGAACCGTCATTCCAACTTCAATATTTTAATGACAATCAGCTGTGTCGTAACGTGGCCATCAAAAAAAAAATCAGCCCCGGATGTGACGTCAACAAAGTGGAGGATCGTGGCCCGTCCGTTTTGATAGCCCTGAATATATTTAAAATATGTCATACATACAGGGTCTCTAGTGCTATCCTGCTTAATAAGTGTCATAAGTAGGTATATTTTTTTACCATGGGGAGACTACTCAAGTTACGCGTGGCATAGAAAATTAATGAAAATTAAAAATTTTTTTAATAGTGTCTAACGCTATAATATACTAACATTTTATTTAATTTTGGTGCGGGGTTCTTTAATTTGTAATGTCCGACGGTTACGAGCGACTGTAGAAAAGCTAAATATAATGTATGATAAATATCTGGATGGGAAGCTTTTTTAAACTCTAAAAGGAGTCTAACCATTTATATAGGATCAACTTCAGAGTCAGCCAGTTTGTGGCTAAATTTATTTTTCTATAAAAAATTTGGACTTCTAGTTTATTGGCTTATTGCTTTAAAGCATTTATCAACCATCCAGAGTCTAAATAAATTTTTATTATGATCATCGCGGAATTCCAAAATGACACACACTGAACAGCAAGAAAAAAGTAATCAGCTTTTATCAAATTTCCAATTTTTCAAGCAACCCGAGTATAAATTTGATTTATTAAAAATTTTGTCACCAAAGCTTCATAAGGTCTAGTCAAGTTAAGAGTAAAGAGTTTTTTAACAGTGTTTTAAAACAATAATTGTGGCAGCAAATTGTGTACATAAAACAACAAAACTAAAATAATAAAAAAGAACCGATTAAAAAAGCAAGAGTGATATATTTTTTGTTTAAACCAAAGCCAGTAAAGTCGAAAAAATTGAGATGGCCTTAGCAATAAAAATGGTTAAATCTTTGGCAGTTTACACCTGTTTGGTACTTTTGACAACTACTACTGCTAGAGTTATTGATAGCCTCAACTTTTATGAAGTTAAAAAACTACCTGAGGATAGTGATGGTTTGAGACAGTACGAAATGGTTCTAGTGGAAAATGGACATCAAGAAAATTTAGTTCTTTATATTCCTGATGAAACCGTTCCAAAGCAAAAAGATTTTTTTGTTACCGAAGACGATGAAGTTCAAGTTACGGAACCCGTGGTTGGCAAAATTGTCAAAGTTCAAAGCACAGAATCTTCAGCCGTTGAGGAAGTAAAAGAAGAGAAATTCCAGGAAATTAGTCAGTCTACAGAAGAAAGCAAAAATAACAAAAAGGCATGAGTGATGGGGACAATAAGTTTAATTGGTTGGTGTTTTTAATAATTTTAATAGTTCAAACTTTTCAAAAATATGCAGAATCTTATTTGAATAAAGTTAACTAGATTCTAACTAAAATTTTAGCAAAAATTTGACTATTCCTATGTCTTTTTTTAGGTTATTTTGTGCGAATGAATATTTTATGATAATGGTAGAGCCTCATTTGTTAAATTATTTTTTTAGTTTATTAGAATAAAGTATTATTTTTTTAATGGTATGTGGAACTCTAGATATAATTTTATTTTTTTTTGTTTTGTAAATAGATTAAGAATTGTGATTTTAATTTATAAGATTTGCTAGAAACGGTAAAAATTATCTTTAATGGGAATAATTTTTTTTAGTATGTATTAAATACATAAATTAATTTATGCTATCGCCTTTCTTATTACAACAGATAAACTGCCAGTAGCCTAGGGAATTACAAATTGATTCCGACATAAAATGCCCTGGCAAATATGCTGAAATTTTAAATCCGGTCCAACATGTAAGTTGGTAAGAGTACTCAGATTATATCACTAAAAGTAGAATAAAAAATTCGGTATTTGTAAAAAAGTTTTAAAGTAGGTAATCTGTTTCGAACGAAAAAGTTACCACATAACAAATGTATTCAAGGCCGTACCTAGGGGGGGATTAAGGCGGATCAATCCCCCACTAAATGTTCGTAAAAGTGTGTTAAAACAGACTTCTCAGCAACACCCATTAGACAAATAAGTTGCACAATACGCTTATTTTTATAAAAATTTTTTAATCCCACCCCGATATTTATTTCTGGATACGGCCCTGAACGCTATAATAGTGCTAGGCACAATTTTGACACCTTCACATTGTAATATCAGCTGTGATCTTTCAACACACGGCCTTTGTTTACTATATGAACCGAAATAAATAATGCCTACTTTTATTAATTGAAAATAAACGACAAAAGTTTTAAATTCGACCTTGGTATGTTAATTTTGAAGGATCAACTGTCAGTTCAATGTGAATGTGTCAAAATAGTGCCTGGTACAATTATAGCCTGGCTGTATTTCAATAATTCTCTATTAACTTGGCATATGATCGCACGCTTTCTTTGTAAATGGATTCAATACAGAATAATGTAGCATACCTAAAATAATAGAATCATTATTTTTTACATAATTTTGACCAAAAACCATGGGCACCCCCCCCCCCCAAGCCTAAGATTTTTGTATATAGTTTCCACATATTTCATGAATAAACACAAGACCCCAAGACATATTCCTAGGTGCGCTACTGCAAAAACGCAAAAACACAAAAACATGTATTTAAGTTACTAAACCGGAAGCATAACCTTTACACGTCGACCCAGGAAATATACATACAGGGTAATCCGCAGGTGAGACCTGTAATTCTGTAAGCCTGGGAAGACCTGTATAGTCAGTTTTAGGTGTTGTATCGTACGTATTTATTTTTAAACCTACTAAAACATGTGCACAAAGCACAAAGATTCTCCACCTGTAAATACTAAGGTACCTACTCAAAAACTACTGGATCAATGCCCTTTTCTCGTTTGCGGATGATGCCGCGTGGAAAATTTAACACTTTAAACCAGTGGTTTATGCAGCAGTCGTTAAGCCTAAATGAAAAAAAAAAATAGTTTTTATAGCATTTTCTGCAACCGGTGCTGATTAACCACAACAAACCACAATTCAAGTGCATCTAAAATCTTGTATAAAAGAAATGACAATTGTAACTGCAAATATATTAGTAAAGTTGAAAAAACTAAATATCTAGGTGTCATCCCACATAGCACACTCACGTGTTTAAAACGTAAAAAAGGGGTAAGAAAAAAAAACCTTGATTTTAAAAGCTGCTAGAAAAAAACGTTTATTTCATATATGAAAACAAGCTTAATAGGTCATTCATTAACGTTATAAAAAAATAAAAACTGCGTTGTAATAACGCTTTTATCAAATTAAAACAGCAATGTTTTTACGTTAGTTTTACGTGATTTTTATCAACGTTAAAATCACATTAGATTTACGCTTTTCTACACGAGTGTTAAAACGCGACTTGCATGGCTTTTCTACCGAATATTTTTGAGATTTTACTAGCAGCAGCGCCACATATTGTCGGCATTTTTCACTTTGACGAAATCTATCAGGCAGTGCTTTGGCCTCTAAACTCCAAAAACCTGTTGAAGGATAAGGAACTGATCCCTAATCCTTCACGATCACGACGCATCTGTTATTATCCTAATAAAGACACATTAATATTCTGTGAATGTGTTTGCTGTTAAATAATCTTGTTTAGCTTTTAAAAAAATATAATGTATATAGATAGATATTTTGTCTTGCCTTGAGCGCCATCTTTAAAATTGTCTTGAAGTGTTGTAATCTTAAACTAGTAAACTTTTATAACTTCCTTTCGCGTCTATTTTAAGTTAAAAAAATGTTATTAAAAAACCGTGACCAAAAAAGACGCTGAAAGTTAGTAGGTTTGAGAAGTCTTAATCTAGTGGCGTTTTAGAACATGTTGTGGAGAACTTTTCAAGTGTGAATTTGGTACATGAAAATAACGAGGGTAAAAAACACGTTATATACACAGCACCAGAAACTTCAGCAAGAAGTACCTTTTTATAGCTTAATTTCTCCTTTTTTAAAAATTATCTTTAAGCATGAAGATTTAGCAAAATAAATATTACATGGTATGAGGTTGTTTTCAAGTAGAAAAAAACTTTGTTATTTTTGTTCACGTTAATTTAACGTTGATGTGATTTTTGTGCTATGTGGGATGGTTGATCAGCACTTGAAGAGGAATGAACATGCAATTCTGACAGCAAAAAGCTGGCGAAGGCTCTATCATAAATGTTTTAAAATCAGAGATATACTATAAAAGTATAATGTAAGGTATTGATTGCATAATACTCAAAACACAATTTTAAAAATTTTATTTAAAAAAGATAGGCGTTTTCAACTGCCCAATTACACAAAGATTTAAAAATATTCAACAAAAGGAGTCTTTACATTTTACATTGTTTAAATTTTTTTAAAAACAACTTTACAACGCAAATTTAAACCAAAAAAAGTTTACCAAACTTGGACATCGGACATCCTCGGGGTTCTAACTCCACTCAGCATTAGTCGAAGCTATCTCTACCTATTGTAAAAAGTAAAATAATAATAAAAAATATGACATCTCGGGAAAAAATAAACTATGTTAACACATCTGCACTCAAGCAAAGGTCTAGTAGTGCCAGCGTTTGACAAATGTGATGCCAAAGATATTTAAATTTAGGATAGAAATTTAAAAATAGGTAGCTATTGTAACAAATAAAATCATGTTTGAATTGAATTGAAAAATTATAATAAAAACAATATTTTACCACCGTACAGAGAACACCCAGTAGGCTCTCTTGCAGACGTCCTTTAAGTTAGCAGACCACTTGTAGCAGATGAAAAATTTTATGATTGGATTATTAAGTGCTAATTAAGTACCCAATTCCCGATTTAATTGCTCCAGTGGTTTTTGAGATATTGATTGGTCTGCTAGCTTAAAAAAAAGTTAGCAGACCAAATGTTAAAAAACATGACTGGTAATAAAAAAAAGGGGTGCAAATGGCTCTATTATTTAAGTGCTAATTAAGTACTCATATCTTGATTTAATTGCTCCCGTAGTTTTTTAGATATTGATTGATCTGCTAGCTTAAAACAAAATTAGCAGACCAAATGTTAAAAAACATGACTGGTAATAAAAAAGGAATGCAAATGACTCTACTATTTAAGTGCTTATTAAGTACTCATATCTTGATTTAATTGCTCCCGTAGTTTTTTAGATATTGATTGATCTGCTAGCTTAAAAAAAGTTAGCAGACCAAATGTTAAAAAACATGTCTATTAATAAAAAAAGGGGTGCAAATGGCTCTACTATTTAAGTGCTATTTAAGTGCTCCATGTTCACCATCGAAATACCACTCTGGACGCCCTTTTTTAGAAGAAATCTATCCCTAACTGGTCAGATTCGTGAAATGGCTTTGGTGAGTTAAAAATATTTTTTTTTTGTTGGTGGATATCAAAGTGCTCTTTAGGTGCTAATTAAGTATCCATGTGCTGATTTAATTGCTCCAGTTGTTTTTGAGATATTAATTGATCTACTAGCTTAAAACAAAATTAGCAGACCAAATGTAAAAAACTTGACTGGTAATAAAAAACGGGGTTCAAATGGGTTTAGAAATTAAGTGCGATTTAAGTGCTCCACGTTCCCCATCGGCATACCACTCTGGCCGCCCTTTTTAAAAGAAACATATTCTTAACAGATCAGATTCGTGAAATAGCTTTGGTGAGTTAAAAATTATGTTTTTTGTTGGTGGTTATTTACCCCTAACCGGTATGGTGATTTGTTCAGCCTTTTAAGGTATGCTGGGTCATACGTGACCCGCAAGTAAAAAACCGGCAGAATTTAAAAAATACACAAGATATTTTTTTTTATTGGGATATTTTATTACTTAGAACTTTGGGAAACATACAAAATAAAAAGTAAGTGAAAGAAAATTCTTATTTCATGGCGTGAAAACTAAATAACGTATTTTTTTGACATATATATGTATAAAATAACAAAAAATAATGAAAAAGTAGAAAAAAATCTTATCTAACCATAAATTCTTTTTTCTGATGCATGTCTTTTCATCCTGTAATAAAAAAAAATAAAAGTAAAAACTTTTAAATTTGAAGGAAGTTCACGAGGTATAAAGTCTTAACAAAAAAGTTTCACGGGCAAGACCTCAGAGGTAAAGGTAGCTCGGGGACGCGTTTCTGCCTCATTAGGCTTCATTCAGCCCGAGCATAACCATAAAATGGAACTCCTCAGTAAACACCATATTTCATATTTCTTTTTCAGTTACCCACATCATCATTTCATCTCCTTCCATTTTACGGTTATGCTCGGGCTGAATGAAGCCTAATGAGGCAGAAACGCGTCCCCGAGCTACCTTTACCTCTGAGGTCTTGCCCGTGAAACTTTTTTGTTAAAAACTTTTACCAGAAAAGTCTAGGGTATTTTTAGCTCACACTACTACTATACTATAGTAGTGTGAGCTATAGTGATCCTAATGTTTTCGAGAAAAAAAAAGTTGCTCCGATTTCAAAATTTTTTATATATCTTTGCGTTTCAGATGATTTTGAAACTTTTTTGTTGCGCCGTCTGTCTGTCTGTATGTCTGTCTGTCTGCAACGACCAACGCGCATAACTCAAAAACCGCTTGCCCTATTTTAATGAAATTTGGTACCTACGCTGGGTTTTGGGTCGAGATGGTCCCATTTAAAAATGAACAAAATCCACCAAATACAAGCCAAATAAAAGGGTGGGGGTATATTTCAAAAATTAGAGTTTATGTAAAAATATGGCGTGTGTGATATTAAACGAAAGGCAATTGCGTCTGGAGTTAAATAAAATACATTTTACTTTTAAAAAAAGGGTGGGGGTAAATTAAAAAAATTAGTGTTTATGTGGAAATATGGCGTGTGTGATATCAAACGAAAGGTAATTGAGTCTGGAGTTAAACAAAATACATTTTAGTTTAAAAAAAGGTGGGGGTAGAATTGAAAAATTAAAGTTTAAGTCAAAACATGGCTTGTGTGGTATCAAACGAAAGGTAATTGAGTCTGGAGTTGAATAAAATATATTTCAGTTTTTAGTTATATTAGCTCACACGTACACTATAACTATAGTACCTAGTGTGAGCTTAGGTGCCCATAGATTGGCAGAGTATTTTACCTTCAGTTATTAGATGACTCAATCTCTTGCACACTGCAGGCACTTGACGATCCCAATGCTGTGACCCTTACAAATGCCCTTGAAGCACACTGAACATTTTTTTGGATGTTTGTTGTCATTGGAGCACAGACATGTGGCATCGCCGTCTTTTTCTGTCATCAGGATTGTTCGGTCTGGGTTCTTCAGCAGATTATTCAATAAAACGCCGTATCATACCTCTGAGGTCAATTGGCATATTTTTTATTTCTTCCAACATTGAGTCACTATCATGTTTGCTTAACTCACTCTCAGCAAATGAATAGTCATTAATATAGGCGTCTAAAGCCTCTTGTTCAAGTTGCAGTTCCGTAAGCGGCTTGCGAGAGTTCATTTTGTAAACAAAAAATAGTTACACGAAAGGTATGCTGGGTCAAAAGTGACCCGGAAGCGTGCGATGCTCAAAATTGACCGCCCGCACCGACAAATGCTAAAGGTTAACTGACAGTACGTCAATAACCAGGAGAATTTTAAGGTCGCCAGCCCCGCGCGCCACTTGTAATATTCCTTAGATCGTCAGAATAGATTTGCTCGGGTCAGTATTGACCCACCATACCAGTTGAGGGTTAAGTGCTCTTTAGGTGCTAATTGAGTACTCAATTACTGATTGACCAGTTTATATCTTGTTAAAAAAAATTATCTAAAAACAAATGGTACAAAAAAGTTTTTGAACCATTTATCTATAACATAATTTGCTTTGCATTATCCCTGGAAAACATTTTAACACAGCTCTAATGACACGACGACGACGCTCCAACAGTGTCAAGGCACCTTAATAGATCATTTTATTGTCAAGCCAACTGAACAAGATTTTTTTTTAATTCCAAGTTATCTTTTTTTTTCAAATTGGTAATTATATTGCAAAATATCTAAAATATATTTTGTATTTAAAGTTTTTAGAAAAAACACAAGAAAAAATTATAACAAAAAGGGCGTCCAGAGTGGTATTTCGATGGTGAACATGGAGCACTTAAATAGCACTTAAATAGTAGAGCCATTTGCACCCCTTTTTTATTACCAGTCATGTTTTTTAACATTTGGTCTGCTAACTTTCTTTTAAGCTAGCAGATCAATCAATATCTAAAAAACTATGGGAGCAATTAAATCAAGATATGAGTACTTAATTAGAACTTAAATAGTAGATCCATTTGCACCCCTTTTTTTATTACCAGTCATGTTTTTTAACATTTGGTCTGCTAACTTTTTTTAAGCTAGCAGACCAATCAATATCTCAAAAACCACTGGAGCAATTAAATCGGGAATTGGGTACTTAATTAGCACTTAATAAGCACTGAATAATCCAATCATAAAATTTTTGATCTGCCACAAGTGGTCTGCTAACTTAAAGGACGTCTCTTGCAGTATCGCGTGAATATTTCCTAGATGGTTCGTCCCCTGCCCCGTTCACTCGTTGAAATAATCCTCTATTTATAAGAGGCAAATTCTCGTGCTATATGTTTCGAAACAGTGTGGTTCAATAAATACGTCATAAATTGGTGACGTTTCATATGTATATTTTCGAATTTATGGGCGTTATACGATGAAATACCGTTCACAGAGGTGTAAATTGTGAATTTATTGTCAATAATTTAGTAAAAACTAAATAAAATGAAGAAACAATGTCTCAATTAAAAAAACAAAATTTTAACATTGATTTTTAAATATTGATTTTTCATCTAAACGTCAAAAAATGACATTTACAGCATTTTTTATAAAAGTCCAACTTTTCAAATCTATCATATAAAAAAAGTCACAGATACCCTCCTTTATCATAGGTCTACATTTTATCTATAGTTTTGTTTATTTTGCATGTTTTAATAACAAGCTTATCATAATGGCCTTGTGATCCCCTATTGCTGCATCCCAAACCTGAAAATTGTATGTCGTGTTAAAATTTATTAAAATACCTATCAATTATTTTATTTTATCTTTACTTGTAGCTTTACATATTTTTGTCCTAAAGTTAAAAGATTCAGTTAAATCGCTGAATTCCTTATAATGGGGGTCATTTATGTTCTCAAAATGAATACATTAAAGTCACCATTAACAATAACCTGTCGATTTTTTTAAAATTTTTATTTAAAACTTTGTTTATACAATTTAAAAAAATATATTAAAATCTCCACTAGCGGAACGATAAACAGTTACAACAATTAAGTTAAGTTTTATAAAATCTACAGCAATAATTTCACAGTGTAACTCTTTAGCCAAACTTTTACATTTTCCCCTTCTTTGTACTTCAGTTCCTTTCTACAAAGCATCAATACTTCACCTTCTTTTATGTCATTTTCTTGTATAAAATGAACACAGTTCATAATTAATTATCACAAATTCCTGGAATTCTTCGTCTCTATGGTGGTGCTCTAAGAAGCATGTCATAGATTTCGACTAGAAAGAAGTCAAGCCTTGTCATTTTATTGTCTACGGATGGCACATTTACGTGAACAATATCTTAGTAAACGTTTCTATTTCTATTTTTGAATCGTTTGAATTGTTATCTTCATCTGAATAGTAGTCAATAGTATAGTATTACAATTTGCACGAGGCGTGACAACTCGTAACAACGGTTTCATTCGCGTACGTTTCTAACATTATGCACCTAAGTTTCTTAGTTTACCTTATTTTGCCTATTTTTTTTATTTCACATTGCCTCTAAAAATAAAAACATGAAGAATTCAAAATAGGGTCCACATTTAAAAAAGATTTTACTTTGTAAATTATTAAAGCACACATTAAATGCAATTTTAAATTTATCAATGAAACTATTATGCAGTCTATTTCCGCGCCATAAAGGAGTCGTTAAAGATATTAAATTAAATTAGTTTTATTGTATACATATTTAATTAGCTGTCAAAATTGTTCAAATTTTCCACCAAATAAAACGAGAAAGTCATCTTTTGTAAAAAAATTTGAAAGATTTATGCTATGTCATCCAATGTAGCATGATTTTTCTGTAAAAACATGACACTAAAAGAATTATTTAAACAGTCCCAAAGAGGAGAAGTTACTTATTACAGTATCTCCTAAGATAAGAACTCTGCTAGTTTTAAGGTTTTGATTGTACTTTGTTTTTGGGTTCATGTTCTCAGAAGTAACATTATTAAGACGACCGTTTTCCAAAAAGAACTCAAAGTTTTCTTGCTCCAGTTTTTTGTTTGTTACTTTTAAGTTGTGGATAAAAATAATGAGTTTTTTCTTCTGGGCTTTCTTTCTACTGTAAGAGAAATTTCGGAAGATCTGTCGATGCAGTCTGTTTGAGTTTAAATTTCACACTTCCTCAAACATTTCCTCTTGAATTTCTACCGTTTTATCGAACATATGCGTATTTTTTTGCAGGCTTTTGTTTTAAGCTAAAAACTTCTCGAAAAAGCTCATTTTCTTTTTGGCCGAAAAAGCGGTTTTGTTCTCTTATATTTGTTTTTCCTTAGATTTATTATCAGTCATTTCTAGTGCTCTAGTTTTTGTTAAATAATAGGGTTTCAACCAAATTTTTATAGATTTTTATTTGGTTTTCCAATTCCTCTAATGCCTTTGCAAGTTCCTTTTTACGTAGCCGCAGGTCGTTGACTTTTGTTGTTTGGTCAACTATTTTATTTCCTAGGTCACTTAGCAGATACGAAGTACATTGAAGCCTTTTATTGTCAGTTTCATTTGTTTGAAATATGGTGGGGGAGATGATTTTAAATAGCTGGTATTAAGAGCTTTTGGGCTTTTCAATTCTATTTCTTTGTTTCGGTTTTTAAAATCGGTGGCTATTCGTTTTAAGGTATGTAATCAGGTAATTAAAGTCATGGTTTAAAGAAATAATTAATTATTAAAAATTATAAATACTTTTCTGAATATAATAATATGAGATTTGCACCCATATTTGCCAGATTTTATTTACAACACAGGTAAAAAGTAATAGCCACGACGAATATTCAAAAACAACACAAATTTAAGACTCTAGTTCTAAATCTATGTACAGCACCGCACCAGCCAGCGCGGCCATTTATTACTACTTATTGTTTATCAATAATACTAGACTGCAAAACTAGTTAGATTCACCCTGTCTAATGCTTATTAACTCGGTAGCTATAGTTGTTTAAGTTTAAACAACACGTTCTTCTATTTACAAAGACACGGTACAGCGACTTCACTACATTTTATTAATCAGAAAGAGTTAAAATTACTTAAAAATTTGATAAAAATATAGGTTTGGAAATTGACGCGTCTCCCTGGGCTGCGGCACTTTTTTTTCGTTATAGGTAGAATAAAAAAAAATCAGAGTGCGATTTTTTTTAAAAAGTACTTAATTTTTCTAAAGTATTTGCCTGCTGCACAATTTCTTTAATTTTACAAAAGTTTTTTGTAATTAGAAAAATTTTCTTTTGCGGTCCACATTTTATTTCAAAATGCACTTCAATTTTTTCCTTTTTTCTACATGTTTTTTGGGCGTCAAGATTAACAAAGCTATTTACTTTTTAAAAATTTTCCATGAGATATGATGACATTTGCTATTTGTAAAATTTGGAAATTACCAATTTTGCTAGGAAATCTTGAAATAATTTAGTATTATTTGTTTGTTTGTATTTATTACAATCAATTTACTATTATAAAGCAAGAACCAAGGGCGCACCCAGGAAAGGGTCTCGGAAACCCCCCTCCCCCCAAGTCTAGATTTTTTTAGATATTTTCCACATATTGTATGAATTAAAGCAAAAAATAGCATAATTGATGTATTTTATGGAGTCTCGCCCCCCCACCCCCCCAAGACAAATGCATGGATGCACTACTGCAAGAACAACGTAAGAAAATACATTTCGGAAAAATTACAATAAAGAAATCAATAATGAGGCATTTTGCATAAACATATTGATAAATTAATTGAGCTGTTTACAATAAATTTTTATCTAATAATCTGATGAAATTTTTAAACAAAATTGCATAAGCCTTTTTTACAGAATAGGAGAGAAAAAATTATTTTAAAGTAGGATATCAACAATTCTGATACGTCGTAAACCAAATCAACAAAATTTTACAGGAATAAGAAAAGGTAGAAGCAGCGGCGTAGAAATCTTGCGACCAAAAAAAAAAGGTCATCATGTGTCAGGGGGCGGCCGATAAGTCACAAGGGCGCCTCTCACGAATCTTGCAACCAAAAAAAAAAAGGTCATCATGTGTGAGGGGGCGGCCGATAAGTCACACGGGCGCCTCTCCCTCCTATGGGGCGCCACTACCCTCGGGGCGGGGGGGGCGACGAACCCCCCGCGCCCCCCCACGCTACGCCGCTGGGTAGAAGCAAATTACATAGTGTAAGCATTATGCGACTCGTTGAAAATCGCGGGAATGACCGTTTTATATTTTTTTTTTGTTGCGAGGATTTTGCAGCGTAATTCTTTGACGCAAAAATATGAATTTTAATTTTTTTGTGGGTTACGACGTATCAGAATTAGGGTATCGATATAGAGATCAGAAATTTTTATTTATAATATGCCCATGTTTAAAATAGGCCCACTCTCTGGTAATTACGGAACTACCACACGAGAACCATGGGCGTATCCAGCGAGGGGCAGGGAGGGGCATTTGCTTCCCCCTAAATTTTGAAAATATAATAATTTCCCAATTTCTAAGCAAAACAATCAATCAACCGAACTTTAAACTTATTCCTTTCTACGTAATATTATACAATAGATACGCGTACTCCAAACGATATATACTGTAAAGAATATAGTTCGTTCTTTCCGTAAAAAGATTTACGAAAAAAAATTGTTCTAAATAGTCCTCTCCTTTGTGCGACACGATGGTCTTATAAAAACAAAAGTGTTACTGTATTTGAAGACGACATTTTGGGCATCCTTGAGGGCCTTTAAACAGTATCAAAAGGGGCAATTATTGTGCAACTAGAAAGGTAGCATTTCAGCTTTACAGTGCTTCAACAGGCCGGTATTTATTATTTCCCTATGCCCAATAGCAAGTATTCTACGCTTTTGAAACCTGTGGCCAATATCTTGCAATCCCCTGGTGTATTAACGGTTTCCTAAATATTATATAACTATACGCATCGTTCGAAAGAAAATTTCATTGTTTTTAACACAAAGTAAAAGGTTCTTCCCATCAAGGTTTGGCCTTTAATAATAACAGTACTTTTTTTTGTGATTAAAAAAAAATCACTAAACATGCATATATTCTTTGAGTGTTACAAAATCCCACGCCCACGCAGAATAAAGATTAGGGTACTAGACTGGCAAAAAACCTGATCAAAAGCAGTCTAATAAAGACAACAGCATGGCAGAATGCTGCTGTGACTGCGCAGAATATAGGTAAGGGTAACAGGCTCGCAAAAATCCTGACCAAAAAGCACTCTCTTAATTTCTACTTTAGTTAAGTACTTTTAACTTAAATGCATGTATTTTATTCTGTTTCTTTTATTTCACAAATTTTGTTTATGTATTAATATTTAGAAGTTTTATATTTTTTTTAGTCTCCTGGTTTATCTTGGTTGTCTAGTTAAAGTAAAACAACATATTTTATGTTGTTACGTTTTTAAGATAAATAAAATTGGTTTGCAAAGTCATGGGCATATATTCAACCTATGGGCATCTTAGAAATACACCATAGGCATAATACCGACCCACTTGTTAATATGCCCAGTTTGCTATAAAATCAAAAGCAAAAAATAATTTAAATATTAAAAAAGTTATGTCAAAACTTTCTTTAAATTGACTGACAGTAGTAGACATATATACGTCCAGGCTAAAATGAGGAGGTAGTGATATCACTAATTAATTTGACCTTGTAAATGCCACCTTGTGAAGATCATTATAATTTATATGCAGAGGCGAATAGTGTGTGTATTATTTTTGACTTTGTGAAGGTCGTTTGCATTTAATCTTCTCAAGTTCATTTGTATTTGTATTTGATTTGACCTTGACAAGGTTAAATGTAAATGCCCTTTACAAGGTCAAAAAAACACACACACTATTTGCCTCTGAATATAAGCCACAACGATCTTCACTAGGTGACCTTTAGAAGGCCAAATGAATTAGTGACATCATTACCTCCTCATTTTGGCCTGGAACATATATCTTTCTACTACTATTGAGTGGGGCCAGATCATTAACATATTATGGTTTCCGAAATTATAAACTAACGAAAATATACCTAAATTTGCGTTTTTTCTTAGGGGTAGGTTAAAATATTTTATGGTTGCGTTGCGCTTGAGAGCTCTCCCGTAAAAGGGATATATAATGAGCGTATAGGATTTTTGAAATAACTTTTTATTGGAAATATATACAATATTTTTTGATAAATCTTTTGACAATTAGTAAAAAAAGTATTTAAATATACTCAAAAACAAAACCAAAACCCTCAAAAAACTTGCCTAGATTACCTTATTTTTACTAATTTTTTGATACATTATTTTGCCTAGAAGTTTTACTTTTTTCAATGGCGTTTTAAATGCTCGGTACACTAAAGACTCTTCTTAAAAGTGCAAAAAATTATTTCAAAAGCCTTAATATTAGATTTTTGTCTACAATATTAGGGATATTATGGGTCGCGTATTTTATAATTTGCTTAAGATAATGCCGAATAGTTATTTAAACAACAAGGTTTGAAAACGACTCTATGCACACGATCGAGACAGTTTGGTAGCCCGAGCCGAAGGCGAAGTCTACAAGTCGAGGGAGTGTGTAAAGAGGTTTTCAAACGAGTTTTTACAATATTTTTTATACGACTGCTAATAAAGAAAGAAAAATCAAATTTTAATTTAATTTGTTTTTATTTCCGACAACAAAACTTTAAAAATTCAACAATTTTTTGACGTATCTAATCAACAAAACATACGAGCAGTGATGGTTGCTACGGAACTAAGCCAACTTATATTGATGGGTGACAACAACAAAAATCACAATGACGGGAGACCCGTATGCAGAAATGACATAGGCGTGCGCAAAAATGACATAAGCGTGTGCAAAACGTTTTGCACACAGCGTGCGCAAAATGCCATTTTCAGATCGTGTTCTCCGTGCGCAAAACCCCCTTTTATAAGAAAGTCGTATAAAAAATATGTTATTTGGGTGCATTTTGACCTATCCTAGCAATATACTCATGATGTCTGTCTGTGTGTGTGTGTTTTTGTGTATTTTTTTTTGTCCGTAACACGATAGCTCCTAAACCGCTAAACCGATGTTTATAATATGTTCAGGTAAAATAGTGTTCGACGAGCTGATTAGATTTTGGTCAAAATCCATTAATGCTTTTGACAGTTTTTCGACAATTTAAAAATGCAAACTTTTTAACGGAGCATCGCATCAATATGCGGTTTTCAGAATATAATAGTAATAATTTTCCTCACCAAAACTTCGTAGGAGCTTCAGTTTCCGAGATATTTACAAAAAACTGTTTTCAAGGCTGATTATCATAGCTTCACTTGAAGTGTGCTAACAGGCTAGCTAGGAATCCATACATTTTTTTATTGTTTTTTTAATGAAGTCGAATTTTTTACTAAATTTCGTTAGTTGGTTTGTAAAAAGCCATAAATCTAATAGAAATAAATAAACCAATATAAATAAACAAAAAGTTGAAGGGAGTGTGAAACTACTAAATTAACGTTTGAGTTATGCCAAGGCAACACAAAAATAGAGGCCACGACCCTGAAAAAATCAGCTGTTCTCCCGGAGCTGAATTTTACATTGGGTCTTATGGGAGGTCAGACGTTTTTTTTATGATATTTTCAAAATTGCACTACAGATTTCCGCAAGATTTCAGTGAAATATTCTCAGACACCATCCCGATATTCCACCAAAGCTTTGTAAGGAAGGAACATGATTAAAAGGTTAAAATCTTCAAGATTTAGCATTCCTTATTTTGAATTCAAATTACCCGCCATGTATTTGACTTTGTCATATGTGATTGTCACATTGGCTTCTGCTTTAAACTTAATTTTTGTGTGAGCTATTGAAGCGGCTATAAAAAATTAGGGCTTACTATACATTTAAAAAAAATTGTTCTGCCAGAATAAAGTAAAAACAATCTCAAAAAAGGCTTTTTAAAAAAAAAATCAAATATCCATGAACCGTCATTCCAACTTCATTATTTTAAAGACAATCAGCTGTGCCGTAACGTGACCATCAAAAAAAAATCAGCCCCGGATGTGACGTCAACAAAGTGGAGGATCGTGGCCCGTCCATTTTGATAGCCCTGGTTATGCTTATCTTAAGTGTTTAAAAATCTGTATTTTTTGCCCTGAATGTTACCGTTATTTTTAGTAACAATAACGGTAACAGCTGTCAAATTTCCTGTTATTTTAACTGATCCAAAATGTCCCTATTAATTATTTTTATTCCGATATAACTCTGCACCGCCCGCGCCCGGCGACCCCACAAAACTTAACGGCTTCAGGAAATTTTAATTATTTTATAGTTCTCCTTTAAGTTAAATACTTTTTCCATAAAAGAGTTATTTAAAAACCCTTACGCGCTCATTATAGTAATATGCTATAAGCAGAGCTTCCTCCTAAATAGCCACTTGATTTAATATTCTGAGAAAATCACATCTTGGACACATGTATAATCTTTTCTAATATGTAATACTTATTAAGTATGCCTAATCTAAATCCAAAACAATAAATAATAATTATAAATGTTATAGATTAATAGATTAGAATTATAGGAACATGTAGTAATGATTAAATTCTCTACAGATAAGCTATTTTCTCAACGGACTTTATATTAAGCTTATTAGCCTAATCATGTAGAACTAAAAACCTGGTACACCTCTAACTAATATTTCAATATTGTGATGAACGTATGTTAAATCTAGAAAACGTATTTTTCTCGAAAATATTATCATTACTCAAAGCAAAACTTTACTTGACTTAATGGTAACATCTGCCATCAAATAATGTGTAATTTTTCAAATCTAGTGCTTGAGTTTTCTTGAATATATTGATTGAGTTAAAAAATACCATTCTCATATTTAAACAAAGAAAAACTTAAACAAAAAAAAATTAATAAACTATATTAAAGAAATACTACTTTTTTTGATCGGGCAACATAAAATCAAATTGAAATAATGATGGCTGGGGTCATTCCATTTTGAACTTTTTCAAGCAATTTTTTTTTAGAATAAAAACCTTTATTTTCTTAATTAGATAGCTATATTTTCCTGATTCATTTTCTCAAATAAAAAAAAGTATTTTTCTCGATATTATATATTGCATAAAGCTATTTTGCATAGTGACCAGGAGGTGTAGTCTGTGTGTCAAAACTAAATAAACTTTGAGATTTGGAGGGGGGAAAATATCCCCTTTTTCCCCTCCCGTAGATCCGTGCCTGATATAACCAATGACTACATAACTAAAAAAGTATAGTGCAGAGAGCATTGAGTGCACTTTACACTAAGTTTAATTCTATTCGCTTTTTGGAGACAGACAAAAAAATATTTCTTCCTAAAAGCCTGATCAATTTTCTACAAGGCTTTATTAATTGAAGCACAGTCTCCCGGTTTTTTAGAATACTTGTTATATTAGAGGAGGGGGCAAACGGAACAACCGAACCGACCGACCCTTGCGCACCTATATGTTTCTAAATTTTACAAATGGTGCGCAGTTTATAATATTGTTTTAAATGTTTTACTAAAATTTAAAATGATTTTATTTTTAGTTTGGTTTTCAATTTTGTCTAATGTACGCCATTAAGACATGTTAATCTGAGCGCCACCTACAAATTCTTCTTTAAACCAACCCTCCTGTCCCTCTTGCAGCACTATTCGTTTGTTTTTACCGTAAATTGTGAACTACCCCTTCTTTTTTAGATGAGTTTAGTTTACTATTTTGTTGGATGAGACTAGTCCTTGATGGAGTACCCCTAGTTCAAGCAATACTTAGAACCGGGAGGAGGAGGGAGCAACCAACCAACTGCCTATTCTGACCTTCTGTCAAAAGTGTCGAACCGCCATCTTTTCCTTTTATGCACTGTCACGGTGTGGCACATTTTTAGTGAAAAGTTAGAGAAGATTTTCAGTATTTTAAATGCTTTATTTTAAATTAAAAACCAATCCCTTCCATTGGGGGACGGTTTTCTTGGAAATGTGCATTGGGGGATAGTTAATTATTTTCTTCTTCTTTTTTTGATTTTTTCGGTAAGTACAATCCCAAACTCATACCCATATAAAAGTGAATGAATAAAGTGTTTACTCCTTTTTTGTTTTCTTAAAAAAATATAATTAACAAAAAGGTAAAATAAACATTCATTCTGTAATCGAAAGAGGAGAATAACTGAATATGAATTCTTTTAAGAGAAAATAAACCTTCGACACTTATAGACAGGTTGTTGATTGCTTTTTCTTTATTTTCAGTTTTCCACAAGTTAATTTAATTTAACCCCTTTCTTACACATGCCGCTGTAATTTATATAAAGTTGTGCTGCTTCATTGCACATGCTGCTGTAAATTTTTTTGAGCCTACAAACTGTAGGCAATGGCGATGGATTAACTCCATCGTGGGTTTAATTATTTTAGGTTTTAATTTCAGGTTGTTCTTTTGTTAAGTTTGGGAGGTTATTATTTTTATAAATAATTGTAGGTACCGAGCATTTATTAGACCTAATTTTCTTTTAGTGTACAACCTGAAGATGAGAGCGTTGTAATAATAAAATTAGTAGAGAACGACTGAACTTGTTTGATTTACTCAAGTATTAATTTATTGTGGTATGTGGCAAAATTTTAGACCAGGGCAACAAAACATTATTTTTTTGTTAGACTAAATTTTTTTAATGAAAGAAAAAGTTTCTTTGTAACACAAATATTTTTAGCTGTTATTTTGTCTAAAGTTTAGGTACGCCTATTAGTAAATCCAGTGGCGTTATTTTGTTAAAAAATACTAAAAATTTACTTATTTGTTTTTAAGAAATGAAATAAAAATAAAACAAACTTAGATATGTTTAAAAAATATATTTTTTTGAACAGACCCCTTAGTAAAATCAAAGCATTATTTATGACTTAACTAGGTACTTACTTTAGACAAAAAGAAAACTATGTTAGAAAGCGTCATGTTGTTGGTATAAAAAACTCCAAACTTTAAAAATTCGTATCTTTAAATTGGACAAAAAAAGTAAATTTCTTTTTTATACCCTTAAACAGATGCAAAGAGACTAATTTTTAGGTCTCAGTTTTGCAAAAACGTCAAAGAAAAGGTCGAAAAAATCATAATTTATAAACCCCGTATAAAAACTTTCAAGATTCCGGGAAAACCGCTACATAAATGGACTTTTGTCAACACAAGTACATGTCAACTTCATGGTATCTTGCTTATAACCTTGGGGAAACTACTCAAGTTACGCGTTGCATAGAAAATTAATGCAAATTGCCAACGTTTTTTATAGTGTCTAAAGCTATAACATACTAACATTTTATTTAATTTTGGTGGGGTCCATCTATTTCGTGCGGGGTTCTTTGATTTTTAATGTCCGACAGCTACGAGCGACTGCACAAAATACTATTTTTCAGTATTTTATATAATATAAGATAGCTAAATAAAATGTATGATAAAAATCTGTATGGAAAGCTTTTTTAAACTCCAAAAGGAGTCTAACCATTTATATAGGATCAATTTCAGAGTCAACCACAAACTCTAAATTTATTTTCCTATAAAAAATTTGGACTTCTAGATTATTGGCTTATTGCTTTAAAGCATTTATCAACCATCCAGAGTCCAAATATTTTAGCTCACACATATACTATACTATAGTAGTGTGAGCTATGGTGATCCTAATTTTTAAAAAAAAAAAAAGTTGCTCCGATTTCAAAAATTTTTATATATCTTTGCGTTTCAGATGATTTTGAAACTTTTTTGTTGCGCCGTCTGTCTGTCTGTCTGTCTGTCTGTCTGTATGTCTGTCTGTCTGTCTGTCTGTGTGTCTGTATGTCTGTATGTCTATCTGTAACGACCAACGCGCATAACTCAAAAACCGCTTGGCCGATTTTAATGAAATTTGGTACCTAGGCTGGGTCTTGGGTCGAGATGGTCCCATTTAAAAATGAACAAAATCCACCGAACACAAACCAAATAAAAGGGTGGGGGAAGATTTCAAAAATTAGAGTTTATGTGAAAATATGGCATGTGTGATATCAAACGAAAGGTAATTGAGTCTGCAGTTAAACAAAATACATTTTAATTTATTTAAAAAAAAAGGGTGGGGGTATATTTTAAAAATTAGAGTTTAAGTGAAAATATGGCGTGTGTGATATCAAACGAAAGGTAATTGAGTCCGGAGTTTAACAAAATACATTTTAGTTTTTGTTTTTTTTTTATGGGTGGGGGTAGATTTAAAAAATTTGAGTTTAAGTTAA
This sequence comes from Aspidapion aeneum, assembly GCA_963576565.1. NCBI lineage: Eukaryota > Metazoa > Arthropoda > Insecta > Coleoptera > Brentidae > Aspidapion > Aspidapion aeneum. The sequence continues at coordinate 9,864,067 of OY755042.1, forward strand.
AACATGGCTTGTGTGGTATCAAACAAAAAGTAAATTAGTCTAGAGTTGAATAAAATATATTTCAGTTTTTAGTTATATTAGCTCACACGTACACTATAACTATAGTACCTAGTGTGAGCTTAGGGGCCCATATATTGGCAGAGTATTTTTCTTCTTATACAACAATACACTTTTTCGCAACCAGGGGATAAATTGAAAAAGGAAAATTTATTAAAAAAAATTTCTTTGGCTTTATACGTTACCGCCCTACTAATTGGGCCACCGAAACAAATGATTATACTTTTTTTAAATGCAACTTGCCTGGCTTTTCCACCAAATATTTTTGAGATTTTACTAGAAGCAGCGCCACCTGTTGGCGACATTTTTCACTTCAACGAAATCTATCCGGGAGTGCTTTGGCCTTTTAAACTCCAAAAACCAGTTAATGAACTGCCCTGATCCTTCACGATCACCACGCATCAGGTATTCAATTAACCTGATAAAGACACATTAATTACTGTGTGAAAGTGTTTACTGTTGAAAAATCTTGTTTAGCTTTTAAAGAAAACATAATGTGTGTATAGAGATTTTGTCTTGCCATGAGCGCCATCTTTTAAAGTTGTCTTGAAGTGTTGTAGTCTTAAGGTAGTGAACTTTTAGAACTTCCTTTCGCGTCACTTTTAAGTTAAAAAAAAGTTATTAAAAAAAACGTGACAAAAAAGACGCAGAAAGTTATTACTTTTACCAAGTTTTTATCTAGAGGGCTTTTAGAACAGACTTTCGCGCCGCGCCTTTTTTGAAATAAAAAACATATAGAGAAAAAATGTGACAAAATAATACGCCAAAAAGTTAGTAGGTTTGAGAAGTCCTAATCTAGTGGCGTTTTAGAACATGTTGTGGAGGACTTTTTAAGTGTGTATTTGGCACATGAAAATAACGAGGGTAAAAAAGACGTTGTATATACAACACCAGAAACTTCAGCAAAAAGTATTAATTAAGCACGTAGATTTAACAAATATTGCATGGAATGAGGTTGTTTCACGTTAATTTAACGTTGATGTAATTTTTGTGCTATGTTGGATCTTCTACTTTTTATGAATTTCATGATGGTAGTGCCATCTATTCGCTATTCTAATTCTACTATATATATACATAAGTGGATCTAGAAACTATATTTGGGGGGGGGGGAAATATCATAATAAATATTTCATAAAACTATTTTGCATAGTGACCAGAAGGTACATTCTGTGTGTGATATAGTTTGTGATTTGGGGGGGGGGAGGGGGGGAAGTCCCCCTTTTTCTCCTCCCGTAGATTCGCGCCTATATTTTGTCTTTTTAGCTCACTCATATACTATACTATAGTAGTGTGAGCTATGGTGATCCTAATTTTTCGAGAAAAAAAAAGTTGCCCCGATTTCAAAAATTTTTATATATCTTTGCGTTTCAGATGATTTTGAAACTTTTTTGTTGCGCCGTCTGTCTGTCTGTCTGTATGTCTGTCTGTCTCTCTGTCTGTCTGTCTGTCTGTATGTCTGTATGTTTGTATGTAACGACCAACGCGCATAACTCAAAAACCGCTTGGCCGATTTTAATGAAATTTGGTACCTAGGCTGGGTCTTGGGTCGAGATGGTCCCATTTAAAAATGAACAAAATCCACCGAACACAAACCAAATAAAAGGGTGGGGGTAGATTTCAAAAATTAGAGTTTATGTGAAAATATGGCGTGTGTGATGTCAAACGAAAGGTAATTGAGTCTGCAGTTAAACAAAATACATTTTAATTTATTTAAAAAAAAAGGGTGGGGGTATATTTTAAAAATTAAAGTTTAAGTGAAAATATAGCGTGTGTGATATCCAACGAAAGGTAATTGAGTCCGGAGTTTAACAAAATACATTTCAGTTTTTTGTTTTTTTTATGGGTGGGGGTAGATTTCAAAAATTTGAGTTTTTTCAAAACATGGCTTGTGTGGTATCAAACAAAGGGTAATTTAGTCTGGAGTTGAATAAAATATATTTCAGTTTTTAGTTATATTAGCTCATACGTACACTATAACTATAGTACCTAGTGTGAGCTTAGGGGCCCATATATTGGCAGAGTATTTTTATTATGATCATCGCGGAATTCCAATATGACACACACTGAACAGCAAGAAAAAAGTAATCAGCTTTTATCAAATTTCCAATTTATCAAGCAGCCCGAGATTAAATTTGATTTATTCAAAATTTTGTCACCAAAGCTTTATAAGGTCTAGTCAAGTTAAGAGTAAATAGTTTTTTAACAGTGTTTTAAAACAATAAATGTATTTAATTAATTGTACATAAATCAACAAAACTAAAATAATAAAAAAGAACCGATTAAAAAAGCAAGAGTGATAATTTTTTATTTTTAATCCAAAGCCAGTAAAGTCGAAAAAATTGAGATGGCCTTAGCAATAAAAATGGTTAAATCTTTGGCAGTATGTTTGGTACTTTTGACAACTACTTCGGCAAGAGTTATCGATAGCCTCAACTTTTATGAAGTTAAAAAACTACCTGAGGATAGTGATGGTTTGAGACAGTACGAAATGGTTCTAGTGGAAAATGGACATCAAGAAAATTTAGTTCTTTATATTCCTGCTGAAACCGTTCCAACATTCCAGCAAAAAGATTTTTTTGTTACCGAAGACGATGCACAGAATCTTCAGCCGTTGAGGAAATAAAAGAAGAAAAAGTCCAGGAAATTATTCAGTCTACAGAAGAAAGCAAAAATAACAAAAAGACATTTGTGGGGGCAATTAGTTTAATGGCTTGATGTTTTTAATAATTTTAATACTTCAAACTTTCCCAAAATATGCAGAATGTTGAAAAAATAAACTAAATTCTAACTAAAATTTTAGCAAAAGTTTGACTATTCCTATATCTTTTTTTTAGGTTTTTTTGCGACTGAATATTTTATGTGAATGTTAGAGCGTCATTTGTTAAATTATTTTTTTAGTTTATTAGATTGAAGTATTATTTTTTAATGGTATGTAGTATAATTTTTTTTTGTTTTGTAAATAGTTTAATAACTGGGATTTTAGTTTATAAGATTTGTTAGAAACGGTAAAAATTATCTGTAATGTGAATAATTTTTTAAGTATGTATTAAATACATAAATTAATTTATACAATTTTCTTGTTACAACAGATAAACTGCCAGTAGCGTAGGGCATTACAAATTGATTCCTGCATAAAATGCGCTGGCAAATAGGCTGAAAGTTAAAATCAAGTCCATCATGTAAGTGGGTAACAATACTCGGGCTATATCACTAAAAGTAAAATACAAAATTCGGCATTTGTAAAAAAGTTTTAAACTAGGTAAAGAAGCGGTAACTTTCTTTCAAAAATCGTCGCCTTAATGCAGAACTATTGTAAGTCACAAAATTAAGTTTTTACAGGAGAACATTTTTTCAGTTGGTTGGTCGAGGTATCACCGCTTAACTTGGTCGGGCGGATTGCTTGTTCTTTATTATCAGTTTTCCACAAGTTAATTTAATTTAACCCTTTTCTTACACAAGCTGCTGTAATTTATATAAAGTTGTGCTGCTTCATTGCACATGCTGCTGTAAATTTTTTTGAGCCTACAAACTGTAGGCAATGGCGATGGATTAACTCCATCAAGGTGTGTTTAATTCTTTTAGGTTTTAATTTCAGGTTGTTCTTTGGTTAAGTTTGGGAGGTTATTATTTTTATAAATAATTGTAGGTACCGAGCATTTATTAGACCTAATTTTCTTCTAGTGTACAACCTGAAGATGAGAGAGTATGCTCTCGAAACATGTAGTTGTAATAATTAAATTAGTAGAGAACGACTGAACTTGTTTGATTTACTCAAGTATTAATTTATTGTGGTATGTGGCAAAATTTTAGACCAGGGCAACAAAACATTATTTTTTTGTTAGACTAAATTTTTTTAGTCAACGAATAAGGTTCTTTGTAACACAAATATTTTTAGCCGTTATTTTGTCTAAAGTTTAGGTACGCCTATTATTAAATCCAGTGGCGTTATTTTGTTAAAAAATAGTAAAAATTTACTTATTTGTTTTTAAGAAATGAAATAAAAATAAAATAAACTTAGATATGTTTAAAAATATATTTTTTTGAACAGACCCCTTAGTAAAATCAAAGCATTATGACTTAAGTAGGTACTTACTTTAGGCAAAAAGAAAACTATATTTTATATATTTTTCTAAAACAAAAACATGCTAGAAAGCGTAATGTTGTTAGTATAAAAAACTCCAAACTTTAAAAATTCGTATCTTTAAATTGGACAAGAAAAGTAAATTTCTTTTTTATAACCTTAAACAGATGCAAAGAGACTAATTTTTAGGTCTCAGTTTTGCAAAAACGTCAAAGAAAAGGTCGAAAAAATCATAATTTTTTTACTAAGCCCCGTATAAAAACTTTCAAGATTTCCGGAAAGACAGCTACATAAATGGACTTTTGTCAACACAACTACATGTCAACTTCATGGTATCCTGCTTATAACCTTGGGGAGACCACTCAAGTTACGCGTGGCATAGAAAATTAATGCAAATTGCAAACTTTTTTTATAGTGTCTAAAGCTACAACATACTAACATTTTATTTAATTTTGGTGGGGTCCATTGTCCCATCTATTTCGTGCGGGGTTCTTTGATTTTTAATGTCCGACAGCTACGAGCGACTGCAGAAAATACTATTTTTCAGTATTTTATATAATATGCGATAGCTAAATAAAATGTATGATAAAGATCTGTATGGAAAGCTTTTTTAAACTCCAAAAGGAGTCTAACCATTTATATAGGATCAATTTCAGAGTCAACCACAAACTTTTAAAAATTTATTTTCCTATAAAAAATTTGGACTTCTAGGTTATTGGCTTATTGCTTTAAAGCATTTATCAACCATCCAGAGTCCAAATATTTTTTTATTATGATCATCGCGGAATTCCAATATGACACACACTGAACAGCAAGAAAAAAGTAATCAGCTTTTATCATATTTCCAATTTATCAAGCAGCCCGAGTTTAAATTTGATTTATTCAAACTTTTATCACCAAAGCTTTATAAGGTCTAGTCAAGTTAAGAGTCAAGAGTTTTTTTAACAGTGTTTTAAAACAATAATTGTAATAATTAAAAAAGCAAGAGTGATAATTTTTTATTTTTAATCCAAAGAAAGTAAAGTCGAAAAAATTCAGATGGCCTTAGCAATAAAAATGGTTAAATCTTTGGCAGTTTACACCTGTTTGGTACTTTTGACAACTACTTCGGCAGGAGTTATCGATAGCCTCAACTTTTATGAAGTTAAAAAACTACCTGAGGATAGTGATGGTTTGAGACAGTATGAAATGGTTCTAGTGGAAAATGGACATCAAGAAAATTTTGTTCTTTATATTCCTGATGAAACCGTTCCAACATTCCAGCAAAAAGATTTTTTTGTTACCGAAGACGATGAAATTCAAGTTACGGAACCCGTGGCTGACAAAATTGTCAAAGTTCAAAGCACAGAATCTTCAGCCGTTGAGGAAGTAAAAGAAGAAAAAGCCCAGGAAATTATTCAGTCTACAGAAGAAGGCAAAAATATCAAAAAGACATTTGTGGGGCAATTAGTTTAATGGCATGATGTTTTTAATAATTTTAATACTTCAAACTTTCCCAATACAATTTTTTACCAAAAATAAACTAGATTCTAACTAAAATTTTAGCAAAAGTTTGACTATTCCTATATCTTTTTTTTAGGTTGTTTTGCGACTGAATATTTTATGTGAATGTTAGAGCATCATTTGTTAAATTATTTTTTAAATTTATTAGAATGAAGTATTATTTTTTAATCGTATGTAGTATAATTTTATTTTTTTTTTGTTTTGTAAATAGTTTAATAATTGGGATTTTAGTTTATAAGATTTGTTAGAAACAGTAAAAATTATCTGTAATGTGAATAATTTTTTTAAGTATGTATTATATACATAAATTAATTTATACAATTTTCTTCCTTGTTACAACAGATAAACTGCCAGTAGCGTAGGGAATTACAAATTGATTCCTGCATAAAATGCACTGGCAAATAGGCTGAAAGGTTATATCAAGTCCATCATGTAAGTGGGTATTTGCAAGGGCGCACCCAGGGGGGGGGGGCCCCAAGCCTTAGATTTTTAATATATTTTCCACATATTTGATGATAAAACATGAAAAATACCTTAAAATTTGACATCAGGAGGTTTCGGGCGCCTCCCAAGCCCAAGCTGTGGCGTAGGGGCGAAAAGACATGACGACCTTTTTTTTTTTGTTTGGAGACGGTGCGGTTCAAAATTCTACGGCGCGGTTCGGTTCGGTTGGGTGGGTGTTGGTTGGTGCATTTTTTTTTTGGCCGCCACTTTTTTGAGGGTGCGCTTTGTAGCTGTCGGGGCCCCCCCCAAGACACATTCCTGGGTGCGCCACTGGTATTTGTAAAGAAGTTTTAAAGTATCGTAATCGTCGCCTTAATGCACAACTATTGTAAGTCACAAAATTAAGTTTTTACAGGAGAACATTTTTTTAGTTGGTTGGTCGGGGTATCACCGCTTAAATTGGTCGGGCGGATGGTGGGGACGTTTCATCTCTTAGACATCCAATATTTGTGAATTCAATAAACCGCGCTTGGAGCTATACGTTTCCCCAAAAAAATTGAAAAATGGGAAAACTGACGAAATATATCCAAGGCCGTACCTAGGGGGCAATTAAGGCAGATCAGTCCTTCACTAAGTATTCTAAAATCTCTGTTAAAGCAGACTTCTCAGCAACTTAGACAAATAAATTGTACAATACACTTATTTTTATTAAAATGTTTTAATCCCCCTACGATATTTCTTTCTGAGTACGACCCTGAATGTTTCTGGAAAGTAATATCAGGCTGGCAACATTAACTTGGCATATGATCGCACGCTTCTTTTGTAAATGGATTCAATGCAGAATAAAGTAGCATATACCTAAAAAACATTATTTTTACCCAACTTCAGCACGGCGAAAGGAAGGGTAATGTTTTTCGATTGTTGTATGTATGTAAATATGTATGTTTGTGTCACGCTAGAGGCTAAACGGCTGAACCAATTTTGACAAAAAAGGTATCGTTGGATTGCTACGGATCCCGAAGGTGCTAAAGGCTATATTTTTTAAACAGGAATCAACATGGCGGTTTTCAGATGCCATTTTGTCACATGATGTAGGCTTTAAGGCATAAAAAGTATCTAAATTTCAGGCGATTTTATTGAAATTCCTTTGATTACTCATTGCAAATATCCTCTAATTTGCTGTAGTTACTTTGTAGTCCTCCCTGCTCCCACTCATCTCCCCTCCTGTCATTCCCCCCACCCTATTCAAAAACCATATTTGAATAATTTTATCAAATATAGAGCGATTTCAAAAATTCTTTCTGCATACGCTTTCAGATGTTTTTTCAACATCATTTTACTAGTTTACCCCTCCCTTTCTTTTTCCCTCCATTCTTATTAGTAATAGTTGTAGCTATAATGGTGGGTGTGCTTTCGGGCTGTTCGGCCGTCGTCGTTGGAAATTCGTTCTCGACGTTTCGCCATCTCGAGTGGATGGCATCTTCAGGAGATGTTGACTGTTTGTCGGCTTCTCGAAGCTTTCACAATTTGTAGTTGTAGCTATACCTTTCACAAATATAGAGCAAATTCAAAAATTCTTTCTGCACACGCTTTAAGACTTTGTTTCCAACATCATTATACTATTTTGCTTTGCACCCCTTCCTCTCCCTCTCTTCTCCCTACCCACAAATTTAGAGCGATTTCAAAAATTCTTTCGGCACACGCTTTAAGATTTTTTTTGGCACCAGTTTACTAATTCCCTCCTCCCTCTCTCCTTCCCCACCTTCGCTCAATGCAAGGTAACCCTATTCACGTCCATACAAAATCTACACATACTTTTTGGGTAAAGCTAAATTAATTGTAAATGCATAGTGCTTTTTATAAAGCTAAATAAGAACTAAACTTAAAAGTTGGAAATAAAAAAGTTTTTAAATAAAAAAACACCCAACTGCTAAATTTACTTGTAACTACTAGTCGCAGTTGGGTACAAAATTACCCTATAACCAAAACTGTATAGCTTCGTAAGTGCGCCTTGAACATCAAAACTAAAAGTTAAAGCATGTCGTCCATTATAGCTATACCTATCAATTTTGTATTCAACTGCGACTAGTACTTACAAGTAAATTTAGCAGTTGGGAGTTTTTTTATTTAAAAACTTTTTATTTACATAATTTTGACCAAAAGCACAAAAAGATGTACAGTAGTCAACCCGAATTCCGTCACTTTTTAGAAATTTTTTGAATTATTAGGCTAATCCTACAACGGAATATCAAAAAAATACTTTTATCAGTTCATATCTTGCAACAGTGTGCGCAAATTTCAGCTGTATTGTTTAAAAGGAAGCTGCGCTCGAAAAATTCTTTTAGTCATGCGTCAATTGTCGAAGCGGAACATCGCATTTTATTATAAGGTAAGCCACTTGCACGTACAGGGTGTCCCAAATTGGGCACTTTTATGGGGTTTAAGGTACTTCTAGGGGAGACAGAGAAAAACTGACCACGCATTGCGAGGCTCAAACTTCAAGAAAAGACTTATAGTGAAAACCGCATTTTGAAATATCGTCTCGTCTTTGAGCTACGGGGGCTTTTTAAAAGTCTGCATTTTTGAAGGGGGTCTAAAACTTCGTTATTAGTGGAAATTTTGATTTAGAGTAAATTGCAGTTTTATAGACTTTGTCACGAGGAATTCACCCGCTAAATTATATTTTAACTGTCACTTTTAGTTTTTGAGATATGACATAAAGTTGCATTTTTTCTTATGGAATGGCCTATATTTTAATTAATTTTCGAATTCGTCATTGAATTCTTTTCAAAATGATGTATCATATGTCATAGTTTGATTGAGCGGTTTAGGACTGTGGGACTATGACGACTTTCCGATTATTTTATTTTTGTAAAAAATAAGGGTGACAGAGTTCAGGTGGGCAAATTTGTTTTTTAAAGTTCTGTTTTTTTCCATATCAACAATAAATCTAAGATGATAAATCCTACAATAAATAAAAATTTTAAATTCCGTAATATGTTTTGGATACTCTATTCATTTAAAATCTGTGATGAATTTGGGTGTCGGAATTCAGGTTACGACATGGACGGCTTTCAGGTTGTGATTTTCACGTTTGCTGGATTATGAAGGAGGCTGTCCCCTTTTCATATCTTACGAAGAATACTTACCTATCCAGAATTTTTGCTACAAATATTCTGTTTACTGTAAGAAATAAATATCTTATAGGTTCAACCCCACTAAAAACTATTAATTATTATCATTTTGAATACCATAGTTATAAGTCAAGCGAATTTTTAGTTATGTTACAGTCCGACAGATAGACCAACAGAAAATCCTAGAACAGTTATACTGACACACAGACATTATTCTACCACAAAATTTGGTAATTAGTTTTTTTTTGGGTTTTTAAACAAATCATTTGAAGTGGTAATAAAAATATTTTATTGAGTAACCCATTAGGCTTTCACCTCTAATGGTATGCATGAAAAACTAAAAATTCTATATTTTTTCGTCCTCCTAAAAATATTTAATGAATTTTTGTAAGCAAAGTTAATTAGTACAATAAAAAATTGTTGTATTTGTTATAGATTGTTTTTAGCATCCATTTTATCATATTGTCATGTATGTAATTTGGGCATGCTATCCGGAACTTGGTTGGTTGACCTGATGTAAAAGTATTAGGACGTCAACCTAGGAAGTATGTGGTGCAAACGATTTATGTTTGAGATTAAAACATGTTTGTAATCACATGCTTCTATAAAACCAATCAAGAACGGATAGTCGGGGTTCAGTTCAGTGAGTACGCTAAGTACTTAAGTTCTTAATAGTCAAGTATAGAAACAGTAAAGAGATTCTGATCGAGAGCTGAACCCGACCTACACGTGAATAATATTTGTATCAGAAGACTGGGCCAGACAGTAGTGATTAGTGTGTAAGTATCTTTGTACTAGTATTAAATAAACCCTTAAACTATCTCACGATCCTCTTTATTTGTGCGCAACACGTTCACAAATAGTCACGACAACCCCCTCGTGACAATATGACGGAATATAGGTCAAAACTATGTCGGAGTTCAGGTAAGCAATACGACGGAATTAGAAATTTCGGATCTCTAACTTTTTTATTCACTACAAAAATATAGTTAGATTGAAATTCTCAAAATACAGTACAATGTTTAATCAAAGGTCTAAAGTTTCAGCGCAAGTTAAAATAATTTATTATATTAACACATAGAACATTGCATATCATCTCAAAATTCAGTCCATGAATACTAAGAAGCTTAAGGTGACGGAATTCGGGTCGCCTAAGGTATTTAAGTTACTAAACCTAAACATAACCTTAACAGGTCGACCCAGCAAATTTACAGGGTAATCGGCAAGCTAGACCTCGAAGCGTGTAAGCCTGGGAAGACTTGTATAGTCAGTTTCCATTCTTGTATCGTACTTATTTTTTTAAACCGACTAAAACATGTGCACAAAGATTCTCCACCTGTAAATACTAAGGTACCTACTCAAAAGCTACTAATCAATAACTATTTTTTTTTTCTTTTACGGTTAAGCGCACTCGCAAGGAGATCCCTATCACGCTCGAGAAGCGGCCAGTGCGCGGAAATGTTGGTGTGTGTTGGTTTTGAAACGGTTCAAGTTGTAACCTGCAGGGAAAACTGTCGCAGGGAGTTTATTCCACAGCGATGCTGTTCTCCAGAGATATGAATTCTGATATAATGAGGTTCTTGGTGCCTCTATTTTGACAGTAAATTGATGGTTACTAACTACTACTACTACTAACTCTTCAGAGCATTTTCCGTGATAATACCTGTAGAAGAGAGATAGATCGCCCACAGTTCTTCGATGTTCGAGACTATCCAAGCTACGGGTAAGTGCGGGGTCATTGATCAGCTTGATAGCTCGTTTTTGCACGGTGTTCAAAAGCATTAAGGTATGTTTGGGTGCCGCACTCCATATATGTGAGCAGTACTCCATAGTTCGTCGAATCTGGGCTTTGTAGAGTGTCAGCAGTTGGCTTGGTGTATACAGATGTCTTGTACGAAATAGCACCCCAAGCTTTTGGGACGCCGTTTTAGCTATATCTGCCACGTGACTGTGCCAAGACATGTTGGTCTCTGCAGTGACTCCTCAGATGTTCAACTGGCTTTGCAATGTGACAGCACTTCCAGATAGCATGATGTTTGGCTCACCGGTGCTGGTCTTTTTTGAAAACAGGGGTGCTTGGGTTTTCTGCGCGTTGAAATGTACAAGGTTTTTGTTGCCCCAGTCCTCTATTATCTCCAGGTCGTTATTTATCTGCGATATTTGAGTTAGTCTAAGATGATGGAATTCACGTGCGGATAGACACTGAGTGGGTGGTTGACTATGACTATAATAAAACTAATAATTTACAACCGTACAGGGAACACACAGTAGACTTTCTTGCAGTAGTGTCGCGCGAACATCTCCTCACATTGACCATGTAGTGTTCTGAAGAATCTCTTAAGGACGAAACAGTTAACTGTCAACACTTAATAGGTGTCCATTAGATCTTGGACCCCCGTGGGTGTACAGCTTTTAAGCTGCCCACGGAAAAATACAAGAGAAAACAAAATCTGTCTTTGCCCGCTTAGCCACAAAAAAATGTTTATCTTTTTATTCACGGGTACTAAACTTCACGTTTGTAGTATCTTTGGCTCACGCTCCGCTGACTCGACATAAAACGTTGCGAAGGCGGAAAAGAAATGCAATATGCATTGACCCGACCAGAGGGACAAATTATCTCACGGTCGTGAGTACTGTTTTTCGTTTCATCTGCCTGCTTTTATTTTTACTCTGGTAGTTTCTTTTGTATTTGGAGATGTCGCCACTTATGTGAAAGCAACGGTATTGCAGGCTTTATTTCTCTTACCAATATCGTAAGATGAGATTAATTTACCGTCTCTGTAGCTTTACTAAAGTGTCAAATATGCAGTGTTTTGAAAACTTCCTTTAATGACGAAACAGTTAACTGTCAACACTTGATAGGTGTCCATTACATCTTGGACCCCCGTGGGTGGAGAGCTGCCCACGGAAAAATACAAGAAAAAACAAAATCTTTCTATGTCTGCTTAGCCACGAAAGAATGATTGTCTATTTCCTAGATGGTTCATCCCCTACCCCGTTCGCCCGCTGAATTAATAATTAATACAGATAATGGATTTATAAGATTACGCGAAATTTATAGACCCCGAGTCAGAGTCCTGATTATCATATTATATTATTATTCAGTGTTACTTGTGTATATAGTGTGCTAAGTTCTTGCCAGTTACTTCTACTTCCCTCTTTGTCTAATAAAGATGGACATATAAATTGTCTTTTGTAAATCTTTATCTCTTTCTATTAGAGAAAGTGGGAAATGGAAGTGAGCGGCAAGAAGTGAAACTGTAGACCAGTCCTAATGAAAGTAGGCAGTGATCTGGTATTTTTATTTAGCTTTCTAACTCGCGCAGCAATGGCTAGAGAAGGTGTTATTTGAAAAAAGTTTGAGATAACGTCGAAAATGTGTCATTTGGGTGTGTGTTGACCTATCTTAACAATATCGTCGTGATATCTGTCTATATATGTGTGTAGTTGTGTGTGTTTGTGTGGGTGAATGTGTAGGTGTGTGTGTGTTTTTTTTTTCTTATTTTCTCAAGTTGTTAATACCGACTAAAACCTCCGCTTTCCTCTAACCTCTGATCCCCACGGAAACTGCCGTTAGGCATAACTTAATGGGGGGAGGATCTAGCTACTGCTCTTCCTTTTGCTACCTAAAGTATTATTCTTCCTATTTTTCTTCTAATTGGCGTCATTCGCTCTTCTGCTTTCTATGGAACGCAGTTCTAAAAATGTCTGTGTGTGTGTGTATTGGTTTAAATATATTGCTCCTGAAACGTGCGCAAAGTAGTTTTCCCGCACTTATTCGAACTCTGCTTTGTGTTGTTCGTAAAATTAATATTTACTTTATTTTTAGTACGAAAAATTAAATTTTTTGCACTGATATATCAAATTTTGAATATTATGTAAATATTTCAAGTTTTTTTTACCATTTTGCATATGAAATGCCTTGTTGCTATGGTGTAACTAGGATTCTAAACAAAAATTGCAAAAAACTATTTTTTTTTAAATGGATCCATGTGATGTGGATGTTATTTGGTACAGTTGTTCTTAGCGCTTAAAGAAAACTATTTTTCCGCACTTAAATGCTTAACAGTACCCGCTACGCGTCGTTCTGTCAACTGCATTTCCGTGCGGAAAAATCGTTTTTTGCACTTGTTAGGAAAATAGCTATTTTCTACGAAAGTGCTGAAAGTTTCATTCCTCCGCAGGCATTTTAGTTTCGAAAGTGCACTGCATGCGGCAAGTATTTTTTTTGACATCTACATCTGAAATAAAAAAATTTAAACACTAGACAATCTCTAAAAATAGAGTTCTGCACACAGCGTCAATCAAAGTGTCATTCAAAAACTGTACCACCAATATTTACTAAGGCGTAAGTTTTAGTCTAGGTTTTGGTTTAAGTTTAGGGTTTAGGTTTAAAATTTAAATGTGCATTGGTTTGGAAAAATTGATTTTTTGCCGAAACAGGCCGAAATTGATTTGGTATTTTTACCTGTATGGACGATAAAATGTCCTAAAAATTGAAATTTAAGACGATTTGTTCTTGAAATGGACCATATAGACCGGAAAAAAGAAGAAAACATGGAAAACTGATTTTTCTACAACTATCTAATTTAGGCTACTACGTCACTTTAAACCCCTAGGTCATGGGATTCCGACTAAAAAACGTCCTAAATTTTAAACTACCTCCGTGGGGTGGTTTATCTCATTGTAACTTGAGAACAATTACGTTTTTGTTAATTTATTTGTTAAAAATGTAAAATTTGATCATATTTAGGAACGATATGACAAAATTTAATACGATTTTTAGCTTCAATTAACTATTAGAGCGAGTTTTTTAGGGCAATGTACACAAGGCTGGATAAACCGTTTAGTACTAAATTCTCATATCTCTTTTATATTTTAGCATGTAGCTTTTAAACGATATTAGCCTTGACAAGGAAAGTAAAAAAAACGATCTTCAGATTAAAATCCAAATAAACTCACACGCGATTTGTTTATTTGCAAATAATTTTTAAATTATTATAATAAAAAATGTTTTTATTTATTTATTTATTTATTGTAGCAGTCATTTTCCATTAATGGTTTTAATACGCTCTAGCCATACAGATATATTTAAAATGTACGTGCACCGAGATGACAACAGATGACAATCCCAGTACTTAGACCAGCAAGTGTCAGTCAAGTCACTTTTACGTCATTTTATTAAATTTAAAAATTTATTTTTCTGTTTCGCTTTGTTTGTGCAAGTTATATAATAAAAATTACGAAATTAGAACACATTTTCCGACAATGTCAAGTTTGGGACGTAAGTGTAAATTGAAAAATGTAAGTAATTCACTTAAATACCGCTGCATTTTCACTTAAACCTCGTTCCCTACAAACTTAAACCTATAGTTTAAACTATTTCTTTTCCGTTTTTTCCATTTTTTTTTACGAAATTCTTGCAGATTCTTATTTAAACCGGTTTTTTTTCCATTGCGATATAACCTATGTAGTTATAATTAGTCCAGAATTCCATTAACTTTTATTAAGTTTGAAAGAAATTTAGTTAAAACGTTTCACAAAAGATAAACTAAAATTTAAACCTAAACCTAAACTTTAAACTTAAACCCTAAACCATCTTAGTAAATACTGGTTTATGTGTTCAAAAAACCAAAATTTAAGTTTTCGATAAAAATATCTTGGTGAAAATGTTTTTAAATAAAAAGCGTGTTTTTGAAAAACGGACAGTGACCCAGATTGGATAAACACATGGCCGTCTTTAATTATGTTGTTGATTCCAAATCAAACAACTTAGGGTCAAAATTTTTGTTCTAAATATTAAAAATTATAACCTTTCTTAAGTTTGGGTTGTTGCTAGCTTCTCTTGTATTTGGTAGATGTTGCTACTTGTGAAATCATACGGTTCGCAGGCATTATATTTCTCTTAACAATATCGTAAGATATGCTTTATAACTAGGGACATACACTTTGTTATCGTTATTGTTATTACTGAGTCTGCGCATTAGATATTTCAGAGACCTTCCAAAACAAGTTATCACTAGACCCACTGTTCCTACTCGAAATGTAAAGGGGTTGCAACGAAAAATTCAAGACAGCAAAAAGTGCACCCTCGCAAACAAAATCGAAGTATTAGAAAGTTTTTCAAAAAACTTACGACATATACCCAAAAAAGCCTATGTTACCTTTGACATAATATTTATCTGTGAGCTCTGTTTACATTATGAAGACTAGATGTTGGTTTAATTTATTTTTAAGTAAACTGACTGTCCGTTTTTCGAAAACATATTTTTTGATCGAAAACCTAAATTTTAAATGACACTTTTATTAAGAATTACTTCAAATAAAAAAAAATTTTAAAACATTTTTTTCGAATGATATTTTATTTTTTAAAAAATTTTTTTTCGAATGAAATCTTGTACGAGAATGTTTTTGTTATAGTTATAGTTCGACTGAGGGGTTTTTTCTAAGATATTTTTGTAAAAAAACTTCCCTGACTTCTTTCTCAGGATCCTAGAGGATGTGAATCTGAACCAAACCGAACCGAACCAGCATATTTGTTCAAAAAAAGTTCTAAAATTATTCGAAAAAAGTCTCGTATGAACAAAATATTTTTGAGAAAAATGTAATTTAAACAAAATGTTTTTAAAAAAAATGTCATTAAAAAAAAAATCAAAAAATAAATGACATTCAAAAAAAATATTTTTGAAAAAAACTTGATTTCAAATGTAATTAGTTTTAAAAAAATTGTTTTTAAAAAGTGTTATTTACAAAAAATGTCATTCAGAATTTTCAAATAAATGTCTTTTCGAAAACTGTGTTTTTGAAAAACAAAGTGACCCAGGGGAAATACATCTTTCATTTTAATAGAAAATATGCAGGGCGTTCTTTAACTTAATAAAAGTTGCTCTCAATGTTTGACATAAGAAAAGGCATTTGATATCTTCGACATAGTTTAAAAAAATAATAGGCATTGAAAAACTATGTAACTTAAATAGTTAATGTTTTTTTGTATCTCTTAAATTACCCCTATAAAAGACACCCAAATACAAAGAATGATCCTGTAAATTATATTTACTTATGGGAAATTGTTTAATTTAAAAAGGTTTGCTATATCTGGCACCACTGTATATCTCAATCTTCAATAATAGGGATGAGACTCAAACAGTAGGGTGTAATGTGAATGTATATTTACGATGTACATTGATAATAATAAAAAAATCGTAATAGGTAGAATACCTCAGGTAGTTTTTTATTCTTATAAAAAAATGATCTAAATAATAACAAAAACATTTCATGTAAGAATTGAGATAAAAGTAAAGCTAAGTTCTCCAATACAAATTTATTTCAAAATGAAAGGTTCTTACTAGTTTGGAAATGTTTTTTTAAACTTTGCTATTACAGCCAGTAGAGTAGAGTCATTTACGGCCGTAATAGCCAAGTTTAGAAAAACTTGGAGGGGTTGTTAACTCTATGAAGATCTACGACTGTGCAAAGTTTGAGATTCGTAGCTCATTCCAAAGCAGAGTTTTAGGGATGGTCTCGAACATCGAAGAACTGTGCGTGATCTATCTCTCTTCTACAGGTATTATCACGGAAAATGCTCTGAAGAGCTGGCACGTATGATCCCCCCGGGAGTAGCACCTACTAGGCTAACACGTCAAACAGACGACAACCATCAATATACTGTCAAAATAGAGGCACCAAGTACCTCATTATATCAGAATTCATATCTCTCGAGAACAGCATCGCTGTGGAATGGACTCCCTGCAGATTACAACCTGAACCGTTTCAAAACCAACATACACCAACATTTCCGCGCACTTGCCGCTTCTCGAGCGTGATAGGGATCTCCCTGCGAGTGCGCATACCCGTAAAAAAAAAGTACAAAAGACCGAAAAATTCCAGTGTTGCCGCAATTCTAATCGCGATGGTCCTATCCGCCGACGCATAGAAATGAGCAACGGTTAAGTTAAGCGGGATTGACAAAGCGGGATTAAACTGTTCATACGGTGCATTTAGGGGTTAGTCACAAAAATTTTTGATTGTTAATACTCCTTGAACTCCCAGGGCAGCTATTCTGGATTTTGAACAATGTGATAGTTCCCATCACATGATTTTGGCCAATGGCACGCTTTAAACTAGCTCCGAGCCGTCACGTGCTATGCGAAAAGACCTCCATTGCGCAAGCTTCTCCTACGATCCGACCGAGAATCGTTCAGTCGCTCAGTGGCGGATCCAGGGGGGGGGGGACTAGGGGCACTTGCCCCCCCCCCCCCCGAGAATTTTTTGAATATACAAAAAATGAGTAAAAAGTAAGGTTTTTGCTAATAAAAATTCAAAATTTTTGCTTGCGGCGCCTGAAAGTGTCTAATGTTATTATCATCGAAATTACAACCAGTTTTAAATTATCCTGAATTTGTAGCCGTTTTTTACCAACAGAGAATGTCACCTAAAGTGCCCCCCCCCCCCGAACCGAACCCCCCCCCCCCCCCGAGAAGCACCTCTGGATCCGCCCTTGCAGTCGCTACGGGGCAGGAGAACAGATTTTACTTCAAATGCGTAAAATTCACGAACTCTGAAGAGCGGGCGACTAAGCCATTAGTCGAAACAAGTCATTTCGCACAACACATGACCACTCAGAGTTTGCTATTGGTCAAAGCGTTCAAGACCCAGAATAGCTACCCAGTAGGTTTAATACGAAACTGATGTTTAATGGAAAAACGCATTAAGTCATTTTAATTTACTGTGTTTTTATTTTGGAGCACAACAAAACATCGAATCGAAAGCTTTATAGGCATCTGCAATTTTCACAGGCAGATTTTACAGGCATTTCTTTAATTTTAGAATTTCCAACCTCCTTGCAACTGTTTTCGCTTACAAAGTGTTATATTTATTTAAAAATGTTTAATAAACAAATCAATATTGTGAAAGGGTAAGAAGAAGATGCCTGTTTGATTCACAGTTTACACAATGTGAATGAACATTTGAGTGAGTTTTAACTTCCAGTAAAAATATTTTGAAAGTATTTTTCAACAATCACAATGTATATCATTATTTTTGGGAACTTTTTTTATACCATAGCATAGCAAGACAAAGATTAAAAATTGCTTGCTTTGGCTAGGAGACAATCGTTTTTCTTGAATAACTCCATTAAAAAAGACATTGTTATATACAGTTTCAATCCGCTAATAGAGATACATGTAGACATGGGGTATATCCGTTTCAGAAAACTAAACTTATTCAGTGAATTTGAATGAATATTTTCAGAATGGCACTACAGATTTCCGCAAAATTTCAGAAAAATATTCTCAGACACCATCCCGATATTCCACCAAAGTTTTGTAAAGAAGCAACATGATTAAAAGGTTAAAATTTTCAAGATTTAGCATTTCTTATTTTGAATTCAAATTAGCCGCCATGTACCCAGTACATGCCAACTGTTATATTTGACATGTATTTGACTTTGACATCTGTGATTGTCACATTCGCTTCTGCTTTAAACTTAATTTTTCTGTGAGCGAATGAAGCGGCTCTGAAAAATTAAGGATTACTATAGATTAAAAAAAAATTGTTCTGAAAGAATATAGTAAAAACAATCTCAAAACAGGCTTTATTTTTTTTTTAAATCAAATATTCATGAACCGTCATTCCAACTTCAAAATTTTAAAGACAATCAGCTGTGTCGTAACGTGACCATCAAAAAAAAATTAGCCCCGGATGTGACGTCAACAAAGTGGATGATCGTGGCCCGTCCGTTTTGATGGCCCTGGCTCAAGGTCTGTAGAGAATAGGTTACCTGGTAACTTTCTGGCCAATCAGAGCCACTTGTTGAAGCCGGAAATGACGTCACCCGGAGTGCCCATTTAAATAAAAAGCATTTAATCTACTAGGAAATCTTCAAGTTTCTTGTTTTCCTTTATTGATTTAAATGTAAATATGTTTTATTAATTTTCTTAAGGTGTCTCAAATAACAATATTCTTAAATTACATCAACTAACTCAAATATACTGCTTTTCAAAAAAAATTGTACACCTAGCATGGATTTTAAAATTGCTGGTGTACAATTTTTTTTATACCAAATATCTTAAAGGCAAAATGTCTTGGGAAGCTTTTAGTCCCTTAAAATAACAACAAGTAGAAAGTATAAGTAAACTAGAACAAGTATGTACGTGTTTTAAATAAATATAGTCCGAAAGAAACACCACAAATTTAAAAAATAAACCATCGAAAATTTAAAATACTTAAAAACACATGTAAACAAAGGGCTCTAATCAAATGGTGGCACTCCAAATGTCGCGCTGTCACCTCTCACGCCGCATCGACCATGGACAATGGATACCAGGGAACCTATCCTCTACAGATCTTGAGCCAGGGCCAAGGTCTGTAGAGGCTAGGTTGCCTGGTAACTCTCTGGTCGAAGCGGCGTGAGAGGTGACAGCGCGTCATTGGGAGTGCCAAGATTTGATTAGGGCGCTATGTTTACATCTGTTTTTAAGTATTTTTAGTTTTCGATGGTTTATTTTATAATTTTGTGATATTTTTTCGGACTATATTTGTTTAAAAATTGTAACTGACTTGTTCTAGTTTACTTATATTTTCTACTTATAGTTATTTTAACGGACTTAAAAAGCTTCCCAAGATATTTGGTATAAGGTAAGTTTTATATTTGAGTTAGTTGATGTATTTTATGAGTATTGTTATTAGAGGCAGTTTAAGAAAAATAACAAAACATACTTACATTTAAATCAATAAAGGAAAACAAGAATCTTGAAGATTTCATACTATATTAAATGCTTTGTATTTAAATGGGCACTCCGGGTGACGTCATTTCCCGCGTTCAACAACTGGCTCTGATTGGTTAGAAAGTACCCAGGTAACCTATCCTCTACAGACCTTGGTCTAGAGACACATTTGTGTCCCTTTGCAAATAATCGACTCCCAGGACCCCTTTCACCCCTTATAATAAATCATTGAATGTTCATAGGAACAATAATTATTAATAAATATTTTGTAAAAAAAAATACACTAGATATTAGCGTACTTTATGGCAATCGGAAGGAGGCAACAACAATAGAAATATAAACGGCCCTTTCGCAACAATGCTTGAGAAAGTCAAAAAAATTTGTTTGTGAATTAAATCCTTTCATTCTCCCTGTATATAACAAATGAAGAAAAAGGGGTTAGAACTTACAGGAAAAGGTCAATGACAATGCATTCTTTTGATACAAAGTCCTAAATTGAACCTTTCACTCTTAATAAAAAAAGATTTGGACTTTTATTGCCTGAGTTTAATTGCAATGATTAAAAGTCGCTGCATCTCATGGCTTCCCAATCAAAAAAGCATAGAAAAAACTTGCAATTCAAGACATTTAAAATTTCATAAACAAAGCTTTTTTCATGTTTTATAAGCGGCTACCAAATCACAAAACCTAAAATTTTATAGCGAGGTGGCGAAAACGTTCTTGGAACCCTTACCACTCTTTTAACGCTTAAATGAAGAATCATATAAGGGTGGCGGTAACCTATTTACAAACTTTTAATAAAACTTAAGATGCTTGCGTAGTGGTTGCGGTAGCCCTTATATAACCCTTAAATACCTCTAAGAAACCTTGCTGAGTCATATAAGAGAAATAAGAACGTTTAAGAAAACCTTATAAAACCACATAAGATATTCTGGTAATCTGGTTTGTTTTGTACTACTGACTCCCCCTACAAGAATATTTGCAAATTAAAATATTTTTTAGGAGTTCTGAGCTAGCCCAGTAATGGCTAGTTATATAAAACAGCCGAACCAAACCGAACCGAACCGGGTGGGCCAAAAAAAACCGGACAATTTTTTTTCATTATAACTTTTGAACTATACCATCGATTTTAAATAAAAAAAGTTAAAACATCTGTGCAAAATAATAATAAATACGCCATTTTGAAGAATCAAGTATGATTCAGTCCGACATTTTAAATTGCAAGATGGCGGAAAATTTTGACAGCAATCTTTAAAGAGCAATCAATTCTCACCACATTTTTATTTTCACTAAAATCGGTTTAGTAGAAACGAATTTATAAGGAAATTAATGCAGACAGGATTGGCAATGCAATCGTAGAATCTGTAAAACAATGGTTAAAACAAAAATAGAATTTTTGAGAACCACTACACCGAATTTACTAATTTTTACGTCGTTGTGTGAGGAAAAAGTAATGATTTTCTAAAAATTAAAAAAAAACTAAAATATTTTTGGAAAATAAGAATAAACACGCCATTTTGAAGAATCAAGTATGATTCTGTCCGCCAAATCGGTTTAGTATTAATGAATTTATAAAGAAATAAATTGGCAAGGCAATCGTATAATATACAAAACAATGTTTGAAACAAAAATATTTTTTGTAGAACCACTTAATCGATTTTGCTGATTCGTACCTTGTTGTACGTGGCAAGAATGCAGCTTTTTCAGTAGTTTAAAAGAATAAACGAGCATCTTTGAAGGGTACATTTTAATTTCGTCCGCCATCTTGGATTTTGAGATGGCGGAAAAAAAAATATATTTAGTCAAAACTCTGATTAATTCTCTATCAGGTTCAGTTTGTCCGATTAAAATCAATTGGATAGTTTAGAAGTTATAATGAAAACAAAATTGTCCGGTTTTTTTTACCCACCCGTTATAATAGTTATGGAGTGCCCTATTACAATAAAATTAGTCTTTGAAATCAGGTATGTATGCCGTAAAAATACATGCGGCCCTAACTGTACTGTGAAATCTTAAGGTTCTGGGTTCACAAAACTTTTGCGCACTGGAAAGTAACAAAATTTTGTCATATTTTGAACCAAAATTTTCACAATTTAAAAAACAAGTAACTTTTAACTTACATATATGACTATTTTTTTCAGAAAGAATATTTGCTAATATGAATAAAAAACACTTTAATTTATTCTAAAACAACCAAATTGGGAATATATTTCATATTTTTAACATTTTTTGCAAGGTTGACGATTGTTTATGTCGCCATTTTCACGTTTACGTTTTAGCTCACACATATTATATTATCGACAGTTCTGTTTATTTACATCACTATTGAAAAAAAAGGAGCATTCGTCACTAAAACAAAGTTTTTTTTATCAATAAGGGGTTTCTTTGAATTTTCTCCGTCATTGTTTCACAAAACTGAATTGTTCTATCAGGATCATCGTCACCAAGTTCTTTGTTAAATTTTCATTAAAACTTTTCTGACAGCTGTCTGAGATATCCCCCTTATTGAAGTCAATTGGCGCATTGACACTTCGGGATTAATGGAAACCTGCCCAAAAAATTCCACTTGCATTTCTTCGTCCAAAATTCTAGGTCCCTGTCTTTTTTTTACAGATCCTGTCTCTTCAAATTTTTAAACTAAATCCCTAACATAAACGTGACTTACATTTTTGTCGGGATGCCTTTCATTAAAGGTAAGGGTTGTTCTCAAATAGGACATACCTTGAGCACCGTAAATAGAAAATAATTTCAATTCGTTCTTCCACACTATAAACCATTTTCAAAATTTTAATAACGAAAAAAATTTATTGGTTTAAAAAGCATAGTTGTAAGTTTTTAAAAACTCACCCTGTATAACCCAAAAATAACCTCGGAGGCCTCGGTAAGTTAGGTCCAGAGCTACCTTAGCCTCGACTCAACCTTAAGGCTTTCTCGAAATGACTATAAAACGCATTCGGCTCCTTAAAGAGGCCTTGAGTCCGAGGACGGTTGAACCAGGACTATAAAAAGCATTCGGCTCCTTAAGGAGAACTTGCGATTATAATTAATCAAATATTTTAACAATCTAGTACAAATCACGGGTACAAATAAACAACAAATTTTGATATCTGTAGAAAATTCCAGAAGAGACATGATAATTTTTTTGTGGAAAGGAAAAATATTGTTTTTAGGGTCTTAACTTCTTTATTTTTTGTTTTGTTCAACTAAGCCACGCGTTTCGGAGTCTAGTTCCATTTATCAAGGCTTCTTCGGCCTATAACGAAAAAGGACAAAAGTATGTCAGACATGGGTATAAACAAAGAACAAACATTTAGAAAAAGTAAAAAAACAGCACACAGGTCGTTTTACAAACTAAATAAACTTTTAAAATAAAATCGTATTTGTTTATTTAAAACCCACCCTCTCATATCTTTGTTCAAAACCAAAGTCGTTATACTTTCACAGAGGTTATCTACAGAATTCAAAAGGTCATTGAACCTGTCTGGCCAACTGTAATTAGATTTAAAAATGTACGTCACCGGGAGCCTTGAACCATTTGTTTTATGGAAACCCGATGACGCAGCTACAGTCGTCCAGTTAAGTTCACATGACTCATCAAATTCTGTAGGCAACCTGTGTAAAAGTATAAAGAACTTGTTTCAAAACCAGGGCGTGAAGTTTGTTATAAATAAAAATAGAAAAAAATTGTTTTCTTGACTGTGAAGTATTCGGCAATCGTTGTGTTTTTAAAATATAAAATACTTTATTTTAGCTTCCACCACCTCGTAGAAATGTTTTTTTATCTTCATGCCAACATGTGTCGAGAGTTAGTACCACTTCCACACTTGTTAGGTAAATTACTATTATTAGAAACTATATTATAAATTCGTAATCCCATGATTTTGCTTGATAGGTAACGGCCAATCTCAAAAAACTTTTTGCAAATAAGAAAAATTATATGCCTTAAATACAAACTTATACGCCTCAAACTTATCATAAACAATATTTCATTTGTTCAATACCTTTAACTCTAAAAGTAAACTAAAAATCTCGATCAGATGATCTTAGTTGAATTATTCAAGGGGGTGGCCCCTCAGTCGGAAATTGATGGCTTTTGTATGATTTGATGTCCTGTATTAAATATAAAATTGACTATGCTTTTATAAATCCTAATAGATTTTGTCTATAAAAAACCAATAATTTTTTTTTTCAGTTTATGTAAAAGATTTTTTTTTAATTGTCAAACTTATCTTGTTGAATTTTTGATTTTCTTTTTTATATTTCTAAAAAATATACACCGAACCGAACCAAGAAACGTCAAAATCATGCATTTTCATTGTTCTTTTTGACATTTCTTGGTTAAGTGCTCTTTGTTCGATTCTCGCATTTAATGGATCGTTCATACTCGTCTTTTGTCTAGTCTTTTGTCTCGGTTTAGTCATATGTCTTGTCATAAGAAAGTTAAAACCACTGTTTCTTATGGGAGTGTTCATACAATGCTTTTGCTTTTGTTTTTGATTAGTCTTTGTCTTAAGAGTTGCCAACTTTCAATCCTTAGGACAACGACTAAGACGAGTGACAGACCTCAGCTGATATTTGTTGTTTTTTTTACAGGGAGTCCGAAGAGCGCAAGCGCGCGGCCGAAATTTTGAATTTACCGCCATTAATCATGTTTTTAACAGAAAATATCAACATAACCTCAAAATTTTATTTGTTTTTATTTTCTTTTTCGCTTTTGTTCTTTCGTGTCTGTGTTTCGTGCACAAATTAGGTTAAATAAGATTGTTTTGTGTAGAAAATGACTTTTGAAAAGGGGCCTTTTTAATGAAATTGAATTTTTTTTTCAGTGGGTTATGACTAAGACTAATAAAAAACAAAAGACGAGTATGAACAGCCGATTTTGTTTAAGACAGCTAAGACTAATCAAAGGACAAAGACTAATCAAAAACAAAAGTCTAAGACTAGTATGAACAATACTTTAACGAGGAGAACTAATAACCGAACGGTCTACCGCTTGAAAAGGTCTTAAGTTTAGTTGTGTCTTAGCCATTACTTTTTTTTATATTTTTGAATAAAATAAACTAGCGAAAAACTGCAAAAATACCTTTTTTAAGAATGTTTTAAAAACCGACCCTGCAAAACTTCGACGCGTACCGCTGTTTCGTTTTCTATTTCCATTAGAATAAACATTTCGCCAAAAATGGAATATCAGTGTTGTCAGATGGTAAGTTTTCGGGCTAATTTTGCTCCCTTACTTTTCTACACTGACTATCGTTCCGCGCATGTTTACCTTAACACTAATATTTTTGTTTATTATTAATTTAAAGTGTCAAGGCTTGATCGTTTCTTGGTTTCATTGATTCTGACGTTCACCCAATTTTTGTTACGAAACTAGAAGGTCAATGGCGAAGAGTTTGTTGACTGGATTATGTATTGATCCCAATAATTATTTTTGCCTTTTTAGTCCGCAATGTGATATCGTTTATATACAGGGTGAGCCAGATAAAAGTAACTACATGAGGATTTCAAAAAAAGTAAGGAATACAATTTTTGATTAAATAAGAAAAAAGTTGCTACCTAGAATAGATCAGATAAGAAATCGGAATCGAGGGAAGTATAACGGATGACATCACTAAAAGGCAATTGATATGGTATGGCCATGTACAATGGATGAACGACGAAAGATTACCACAGCAGGTCCTAGAATGGCAACCAATAGGGCGCAGAAAAAGAGGGCGTCCTAAACTAGAATGGGAACAGTCAATCCAAAGATCAATGAGTCAAAAAAATCTGACAGAAGATGATTGTCAGGATCGAAGGAGGTGGAGGATAGGCGTCGGACAACGTAGAAAAACGTTCTAAACCGACATAGTAGTAGTAGTAAAAAGTTGCAGTATTTAAAGCCAAAACAGATGCTTTTACAGAGGTTCTTAAACCCACATAACACGAAAATCACACCAACGTTAAATTACCGTGAACAAAAACAATAGAATAGAATAGAATAGAAATAGTCTTTATTTTCATATGCAGTAATATACATAGAAATTGAGTCAGGTTCTTAGAAAAATAAAAAAACTTAGGCTACCTATATAAAGAGTGGCTAACCAACGACTAGTAACAAATAAAAGTCAGTAAAATCAACTAAAAATCTAACTAGCTAGAAGTAATAAATAGAAATTTGAGTTTAAAAAGTTTAAAATAATTTCATAAACATTTGTGACTACTACCCAAACGTGATAACAGAATCAACACTCCACTCGATCAGGTGCAATTTTGAAAAGTTTAAAAAACAATTTAAAAAATAATACTTTTATTTAAACTGCTTTATTTAGAAAAAGTTGAAAAATTCGTTAACATCGTACGGAGTTATTTCAATTAAAAGCTTTTTTGTTTTAGCTTTAAAACTATTAAGATTAGTTGTCATTTTTATTTCGTCTGGAAGCATATTAAAAAATAAACAACAATTGAAATAGGCTCCTTTCTGATATAGTATATAGTCCTTGCAATACCCCAAGTCCCTTTGCTATCCTTTTTTATTTTTCTTCTATAAAGAAGACAGAAAATAGCATCGAAAAACGTTGTTGGCCCCAGATTGCAGTTGGCAGTTGCAAGCCTGTCTGTCTATCAAAGTTTAAATTGACAATAAAAGTCAACTTTCAAAACAAAAAATTTTTTGGCAAGTAGTCAAAATAGTAAAAAAAATTGCGACAAAGATAAAATGTTCATACGAAAATTCCACGCTTTTTTCGATCTTTAGTCCCATCCGTAATAACTACAGAGCAAAATTTTAAGAAACACAGTATAGGTAATGACAAAAAGTTTGAAGACTTTGTGATGCCATTCAAAACAACTTCTTTAGAAAACTAATTAAAAAAAGTTTGTTAAACTATTGTTTAAAAAGCATTGTTAAAATTACATGATGCATTGCGAAAAACTAATTTTGGAAGACTGAGAAAATGAAACAGCTATTGATGTCGCTCCTCTCGTCATAACTGACAATGGCAGTTTATGAGATGAAGTTTTTTGGATGATGAGAATAAATTATTTTTGCATAGTTTGTTTTTTAGTTAGATTTTAGATTTTCAGTTTTTTGGTTGGTTTTTAATCCTATGAGCTGTTCTACTGTTCTACTGCAACATTTTAAACTTAGTAATTAGTAATAGCCTCAATATAGCTATTTTTAGTTTAAATATTGTGTCTGAAATATATTTTTTAATTCACTCAGAAAGAGTCTGTACAATACTGTTTTTGTTGAAATTCCCAAAGCATTTCCACTTAAATCAGTTGAGAATTTTATTATACTTTTTAAAAGATCTATGTGTCGACCATAAAAAATGTTTATTTATAAAAAATTATAATAAAATACTGTTTTAATTTACCCTAAACAAAAAATACAGATGCTTATATACTGAGAAATAAGTATGTACTAATTTAACTTTTATTAAGTCTTTATCCTTAGGTAATAATATTAAAAACTTCTGTTTACAAAAACTATAATTAGGGCCTAATCTTATTTGAATGAATTTTTACCAAAGCAAATTGCAAAGCTTAGCTTAACTCCAGCTCGAAATACATTGTAAAAAATAAACGATTACATTAAGATTAAGGTAACTGATAATTAGTTTCGCAGCATCCATTATCAGTTACCTTAGGAACCTGTGGTTTAAAACTGAATTAAGAATACACGTGCGTTTTGTTACCAGAATTACGGGGTGATTAAACAAAAGGACTAGCCTTGTTGCAAAGACTATAGTTGAGTGTTGATCACTACATAATGTATTTTTGTTCCTTGTGTCATATGGACCATTTAAAGAGTTTTTTTGAAATATACTAATATTATATTTAACAAAACAAATTAATTCGTAAATATATAAGCCAGTAACCGTTAGAAAATTCAATTCTTTAAAAATACTGCGACATGTTTCCCCCCTCTTTAAACCCTTAATAATGCGAACAGCATATTTTTGCAAAACAAAAACTCGATTAATATTTGCTGCTTTTCCCCAATGCATTATGCCGTATTTTAAATGCGAGTAGAAGTTTGAATAATATAGTGTTTTAAGAATATTTTCGCTACATTGATTTGACATCGTTCTGAGACAAAAGCAGGTGGATGCTAGTTTTTTACATAGGTTGTCTATTTGACAGTTATAGCTTAAGCAGCTATCCACATAAAAACCCAATAACTTAACGTCGCTTACAAAGCTTAAGTGCTCTCCATCCAGCATTACGCCATCAGCCCCCAAACTGGACCTAATTGACTTAAACAACATACACGCAGTTTTATCGTTATTAATCACTAACTTATTTCTCCTCATCCAGTCTTTGACTATCTGAAACAATTCAATTTGATCGCGGTTTTGAACTTTAATTATAAGGTTTGTATCATCAGCATATGAAACAATTAGAACTGGAAGACCCTCAAAAACATGGTGCAAATCGTTAATATAAATAATAAACAATAGAGGCCCTAATACTGATCCTTGGAGCATCCCTAGAGTTAAATTCGTAGAATTTGAATATAAAAGGCCACCATTCTCAGATAATAATTTAACCCTTTGAGTGCGATCACTTAGGTAAGACTTATTATCAGCGACGTAGCGTGCCCGAAAGGGCGGGGGGGGGGCGACAGCTAAAAAGGGCGCCTTTCAGAGATCTGAATCTGATGAAAAATCTTGTGGCAAAAAAACACAAAAAGGTCAAAAAGGCGCCTCTCAAAAATCTGGCGACCAAAAAAAAAAAAAAGGTCTTCATGTCGTTAGTTTCCTTTGGCACCCACTCAATTGGCCATTACCGGCCCGACTTAATAAAGCTGAGGGCGCTTCGGCCACCTATGGGGCGCCACTACGCTCGGGGCGGGGGGGCGGCGAACCCCCCGCGCCCCCCCACGCTACGCCGCTGCTTATTATTTTTTACATGTAATATTTGTTTTGTTAAATGTTTAAAGAACTTAGAAACAAGGAGGAATCAAGCTATAAAAATGTAATTTTTGCTGAAGTTTCTGATGCTATATATATAATGTTTTTTTTTACCCTCGTTATTTTCATGTGCTAAATTCACACTTGAAAAGTTCTCCACAACATGCTCCAAAACGCCACTAGATTAAGACTTCTCAAACGGCGTATTATTTTGTCACGTTTTTTCCCTACCTGTATGTTTTAGTTATTTCTAGCCGGGATAGATAAAAAAAGGTACACCCCTCCAAGCTGTATATTTGCTCCACCAAACAAAATTAGCATAATACCATGAGCAAACTACCGGACTATGGGGCCCTTATACTTTTGGAACTAACCTAAACTTTTGCATTTGGTGCCATTTTATTTTCAACGAAAATTTTTGGGCTGCGGTAGATTTTTTTAAATTAATTTATTGTTTTTCAGTTTTTGCTTGCGGCATCATTTTATATAATTTTTAAAACAAAATTCTTTCTGCTTTCTTTTCCTGAAAGTTGGTTTTTTTTTTTAATGTTCGTCAACAGTGTAGAGTCTCTTTTTTTTGTTAATAAAATAAAAATTGTCTTTTGTGCGCTATTTTTTTCAAACAGTACTTTAGACATTTTTTCGAAAAGTTCTTAATTTTCCTAAAACATTTACTGGCCGCAAAATTTTTAGAAACTTTTTTCTTTTGCAGCGCCGTTTTTTTTCATCAAAAAGTATCTAATTTTTGTGTCATTTTAGCCTGTAGCGCCATTTTTTTCTCATATTAATTTAGAAAAAATTTGTTTCGAAACTTTTTTAATTTTTCTAAAATTTTTGAATGCAATAAATTTTTTAAAAAATGTTCAAGCTTAGTTTCTTTAGTTAGACCAAAACATTTGAAAAGGCTCTCCGTTTTCGGTCTAGAAGCAAATCATATTACCTTAAAACAATTTGTTTTGAATTAAAATATTTCTTTTTAGTTCAACGCAACGTTTGGTCTTGAAAGTAGACTTTATTTTTCTTCTTTAATTGTTTTGTTTCAGTATACACCATTTGGTAACAAAGCAAATTGTCTTCATATTAGTAATATTTTGCTTCCAGAGAAAACGGTGCCTTAGATTAATTCAGTTCCAATTTATAATAAAACAATTTCTGTTTCACATTAAAATAAAGAGGCAAGACATTTTTTGTGCTATATCAAGAAAATATTCTCTTGGTAAATAGGAAAGCACAAATGATTTTACTTCAAAGCAATTTGCTTTGATCTACGACAATTTTTTTACCGAGTACTTTTTGTCAAAAAACCATTTCGCACTAGTTCGATCCCGCTGAATCCACATATCCTTGCTGCCAACTCGAATTATCGACAGGAACGGAAAAAATCCCCTCCAAACCCCCAAAAACCTGTTTTTTTAGTTTTATTCAATTTTCTCGAAAACTAACCTTTTTATCGAAAAGTGCAAAAAACGGTTTTTTTGTGGAGAACAAAATTCCGTTTCCAGCCATGCACTGGTCGATAAGGTTGGAAAGAAGTAG
This sequence comes from Aspidapion aeneum, assembly GCA_963576565.1. Lineage (NCBI taxonomy): Eukaryota > Metazoa > Arthropoda > Insecta > Coleoptera > Brentidae > Aspidapion > Aspidapion aeneum. The sequence goes on from OY755042.1 coordinate 9,894,443, forward strand.
ATCTTCAGTGGCATCCGTGAATTGCGATTATTTAGAAAAAACATGATTATTATAGGTTTTATAAAATTTTCTCAAAAACTACACTTCATCGGAAAAAATGTATAACTAATACTTTAGTGTAAACAATAAAATTTTCTTTTAAACGCTGTAATATAATTCTAAATTCCGCCATGAAATGACTCAAAATTTATCAAAAAATTCTGCTGAAATAATATTATGCTTGGGTCCCTACTATTCGCCCCCCTCCTCCCACTCCGTAATTGCATAAATAAATAAGGGCCACTATTGCCACTAATAAGCAGTCATGTTGTCAGGAATGCTTCGAAAAACGAATAGCGCAAAACATGGTTTTGCAGTGATAAGAAAGTGGTTCCACCTCCTTGCAAAATGCTAATCATCTAGGTGCCGCCTACCACACAGCAGGTGGTTGATGCGTGACAAACTACTGAAAAGTAAAGAGTGGGAGTTTTAATGGTTAAGCATGGGGATACATCAAGTAGAGAGGGAGTTTACCCATAAGAGTGATTGGCTATGGAAAAACTGTGACATTAGAAAGTGTTGTCTATAAAATGTCATTTAATCTCTGTTTTCGTTTGGGTTCTCTTATTTAGCTCGTTAGCTAAAATGTAAAGTAAACTTTAGGATTATCAGCAATGCCTGGTTGGTTCCTCCAAGCTCTTCAAAGAGGGGATAATGGATTACTTAGGTCCAACATATCGTTAATAAAAACCCAAACTTTGAGGAGAACTTAAACTAAAACCTCTAAATTAATTGTCAGTAAAGAAAAATAAGATTTTTCTATTTTAACAATATTTTGCAGTTTGTTATTATGGTAAGATAAAGTTTTTGGGTCTTGTTTGTTTTATAGGTGATAAGAAAAGTCTTTTAACAATTTGTAAATCGCTAGAAAGTTTTATTTTGTATTCATTAAAGTTTGTAACGTTTTTAAAACTGTTTTATATTTATTTTATACACACAAGAGATCTACTACGGTACCCTCGTTTAAGGGTTCGATTTAAAATAAAATCATGTCGTGACAATATTGTGTTAAAAGCAATTAAATTAACAATTGTTCCTTTCGCTCATCCACTATGCGAAAAGAAAATTTATAGGAAGATAAAAATAAATACCTAACCACCTTGAGAGACTTGAGAGCAAAAAAATACTATGAATATATGTACTATACTTTTCTATCAGCCTTGAGCAGGTTATATTTAACACAATAATTTTTATAATATTAGAAAATTGAGTAATTTTAATAATCAACTTGGCCTTGACCCATACGTTTTAAGAGACATTGAGACAGCAAGGTGATTCAATTTATCACAATTGTTGTTTATAAACAAACTACTTAATTATTCACCTACCTATTAGAACTTTACAGTTGTACGGAAATGTATAGTTGTATTACTTTATGAAATTTTCCACGTACTATATTTAAAGCTTCTGACAAGCAAAAGCAGATCCATCAACCCCACATAGCAATTTTATATGCTTAGAACATGCAGATCATATTTTAATACCATCGCACTATCTATCCCACGGTTCGGTTCGGTTCGGTTCGATTTGTCTTAAACATGCTCAAACAAAAAATCTAGGTACACTCCAATAACTGGTAGTCACCTACGGTTGCAAATCATGATCACTTATAAAAGCAAATAATGAACAACCAAAAACGTTGGAAAGAAAAATTGTTCGTATGATCTTCGGACCATTGCAAACATGGTTATTGGCCGATGAATTATCAATTTGACCGGCTAATAGATGGCGCAAACATGGTGGGATTTCCCAAAAGTAGATTAGCTACTAAAAAAATAATTAACTAGAGACCTGCGGGAAGGAGAGTTAGAGGGAGGCCCCAAAAAATGCCCCAAAGATGACATCAAGAATATGGGAGGCAAAGAATCGTACCAGGGAGGGTAGAATGGAGGGCTCTGGATAATCAGGCTAAAACCTACTGGTACTAAAAGCATGTGCTTGGCATTCCTGGTGGGCCAAAAAAAACCGGATTTTTTTTTCATAATAACTTTTGAACTATTCAATCTATTTTATTGGGATAAACAAAACACAACCTCTTCGCTTAAAGTTCCAATCCAAGACCGCAAAATCAGTACAAATTATGCTTATGTTTATCAAACGGTTTGTAGACTTAATCTTCTAAAGCTAAATTTAACAATTGGTGAGCTAAAATTTAATCAAGTACGCTTAATTTAAGAAAACAAGGTTTAAACCAAATTTAGATTGTATCAAAAGAGTTCTATAATTTAGCAAAATTATTTGGTTGTAATTCAGTTATGCAACTTCTTGATATCAGAATAAATTAAATAGGATATTCCCAAATCCCAAGACATCTTTTTAGACTATTTTGTGAATACATTTGGATAGGCAGGCCTTCAGATGGGCTAACTAGTAAACAGGAAATGGATACATACATTTGGACCTTAATATTTTCTAAATAATAGCCGATATATGCTTAATTTTAACAAATGCGAGCTTTATTTTGCGATAAATATTAGAAAATCATCATATTCTTAAGTTTATCACAGGATTTTATAAAATTTATCAAATAAATTTTTGCTGTGAGTATGTTCATCGGGAAATACGATAAGGATTTTGATAACTAAAACAAAACCAGTAAATCCCTCAAATAATAAGGAATGCATTTATGAACTCCCGTGTGAGTGTGGTAAATCAGATGTAGGTGAATCAAAACTCCCTTTTCAAGTAAAGGTAAAGGAACAACAAAAAGTACCCAAATTCGGGGATATTAAAAGGTCAAGTGATTACAGAATTCAATGGTCTGAAGCTAAAATTATGCATAAGAAATCGCATTGGCGAAAATAAAAGTATATTGGTGCTGCATTTATAATGCAAACAAAAAAGCTTTACGTCAACCAAGCACGGACATACCAATCATATGGAAACCACTCCTGGTTGAGAACAAGCGTCTTAGAATTAAAAAGGGGGCGAGTCGTTAAACCTGACCAAGCGCGGATCTGAGCCAAAACCTAGGGTCTTTAAAATTACGGCATTCTTAGTATATGTTAACTGATCCTAACCTAAGTTAGTTTTCCTTAAATTTGCTACCCAGTTTTTTTTCGGTTAAAAAATACAAGCGTCTGGCTACCGACATTAGATAGTTTTTGGTCGTGTCAAATTTAGGCGCGATAACTTCACCGACAATGATAACTTTAACAATATTTGACAGTTCGAGAAAGCATTTTTGGTACCGGTTTTAGTCGATTGTCGACGACGGTTCGGTTATTTGTCGTTTGGTATGTAACACCCGGTTCCCACCTAGGACTTTCTTGTGGGTGCCTGCTCACGCGTCCCATGTCAAAGTCAAAGTCAAAAATTCTTTATTCATAGGAACCAGTTGATACAATACAAAGAAATGCACCACCGTTAAAATGAATTGTAGTCAAAAAGAGAAATCTTACATCTTACAAATTAAAATTACAATATTTAAAAACTTACAAACTTATTAAAATATTACCTACACAAAAATAAAACAAAATAAAACAAAATAAAACAAAATAAATGACAATAAATGACAACATGGCAAAATTGATTATTATTATTTGCTGTTGTAGAATATTACATACCGACATTAAGTATCACATTTTTATCACTTATTATATCGGGTAGCTCAGGAACTCCGGGATGCTATAGGGTTCGATTTCTAGTAGCAAGGTCAATACATTTCTTCTATAGTGTCAGTGGCGCCTCGTGACAGTAAAGTTTGTGAGTTCTGCCGACACAATTATACAAAAACAAACAACAAACACAACCATAACCTCCCGCTCATGCGTTTGGCGTCTTCTAAATAAATAAATGCGCCCGCAAACACGCAACGCTGAGCCCGCCCGCCCGGAATTGTACTGGAACTGCAAGTTTTGCAGCTCTATTTTTGCCTAGATTTCGCTATCTAAACCCATGAGCAAGTGCGGTGCGGGGCGAAGGAAGGGGTTCCTAGCCGAGCACAGATCTCGTTAGCCGCCCAGCTACGTTGTGTTGCAATTTAGCAGCGCAACAATGCCAATAACTTCATTTGACCGACTGTGAAATGCAACCTTCGTCGACGGCGCACGGCGTCATACTCAACACACGTACGCGATTTGAAGGCCTACTATACCAACGCCAGACCGAAAATATACTACTATTCCAATAATTTAAGAAATAAAATAATTATATTAGAAAAATAGCAGCGGGTGAAAAATAGTAAAATAATGTGAACATTTTGGGGGTTCTGCAGACGCCCCTGTATAGTGTTTTAGATTATTTTCCCTTTTTATATTTACAGGAAGTTTATTGAAAAAAGTTATGCATGTATAGGTAGGCAGCTTTTCAGTTAAAGTTAATCTGTGCTGAGGAATGTTATAATTTAATGTTCTAGTATTATGTTCATGATGAGATGTAAAATCACATTTGTGTTTATTTTTAAATAAAAACATAAGACATTCAAAGATATAAGTCCCATACACTGTCAATATTTTTAAGTTTTTAAATTTACTCCTACAACTTTCAAGGAATCGTAACCCTAACATTTGCCGAAGAGCTCTCTTTTGTGTAATGAAGATATCTTCACATCTACTTGATGCCCCCCAAAAGATAATGCCAAATCTCATCAAAGATTGAAAGTTTGCATAATAGACCACTTTTAGTATTTCTAAGTTTATGTAATTTTTTAGAATCTTTAATGTTATGACAGTCACGTGACGCGTGCGCGGGTACTCACGAGAAAATCGTAGGTGGGAACCGAGTTTAAGATCATTAAAATAGGGGAAGATGAGGGAATATTTTCTTGTTCAAAGAAAAACTTTATTTGCAGTTTTAATACTTTGCTTGTGGTTTTTCTTGTGTTAAGCAAGTGCGTTTGACAATCATGGAATAATAGGAAACATTTTAATTTGAGTAGTAATATCCCCTTCACATTTGACTGAATTGACTTATGTAAACCTGCAGAAATGGCAAGTTGCAGAAATATTAAATGGCATCTAACGCAAATAGTTCTAAGTACACCGGTCTATTTTTTAAGTGATGACTAACAGGCCGAATTCTCCTACATAGCTTTATTCGGCCGAGGCGTCTAACTTTTTCCTCTACAAAAATTTTTGAACTTGATTCTAACAGCGGGCGGAGAAATCTTTTGAGTTTCGGACTAACTAAACCAAGTATATGATTTTGGAGACAACGTTGCTATTTACTTTTAAACACATTTTTGAGGCAACAGAAAAAAAAAACAGGTATTAGCTCTAAAATTATCTCAAAATTGTAAATTACTGAAGATATTTTTTATTTTTTTAAAGCATATGTAGCTTAATTTATTGAATGCTGCTCAGGCCAATCTTACTCGTCTCTTGATTTCAGTTGTTTGGTTTTCTTTTCTTAGTTTAATAATTTGTCTCTACTTGTTCTATTTTCTCTTGGTTTATTCTGATCGTAATATCTTCATCTGTGTTTTTTGTGATTTTAGTTTTAGTGTAATTCATACTCAAGCCTATATTTTTAGCTGCTGTATCCAGTTCTTTCAGCATTTTTATCAGTTCATCTCTCTTATCTGTGATTAAGGCGATATTATCAACAACAAAAACAAATCTTCCAGCTTTATTGTTTCGATTCTTTTGTGATTGATGTCTTCTGTAAAATATTTAGCTTGAATCACTCTCCACCATATTTTTTCGGCATATTCTAATTCGTCAGATCTCAAAACTTTGGTATATTTTTCATCTTGCCTTTGTGCTTTTTTGACAAAAAAAATCCGTTCTACCCATGCAATAACTCTTAAAATGTGTAACCAAGTGTTATCTTGCGTTATTTTTGGTAAAATCTCTTGAATCCTATTTTTATTTTGGGGCTCTATTAGTACAAAAATTTCTTCTATTTCGGTTTCTTTGACTTTTTTTTTGGCCAGCTTTCTTTGTTTTGGTATAAAAATTGCGGATTTTCAAACCAACGACTTTCGGTAGTTAGTTCTTCTTTACTTGTTTCTCTGGTGCAATCATCAGCAACATTTTCATTAGTGGAAACCCAGTGCCAGTCCGTTACTTCAGTATACTCTAAAATTTCGCCGACTCTTGCAGACATAAACGTAGGCAATTGTTTCTCAATTTTCAGCCATCTCTAGTGCTGTTGTAGAGTCGGTCCAAAAGTACTTATTTTGAATATTAATCTCTAAGTGTTGAATAACGTCTTGTGTGAGTTTTACGCCTGTTAATGCAGCTGTCAGCTCTAATTTAGGTATCGTTTGAGACTCCCCCAACTCTTGCTTTAGATGCTACGAGACATACCTCTACTGAGCCTCCAAAAATCATTATGAGATAAACTGCTGCTGAATAGGGTTATTTACTACTATCAGAAAATATGTGAATTTCGATGCTAAATGCTTTAAAAAGTTTTTCTGAATAACAACGATTTATTTTTATTTTCATTACTTTGTTAAGTTTTTTGAGCCATGAAGAGGTTACTGCGAGAATAATGTAAGGTGACTTAAGGCAAATATTAGCGACGGACCGTTCGGTTATTCGTTCTCTTCGTTTAAATGCAAGAATGAAACAGAGAGCGTTTAACCAAAAAACGTCAAAATATCATGGGTTCGAACGAATAACCAAACGGTTCGTCGCTAATATTTGCCTCTAATAAAATAAAACCAAATAAAACATTTATCCGTCTGAGAGCTCCCTAAAAAGTCTATGATTATTATAACTAAGATTAAGTGGTTTTTAATAGGTTAATAGATAATTTACAATTCTTGCTTTCAATAAAAGTATATGGGTCAATATCCTCTCGAAACTTTAGCTAAATTATATTTTGCAATAATTCGCAACAGCGGCGTTGCATCCGTAAATATTTTTTCAGTGGTGGACTACTCTTAAAATCTTTTGCAGGACATTCTAAGAACTCGTAAAGGCCGCTTGCCATGGAGCAATAAACTTCCCTGAATGAGACATATTTGTTTGTTTATACAATAGATGTCATGTCAGGGACCCTAATTTGCATTTTTTTTACGTTTATGCGCAGTCGCAAGGAGATCCCTATCACGCTCGAGAAGCGGCAAGTGCGTTGAAATGTTGGTGTATGTTGGTGTTGAAACGGTTCAGGTTGTAACCTGCAGGGAAAACTGTCGCAGGGAATTTATTCCACAGCGATGCTGTTCTCCAGAGATATAAATTCTGAGATAATGAGGTTCTTGGTGCCTCTATTTTGACACTAAATTGATGGTTACTGTCTGTTTGACGTGTTCGCCTAGTAGGTGCTACTCCCGGGGGGATCATACGTGCCAACTCTTCAGAGCATTTTCCGTGATAATACCTATAGAAGAGAGATAGATGGACCACAGTTCTTCAGTGTTCGAGACTATCCAAGCTACGGGTAAGTGCAGGGTCATTGATCAGCTTGATAGCTCGTTTTTGCACGGTGTTCAAAAGCATTAAGGTATGTTTGGGTGCCGCACTCCATATATGTGAGCAGTACTCCATAGTTGGTCGAATCTGGGCTTTGTAGAGTGTCAGCAGTTGGCTTGGTGTATACAGATGTCTTGTACGAAATAGCACCGCAAGCTTTTGGGACGCCCTTTTAGCTATATCTGCCGCGTGACTGTGCCAACACATGTTGGTCTCTGCAGTGATGTTCAATTGGCTCTGCAATGTGACAGCACTTCCAGATAGCATGTTTCGCTCACTGGTGCTGGTCTTTTTTTAAAACAGGGCTGCTTGGGTTTTCTGCGCGTTGAACTGTACAAGGTTTTTGTTGCCCCAGTTCTCTATTATCTCCAGGTCGTTATTTATCTGCGATATTTGAGTTAGTCTAAGATGATGGAATTCACCTGCGGAGAGACATGTGGGTGGCATAAGTGAGGAGACTACATTGCCATCATCTGCAAAGCAATAAAATGGATTTACTGTTTTATCTATGACGTTATTTATGTAAATCAGAAAAAGTGTTGACGAAAGGATTGCTCCCTGTGGCACACCAGCTTTTATTTGAATTTTGCGGTAACTGCAAGTTTATTGTTCCATGTCAAGCGGCCTTTAGTGCTGCTCTGACCCATCAAAGCGTTTAAGTTAGCTAATCAAATAAAGGCACTTGCGACCTTAATATAAAAATAAGCACTGTTACATTTTTCAACTCCAGATATTTTTTTGGGTCAAATGATAGATACTTTTATACTAATTTTAAATTTCAACGAGTTTAAAAAACATTATAATGAGTTAAAAATTGTTATTCTGTTAAAAAAATAATTTAATATTCAATAGAAAATTCGGTTTTTGTAAGGGTCTATCAACAGAAGATATAGTACTCTTGATAAAAAGTAAGCCAACTCTCTGCATCTTTCTCGACTTAGCCAAGGCCTTCGACATATTAGATTACAAAAGGCTAAAAGTCATACTTAAAGGTCTTAGCTTTAATGGCATAGCTTTAACAACACTTAATAGATATGTTAGTAAGCGTTTCACATTGGTCACATTGCAGTTCAATTCAAGCGAACTTTTTTGATTGTGTGAACGACTTGGAACCCATTGCATAATACTTTAAGACTAATTTAAGGATATTTTAGCAAAGAAGAATAAAATTCGAGGTTTTGCAGGTACAGCCACAATATCTTAAAATTGAAACACCATTTAGTGCTCCTCTAATTGCAGAATATGGCCTTCCCCATTTAACTGTACTAGAGCCTGCACTATTCATTACCTACATCAATGGCTTATTTTTACTGACAAAAAAAATTGAGATCCATTTTCGTTTGTGGATGACACAGTCCTTCTGTACACCGGAGATACCTGGAAGAAAGTTACAGAGAAACCAGAAAAATATTTTAAAAGCATAAAAAGTTGGTTTGACGAAATGAAACTTTAAATAAACAAAAATAAAAGCTTGCAGCATTTTTTGTAACGAAAAAAGAAAGGGCATCATTTAGCGAACTTACAATACAAAAAACACCAAATTCAATACTTGGTGAGGTCAGGCCTTCTGTAGAAAATAAAATATACCGAAGGACCACTCGAGATAGCTCGAGAAAAACGTGTGGGAGTTAAGAGGGACTGTATCTTTCCACAGGGCTCCGACAGGGAAAAAAGAGCCTAAAAACTTATTTACTAAAAATAGCGTAGCAATGAAAAATTATCAAGAAACGACTTACCATTCGATGTCTTTTGTAGCTACTTGGCTGGCCAGCCCGATTATACGCGAAGTACCAGACTCTCCATTGTTCTATAGTTCAAATGTTCCAAACACTAATATCTAATAACTAAAGCGTAAAAATTAATAGTTTCCACAATTTTAATATAAAATAATAGCGGTGCGGTGACTTTCTTTGCACGTGGCGCATGGTTGAGTTGTTCGCTCAGACAATCGGCGTTTGCGTCTGCTAGGCCGAATTTAGCCGCTTATCTCAAATCCTTCATTGCTGGGAGAAGCGCGCGAAGTTTAAATTTAAAATATGGAAAGATATAGCGTAAAGTAAATCAAAATAATATTCTAAAAACGCTTGTAAGCGTAGAAAATGTAACCCAAAAATATTTAAAAACTAAGAGAGATAGCTTCTCGAATTTTAAGTGAAAATTAGAGAATATAATTATTTACAAAAATAAAAACAAGTTGGGAAACTTGTTCATTCGGCCCACCAAAATGAGCATCATTTTTCGGTAGGTGAATCTGAATCAATTGGAAGGGGGCAAAGCTTGACTAAAGGTCGTTTAAAGATACCGGACGCGGTACGAACATTTGCCACCCTAGCGTGCCCATCAGGCCCTTTAAAAATTTCAATAATGCGACCTACCCGCCATTGAAGGGGCGGTGATAACTCGTCTTTGATAAGAACGACGGTACCTATTTTTGGCTCTGCGCATGGTTCCAACCATTTATTTCGTACTTGAAGGGTATGTAAAAATTCTTGGCTCCAACGACGCCAAAAATCGGCTTGTATTCGTTGGACCAAGTTCCATCGCGATAACCGATTCTCAGGTTTACTTGAAAAATCTTCATCAGGAACAGAAACTAAAGGTCCATGTGTTAAAAAATGTCCCGGTGTTAAAACCTGTAGATCGTTACAGTCGGTAGATTGCGGGGTCAAGGGGCGAGAATTTAAAATCGCCTCAATTTGACAAAGAACCGTGTACAACTCCTCATAACTCAGAATCTGCGAGCCAATGGTACGAATTAAGTGAGTTTTTACTGATTTTATCCCTGACTCCCAAAGACCGCCGAAGTGGGGAGCTGATGGAGGGATAAAATTCCAGGCGATAGCTTGTTGCGTGCAAGCATTTCTTGCAAGATCAAGCAATTCTTTGCTGGATTTAACGAAATTTGTGCCATTGTCTGAAAAAAGAGTTTTTATGTAACCTCTTCGGGCAACAAAGCGACGTAGCGCAGCTAAAAAAGCGTCCGAAGTTAGATCTGACACTAACTCGAGATGTAAAGCTTTAGTATTTAGACAAATAAAAAGGCAGATATATGCTTTTTGTGTTTTTACACCTCTGTGTTTACTGAGAGTGATAGGTATAGCACCACTAAAATCTACTCCACTAAAAGTAAAAGGCTTTTGTGGAATCAAGCGGTAGGACGGAATTTGTCCCATGATTTGCTCATAAGAATGCGGTTTGACGCGAAAGCAACGAACACATTTGGATAAAACCGTTTTAATTAAGCGTTTGGCAGATAAAATCCAAAAAATTTGACTAATGAGATATTGGACTGTTTGCACTCCGACATGCAAATATTTTTTGTGCATATATTCAATAAAAATATAAGAAAGTCTACTTTCCTTGGGTAAAAGAAGAGGATGTTTTTGGCCGTAAGAAATAGTCATGGCTTGTTGAATGCGTCCTCCAACTCTTATAAGACCATCCTGGTCTAAAAAGGGATTCAATTTTTGTATGGGTTTTATGCATTTTTTCTGGTTTTGCAGGTTAAGAATTACTTCAGAAAAGTATTTTTGTTGTTCGTGCTTAGCCAAACATTTTAAAGCGTTAAAGAGATCGATATAATCTATATTTGTCTTTTTTCTGACGTCTGCGGATAGTCTACAATTATTTATGAATCGTAAACTGCGGGCTAAAAGTAGTTGAATAGCGTAAAAATCGGATTTATTATTTAAAAGCGAATCTAAAAAATTTTCCGTTATTCGGTCACAAGAAATCAGAGCAACATTTTTTCGTTCCTCAGTCTCTAACCTGTCATTTATTTTGACTTGCGGGGTTTTTGTTGGCCATTTATCGAAAGATTCTTGTAAAAAACTAGGGGCGGCCCACCATAGGGGATGATTTAAAAGCTCACTCGGCGAGCAGCCGCGGCTGGCTACATCGGCACTATTGAGAAAGGTGGGGGTATATAACCAACATTCTGGATTAATATTATCTTGGATAAGACTAACACGATTTGCGCCAAAAGTTTTCCATTTACTTGGATGGGATTTTATCCAGTGTAAAACAACCATTGCGTCCGAAAAAGCGTAAATATTATTTATTGTGAACCTTTTTATGAATATATCATATGTGTATTTTAAGACCTCAGATAAAAGAGTAGCGGCTAGAAGTTCTATTCTCGGAATACTAACAAATTTTTTAAGTGGAGCGATGCGACTTTTCGCAAGAACAAAATATAGGTGATATTTAGCGTTTCGTAAGACACGTAAGTATATTACGCATGCGTACCCTCGTTCACTCGCATCACAAAAACCACAGAGATCGATGGATTCGGCGTTGGTGATGTCAATGTGGCGGGGTAAACTAAATTTTTCTAAAACTTGAAATTCAGATTGATAGAGTGTCCACTGACGAACTATTTCTAAAGTAGGCGTGGCGTCCCAGGAAATACCAAGTAACCAAATTTGTTGAATCAAATATTTTAAAGTGAATGTTACTGGGGTAAGATACCCATGGGGGTCATAGCAGCGTGCTAAAAAAGAGAGAAGCGTCCTTTTAGTACAGCTTTGCTGATTAGGTAATATGTTAAATCGAAACTCGTCGTATGAAGGATGCCAGCACAGGCCTAAGACCTTAGTGACGTCATCCGAATCGAGAGATAAAACTGCGGGGTTGACTAAGGAGGGATCTAAATGAGAGATCACTTCTGAGCGATTGCTAGACCATTTGTGTAATTTCAAGCCAGCGTTTCCTAATAACTCCGTAAGCTCATGCTGCAAATTGAACGCCTCTTGAACCGTTTTACATGAAGTAGTGACGTCATCAATATAGGTATCGTTAAGTATAACTTTAGCAGCGTGAGGGTAGTTATCATATTCGGATTCAGCTAAGTGCTGAAGGGTGCGTAAAGCGAGATATGGTGAACAGTTCACTCCGTAAGTGACAGTTCGTAGTTTAAAAACAGAAACTTTGTCATTAGGGTTAAACCGCCAAAATATTTTTTGGTATTTTTGATGATCAGGGTTGATATTTATACCACGATACATTTTTTGAATATCGCAGGTGAGCGTCACAGGGTTAAGGCGAAAATGTAATAATATTTGAATAATATCTTTTTGTTGTTTCGGACCCGATAATAACACTTGATTACGCGAAATATGCGTAAAAGGGTCAGTAATACTCGCATTAAAAACTACCCTTGTCTTAGTAGTGATAGCTTCATTTTTAACAACAGCGAAATGTGGAATAAAATAGCTGTCTGAATCGTCTTCTTTTTCTGAGTCATAGTCCATATGACCCAATTCCAAATATTCATTCATAAATTTAGAATATTCACAATACAAGTTTTTATCGCGAAGCAGTTTTTTTTCTAAAGATAAGAAACGATTTAGCGCGACTTGTTTTATTCCGGGAAACTGTGGTGGATTGTCAAATGTGCGAAAGGGAAGGGATACTGTGTACCGGCCGTCTTGATTACGCGACACGCTCTGTTTAAAATAATTTTCACAAATTTCATCCTCTGGTTTCAAATGAGTTTTTTGGGGGACGCAGTCGGTTTCCCAAAATTTTGAAATTAATTGCGAAAGCGAGTCATTTTCATTTTGACAAAAAAGAGCATTAATTGGCGGGGTAGAAATTAAGGGTTGATTTATTTGTCCCATCAAAATATAGCCGAAAATAGTTCCCATAGCAAAGGGATGATTTGGATCATCGCTAGCGATTTTTTCACCCTGTATAATTAGTGGAAAGAGATCCATACCAATTAGTAAATTTACAGGCGAAGGGTTGTAAAAAGTGGGATCTGCTAAGGGTAAATTTTTTATAAAATGCCAATTTTCTGTATTTATTTTTACTGACGGTAAATCAGTACAAACCTTTTGCAAAATAATCGCTTGCGTAGACACAAAAATATCTGGTTTTTGAAAATTACAAATTTTAATAAAAATCGATCCTAGATCAGAAGTAAGAGAGTTGCCTCCAACCCCCTGTATATTTGAACATAAGGGTTGTCTTGGAAGGCCCAATTGTTGCGCTAATTTTTGAGAACAGAAAGTGTTTTGCGAACCGCTGTCTAACACGGCTCTAACTGTTTGAAAGTGACCGCGGACATCTTGAATTTTTACTAGGATTGTTGACAATAAAACTTGCGATTGCGCAGAAATAAAACCACAATGCGTGGGGTTAGAACCCGAAGGAGTTGCGATTGGTACTTGTGAATTAGAAGACGTCGAAGTAAAATTGTTATTATTTTGAGTAGAGTAATTTTGAAGCGGACACCCAGTAGCCGGGGATCTAAAACTTTGCTGACTGGCCAAGTAACCACGTGGTGAACTATTTGGAGATGCGTTGGGAGACATATTAGAGAGATTTTGTGAGAAATTCACGTTAGCATCAAAATGGGATCTATTTTGATTTTGAGAATTAGCGTAATTATAATTTCGCTCAAAATGAATTAATGAGTGGTGTCTTTGATTACCAGGGCAATAGCGACATGAGCGTAGACTTTGACAAGAATTTGTTGAATGTATTGAGCTTAAACAATTTAAACATAGTTTCTTATTTTTAGCGTAAGTATAGCGTTCGTAGGGAGATTTACCTTTAAATGCGTGACATAAATATATTGAATGTGTGTTAGAATCACAAAAAGCGCATCTATCTTTAGAATGAGTATTTTCCGTACCAAGTAGCGTTTTTGTATAATAAGGCGAGGCGTTATTTTTATAAAACTGTTTATTATTTTTAAATCTATTTTTAGATTGTAGCGAATAAAGCGAATTACATTGACTTTCTAGGAAATTATAAATTTCTTGATATTTGGGCATTTCATTAGACCTAGAATTAGCTAGTTCAAAGCGCGAAAGTAGTACCTCAGGCAATTTATCTAGTAAAATGTTAGCGAGCGGAAAACACCATTGATCAGTGTCGTAATTTAGAGTTTTTAAAGCCTCAATGTTTTCTGAAAAAACATCAAGCAGCGTGCGCAGCGTTTCTGGATTGTCGTCTTTGAGAGCGGGAAAATTATACACGGAGCGCCAATAAGTTTGAGCCGATAAGCGGGGGTTATGATAGCGTTTTAGAAGCGTATTGTAAGCGATTATATAATTAGCGTCGGTTATTTGTAAATGTTTAACTACGTTTAAAGGCGGTCCTTTTAGGTAGGACAGTAACAAATTAAATTTAGCGTTTGTAGGAATACTAGGATTATTGTGTACAGAACTATTGTACATATCTAGAAAGGTTGGAAACTTAGTGATGTCGCCATGAAATTCGACAATGCGCAGTCTTGGCATTAAAGACGCCATAAAGCGGTCTGGATCAGAAGAATTTGAAATTTGCGTTAAGTTTTGAGGTTGAGGAGCTTCAATTTTCACCTCAAATAGTTGTTTTTGAATTCGTTTAATATCATAGAAGCTGTCGTCAAACTCAGTAAGGCGTTCATTTTCTTCTTCCAGTCTCTCCGGACTTGCCGAATAAGCCTCTATTATTTGATTTTGATAAATAAAAAATGATTCTTTCATTTCATCAAGGTCGATCAGTCGAACCTGTAAACACGGTTTTTTTGTATCATCCGTTAGGCATGCATTAGCTAAGTTATGAAGAGTATTAATGCGATTATGTTGCACATTACGGAGTGCTTCTAACTTCTTAAGTTGCGTACTCATTGTAATGTTTTTAAAAAACTCCGTTAAAACAGGTGAACGATTAGTTTCCGAAATTTTTAATATTTAAAACTTAAAAGCGTTTAAAAAGAAAAGAAAATAGGCGATAAAAAATGTAAACAAGTCTCATTTACCTCTCTAATATCTTTGTGTTGGAAACTTTTCCTACGTGCAGTCGACGCCAAGCCAAAAAGAGGTAGGAAATGCGCGAAAACAATGCGAGTTCGGTACTTTTTTACTTGTTATTTTTACTGCGAGCACAGCAAAAAGAGCAAGGTCAGCGTATTTATTAAAAATTTTATATTTAACAAAATGCGATTTAGACTTTAATTTTTCCCGGGGTCCTGTGATCCGGCTCCAAGGACCAAATGGTGAGGTCAGGCCTTCTGTAGAAAATAAAATATACCGAAGGACCACTCGAGATAGCTCGAGAAAAACGTGTGGGAGTTAAGAGGGACTGTATCTTTCCACAGGGCTCCGACAGGGAAAAAAGAGCCTAAAAACTTATTTACTAAAAATAGCGTAGCAATGAAAAATTATCAAGAAACGACTTACCATTCGATGTCTTTTGTAGCTACTTGGCTGGCCAGCCCGATTATACGCGAAGTACCAGACTCTCCATTGTTCTATAGTTCAAATGTTCCAAACACTAATATCTAATAACTAAAGCGTAAAAATTAATAGTTTCCACAATTTTAATATAAAATAATAGCGGTGCGGTGACTTTCTTTGCACGTGGCGCGTGGTTGAGTTGTTCGCTCAGACAATCGGCGTTTGCGTCTGCTAGGCCGAATTTAGCCGCTTATCTCAAATCCTTCATTGCTGGGAGAAGCGCGCGAAGTTTAAATTTAAAATATGGAAAGATATAGCGTAAAGTAAATCAAAATAATATTCTAAAAACGCTTGTAAGCGTAGAAAATGTAACCCAAAAATATTTAAAAACTAAGAGAGATAGCTTCTCGAATTTTAAGTGAAAATTAGAGAATATAATTATTTACAAAAATAAAAACAAGTTGGGAAACTTGTTCAATACTAAAAATCACAAATGTAAAAAACGTAAAATATTAAGGCGTAGAAATTGATAAAGTATATATATATATATATATATATATATATATATATATATATATATATATATATATATATATACAGTGTGTCCACGGATTGATTGCACGTAAGGTATAAATGACAACAAATTTTCGATTTAGATTCTGATTTTCTGGGAATCGCTCCTGCTTGGTCTTAACCCTTTGCTTCCTAGTGGTTTCACCGTAAAACCTCATATTCAAAAATTTTTTGTTACGTTCCTAATGGACTCTGCGTGGAACCACAACACCAGACGCCATCTATATAGCGTGCTCCAATATATTTCGCTGCTGCAAAGGTCGCCGTATATTCGTAGGTCGGCCAATAGCTTGCGATTTATCTTTGTGCACAGGCGTTTTGAGGTTATATGGTAAAAGAGGTGTTTTTTTGTGTTTTTGACCATGGCAGGTAAGTTTTTTTACTAGTATATAAGTATAAATGTGTTAAAATATTATTTATAAGCTCACTGATATATTTTTTTTGTAAATATGGTTTTTATTGACAATTAAACTTGACGGTTTCACGGCGAAACCAGTAGGAAACTAAAACATTTTTTTTTTGTTTTAGAAAAAAAAAGATATACATTGAAAGAACTTGAGGACCTGGATTCTCAAGACCTTTACACCATGTTGGAGGAAATTCCGTCGGGCGGTGAGTCTGAGATTGATACTGACGAAGAAGAAGACGGCATTATCAGCAATAATTTAACTAACTTTGAGGACATGCCGATAATTTTTCAAGATGAAACGAGTGGTATTCAAGACATTGATATGGAGGTTTTGAGTAATATTTCTGCTGAAGATTCTTGGGACGAAGAGGACCTTGAACCTTTATCTGTGATCCGCACTCGAGAAATAAACAAAAAAACAATATGGACAAAATCAGTCGACCACTGTATCAAGAACATCAAGGAATTTACGGAAAAAACTGGACCACAAACTACTGATGATATGGACACGCCACTTGAGGTGTTTTTGGCGTTATTTCCTGAAAATTTCATTGAAGTACTGGTATTTCAAACGAACCTCTATGCCCTTCAAAAGCGTGGAGGAGACTCCTCATTTACGCATACCAACTCCAAAGAAATGAAAACTTTTATAGGCATAAATATACTGATGGGTATAAAAAAATTGCCTAGTTATACCGACTATTGGTCGTCAAAGCCTGAGTTGAGAGATCAATACATTAGTTCCGTAATGACAAGAGATAGATTTGCCTGGCTCTTGAGTAATATCCATCTTGCTGATAACTCTCTTATGCCTGATCGTGATTCGCCAAATTATGACAGATTATACAAAGTGCGGCCGTTGTTAAATACTTTATCACAAACCTTTAGAAAGTGCTACTTTCCATCAAAGAACCAGTCCATCGACGAGTCTATGATTCGTTTCAAAGGTCGTAGCTTCTTGAAACAATATATGCCACTCAAACCAATAAAACGAGGTTATAAGGTGTGGATCAGAGCTGATGAATTTGGATATGTTTGCCAGTTTGATATATATACTGGAAAAACAAATGACCAACCAGACAAAGACTTGGGCACTAGGGTGATTTCCAATTTAACTCGAGATCTGGTAGGCAAAGGATATCATGTATATTTTGATAACTTTTTTAATTCCGTACAACTGCAAAAATCTCTTCAATCTGACCTGATATATGCCTGTGGTACTCTGAGGCCTAATAGAAAAGATCTTCCAACTGACATAAAGGGGGACAAAGAATTAAAAACTAGAGGGGAATCAGATTGGAGAGTAAGCAAAGATGGCCTAACATTTGTTAGATGGAAAGATAGAAAGATTGTTAACTTTTTGGGAAACCACCATAATCCTGCTCTTATAACTAACGTACCGAGGAAACAAAAAGATGGAAGCTCACAAGACATAGAATGCTCGACAATGGTAAAAGACTACAATCAACACATGGGCTACGTTGACAAAGCTGACATGCTGAAGTCCATTTATGAGATAGATAGAAAGTCAAAAAAATGGTGGCACAGAATAATTTGGTACTTTGTAGACCTGTGTGTACTTAACTCTTTTATTATATATAAACAAAAAGCAGAATCATCCGTGCCCAACCTTAAATTTTATAGGATCTCTGTAGCAGCAGGCTTGATTGGTCCTCCAAGAAAAGTCGATTCTCAGAAAAATTCATGTAAAAGCTCTCCAACAACATGTCATTTCAAAAAAGCAGTGCCTTATGAAAATCGCTTTACGGAGTGTTTACACATGCCAGAACATGGAACCTCAAGAAGATGTGCCTTGTGCAGTTCCAGTAAAAATCCGCACAGAACCAGATGGTCTTGCACGAGCTGCAAAGTAGGATTGTGCCTTTCGGATAAGAAAAATTGTTTTTTACTGTTTCATAAGAAGTAGTACCATGTTTTCTTATAAAAATAAATCGTTTTGACTTTAATATTATTTTTTTTTAAATAATGAAAAAAACCATAGTTTCCTAGTGGTTACATGGTGAAACCATAGCATTACAAAAAAAATACATAAAAAAAAAAAATTTTAGTAATTTTTTATGTGTTCTAAAGTCCTAAGGAAGCATTGATTTCAATATTATCAATAATTTCAAAAAATATGTCTTCTCGGAAGCAAAGGGTTAAACTAACATGTTAAGAAAAGTCAAATCAATCAATATACAGGGTTGTTTAGTAGGCTGATTCAATAAAAAGTGTTAACCTTTGTTTTAAGAGATATCAGAAAAAGTTATTAAGAAATGTTTTTTAGAATTAAAAGTTACAGCTGATTCCCAATTTTCAGAAAAATCAGGTCAAATCGTCTACAGAAAAATTTTTGTAGCAGACTTACAAAATCAAAGTTGGCTGATTTTTCTGAAAATTGAGAATCTACCGTAACTTTTAATTCTAAGCAACTCTTTTTAATAACGTTTTCCGATATCTTTTTAAAACAAAGGTACTTTACTTTTAACACTTTTTATTAAATCAGCCTACTAAACCACCCTGTATATTAATTGATTTAGCTCATTTTTTTTACATCTTAGTATGCGACCAAGCAGATGCGATTCTTAGAAAATCAGAATCTAAATCCCATTTTTTTTCTTTATTTATACCTTACATCATCATATCAGCCTACTAAACCACTCTGTATATTTATTGATTTATCTCATTTTCTTGACATCGTAGTTTAAGACCAAGCAGGAGCGATTTGCGAAAAACCAGAATCTAAATCGAATTTTTGAAGTGTAAACTTCTTTAAGCGCGTTTAGCAGTTTTTGTGGGTAGTGAATTGAACTGAGCCGTCAGGAGACAGGAGGAGACAAAACCGTCTAATTAAATTCGCAAGGCTGTCACATTGACCAAGCAGTGTTCTAAAGAGTCTCATAAGGACGAAACAGTTAACTGTCAACACCTATTAGGTGTCCATTAGATCTTGGCCCCCCACAGGAAAATATGAGAGAAACAAAAACTTATTTTTACCCGATTAGCGACGAAAACTTGTTTGAAAAATAATCTTATTGATATAAAACATAGGTATTTAACGAGATTCAAACCATGCCTGAAATATAAAACCAAAAAAAATACACAAAGAATATAGGGCACAGAACATATTCATACATCGCTCCTAGAATCTGTTGCCAACTACCAAGCAGTATTCAGTCTTAGTAAAAAAATATAAACCAATTTAAAAAAAAATATAAAAAACTGGTTACTAGGAAAACCTTTTCAACAATATTTTACATAAAAATTCTTATATTTTTTCAAATACCCGTTTTATATTATCTTTCTATTTCATTCATGCTGGAGTTCATCGGGAAATAAGTTCTTTTATTTTATAATAATCCTTATCATTTTATTTTTTGCATATATACATAATGTTGAATATACCATTTATTAAGTATTTGTGTAAATAGTTGGGAAACAAACTGATAAATAGGTGCATATATTGCATGACCTGACAAAGTATTTGACCTCCACGCACAAACCAATGTTTTCGTTATTAGAATTACATGTTTATACAAATTAATTAGTCAAGATCTCTTTATTACAATAAATAGGTATAGAACAAGAAATAAACAATAAAAATATAATAAAAGTTAAACTCTAAACTCACACACGCAAGCATACATCCCCAAGCACACATTTAAAGATTAAAAATTTCGTCCAACTGCTGCATGTCGGGAATGGTTCCTATGACTGAAGCTGCATTTCCCCTTTGAATGGCAAGGCTTAACCTCTGAATCAAAAATAAACTTGATCTAGGTTCATGGGACCTACATTCGATTTTGGCACCAAGTTCTTTGACAAAATTTTTAGCTTTTTCCCGCCAAGGTCCAAAAGTCTCTACAGAAAAAGGAACAAAAATATAATTTTGAGATAATTCTGAATATTTGTTTATTTTAATTTGTTCCCTTATTTTTGCCGCTTCTCCCGCTTTTTTTGATGTTAAATTTATGTATGAATTCGCCATAGTATCGGAGCAAGTGGCGTCCCTAATTTAAGCTATTTAAGTAAAATATAAAAATTAATAAAATTATTCAAATAATTATTAATATAAAATAAATTTTTAAGTGATGTTTAAAAAATATTTGTAAAAATTTTGACCTAAAAATAAAAATAAATCTTAAATTTTTTCTCCCATAATATTCAAATCATCCTTGATCAATATTTTTTAAATAAATATTTTCAAATTTTAAAAAATAATAATTTATCCCATAAGTTGATAGGAATAGGCCTACCCCTATTCCAAGGAACTAAGGTTAGACCATCAGCTATTTTTCTATCATTCCTGCAAATTCCTGAAGGCTCCAGGATAGCTGGAACGCCCGCGGAAACAAGTGCCCTTTTATTAATGTCATTTAGGCTGCTGTGGCGAGACCACCTACCAGCGCTCTTGCGGCAAGAAAGGCCGTGATGCCCATTTGAAAGAACAGATTCACCACAAGAGCAGGTATGGGTCTCGCATACAGGTTGACCAGTGCGAAGAGCTATGGATATTCTAAAAGTTGTGTCATCTAAATGTGTTCCCAGAGCGGAAGAAGGAAGGGTATGAGCCATGCCCCACTTTCCTTTTCTTAAATTGCAATAAGACGAGCCTTTTTCAGTGGGTCAGTAGATTCGGTTAAAATTTTATCTATAAAAAAACTACATAATTTATCATCTAGATGCTTTTGTTTTGAAAAACCCTCTGACGAAAATTTGTATTCACAAAGATGACCAAGATTCGGAGGCTTGAGTTAAAAGATTGTCGGAGGAATTTTGAATAATGCATACAATTTGTTATATTCTCGGATATATCTTTTAAAGTTACATCATAATTATTTAAAAGATTTGGCTCTTTCCAGCAAGGGGTGCATCTAATAAGGTAAGTAACCCTTGGTATGGCGAAAGAATTTTTAAGCAAGAAAAAGGCAGAGTGAGAACTTAAATTTTGTAAATTTGAAGAAAATCTTTTTAAGGTTAAAATTTTGTTTTGTAACTCAATTTTTAAACTAGTTTCTCCTAAAGGGCTTCCTAAAAGTATAAGTTGTTCTTTTGAAACTATTTTAATTTCTGGGGCAATGGATATAAATTCATCAAAGTGCGAAAGATCAAGACTAAAATTATTAAATGTTTTCGTTTCAGTGGCAGTACTTTTATTTCCTGGGATTCGCGTATACTGATGCGTACATGTTAACATTTTGTACAAACTTTTTTGCTGAATTCTGAGAAACAAATTTATTATTATATTATTATTATGTGTATTATTATGAGTGGTTCACTGCGACCCCTTGTGGGTCCATTTCACTGCGACTAGCTATCAATTTAAGTGAGACACTGTTGAAATCTTTTGAATCAATCTAAGGTTTACCAAAAGTGTTTTGACGTAAACGTGCAATAGCCAGATATTTGCACAGTACATGATTACTGAAAGCGGACCGAACCGAACTATTATGTGGTTTACTGTTTTTTCGACGCTTGTTGAATGGATGGACTTTCTCGTGGAAGGTCGCTCTGGTTGAAGCTCTCTTGCGTAGTGGCTTCGGACAAGACAAGTGTACGGACAGTCGTACTGGCAGGTGGACGGTTGGGCTGTAATGGTGTTCTTCTTACGGGCGTTGGCGGCGGTTTCTTTGTTCGAAGGACCAATGTGCTTGATCCGGCTCGAAGGACCAATATGCTTGATCCGGCTCGAAGGACCAATGTACAAGCTGTGCTTGACAATTACACTTGCTTAACTCGGCTTGGTTAAGCAGCGGGATTAAAGTAAAAAGTTTACTGCCAGGGAGCAGCCTCACTCCCTGCAGTGACCAAGATGGCTTATGGTACAGTAAACTTAAGTAGTTATAGTGAGAACAACTATTAAATGTTGAATCTGCTTTATTGAGATCCTCTCTTTTTATACTAAAAAATTGTTATGGTTCGTGAGAGATTATAAAATATAAAATTCTAAATAATTTATATAAATTAAATAGTTAAATTAAATAGTTAAACTTGAGAAGGTTAGTTTATGTTATTAAAACCTAATTTGTCAAGATCACCTGTCTTTAAATAATAAATTTAACTAAAAATGAAGATTTATGAAAAATGGTAAAAAAAGAAGAAAATCTGTTTAATTTTGTAATTGAATGTAATGAAACACTTATCCTCCATCCAGAATCTACATTCTCTCTTCTGTTGCATGGGTATTCTTAGTCGGCAGACACCCGTAAATTTTGTTGTTAGTCTATCTATTAATATTTTCTTGAAAAGGTTATAAATTACATTGAGGAGTGTTATAGGTCTGGCTTTTGAGGTATCTTCATAGAATGCTTCGATATGCTCATCGTCGCCCATCGTAGGTAGAAGCGTATTTGATGGCATCAAACAATGGTAGAAGTTGCGGCGTATAGTGTGATGTTTTGAATGTAAGATAGGCAATACTATCTGAGATTCCTTTAATAGTTTTGATGTGTTTATTTATGACTTTATTCATTATGAATCGTACTCCGAAGTTCCAGTTACCTTCGTTACCTTTATGTTATAGTAGATTACCGCAGTTCAGTTTTATTCGATTTTCTGATTTTCAACGGGTGTCTAAAAAGCCTACAATGTCCCATTTTATTCCTTTAGCTCTTCGTCCAGTTCATATATTTTTTGTCGATGTTCATAGACCTAATATTATATGTTCCTATCGTTAGTTTTACTAGTTTTTGGTTTTGTTTTTGAATGTTTGCAGAATTGCTTATTGTATATAAATTTTATTAAAAAATTTTGTTTCTTACCTACACATTTTTTTCTTTTCTTTAAAATGCAGGTAAAATTATAGTAATTTAGTTTATATTCACAAACTATAAACTTCTACAGACTTGCTTATATAATTAAACTAAATATAACAACAATTAAAAGTAACTTGCATTAGCACTTTTGAAAGGAATGTCTTTTTTTGTAAAATCAGTTTTATGTAAAATTTATATATTTAATTATTTATATTTTCTAATTTAATTTTAACACAATATTTGTGAAATTACCTACATATTTTGATTATGAGATTTTACTTAGTTTTAGCAAATATAGATCTTGATAAGCAAAAGTTTAGAAATTCACATTTTGTAGATTCTATTTTAGCAGTTTATGAGCTATGATGGTCACAGACTTTCAAGTTATTCATTGAATTTTTGTCAATCGCCAGAGACCCAAGAAAAATTTTAAGGAATGATTAATAAATTTAAATAAAAATTTGCGTATGTATTGTGCAATTTCTTGTCATATTTGTTATTCTGCAAAGTCTCACTTAACACACTTTATCCACTATTTCGGGGGAGATGGATTTCCCTTGATCCCCCACTCTAGGTACCGCCTTGAGATTCGCTGTAATTCAAAGACCTGAAGACATGATAAATATTATTTTACTAAAAATGTAATAATGTATGATTAAAAGCTAAAAACTTAATACTTATGTAAATTTTATATATATTTACTACATGCCGCAATCCCGTAGAAATAAAAATTAGGACGCTCTTGCGAAAAAATCAATAGATGCTGGTCGATCTTGCAATCATTGGTAGATGCACATGCGCAGAAGAATTTTTTTTGGAAAATATTTATATATTTACGTGGCCTTCACGGCATTTGGTAACGTCTTAATTTCCAATTTTTCTGTGAATTTAGGGAATTTATGCAATATCGCAAATTAAATGTAAAATTGGTTGTAAAATTCAATTTATTTTGCCTTAAATGCCTTTAAGTTTTAATTTTTCTGGTTATTCACTCTTTTTTGTAATTTATGGCATATATTTATCTAAGGTGATGTAAACTAGAAATGTATTGTCCCGACATGAGAATTTACATACAATTTTTCAAGTGCAACACATGATAAACACAGACAAAGAACAGAGTGAAATGCAAATATTTCTTATGCGCCTGATTCAACGGAAAACTTCCAGTCAGATAATTTATTTTTTGGACAGTTTTATAACTAGTATATGTCCCGAATTGGCACACTGCATAAACAAAATAATTTCTAAAAATCTCTCGACGATAAAAGATTATAATTGGCAAAAAGTACTTGACCTATTTCACTTAATGCCATCACGACAAGTTCGCCAAATATGCCTACTTGTAAATATCTAGAACGGAAGCGTTTCATACAATTTGTAAAAACTAATAATAACATATTCTTTTTTGTAGCGGCGCAATGACATTGACAAAGACTCACCGGAATAATTTTTTACAGACAAGGATACAGTGATACATCGTTCATAAGTATACACTAAAAAAAAATAAAAACCTATACTACTGCTAATAAAAAACAAAAATATTGTCAAACAGAAGAACTCACTCTGCCCAACTTTCAATTCCTGCGAAGAGACAAGGCATTTTCTGGACCTGACAAAGGCTTTTGACTGCATATCTTTTGAAATTCTTTACGAAAAGCTAATTCATTATAATTTTGATTCAGGTAGTGTTCACCCTTCTCGGGTCCTATTTGGAGGGGAGGGAGCAGTATGTGTTCTTTAATAATCAGCATTCAAAAAAACAGAGGATACAGCGGGGAGTCCCTCAAGGCTCTGTGCTGGGTCCTCTGTTATTTCTTATCTACATTAATGATCTGCCAAATTTTAGTAGTATCTTAAGAGAAAAATCAAAAATTACCTTATACAAAATGTTTTTTACTCTCTCGAGGAATATCTTCAGAGCAATTTTAACATGTAATGTTTGTTCCAAAAATGTATACAATGTTATTTGTACTATGTATTTTAGAAAATCGTAGCTTATTTTGAATAAGATTTTTAGAATATATATATATATATATATATATATATATATATTTTTCAGAAATCAGTAGGTTCTATTGTTTTATATCTACTTTACTATTTTGACTTGTAAGAGCACATTTGTGTAGTACTTTATCAATAAATAAACTAAACTAAAGTAAACTAAACTAAACATCAAAACAGTTGAACTCGCTAATTATGGCGCTGTTGAAATGTCATAAATTATTTCTGGATCTTAAAGCCCACCACACACAAAAATGCATAGCGCATGGCGCATAACATAAGCTCCGACCAATCAGCTACGGACTTTTCACATGCAAATCCAATATGGCAGCGGCTATTTCATCGGTGATTGGTTGAAAACCCTACACTACGCGTTCTGCGGCCTATGCAAGTTTGTGTGTGATCAGCTTTACGGGTGCGTGTCCTATTCATTTTTGTAGTTCGTTGTGTCAAAACTTAAAGTTTTTCTTAACCTGAAATAATAAAAGCGTCAAAAAATGTCTAAGGAAAAACAAGACAAAAGCAAATATATCTGTATGTCTGTTGGCATTAATACGTTAATATCTGATGGTTTAATTTAGAATGGTGTTAAAATAGCAACAATAGCTGTTTTTTGCGAGCATTTTATGCCTAATGATGGTTACTGGTCTTCTCATTTTCCTAACGAATTTGTATAAGTAAGAAACAACATACCACACTATACAAGAAAATAATCCCACCTGAACCGCTTTGTCATACTGCCGCAATGAATTAAATGAGGTATGACAATAAAATTATGACTGTTGTAAAAATCTACTTTATTTATAAAATAATACAATTTAATGATGTTCCCCTTCAATGTATTCCCCTTCTCTATGGACGCAGCGTTGCAAGCAATTTTGGAAATCATCAGAAGCGAGGCTGTTAAGAAGCGTTACCGTTTTTTTCTGACTGGTTCCAATATTTCAAAACGGGTTTCTTTTAACGATTCCTTATATATATATTTATCGGTTTCACAACGTTCTACGTCTTCCGATACCCAATCTTCACTCGTTTCTGTTTGCCCATAATTCATCATCTAGGCCTCTTATTCTTATTTCACTATCTATTCCTTCTCTCCAGCTTCTCCTTGGCCGTCCTCGTTTTCTTCGGCCAGTTGGTTTTCATTGAAGTATTTGTTTAGGTAGTCTTTCATCAATCATTCTTTGTACATGTCCGTACCACACCAGTTGTTTTGTTCTTATATCATCCACTAAAGTACGTTCACCCACTGTCATAATTTCTCTTATTCTTTGATTTGTAACGCTTTCTCTTTTTGATTTCCCTGCTGCTCTTCTCCAATAGTCCATCTCCGTAGCGGAAAACATTTTTTCTGTTCTATCCTTGATTGGCCATACTTCTGAGCCGTATGTAATAATACTTTTTACAATGGTGTTATATATAAGCTTTTTGTTATGTTTTGATATACTTTGGTCCCAAATTATTCCATTTAATAAAGTTATTGCTTTTCTTCCTTGTACGTTTCGATCTTTTATAGCTTTGTCTAGTGTTCCGTCAGCTGTAATTTTTAGACCTAAGTATTTATACTCATCACAGGACTGAATTCGCTGCCCAGTATTTAAGATTAGATCCTGTTTCATTCCACCGATACACATATACTCTGTCTTATTGAGATTAACCTCTAGTCCCCACTTATTGTACTCTTCTATTAGTTTTCGTGTAATGTATTCGAGGTCGTCATAATCCTGAGCCACTACTATCTGATCATCGGCGAAACATAAAGTATATAAGGTGGTTTTTTCCAACGGAATTCCCATGTTTTGGCATTTTCTCTTCCATACTTAAGTATTTCTTGAAGAGCGTAGGCGAGATACAGCAACCTTGTTTAAGACCTTTATTTACTTAAAAGCCTTTGGTTAGTTTTGCTTTTATTTTAACTTTTGCCTTACTATTGCGGTATAACTCTTTGATGGCCTTAATTAGTTGTACGCTTATGTTTGTGTTTTCCAACGCTTTCCAAAGTAGATTTAGTGGTATACTATCATATGCCTTCTGCAAATCGACGTAAAGCAGATGCAGCTCTTGTCCGTATGCCATTTTCTTTTCAATAACTTGGGTTATACAAAAGAGATGATCTGAAGTCGATCTACCCGCCCTGAAACCAGCTTGTTCTTCTGCCCTTATGTCTTTATATTCGCTCTCCACTTTATTTCTTATTATTTTACCGTATATTCTGCTTAGCTTTAACGATTCCTTCACTTTCGGAAACAGGTAGAAGTCCCAAGGGGCTAAGTCTGGTGAATATGGTGGGTGGTTAATGACGGGGATCTTCTAATTAGCTAAAACTGCTTAATGGAAAGGACATTGTGGGCCTATGCATTATCCTGGTGGAGCAGCCACGCATTGTTGTCCCTTACACGTTCCCTTACATTAATCAATACTTCCAAAGAATAATACTGGTTGACTGTTTGACCCTTAGGCACCCATTCAATAAGAATAACACTCTAATATCGAAGGAATCTGCTGAGGTGACCTTCTCATTCATCATCTTTAACTTCTTCACGACCCTCAAAAAAGCTTTTATGCAACCAAAAATTTATTGCACAAGACATACACTCCACTCTCCGTAGACATCTTCCAACCTCTGCGTAAGCCAAACTAGTAGAGATATCTGTTTGTACGGGAGGCAGTCTTAAAATGTAATTATCATACCTTGTATACGAAGTAACTGAAACGGCCACGGCCGAATGGGACAAATGGGCGCCGCCAACTCGGCGCCGGCAACTGGGCGCCGGGCCAACTCGGCGCCGCCAACTGAGCGCGATAAAATGTGTAGATGAAAAACAAAATATGTTATTTATATAAAAACATCTTTAAAAAATCCTTTACGCAATTTTTTTGAAATTTGTTTTTGTAAAGTTAAATCCATTAAGTCGACTGTTGAATCTTGGTAGTTGTAGTGTTTGGTAACCTGGTAACACTACAATTTACGTTTTTTATTACAACAATGGCGGATCCAAAATGGCGGATTTCTTTATTTTTAAACCGATTTGTCTGAAACTTGAAAGTTTACAGTGCCTGAGATCACTAAATACAGTTTTATCCTCAAACTTAAAAAAATCAAAATGGCGACTCTAAAATGGCGAATTTTCTTATTTACTAACCGATTTGTCTCAAACTTAAAGTATTACATTGCTTGAGGTCATTTAACAAAATTTTTTACTCAAACTTAAAAAAATCAAAATGGCGGATTCAATATGGCGGATTTTCTTATTTACTAACCGATTTGTCTCAAACTTCAAATATTACATTGCTTGAGGTCATTTAACACAATTTTTAACTCAAACTTAAAAAAATCAAAATTATGGAATTTCTTATTTACTAATCGATTTGTCTCAAACTTGAAATATTACATTGCTTGAGGTCATTTAACAAAAATTTTTACTCAAACTTAAAAAAATCTAAATGGCGGCTTGGAGGAGGCCCGAACCGACCCCTTCCCCCTGGGTGCGCCCATGCTAGAAGCTTTTCACCCCTTTTCTTGACTTGTTTTTGCTTTCTTCAGCCAACTTTTATTCTGGTAGTCAACCGTGGTGCATAGCTTGCAGATAGCTTGGTACCTAGTATTTGGTCCACACTCACTATTTTTGGGAATGGGACAATTCGCCGCGGTCGATTCGCCGCGGGGACAATTCGCCGCCGGCCGATTCGCCGCAGGGACAATTCGCCGCGAGATTTTTTGTTTTATGATATTATCATTTATTATTTAGCTTGACTTCATTTAATATATTTTTTATTTGTCTGATCATAACTTTTTTCAAACTTTTCCAACTAGGTATTTGGTGTATTCAATGAATTTTTTTTTTTTTTGAAAAATAAATAAAATGGCGGATCCAAAATGGTGGATTTTCCCATTTATGAACTAATATGCATCAAACTCGGAAGTTTGCGATCTTCCAGGTCGCTGATTATTATTTTTAATTTGAACTAAAAAAAAATCAAAATGGCGGATCAAAAATGGCGGACGTTCCCATTTATGAACCAATATGCATGAAATTCGGAACTTTAGGATATTTTAGGTCGCTGATTGTGACTTCTAACTTAAAGTCCGCCATTTTAGATCCACTATTTTGTTTTTTTTTTAAATTTAAGTGAAAAATATTATTCAGCGACCTAAGAGATCGCAGAGTTCCGAATTTGATGCATATTGGTTCATACATGGGAAAAACCACTATTTTGGATCCGCCATTTTGATTTTTTTTAGTTTAGTAAAAAATAATAATCAGCGACCTTAAAGATCGCCAAGTTTAATGCAAATCGTTTTATAAATAGGAAAATCCGCCATTTTGGAGAGTCCATTTGGTTTTTTTAAGTTTAAGTTAGAAATCATAATCAGCGACCTGAAAGACCCCAAAATTCCGAGTTTGAAGCACATTGGTTCATAAATGGGAAAGTCCGCCATTTTGATTTGTTTAAAAGTTTAAGTTAAAACTCATAATCAGCGACCTGAAAAATTGCAAACTTCCGAGTTTGATGCATATTAGTTCATAAATGGGAAAATCCACCATTTTGGATCCGCCATTTTATTTATTTTTCAAAAAAAAAAAAAGTTTAATTGAATACTAACCACCAAATACCTAGTTGGAAAAGTTTGAAAAAAGTTATGATCAGACAAATAAAAAATATATTATATGAAGTCAAGCTAAATAAAAAATGATAATATCATAAAACAAAAAATCCCGCGGCGAATTGTCCCCGCGACAAATTGTCCCCGCGGAGAATTCCCCTACCCACTATTTTTAATGAGAGTAAATGCCCTTTGCCCTTTAAGTTGACTGTAGAATATTAAATTTTTGAGCAATGGTTGGGTTTGGTTCGGTTCAATGTGCATCAGGGGCGGACCCAGGATTTCCGGGGAGAAAGGGCCAAAGTAGCAGCAAACATCAAAATATATTTTTATTAGTGGTTTTTTGATAGATCTGAGGTGTGAAATTTAGTATCAAAAGGAGATTTATACCGCCGCAGGCGAAATTTAAAAAAAATTAAATAGAATTTGTGAAAAATTTTAAATAAGTAATGCTGCTAAAAAATAAGTTATATATCTGGGAGGGAGGGGCCCCTCTGGCCCTCCCCTGGATCCGTAAAGTTAATTGTGAATCAATATTTGGCTAATATTGCTGATAATATCTTAAAACCAAAAAGATAAAGATTGTTGAAATCTTTAGAGTTTAGTAGGTATACACCTGAGCACAACGAGATAAATAAATATGTTTGCATTGCATGAAGGCCAGTACTGCAAGCCATCTATCTATCTATTTAGCTTTCTTCAATCCATCTTCGGATATAGGCATCCGCCAATATCTTCCACTCTTCTCTGAGGATATTTTTTATTTTTTAATATGTAGGTAGCTTAATTTACCGAATGCTGCCCAGGCCATACCACTTTTAAATAGAATACAATACAATCTATTTCTAAAATTTGGTAAAACTGTATTGTGCTAGACAGGAAGGACAATATGAGTTACCCACCTCTGAAAAACACATCAGTCAATGTACCGTACTAATTAAAGCCTAACTGCTACTTCGTCTTGTAGACTAGACGGATTTTTTTCTGTGTACATTAATGCATGTGGGGGTCATCTCTCCGCTAATTTTAATGGTCGCGAGCCGACTGAATAGGTGATAAAACAAAAAGATTTTTGGCGGTCTTAGACATTTATTGACTGTCTCTCAACCAAAGAGAAAAGAAGTGATTAAGTAGAGAGGTTGTGCGGAAAGTGATTATAGAGTTCGTTATTGTGCAAAAAATGTGCCTTGAAACAAAATCGGAACAAGGGTAATTTTATTTTTATTCTATTTCTATTCTATTCTATTCTATTCCAATACCCACGGTAACTGCCCATTCATGATGCAAACATGAGGGCCTTGGAGTCCTCAAGCAAAAAAGACCTAATTGGTTGCTTTCAAAGACATATGCATATTATTTCCATATAGTACGTATTATGTATTGCAATACCTACGGTACCTTACGATGCAGAATGCAAACATATTTGAAATAGCAATATGGGTATAAGTCTATCCTTTTTGCGGTACTTAAGATAAAATGTCCTGGTTGGTTATACTTTTACGCATGAATATTATTTTATTCTTGTATTCGTTACGTCAAATCATCGGCGTACAGAAAACTCTATCCATTTAAATTTAGTATCAGTGCATTTTTCGTATCTTTATTTCTGAATGTTTGCATCAAACGCCAACCATTGTGTAAATAGGTAACAGAGAGTATTGGACTAATACGTATATGCCCCGAAACTATAGGTGGGTTTAAAATTAGAAAAAAAAAAATCCGAGTGCAGAGTGAGTAAAAAAACGACTTTTTGGTATTACGGTAATATCCAATAGGAACTTATTTAAACTTTTTTGTTATTTGTTACTTTTTGTCCTTGTTTCCTTTCCAATTTTTTTAGAGTTTTGAATTAGGGAAGTTTAGTGGCAGCTCGTGGCACCTTTTTTTTTATTGGTTTTTATTCTATTTTATACTACTACCACGGATCACCTTTGTTAGGTGATCCGTGCTCCTACTATGTCGATTTAGAACGTTTTTCTACGTTGTCCGACGCCTATTCTCCACCTTCTTCGACCCTGACAATCATCTTCCGTCAGATTTCTTTGACTCATTGATCTTTGGATTGACTGTTGCCATTCCAGTTTGGGACGCCCTCTTTTTCTGCGCCCTATTGGTTGCCATTCTAGGACCTGCTTTGGTTCGGTTCGGTTCGGTTCGGTAGTGATGTCGTCCGTTATGCTTCCCTCGATTCCCATTCTTTCTTTTATGATCTCATTTCTTATATGATCTGTTCTAGATATTCTCATTGATCTTCTTATTGCAACCACTTCGACACTTTCCATTTTTGCTTTATATTTTTCTGTTACGCGACAAGTCTCTATTCCATACAACAGCGTGCTTTTCACCATGGTTTCATATAACTAAACATTCTTTTTTATCTCTCTGCTCCATAAAATACTGTTAAGACAACCAATTACCTTTTTTGCTTTTACTATTCCTTTTTCCAGTTCTTTACAGTCTGTTCCTGTCGTATCAAAGGTGACACTCAAGTAAACATACTCATTGCATGGAGATATTGTTTGTCCATTGTCTAGTTCTAACTCACTTGATTGGTTTCCAATACATAAGTACTTGTCCACGTTCACCGTTAACCCCCACTTTTGGTATTCTTCCGTTAACTTTCTCATCATATACTCCATGTCTTCTTTATCATTAGCTACAATTACTTGGTCGTCAGCAAACTGTAGTGTGTATATGGTAAATCGGTCGTTAAGTTGTATTCCCATGCCGTGTACTTTACGTTTTCAGTTTTTTAGAGCTACAGCGATATATATTTTAAAAAGAGTTGGAGAGATACAACATCCCTGTCTTAAGCCTTTCGTTACCTGGAATTCATTTAAAAGTCGATTTCCAATTTTAATTTCAGATTTTGACCCTTTGTACAGTTCTTTTATAGCTTTTATATATGTATGATTGCTATTAGTTTGTTCTAACACTGTCCATAATTTTTCTACTGGAACGGTATCATATGCTTTTTGTAGGTCCACAAAGGTAACATGAGTCTGTATATTTCTGGCACTCCTTTTCTCAATTACTTGTTTAAGACAAAAAACATTAAAACTACAAGATCTGCCTGCACGAAACCCACTTTGCTCTTCTTCTTCTTGGTCGTGATTCTCTATTAGGTCTCTAAGAATCCTACCGTACAATCTACTTAGAGTACTGGTTACTAAAATTCCTCTGTAGTTGTTGCAATCCAGCTTGTTTCCTTTTTTATGTATTGAGGATATGAATGCTATTTTCCAATCATCAGGTACTGGATGTCCGTTTATGCATTGATTGATAATATATGTGAGATTTTTTAGTAGTTTCTCTGATTCATATTTGAGCATTTCAGCGTATATTCCTCCAGGTCCGCTAGCTTTTCCGGATTTAAGCTTTTTAATACTATTCTTTATCATTTCTTTTTCGATAATTACTTCCTCTCCATGTACTTCTATGTCTCTCCTCGGAGAGGCTGACAGATATTCGGGTCTTGTTTCCTGCAGCAGTCTCTTGTGGTGTTCTGTCCATTGTTCTGGTTTCATGATCTAGATGTTTACTTTTTCTTTTGCTGGGTTTTTTAACGTTGAAATGAATTTCCATATTTCAGAACTCTGCCTACCTCCTACGTGTGTATTTATATCGTGGCATTTTCGCTCGAACATTTCATTTTTTCCGTGCGTATCAGATTTTTTAGCTGTCTTCTGGTTTCCCTGTAGATTTCTCTTTAGTACTGAGCCATTTCAAATATGTACGTTCTTTCTCCTTGACCATTTTCTGTATTACCTCCGTCCACCACATCTTATTGTTATGTTTATTATCTTGGTATCCAACAGCTTCTTTGATTGCTTCCGTCAAGCTTTTTATTACGTTTGTATATATCTCTTCAAATTAATGCTGTGTATTTTTTAATTTTTCATCTAATAGTTTCTAATACAATCTTTGCGTACTTTCGATTTCTAGACTTCTAAAGTTGTATTTTTAATTTTCTTCGATGCATTCTAGGTTTTCACTTTCTCCATTACTTTCGTCTCTATTTGTTTTTCTTACAGGGAATAATATTTTTGCTTTTACCAGATGGTGGTCAGATCCACAGGAAACAGCACGAAGTGTTCGCACATCATACCACTTTAGTTCCGAGTAGTCCACCTATAGCATAATTAATGATTGATCTAAGATTTCTTGTTGGCTGAATCCAGGTATATCGATGAATTTCGTATGTTTAAAAAACCATTATTTATTTTTAGATTGTTGGTTTCACACAATTACATCAGTCTCAAGCCATTATCATTTGTTACTTCCTCTCCAAATGGTCCTACCACTTTGCTTTTGTTTTGTCTACCAGTTCGAATATTAAAATCCCTAAGCATAATTATTTCCCTGGTATTGCCGATTTTACTGATAGTCTCATCAAGTTGGTCAAAAAACATTTGTTTTATAGCTACCGTTTCGTCATTGATGGTGCGTAGGCTGCTATTATGCTTATATTGTGTTCAAGCATCTTCATGTTAACTCGAAGTAAGTTTTCGTTAATGCACTCGTAGTCTGTAATCTTATGTTTGTGGTTTTTCTTTATTAATAAGGATACCCCTCTGGCTGCTCTCCTTTCTTTTGGGACTCCAGTGAATACGTGAACAAAGTTACCGACAGTACTTGTCCCTGTTCCTTTTTTTTTGTCTCTGTAAGTGCAATCTGTCTATGTCTATCTGTCTGTGTCTATCTTACTATTCTGCACTTCGGTTGCAATAATGTCTAACTTTTGGTTTACTCCCTATACGATCCATGGAGCTATATTCAGTCGTTTGTCTTTGCTTTTTTCGTCTTTCAGAATTTCCGTCCATTGCTCCGATGCTTTGTTTAGGCTTTTTGGTAATATCTTTGTTTTACAAGTATTAGAGAATCAGTCTAATGCCTCTACACCCTACATGGAGGGCCAGGATTTTTGATCAAGGTTTTTCTCCTCTAGCCTTTGACGAGCCAACGCCAGACTGAAAGGCATCAGTCTTTTATACTATCCCTAAAGGGGGATGGGACAATTCGCTGCGGCCGATTCGCCGCGGGACCATTCGCCGCCGGCCGATTCGCCGCGGGGATAATTCGCCGCGAGATTTTTGGTTTTATGATATTACAATTGGGAATAGTTTAAACAGTTTTATTTATT
The DNA here is from genome assembly GCA_963576565.1 of Aspidapion aeneum. Taxonomy (NCBI): domain Eukaryota; kingdom Metazoa; phylum Arthropoda; class Insecta; order Coleoptera; family Brentidae; genus Aspidapion; species Aspidapion aeneum. The sequence continues at coordinate 9,929,504 of OY755042.1, forward strand.
TTGAGTTCATATAATATATTTGTTTATTTTTTAATCATAACTTTTTTAAACTTTTGCAACTAGTTATTTGGTGGTTAGGATAATACAATTCAACATTTTTTTTATTAGAAAAATAAATAAAATGGCGGATTTTCCTATTTATGAACCGATTTGCCTCAAGTTTGAAACATCGTGGGGCTTAAGGTAAATCAAGTTTATAAATAAGAAAGTGCGCCATTGTGGAACCGCCATTTTTATTTTTTTAGGTTAAAAATAATAATTAGCGACCTGAAAGATCTCAAAGTTCCGAGTTTGATGCAAATCGGTTCATAACTGGGAAAATCCGCCATTTTGGATCCGCCATTTTCATTTTAAGTTTTAGTTAGAAATCATAATCAGCGACCTGAAACACCCCAAAGTTCCGAGTTTAATGCATATCGGTTCATAAATGGGAACATCCGCCATTTTGGATCCTCCATTTTATTTATTTTTCAAATAAAAATTTTTTTTTGAATTGTATACTAACCCCAAATACCTAGTTGGAAAAGCTTCAAAGAATTTAGGATCAAACAAATAAACAAATATATTATATTAATTCAAGCTAAATAAAACTGTTTAAACAATTGCCAATGGTAACATCATAAAATAAAAAATCTCGCGGCGAATTGTCCCCGCGGCGAATCGGCCGGCGCCGAATTGTCCCGCGGTAAATCGGCCGCGGCAAATCGGCTGCGGCGAATTGCCCCCTACCCCCTAAAAGAGGGGTTGCCACCTACGCTATGATCACCGTACCGAGGTCCATCCTCTCCGTCTTTCATACCGATGTGGTCTTTTACTTTATGCATTTCTTTTTCATTTATATATTATATGAAGTTCGGTAACCCTATGCATTGCAGTGGATCACACTCCGACTCGATGCGACGGCGACCGACTGAAACTCAAAGCAGTTTTTTCAAAAATTAATATATAAATAAACTAAAAACATTTAAAAAATATAAAAATTTAATATTTTACTGCACACAAAATGCATTAGAAATTCTCGCGGCGAATTGGCCCGCGGCGAATCAGCTGACGGTAAATTGTACCCGCAGCGAACCGGCCCGCAGCAAATTGTTCCCGCTGCGGATCTGGTGCAGCGAATTGTCAGATTCCCACAATGGGTATGTTTAATTTTTTTAAGGGATTCGATGTTATATTATTCTAATATTTGATAATAGAGCTTGCGAGGGATTTTTTTTCGGAAATTTCTTACTTATAGTCTAGTACCTAGGTGTGTGCATTAAGCGTGTAAGTGGCAAAACAATGCCAATTTTTGCCTACCCTGCTTTGGTTAGCACTGCACTACATTGCCTTCTCATCTATTCAAGAATTCAGACACCTATCAGTTCTACTTCTAAGGGCAGAAAGGGCGAGAGAGTTTTTTTAAGTCCAGCATTGTACCCGAGAAGTGCCCTGTTCGTACTAAATACGTTAGCAGTTGTAAATGAAGTTTTTACAACAAAATTGCCATCACAGGGTAAATTTTCCGGAATCTTATAAAAAAATTACTATTTTAGTACCGACGATGACAGTGAAATATCAATAGAAGATAAAACCAAGCTACATCAATATACCTCACTGAAGTCAAGCATATCAAAAAAATGTTCATCCCGGAAAGGAATACTAGCACAGGTAATACATTTTTAAAGTTTGCAACATATTGTTCAATCTTTTAGGTTAAGTCCTTTTTACCCTCTCAAAAATAAAATAAAATAATAAATCTGAGGGCACGGTCGTGCCTCGCCAAGTTCGCGCGTTGTAACCATCTTTTCTTGAAACATTTCAGCCGATATTTGACCTACCTAAAACTCTACTTCGGAATGAGCTACGAATCTCAAAGTTTGCACAGTCGTAGATCTCCATGGAGTTAACAACCTCTCCATGGAATTCCATAAAGTAGTAAGGTAATTACGAAATATCAAAAAACGTCGAAATTACCACTCACTCCCTCACTCACTCACTCACTCACTCATGTATAGTTCATCAATATTCTACTATACTTCCAGACATGCTACAAAGCTGAAATTTGGCAGACTGATGAAATTATAACCAAACCCCTGGAAAAAATCAAAAAACCCCAAAATTTTAATTTACTCCCCTCCCCTATAGATTTAAAGTTGTGTAAAAGTAGCATTGCCCACTTCCAGAAATGCTAGAGAGTTGAGCTTTGGCAGACTGATAGGAACTATGATAAAACTATAGGAAAAAATTAAAACACCTCTAAATTCTAATTTACTTCCCTCCCCTACAAATGTAAAGTTAAGTAAAAGTAATATTGCCTACTTCCAGACATGCTAGAGAGCTGAGCTTTGGAAGACCGATATGATAAAGTTATAGAAAAAAATTAAATCACCCCAAAATTCTAATTTACTTCCTTCCCCTATAAATGTAAAGTTATGTAAAAGTAACACTGACCACTTCCAGAAACGCTAGAGAGCTGAACTTTTTAAGACTGAAAGACAATATGATAAAACTATATAAAAAAATTTAAAAACACCAACATTTTAATTTACTTCCATCTCCTATAAATGTAAATTTATATAAAACTAACATTGCCCACTTCCAGAAACGCTAGAGAGCTGAGCTTTGGAAGGCTGATAGGAACTACGATAAAACCATGGAAAAAAATTAAAATACCTCAAAAATTTAAATAAGGCATTGCAAAATTTTGAACAATATTCCGCACATTTTACTACTTTAAAAATTAAGTATTATCCAATTCCTTTAAAAAAGAAGTGTAATCATAACAAAAACATTTCATGTAAAAAAAAGCCAAGTACGCGAAAATGGCATTCCGTAAAAAGAAATGAGATAAAAGTAAAGCCAAGTTCTCCAATACAAATTTCAAAATGAAAGGTTCCTACTAGTTTGGAAATATTTTTCTAAACTTGGCTATTACGGCTGTAAATGACTCTTAGACACAGTGCTAATTTGAACATAAAGATGTTTGGCTGGAATAGCAAAGTTTAAAAAAATATTTCCAAAATAGTAAGAACCTTTCATTTTGAAATTTGTGTTGGAGAACTTGGCTTTACTTTTATCTCAATTCGTTTTACGGAATGCCATTTTCGCGTACTCGGCTTTTTTTTACATGAAATGTTTTTGTTATGATAATAATTTTCAGATGCCACTCAAAATAAGTATTAGAGGTGGTACTTTTAAGGATTTTAACATAATTTATATAAAATACTTGTCGGTCTGTCCATCAGTCTCCCTCTCTCGCTTTCTAAAAGTTATAGGGAAAAGAGGCGCAATAGAACCATCCATATGACTCAAATCGTTCTGGCTCTTAAGGTAGCTTTATTTTTGTAGAAAATTTCTTTTATTTTGGTAGTACGCCACTTATAAGAATGTTTTTTTAAAATTAAGAAAACATATCCAAACCAAATCGAATTTTCCATCACTGATGCGCTCTAAAATAAGTCGAAATCGTTGTATGGTTCATTCCATAATTTTTGAGATAACTTTTTGATAGTAATCAGCTGATACCATAACAAATACCATAGGCCAACGAAAAAAAATCGTAAAAGTTATCCCAAAAATAATGATATGGGGTATATAACAATCAGATTCGGGAAAAAGTTTTTGCATATGCAAAAGTGTGCGCAAAGTAGCTTCTTTGCGGTCACTTGTTAGATTTCTACTTTTAGAAAATGTATTGTTCCTACACTTGCTTAAAGTATTTTCTCCGCTCTTAAAGCTTATACAAACTCTGGTTCACGTCGTTTATCTAACTGCTTTTATAGGCCAGTCATTGGAGCGAGAAAAAGACCCCCAAAAGGTTTTTTTGACATATCGCCGCTTTCCAGAAAGACTGTCACAGTCAAAATATGCAAAGATATAGGAGAGACGCTCAAACATTTCAAAAACTTAACCTTTCAGTGACCTGACCTATATTCTAGAAACGAAAAATATATATTTTGCTATAAATTACAACTGTACATAATACAGTAAAAAAAACAAAAATAGTCAGTTTTCTAGTTCATTGGCATCTAAAACATAAAAATTGCCTTTTTTTGAGTTGTGCCGGTATTTCTGGAAAGCAGCAATACATTGTTCACATTGAAGTCCTAAAAAAAAATTGAGTTTTCGACCGGCTGCCCCTCCATCTGGGATTTAGTATGCACGAAAAGGTTTTGTTTTTAATAATTTGGTCCCTGCACGGTAAAAAAAATTGTCTTAGATCAAAGCAAATTGTTTTCAAGTAAAATAATTTGTGCTTTCCTATTCACCAAGAGAATATTTTCTTGATAAAGCACAAAAAATGTCTTGCCTCTTTATTTTAATGTGAAACATAAATTGTTTTATTATAAATTGGAACTGAATTAATCTAAGGCATTCGGCGGGAGACGTTTAGGGGACGGACGGGCAAGATGGATATGATAAGTTTGAACTTAAAAAATACCAGTCAAAAATATATCGCTGCCTTGATTTGATAGTGGCATAACTGGAAATGATAACTTTCAGGAAACGCTTTTTAAACATAATGGCAAAGGCAAATATTTATATATTTTTGTTGCTTTAACTAAATCAATCAATAACTTACCCATGCTTGAAATAATAGGCAATACGAAAAATTTTGTGGTAAAAATATATACAATAGGATGAGAAGTTAGATTCTACAGAAAACGCAAAAATGCATTTTTTTCAGTTGTGCCACTATCAAAGCAAAGGAGCCATATGTATTTTAATGCCTTTTTTTAAACAATTATTAAGCACCTTAACTTAACTAATTTATATAAACATACGTTATAACTTTATTTCTAAAGGATATGAGCAAAAAAAGAAGTTAGTCCTCGGCATTTTTGCAAAATCCAAAATAACAACAGTCTTTGTGTCATATTTTTCGTTGCAGTACAAAAATATTTCTGCTCTTCATTTTTTTGGTTTGTTTAAGTATTTTTTGTAAAAAAAATTTTCTTGTTTGATGGTCACGTTAAACTATTTTTTTTCTCTAGCAACAAAGCCTTTAAATAACCTTATTAGGAATTATTTTGTTTTTTTTTTTTAATTTTATTTATGAAATGTAGAAATGTTAAAGTTTACTATTTTGAACAATAAGAAAATATAACAGTTATCTTTATAAAGATAAGGTTTTTATTTTAGAGTCATTTAGAATTATTTATTTACTTTTATAGTTTCATTTAGATGCTGAATTAAAGTTTTCCAAGTTTAACCAAGCTAAGTTATAAATTGCAACTATATTAAATGACCAAAATTAATTAATACCCAAAGTTAGCTAAAGAGACTTCTTGACACAACCTAACTTGGTTTTTATGTTGGTTTATAGCCTTAATTCTTTGCTGTTTTTGTTTTAATAAAAGAGATTGTTTCTGGTTTACACAAGGTTTATATTTTATTTTAAAAAAATGATGAATTTCATGAAAATTTCAAAGGTTACAAATGACTTTGTAAACGATGCAATAATCGCAGTACATTAAATTTTATGAGTTATACATTGATTTACAAAGAATATATTATTTAGTTAATTTTACATAAATTTGATAGTTATTGTTAATTACAACTTTGAAAATTTACATTATTCTGTATGTATTTAATTTCTCTACTTTAAAATCTGATTATCAATTAAAAACAAAATTATTTTTCTTTGAACTAACTTTGATAAATCTGTAATGAACTAGACAAAATTTTAAAAACAAAAGTAAAGGTTTTCTTTTAAATAAACAAAAGAAAACCTTTCATGTTTAAGTTCATTAAGGAAATATACAAAGTTGTTGTAATTGTTTTAGCCATTTTAAAGAAGATGGATGACAAAGAAATGACAAGCATTTCTTTGCCGGAAGAAAAACTTACATTCAAAAATGGGGTTAAAACTCTCGCAACGCGAAAATGTGACTCTTTAACCAAAACTCACTTTTGTCGTGTCAAAATCGAAACTAATCTTTGATATTTCGTATTCCAAAAAAGAAACTTTTTTCCCACCCTTCTTTAAAATGGCCCTTAAATGAATAGGCTTGGCTTAAACAAAAAGGGCGGGTACCATTGACCCTCGATTAGCAAGATCTCTTAAACCAATCAAAATGGAGAGGCTTAGATCAAAATTGGTATCTGTACATCTTTACTTAAAATGGTACTAGAAAGTGATAGAAAATGAACTTATCTTAAAAATTTTACAAGAGAAGGATAGAAAAACCAAAAGTCACCCAATATTACCCTCTAAAGGAAAGAACCTTAAACGAATGGCCAAACAAAATTTACTTAATTACAAAAGAAAATTGCCTTGCCAATTAAAATATATTTTGAAAATGCCTTTATATCTAGGTCTTTGAGATCTGAAAATGGATTGGCTTTGTCAAAATTTTGCTAGAAAAAAAACCAATACAAAAAACTTAATTTGATTTGCAAAGAAAATAAACCAGAAAATTATTTTTTAAAGACTTCCTTAGACTAAAAAAAACGACGTTGAACCTATATTATAAAACATATTAAATCTAGACGCCAATCGTTCCTAATTTCCTTAAAGTACAAAGTTGCAGATATCTTTTAATTTTGCACACTTAGTTCCCGTGTTTCGATGGAACTAATTAACATCATCAAAAGACAAATGCTAGTCTATATTATAAATGAACAAGTTTTTCCACACAAGAAGAAAAATGTAAATACATTTTTCGCCGTCGACAGTGGCTAGATTGAAAATAGATAAATTTTCTCCACATAATTCAGCGTGGTCAGTGAGTTCAAGGAAGAAGGTAGATACGCATATATGCTAATTAGTTAAAACTCTGCCTTGTTAGGTATCAGTTTTTTTGCAAAATTTCGTACGTTTCAATGGTGCAAGCCATAATCTGATTATTTGAAAGTTTAAACAATACATTTGAACATAACTGTATCTTAGGAGAATACAACATGTGCTTTATGTGAGAATACAAGATGTGCTTTTAGTTTTAAAAAGGATTGCCGACAATAATTTTATTATACCCAAAAGCTGTTTCTCACAAAACCTTATTTTTTATAACCAAACAATTTATTTAAGGAAACAGATTTTTGGAAACGGGCGGACAAGCACCATAAATTTTTAATAGAAGTTTTACGATTATATCCTTGTTAAAACACCCCAAATGTTTCATAGTCTTGTAAAACCAAACCGACGGGAAATAACACTATTAGAATAAGAAAACGATTTAGTTCTGCAAAATTCACTAAATTAAATCTGCTACAATATCACCAAAAAATAATAACTGTAATAAAATTCTAAATTGTAATACTTGTAAAAAATAACTATAATGAAAGAAAAACAACGTAATTTTTTTAATCTTTGGAGGTAGAAATCAAACTTTTGCTCGTTGTACATAACCTACGACACTTGTCCACTCGGCTAAGGACTCAGTTATGCACCTACGCAGATAAACTGCATTATTCTTCTTGCCCGCCCTATCCGTGTTGCCCTTTCGTCCCCTACTTAATATTTTTGTAAATGCATGTTTCCCTTTCAGACATTAGTTGCCGGCGCTGTAATGTTAACATCAGCAAGTTGTGGAATGCCCGTAGGCTATTCTGCTATTTTGCTGCCTCAGCTTCAAAGCAGCAATGACAGCTTACACGTCAACGATGAAATGGGATCCTGGATAGGTACGTTAAATGAAGGCATGCTAAGGGCAAAAAGTGATAGCCTCCACTACATATGTAAAAGAGCCAATGGCGCATTTACCAAATATGTCACGCTATTTTTGTGACAGGGTGTGCTCCGATTTTTTTTTCTAGCGCAGCCACCAAATATGTCAAAGGCTAATGGCGCCGCCACCAAATATGTCACGGTATTTTTGTGACGAGTGGGGCTCAGCAATATCTCACGTTAGAAAAAATGGCATCTCTAACAAGATGTCACGACAGACTGCGCATGCGCCTAAATAAGTTACACGTTTTTTCTCAGTATTCGATTAAGATTTTCGGTAGCTATCGCCGATATTATACTTTTTAAAAAAAATTATTACTATATTACTTTAAAAAAAAAACTAAAAAAACTTTTTTTTTAATTTTAGGATTTTTACGTGTCTGTGTTCTTTGTTTTTCAATTTCATAATTCAGTAAATTATTATTTTTTAATACAAAAATTTTAAATAATGTACCGCGGTTGTGTGATCGGAAAATAAATATATTAAACTATATTTAGAGAGCAAAATGATTTTTGTAATGGCCACCCGCGAGGAGACTTTGGACATAGTTACTAAACTTTCCCCATTTCCAAGTGCCAAGAAGGTACAAAAAGGGGACCCATAGGAAGTTTTGCCTTGCATAACGCAATAAGTTCTAATATTTTTGTCCAATGTTTATGTAACTTTTTTAGTTTTGTATCTCACTTGTTTTATTTGTATTTTTAAGAATACTTTTTAAAATAAATGATGTGTCCCTAGCAAAGGGCAGAGATTGGATACTTGCAACTTTTTAAAAAACATATTTTTTAATTACACAGGTAGTAGCAAAGAATAATTTCTTATGAGCATAATTTTATAGGTAAGATATGACCCTTTTGCTATCCCGGTTTTGGTTTCTGATAACAATTATGTTTAACGAAATATTACAAAGAAAACTAAAAAGTTTCGTAATTTACACCACCCTCCCCTACAAGGGACAGTTTCCAAACATTTTTTCAAGATATTCTGCAGTTAATTGCAGGTTTTAATAAAAACGCCCGAATAGAGCCCTAAAAAGTTATTGAGCACGAATTAAGAATTATAGTCAATTTCGGAGCTAAAACGCTAAGATTAAAACTGTGTTAAGAATTAAATTTTTGCCGGTGTAATAATAAATTTTATCGAATAAGTTAAGTTCGGGTAAGTCCTCAGAGGTCCTGACCCAAGCTACAAATTGACAGTTGGTCTGTCCTCAGTAAACACCATATTTCTTTTTCAGATACCCACATCATCACTTCATCTCCTTCCATTTTATGGTTATGCTTGGGCTGAATGCCAAACGCGTCCCCGAGCTACCTTTACCTCTGAGTATTTACCCGTGATAATTTTTCGTTAAGACTTTTACGTCGTGAATTTCCTTCAAATTTAAGAAAAAAACCGAGACAACCCTGACCGAAGCTGCAAATTTTCAGTTGGTCTCTCATCTCCTTTCATTTTATGGTTCTGCTCGGGCTGAATGAGGCCTAATGAGACCAAACCGCGTTCCCGAGCTACCTTTGCCTCTGAGGACTTACCCGTGAAACTTTTTCTTTAAGACTTTTTAGCTTGTGATGTTCTTACAGCAGGCAAGTCGCCACTTCTGCGGTAAACGACATTGATAAATTCTACTCTTATTGATCGGTCAAGAATGAAGCGTGACCTTTTAAAACTGCAATTTTGTAATTTATTTATGTATTGAAGATTGACGCCGGTTTCCGTGATTCCAAATTGAGAAAAATTGTTTTAGTAATGACCCTAAACGTAACCTTTTCTATTTTTGGCATGATTATACAACAAATGTTCACAGTTCACATCCTTACGCCGCGTTTCGATTACATCCTTTTTGGAAATTCTGGCGTAAAAATTTCATTCTCTGCAGAGGAAATATTTTGTATAAAATTTGTAGAAGGGGATGTTTTAATACCTATAAAAAAAGTTGAAAAAGACAAGGACGCGAATTTGTTTGGTCGTGCTCGCTTTATGCTGTTGTACAACCGCAGGTTCCGTTTTTTGATGGAATTAAATGATAAACTTGATTATGAGATAATAGTCTATGGACAAATCAAGTTTCGTGTGCAAGTTGTGCCAACTTTCTGCCGATAAGCTAACTTTGTTAAGGGCGTCCCATATATCAGGTTTTAACTTGTTGTCATTCTGGTAAATGTGTTTTTTGAAAGATATGGCGGGTTCAAAATGGCGGAAAGGCGTATCTTTAAAAAAATTGTAACTTTTTTGATTCTTATCCGATTTTCATGGAACAAAGTTTAAAATCCTTGCTTTGTAATTTACTTAAAAATGTATTGGTTATAAAATATGTATTTTTTGTATTTGTCAAAAAAATAAAAAAAATAAAAAAAAAAGGTAAAATTTTTTTATTTTTTTTATTTTATTTCTAAAACTATTGGAGCCAGAAAAAAAAGTTTTTATAAAAAAGATAGCGATTGTGATTCTTTATTCAAATTTGGTTCAAGTGTTCCAATGCGTTAATTAGTTTTTAAGTTATTTCCAAATAACTGGAAAAAAATAGGGGTCTTTGGGGTATATTTAAAAATTATGCTTTCAATGAAAACCATAAGAACCATTTGAAAGTAACTTAAATTTGTTTAACATACCTAGCAGATCAGGTTTTGACTTATTGTCATTGTGATAATCGCGGTTTTTTTTAAATATGGCGGAATCAATATGGCGAAAAGCATATTTAGAAACAAATTGTATCTTTTTTATTTTTTATCCGATTTTAATACAACAAAGGTTAAATAACTTGATTAAAAATATATTTAAAAAATACTTTTTAAAAAATGTATTTTTTTTAATATTCGAAAAAAAAAATCGGGTAAAACATGTGACAAAAATGATTTTATTTATTTTATTTTTTAATTGACACCCATATACGGACGTCGCTGAAGGGTTTGTCATTAATTAAACCCTACTGACTTAAACATTGTTAAAAATAAAATTTTATTTCCTACAATAAAGTATAAAATACATTTTTGTCAATTGAGCTTAGTTTCTGAGAAAATTGGAAAAAACTTGTAACAGAATTAATTTGTTTGGTGATTTGTAAAAATTGATTTTAGTTGCACAGGCCTGTGAAGTTTTAATCTGAAGATAAATCTTACACTATTATACATGTTTAAAAGGAAATTTTATTGTCTACAATCGACTATAGGTTACAATTTTTGATAGAGAGCTTGGTTTTTAAGATAATCGGGTAAAACCTATGTGGTTTCTTTAATTTTTTTATATTTTCTTAATAAACGGACGCCGCTGGAGAGTTTGTCATTAGCCTGACCCCACTGACTAATACATTGTTAAAAAGGAAATTTTATTTTCTACAATAAACGGTAAAAAACATTTTTTTTCAAAAAGGTTAATTTTTTAGAAAATTGGATAAAACTTGCAAAAAATTGATAAATTTTGTGATTTTTCAAAATTGATTTTATTCACGGACGCGCCTAAATTGTTATAGATAAAACTACCATTACCTTATTATACATCATTTAAAAGGCAATTTTATTATCTATAACAAAGTGTGTATTTAATTTTTTGATATTAAGTTCGGTTTTTAAGAAAATCGGGTAAAACCTGTAATAAATATGTTTCTTTTTTAAATTTATTTACACTACCTCAATAAACGGACGCCGCTGGAGAGTTTGTCATTAGTCGTACCCCACTGTAAGCTTAGTTTTTAAGAAAATTTTAAAAAAATCTAAAAATTTCAGGATTTGGGGAGTCCGGGGGGTTTTGGGGGATTTTCCAGCTAAAATTTAAAAACTAATATAATTTTATTTTTAAATTAGATTTTACACATTTTTGATCCATTTCTATGTCATGGTGTCTTAGGGCGTCAACTTAGTTACATTTTTAGAAATTCGAACACGACTATATAAGGAGGGGGGATAAAAAATATTGGACCAAAAACTTGCCCGGCAACATCCAAATCGTTAGTTTGGGACCTATTCTCAGCTAGGATCCATTGTTAAATTGCGGTCCTCATATTTTGCATACTCAACTACCTCTAGCACCTGCACTATATTGTAAAAACTTTCGTCTATTGTGTCTATAGTCACTTTCAAAAATAACAATAACAACGTTGTTTGATAATGTCCATCAAACAACGATAACAAAAATAATAGAAATTACCTGTTTTACTAGACGACTCAGCTGCGTAAAACCGCGCGCCGCCTTATAGGCGTCTGCGTACGGTAATACATCTTCAGTAGTCGTTTTGGTGACAACAAATGTTTTTTTATTGAAATAAATATAAAATATACATCTATATAAGACTTATTCTTTTATACCTTCTGCAAAAGTTGTAAATGTTTAATAAACGTTTTAGTGACGCTCGGAAACGTTACAAAGCGTTTCGAGGACGTACAAAAATCGTTTTAAGTACGTTTAAAAAACGTTCAAAGGATATTTAAAAAACTTTGGAGGGCCGTCCAAAAAAGGTTTCAGGGAACCTTTAAAAAACGTTTCAGGGGACGTTTGAAAAACGTTTCAGGGACGTTATAAAAACATTTCAGAGACGTTTTTAAAAGTTTCAAAATCGTCCTCTTTGGGAGTAAAAACGTACTTTTTAGGTACAGGAATATTGTGGACCTAAAGAGACTTAAAAAGTATGTTTTTTAAAATCGTCCAAAGTGAACGTTTATTAAACGTTTTATTTTGAACGTTTTAAAAACGTACTCTTTAGGTATGGGGACGTTGGGACCTAAAAATACGTCCCTGGAACGTCCGATATTACTAGGGACCCTTGTGGTTTTAGTATCTTCGCACATAAACGTGTCACAGACTGATTTTATAAATTATCATTTATTTTCTAGCAAGCGTCCATTCAGCTGCTACTCCTTTAGGCTCTCTAGCGAGCGGCCTCTTGATGGACAAATGTGGTCGGAAAATGGTTCTACAAATGGCTTCGGTTCCTCTAATACTAGGCTGGATTCTGATTGGTCTCTCTCAGAATCACGTGATGCTATTGGTCGGAAGATTGGTAGCAGGACTAAGTGCTGGACTGAGTGCTGCTGCTGGACAAGTAAGTCAATAAATAAAATCCATCTCAATTCCAATGATATCCGATTACCTAAACATACATTTAAGTATATTGATGAATAGAATACAAAATTTAAAACAATGCGTTGTCATGACATTTTTCCTAAAAAGTGATGTTAAACATAAACAGAGCGCTTAAAAGCATGTGCAAGTTTGCTGTATGTTTGCCCGCAGTAAGAAAAACGATAGCTGCAATGGATTGTATATATTTTTTTAAACGAAATCGCGAACAAACAAAATAATTGATACGGAATCACGAAAATTAAGAGTTCATAGGAAAACTGCTGTAAATCACACAACGGAAAGTCGAAAACAAGAGTACTCACCGATGTGCAGCCAATTTCTTCACCAGGGGCCCATGTCAGGATCGCATGATGACACCACGTAGCTAAAGGGCGGAAGCTTCCAGTTCTATAGTTTAGTACACAAACCGAGCACTTTCAAGTATAGAAAATTGTAATAAAGTAACTAACACGTTATTTTTCTCGCCGGTCGTGAAGGGATCTCTATGATTCTTGTTGCGCATGTCCCAAGTGCGGAAAAATGTACCCTGTTTCTAATTCAATTGTGTGGTTTGTGTAAAATTTTAACAAGTGATATATCCTTCTACAAAGTAAAGATGTGGTTTTCTTTTCAATTTTTAAAATCATATCATTGGCTTACACAAACCTTAGAGGCAAGTGGGTTAAAAAATATTCCAGTTTTAAATGCGTGCGCCATCTTGGATTTTACCAACGGATACAGCATATGTAGTACAAGGCCCAAGCTTTAGGTTAAGCCCATTACGGTAGATATTAAATAGTCTTTAATAAATCCACAGTAGAATAAAAAGAACAGTTTTAGCTCACACATATACTATACTATAGTAGTGTGAGCTATGGTGATCCTAATTTTTTCGAGAAAAAAAAAGTTGCTCCGATTTCAAAAATTTTTATATATCTTTGCGTTTCAGATGATTTTGAAACTTTTTTGTTGCTCTGTCTGTCTGTCTGTCTGTCTGTCTGTCTGTCTGTCTGTATGTCTGTCTGTCTGTCTGTCTGTCTGTCTGTCTGTCTGTCTGTCTGTCTGTCTGTCTGTCTGTCTGTCTGTCTGTCTGTCTGTCTGTCTGTCTGTCTGTCTGTCTGTCTGTCTGTCTGTATGTCTGTCTGTAACGACCAACGCGCATAACTCAAAAACTGCTTGGCCGATTTTAATGAAATTTGGTACCTAGGCTGGGTCTTGGGTCGAGATGGTCCCATTTAAAAATGAACAAAATCCACCGAACACAAACCAAATAAAAGGGTGGGGGTAGATTTCAAAAATTAGAGTTTATGTGAAAATATGGCGTGTGTGATATCAAACGAAAGGTAATTAAGTCTGCAGTTAAACAAAATACATTTTAATTTATTTTAAAAAAAGGGTGGGGGTATATTTTAAAAATTAGAGTTTAAGTGAAAATATGGCTTGTGTGATATCAAACGAAAGGTAATTGAGTCTGGAGTTTAACAAAATACATTTTAGTTTTTTATTTTTTTAGCTCACACATATACTATACTATAGTAGTGTGAGCTATGGTGATCCTAATTTTTTCGAAAAAAAAAAGTTGCTCCGATTTCAAAAAATCTTATATATCTTTGCGTTTCAGATGATTTTGAAACTTTTTGAAACGCGCATAACTCAAAAACCGCTTGGCTGATTTTAATGAAATTTGGTACCTAGGCTGGCTCTTGGGTCGAGATGGTCCCATTTAAAAATGAACAAAATCCACCGAACACAAACCAAATAAAAGGGTGGGGGTAGATTTCAAAAATTAGAGTTTAAGTGAAAATATGGCGTGTGTGATATCAAACGAAAGGTAATTGAGTCCGGAGTTTAACAAAATACATTTTAGTTTTTGTTTTTTTTAAGGGTGGGGGTAGATTTCAAAAATTTGAGTTTAATTCAAATCATGGCTTGTGTGGTATCAAACAAAAGGTAATTTAGTCTGGAGTTGAATAAAATATATTTCAGTTTTTAGTTATATTAGCTCACAAGTACACTATAACTATAGTACCTAGTGTGAGCTTAGGGGCCCATATATTGGCAGAGTATTTTTTACAGTTTCACAAAGTGTTAAATAAGCACCTAATTCGTAACGGCACAACTTTATTATTTCTTAGCCAATTCTATCAGTTGATACCTTTCTGCCCACAGCAAAGGCGTGACTTTTTGGTCAATGTTTAAAATCGAGTACAGTGGCGCACAAAAAATTTGGCAGGGCGTGTGAAAAATGGCTAAATTTTAAAATCATGCGCCATCTTGGATTTAATAGAAATGTCAATTTTGACAGAAAAGTCGTTTAGTCTCAAGCCTTACCTTTCGATGGAGAGAAAATCATAAAAATCCAGCAAAGTGTAGCTGTAGTAGTAGTAGTAGTGTGGGGTAGGCTCTAGGCCTGGCGACTAGGCACATGAAGCGCCCTTTTCGCCAACCCCCGGGCATCCCCACTACTGCGTCCTTCTTTCGCTAAGGAATCTGCCCGTCTTCTGTACAAAGGCCAGAATATCGGGCCACCTCAGATTCAGAAGGTCCTCCGTCTCAAAGGCTTCCTCTTCGAATACCTCTCTTCTTGCATCCTTGTATGCTTCACATGATGAGAGAAAATACGCCGAGGTCTCGTCCTCGGCTCAACAGCAAAGTGTAACAAAACTACAGCCAAAAAAAAATAATTTAAGGGTTATTTTGGCCCACCTTATTTTTATAATTGTCTCATTATGTTTCATATCTGGATATGCCTAGTGTCCCTGTACGTTAACCTATTTGGAATTATATCCAAATGTGTCAACATACAGGGACACTAGGTATGCCAACAAGAAGAAACAAAAAGTTGCTTAATAATGGTTAACAATAGTGGCATCTGGTGACGTTATAAATTGGGGGAGCAGAAATTTATATTGCATGGAAAAAGATATAAAAAAACTTACCTAAATAATTTTATTTACAGATAAAGTCTATTCGACCTTCTTCTACATGCGCAAAGTGCTCGGATTAGCACTAGTTTCAGACTAATCATGGCCCTGTAGAGCAACCTCAAAAATCCCAAAGAATTTTAAAGTCTATTAACCTACTAAGTATATGTCTATTTTCTGCCACATTTTCATTATGTTCGGTAATGCTTTGCCTATAGGCACTATTCAATTGGCACCTAATATCAGTCTTGCCCAGCATAGAACATTCTGTGGTTATTTAAATAAGTAGAACTTACTTTGTGTCTTTAACTTTTCACTAAAGTGCCTGATATCACACATTCCCTTTGCCACCCACGCAGGATCACTTTGTGGATTGTTCATAATAAGACAAATAAAGCAAAAAAAAACATTGCGATTTTCACAACTGCACAACCAGTTTTCAGCATCGTATATAAAGAAGGCACTATTTATTCCGGTTCATATAGTAAACAAAGGCCGTGTGTTGAAAGATCACAGCTGATATTACAATGTGAACGTGTCAAAATTGTGCCTGGCACTATTATAGCCTGGCTTTATTTCAATAATTCTCTATTATCATACTTTAGCGCATAACGACATAAAAAATGTAAACAAAAAAAGTAAAAAGTAAAAATAAACACTGACTATCCCGAAGGTGCTATATATATATTTTTTTAAACAGGAGTTAATATGGCGGTCATCAGACGCCATTTTGTCACATGTTGTCGGCTTTCAGGCGATTTTAATGAAATGCCTTTGATAACCCATTGCAAATGTCCTTTAATTTGCTGTAATGACTTTGTAGTCCTCCCTGCTCCCACCCATCTCCCATCCTGTCATTCCCCCACCCTCTTAAAAATCATATTCGCATAATTTTATCAAATATAGGGCGATTTCAAAAATTCTTTCAGCAGACGCTTTTTAAGAGTTTTTTCCAAGACCATTTTACTAGTTTCCCCCTCCCTCTCTTTTCCCCACCCTCCTGATGAGTAATAGTTGTAGTTGTATTCCATTTTATTAGTTCCCTCCTCCCTCTTTCCTCCCCCACCTTCACTCAAGGGAAGGTAACACTGTTCGCATCCGTAGAAATTCTACACGTTCTTTTTGGGTAAATGCATAGTGCTTCTTATAAGGCTGAATAAAAATTAAACCTAAAAGTTGGAAATAAATAAATAAATAAATAAAAAAACACCCAACTGCTAAATCTACTTATAACTACTAGTCGCAGTTGGGTACAAAATTATTCAATAACCTGATTCATGAAAATACAAAACTGTATAATTTCGTAAGTGCGCTTTGGGCATCAAAACTAAAAGTTGAAGCATATCGTACATTATAGGTATACCTATCAATTTTGTACCCATCTGCGACTAGTAGTTACAAGTAGTTTTGGCAGCTGGGTGTTTTTTTTATTTAATTTTTTTTGTATTTATTTTAATTTTCTATTCAAATAAAGGTTTGGTATAAAATAATTTATTGAGCAAATATTTTTGAAAAGGATAATAATAAGCAAAAAACGTTTTAACTTGCCTAAAGAAATATTAAAACTATAAAACAAATTTCGTATTTAAATAACTTAATCAATAAATAATTTAAATATATTTATAAATAATTATAATTTATAATTAAAATTAAATCAAGTTAGGAACTTTAGTTACAATATTTACATCAGCAAATAGGCAAGATTTAATAAATAAATAATACTCATAAATAATTAATAAATAACTAACAAATAATAATCTGTTTTATACAGACAGAGGTATCAACAAATTTCTTTAACTTTGTTACTCTCTGTGTTTCATCATTAACTCGGCAGAGATAGTAATGTATAACCATTTATAATAAAACATCCTTTACCGCAGTATCATTAAACTCTAATACTATATAATAATCAAGCACATTAAAAATGCTTTTTACTTCTTATATTATTATTAACTACGCAATTTTTAACAAAAATATTTGAATAATTAATATTAACGATAGAAGTGCTCGAAAAAAAATTTTCCACTTTTATTTCTCCAATGACGTTGCTATACGAAGATGATCCATTTTGTAAAAAACTATTATCACGTTTTTCGTGTGAATTTGAAGTTGTTTTACTGTTAGTTTGTTCAAAAACTGCACAATTATTACCCAAAATTGTAACTGCATTGGGGTGAACTTCCTTTGAAAAAGATATGGTGCCATTATTTCCTGTATAGTTTACGAAACCTTGACAGTCTTTTATTTTAACTTCACAATTATTTCCTTGAATTCTAATTAGACCTCTATTGTCACCGAGTTTTGCTTTACAATTGTTACCAATAATATCAATTGTTCCATAATTTTGAGCAATATCCAAATTTAAGTTGTTTCCGATATATTTCTTTGGAAGTTGGTTATGACATTCAGGTTCACCTTCTCTCACAACTATCACCATTTTGTTTAATATTTGTAAACTTTAGTAAAATTTTTTATGTAAAATTTATAATTATTTTTACCACCTACTAACTGAAACTTTTTTATGTGAAACTCATACGAGTTCAGTATAATGAATGAGTTTAAGTAGTCGAATGAGATAAAATAAATACACATATGTTTTATAAGGTTTTTCACAGTACGTATTAAATGAACTTGGCCGCTAAACCAATACAGTGTCGAATGCATAGATAAGTTATATTCAAAAATATGTCCCTTTTAGTAAACGGAACTGATGAATCTTGGGAAAAGGACGTTGATGCTGTAAACCTTTGTTTAATAAAAAGTTATTCACAAAGTTGTATACCTGTATTTATCTGTTTCTAATCTCAGAAGATGTGCTGAGTTAGCTACAAACATCTCTTAGATTAGGTAGCGTGACCATTTGAGAGAATAATTTATCGAGAGCTGCTCTTGAGAGTGTTTTTTTTCCAATTTATGCGCATTCGCAAGGAAATCCCTATCACGCTCCAGAAGCGGCAAGTGCGCGGAATTGTTGGTGTATGTTGGTTTTGAAACCATTCAGGTTGTAACTTGCAGGGAAAACTGTCGCAGGGAGTTTATTCCACAGCGAAGCTGTTATCCAGAGATATGAATTCTGATATAATGAGGTTCTTGGTGCCTCTATTTTGACAGTAAATTAATGGTTACCGTCTGTTTGACGTGTTCACCTAGTAGGTGCTACTCCCGGGGGGATCATACGTGCCAACTCTTCAGGGCATTTTCCGTGATAATAGCTGTAGAAGAGAAATAGATCGCCCACAGTTTTTCGATGTTCGAGACTATCCAAGCTACAAGTAAGTGCGGGGTCATTGATCAGCTTGATAGCTCGTTTTTGCACGGTGTTTAAAAGCATTAAGTTATGTTTGGGTGCCGCACTCCATATATGTGAGCAGTACTCCATATTTGGTCGAATCTGGGCTTTGTATAGTGTCAGCAGTTGGGTTGGTGTATACAGATGTCTTGTACGAAATAGCACCCCAAGCTTTTGGGACGCCCTTTTAGCTATATCTGCCACGTGACTGTGCCAAGACATGTTGGTCTCTGCAGTGACTCCTAAGATGTTCAACTAGCTCTGCAATGTGACAGAACTTCCAGATAGTATGATGTTTGGCTCACCGGTGCTGGTCTTTTTTGAAAACACGGCTGCTTGGGTCTTCTGCGCGTTGAACTGTATAAGGTTTTTGTTGCCCCAGTCCTCTATTATCTCCAGGTCGTTATTTATCTGCGATATTTGAGTTAGTCTAAAATGATGGAATTCACGTGCGTTTCTTGCAAATGGACACATTTTGGAAAGTAGTCGAGAGTAACTGACAGCAACTCTCCAAAATTTATGAACTTGCAAGTAATACTCTTAAGAGCAGCTGTCGAGATCAGCATTCGCAAGTTTATTTCGGCAAACGGACACGGTCCTTAGTTCAAAATTATTTTACTATATTTCCCATATCGACGATATACAGCAATACTTTTAAGAAAACAACATTTTCATTTTGGCAAAAGCTACTGAGATGGCGTTAAATTTTTGATGGGTAGGTACTTGTGACAAACAACAAAGAGGATATTTAATAATATTCAATGCGGGATGCATGCATTTTTGCAGTTCCTATACAGCAATTTATTGCTCTCACCTGCTAGGAAACGGAATGCTACTTTAAGTGTTCGGTTTCCTAGGAGGTATGCACGACTCAACGATTATAAACACACAGGATGGCTTATTAGCTCGAATCTTTCAGCGGTAGGCGGCGCCTTGCTTACGTCACTAGTGGACCTCTGCTCAGCGCGCTTCATTTAATACACATTGCAATCGTGAGTTTTTCCCGTTTTTTTTTTGCTTATTTGCAAACAAATTTTTTATTCGTGATAGTAAATATAATTAATAATTTCATTCATTCAAAACAAATGATTTGATAAATCAAGAGTTTGCTCTGAGAGCTGAATTTTCCTACCACACGATATGTTGAAGTTTCTGTTTTAAATAGTAGAAAGTTTTAGAATAGAAGTAGGATTTTTTCTAAAAGTTTAATCAATTTAAATCATTAGATGTATAATTTATTGTTTTTGATGCGGATATAATATAATACACTTATATTATGTAGTAACAGTAGTATGTTTCAGATCTAAAATTGCAATATTTATTATATTATTATATCAAAAACTAGTCAGTTTTTGGAGAAAACAGTGTTTTTCAACTTCTTATGCTTTAAATCAATAGATTTTCATAAGTTTATTTTCAAATGATTTACATTGTTTGTGTTATGAGTTGTTTTTATCCCACCCAGCGCCCGTTTTCACTCCTCCTCCTGTAACATATTTCTAAAAACTTCTATAAAGAGACTAAAAAACTTAAGAAAAAAACTGAAACTAAACTTGGAGAAACGGTCTACAAAATAAACTTTCCAATAATCAGTTTAATAAAAGAAGTACGTTTGCGGCATAATTTCCAATTTTCTTTAATGTGATTAATTTAATGAGCAAGCAGTTTCCAAAAATCCAAAAAAAAATTAAAAGTTTATATAAATATAATAATATAAAAGTATATACATTTATATTTTTACACTGAAAGACGGAACACAAAGCTTTTATTTCAACAATAAATTAATGTGCTTTCTTTATATCAATTCACTTAATTCACATTTCTAAAGGTTTATTATAACAAAAATATTTCATGTATAAAAAAGCCAAGTACGCGAAAGTGGTATTCCGTAAAAAGAATTGAGATAAAAGTAAAGCCAAGTTCTACAATACAAATTTCAAAATGAATGGTTCTGGAAATGTTTTTTTAAACTTTGCTATTCCAGCCAAACTTCTTTACGTTCAATTTCCTAAGAGTCATTTGCAGCCGTAATAGCCAAGTTTAGAAAAACATTTCCAAACTAGTAAGAACCATTCATTTTGAAATTTGTATTGTAGAACTTGGCTTTACTTTTATCTCAATTCTTTTTACGGAGTACCACTTTCGCGTACTTGGCTTTTTTACATGAAATGTTTTTGTTATGATTTCAGTGCTTTTTGAAAGGATTTGGATAATATTTTAGTTTTAAGGTAGTAAAATATACGGGATATTGTTCAAAACTTTTGCAATGCCTTATTAAAAATGTTGAGTTTTTTTATATTTTCCTATGATTTTATTATAGTTCTTATCAGCCTTCTAAAGCTCAGCTCTCTAGTGTTCCTGGAAGTAGGCAATGTTAATTTTACATAACTTTACATTTATAGGGAAGGAAAGTAAATTAAAATCTTAGTGTTTTTAAATTTTTTCCTATAGTTTTATCATAATTCCTATCAGTCTTCCAAAGCTCAACTCTCTAGCGTTTCTGGACGTGGACACTGCTAATTTGGGGTTTTTCAATTTTCTTTTATAGTTTTATCATAGTTCCTATCGGCCTTCCAAATCTCAGCTCTCGAGCGTTTCTGGAAGTGGACAATGTTACTCTTACACAACTTTACATTTATAGGGTAAGGAAGTAAATTAGAATTTTGGGGTGTTTTAATTTTTTTCTATAGTTTTATCATAGTTACTATCGGCCTTCCAAAGCTCAGCTCCCTAGCGTGTCCGGGAGTATGCAATGTTACTTTTACATTACTTTACATTTATAGGGGAGGAAAGTAAATTATAATTTTGGGGTTTTTAAATTGTTTTCTAGAGTTTTATCATAGTTCCTATCAGTCTGCCATATCTGGAAGTGGGCAATGTTACTTTTACATAACTTTACATGTATAGGAGAGGGAAGTTAATTAGAATTTTGGGGTTTTTTTTATTTTTTTTAGGGGTTTGCTCATAATTTCTATCAGTCTGCCAAATTTCAGCTTTGTAGCATGTCTGGAAGTAGAGTAGAATTTTGATGATCTATACATGAGTGAGTGAGTGAGTGACAATTTCGACGTTTATTGAAATTTCGTAACTACTTCAGTACTTTTGGGAATTCCATGAAACTAAACATGAAGGGATTGTTAACTCCATGGAGATCTACGACTGTGAAAAGTTTGAGATTCGTAGCTCATTCCGAAGTAGAGTTTTAGATAGGTCAAATATCAACTGAAATGTTTCAAGAAAAGATAGTACGGCGCGTGAACTTGGCGAGGCACTGCCGTGTCCTCAGATTTACCTCCTAAATAGTCAACCAGACCGTCAAACGTAAACGAAAAAACGCAAAAAAACGGAGGTAATAACGTCAAAAACACCTTAAAATCACACGAAGTCTCAATACACACAAAGCAACTGGTCCGCTGGTGACGTAAGCAGACACTGTTCGTCTCGCTGAGCGACGCTAACATAGAGTTAAATGGAAATAAGCAATCCTGTGTGTTTATAATCGTTGTGCACGACTCACTGTGCTGGACGTAAGGACTCTCACTTCCACACGAAATGAGAAAAATTTAATTTTTTAAACATCCTCTTTTTGATTGCACTAAAAGCTCCAATATTAAATTATTTTCTTTAACTATTTTATTATTTGTTTTCCTTTATTATACAAGGTGACAATTTAAGCAGGATCCACCTGGATTTTCTCGAAAATTATCAGGAAATTAAAAAAACGCCTAAACACGTTGATTTTGTTTGCAAGGGAGACTTGGCAATCTTGAAATTTTTGTAGCACGAGCCCCCTTCGAGGGGTATACTTTACTTCTATATTTTGAATAGGGAAAGTGGGTCTAGTGACACCTTGATTAGAAGACCTTTTGAATGTCCTTCCAACCCTGTAAAAATTTCAAAAATCTATATATAAGTTTTTGAGATAATTGCCTTCAAACTTTCAAATTTAACATGGACTGATAAAATAAAAAATTGGAATTTTATATTTTTCGGATTTAATTTTTATTGTATCATTCCATGTTAAATCTAAAAATTTGAAAGCAAATATCTCAAAAACTAATCGATGGATTGTCGAAATGTTTACACGCTTGTAAACATATTCAGAGACTGTTTGGTTTTCACTCTCTCCAACGTCGATCACGAGGATACGAAACCGATCCCCGTCTGAAACACGTTCTGATAGTCAGGAACAAGTGTTCCTTGCCAATCCACGACCGGACCGGTTTCGACCTTTTGGGCCATCCTCAGGTGAATGTAGGCGATAGCTCTGTGTAGAGCATAGGATGGCCCAAAAGGTCGAAACCGGTCCGGTCGTGGATTGGCATGGAACACTTGTTTCTGACTATCAGGACGTGTTCCAGACGGGGATCATTCGTATCCTCGTGATCGACGTTGGAGAAAGTGAAAACCAAACAGTTTTAACAAGTTCCCAACGAAAGCCTCAAACCATCAGTATAATTCAATGCCGGTAGGGGTATTTTCCCTCGGAGTAGTTGTTTCTGGTGGTTTCACACAATATTCAGCAGAGTTTCAAAACAAGGTATCACTGGACCCCCTTTCCCTATACAAAATATAGGGTTATACCCCTCGAAGGGGGTTCGTGCTACAAAAATTTCAAGATAAAAATCCAGGTGGATCCTTTTTAATTTGTCACCTTGTATATTTAAAATATCTACAAATTTAGAAATAATTTATTAAAAATATTGATTTAAATGTTTAAAAAATACACGTTATCGCTGGAAAGTTAATATGTAATTAAATTATTGGTTTGACGCCATTGTAGACCAGAGCAGATATTTTCTAAAAACGCAAAAAATTCATAGAACAGGAAAAATAAATTAAACTCGATCTGAGTTATTAGAGTGAAATTGGATGACCTTTTAAGGGTGGATAATAGTTTTTCACTGTTTTCAGCAAAACTAGACCTCCTATAAAAAAAAGTTAAATAAAAAGTAAGTGGCAATAAAATTGTTAAAAGTATTTTTGTACCTAACCTAATATCCGAGAAAAATCGATAAAACCGTTTTTTTTTCGATTTTTATCTATTACAGTTTTCTTTAGTTTTTTAGAAAATTTAGTGAAAAAACACCCATTTGTGTTTAAATTAGTTTAAATTAGACGATTATTGAGACTTTTTATCTTACCAGACACAGAATCGAGCTAGATACAAGATTGCATTATAATTATTTGGTTAGAGCTTTACAGCCAAAGAAGCCTTATATTATTAAAGATCAGTTATGGACGCAAATAAACTAACAGGATATTATTTAAAGTGCGTCAAAAATATTCAAATTTCATAAATTTCATCATTGGAACATAGGTCAATATTCTACCGAGAAACACTTTAAATATCTATGGATAATAATTGGAACAGATAATGCATACATAGGTATATGGGGAATCACTTTAAAAATAAAAACAAAATTGATGCTACTGCAATAAAAACCTGAAATAATGTTAACAGCAAAGGCGCACCCAGGGATGGGGCCTTGGGGCCGCCCCCCCCCCACTAAGCCTAAGACTTTTTAGATATTTTCCACATGTTTCATAAATAAAAACAAAAAATGGCATAAAATACGAATCATGAGGTCTCCCCCCCCAAGACATATTCATGGGTGCGCTACTGTTACCAGTAACCTAATTTAGCGTTAAACCCAACCATTTCAAAATCAATTTAACAGGCAATATGCGAACAGTTTTCTAGTAAAACATACCAAATAAAGAATCTGCACAGTAAAAAATTTTGTCTACAATGAAAACACGCTTTTTTCCTGAGTAAATTGTTTTACCTTAAAACAATTTGTTTTAAATTAAAATATTTATTTTTATTTATTTATTTTACTTTGTTAACCGTTTTAATTTATCTTTTTCTATTCTGCTACAAATTCTTTCCCGCCCCCAAAGTGGGCCGCCTGAAGCGGCTGCTCCTTCGCTCCACCCATTACGATGGCCCTGGAAGGGGGGCTAAGGGGATGAAGCCCCTCCAGAGCCACTGAATATTGAATTTTCTCCAAAAATTACAGTTCATATCATTATTTTTGAGACAACTTTTTACAATTTTTCTCCGTTGGCCTATGCTATTTGTTAGGGTAAACAGTTGATAACTGACAAAAAGTTATCTCAAAAATGATGATATGGAGTATAATGAACTTTTGAACTATACAATCGATTTTAATGGGACAAACTGCACATGGCAGAGAATTAATCAGAGTTTTTACTTAATATATGTTTTTATTCGCCGTCTGAAAATCCAAGATGACAGACGAAATTAATACATACCCTTCAAAGATGCTCGTTTATTCTTGTGTTGCGAACATGCTTCAACTATTTTTATTAAATTAGTAAAAAAGCTGCATTCTTGTCACGCACTGAGTCAGTCAATCGGATTAGTGGTTCTAAAAAAAAATATTTTTGTTTCAACCATTGTTTTGCATATTATATGGTTGCCTTGCCAATCATGTCCGCATTTATTTCCTTCTAAATTCATTACTACTGAGCCGATTTTAATAAAATAAAAAACATCCTGGTGAGAATTGATTTATTTTTAAAGATCATAATCGAAGTTTATCGCCATCTTAAAGTTTAAGATGGTGGACAGAATCACACTTGATTCTTCAAATTGGCGTGTTCCCACACAACAAGGTACAAATTAGTAAAATCGGTGAAAAGGTCCTCAAAAAATCTATTTTTGTTTCGTCCATTGATTTACAAATTATACTCGTATGATTGCATGGCCAATCCTGTCTGCATTCATTTCCCTTTAAATAAGCGAATGTAATAAATAAGCGAAGTAATAAAAGTGCGAAGTAACAATAGTATGATGTAGGGTAAATGCGGGAGAGTTGCCGCACTTTTTGAAAAATAGCTGTAACATCTGTAAATCTTGAGATTTTTTTTGTTCAAAATAAATCAATGGTACAGGTACTGCGTTAAACTTTATTAAAATACAAAAATAAGAAATATATGTAAAAGAACATGAACACAGCAAAATATTTTTTTTTTTAATTAAAGTCGGCATCTCTCCCACACTGCTGGGAGAGATACCGCGTGAAAATAGAAGAGACACCGCTGTAACCGTTTCTCTAAAAAACCTCTACTTTTAATTTTTTCCTTAATTCGAGTCTGGAACAGATGTTACAACCTTCACCATAAATGGTGCAAGTGATATGTAGCTATTTTAAGCATTAAATACATTTTAACTTTGATTATCTAACTAAAAGTCGTGTAAACATGGATTGTAACCAATCTACTTTTTTAGTTGTTGTTGCGTAAACTTCAAAGCATTCCACGCAGCGTTCTTGGTTTTCATTTTTCCTTTTGGCAAGAGGTTCATCATCGCTGTCACTCCATAGAATTTTTTCGCGGCCTTCTTGAAAATGCGGTAACTGTCCTTTTTGTTGGGGAGATGCCGCACCTGATTATCAAGGTCACAGATTTAAAACGCAACAAAATACGGCATGGCACGTGTAAACAAGACCCCAAAATACTGAATAAAACACACGAATGTGAAAAAAAATTACCACATTGCAAAGAACCACACTTATTAGGACAGTACTTAAAATTTTGCTAAGAAAATTTTACCTTACCGTCGTAAATTCAAGGATTGCAAGCGATACTTTAGAAAACAAAAACGTCCGATGTTATAACCGTTCACTAAATGATGAACTCTGAATTGGCATACTTGGTTACTATAGCGTAATCATTGAAATACGTGAAAAGTGGCGTCTCTCCCTCCGCGGCAACTCTCCCGCATTTACCTTAATAAAAGTGCGAAATAATAAAAGAGCGAAAGTAATAAAAGGGCGAATCTAACAAATGAACGATGTAACTAATGAGCGATTTAATAACTAACATATTTTGTCAAAAAAAAAACTTCTTTCCCGGAATCCTAGAGGGTGTGAAACCGAACCGAACGGAATCCCGAGAAAGAATTCAGGAAAATATGTTTGTTATATTACTTCGCCCACTTGTTATTTCGCTCAATTCTTACAGTCGCTCTTATAATATTTCGTTCTTTTGATACTCGCTCTTTTGTTACTTCGCTCTTTTGATAATTCGCTCTTTCGTTTGTCCGTTCTTTTCTTACTTTGCTTTTTATTACTTCGCTCTTTTAACATTTCGCTATTTTGATACGTTCTCTATTTTATTGTGTGTCTCTGAGGTTACTCGCTAAACTATTACTCGCTCTTTTATGATTTCTTTCCTTGAATACTCGCTTTCTCATACTTCGCTCTTTTGATACTTCGCTCTTTTAATACTTCGCTCTTTTGATACTTCGCCCTTTTGATACTTCGCTTTTTTATTACTTCGCACTTTTAACATTTCGGTCTTTTGATATTCTCTATTTTATTACGTTGCTCTAATCGCTGACTCCGCTCCTTGAATTTTTCGCTCTTTTGATACTTCGCCCTTTTGATACTTCGCTCTTTTGATACTTCGCTCTTTTGATACTTCGCTCGTTTATACTTCGCTCATTTATTCCGGAGGCAATAAAAATTTGTCAAAATAGATAATTGATCTTTTTCTAGAACATACCATTATTGGTCTACGGTGAAAGTTCAGGCAATGTTATAACTTTAAATTTCGGCAATTAATTATGTAGATATCAATGGTTCTTTTAATTAAAACAAAATTTCCTAAGACTTTTCACAGAGAGTTCCCCACCTCTGGTGTAAAACAACTGTCAAAATGTATCAAGGGCCTCTAGTTCAGACAGCAAACCGGCGAGGACATCCTTTATATTATCCATTTACAGTTTGACACAGTATAATTATTTTATGATTATATATTTATTATATTATTAATTTTATTGGAGTAAGGTAAAAATGTAAACTACAAAAACAATTATATGGGAGACGAGTATCATGCTAAACCTATTCGTTTTAAAATATTTTAGGTACATACCTACTTACTTTTACTATATATGGTATCCCAAAAAAATTGACATCTAAGTATAATAAGCACCGTTGTGGTAGCTTATTTATTTTATGTTGTATGTCTCATTTACCCATCAACAGCAATTAGACCAAATACTGGGAAAGACACCGGGAATTGTCGTAGGTATTTCCTTTTGGTGTACAAAAATTGACGATCGAGCCAAAAAAAACTAAATAACTAAAAATGACCAATTTCTGAGGATAACATGCTACCTATAAATTTTATTGTCTATGTTCTATGAGTAAACATAAAAATTTATTTTTGCTTGTTGTTTTTTGGCGATTAATTTTTTTTAAACAATTGCAAAAGGCGGTGTGTAAATTAACCCCAGTTTACGGTAACCATTTATTTTAGCTTAAATAGTTTTTCACCTCTTTTTTTTTTGGAGCGCGTGTGTACCCTGTACTTTTTACTTTTAAGTTTAAAGGGTAATTAGTGTATACCTACTTATTTACTTTGATGAGTCAAAATTAAATTAAAACTAATTATAATAATAATAATAATTATTTGTTTAATGACACTTTGAATAAGCAATAACAAAATTGGGTATTTTCAGGGCGTTATACAACTCAATGGTATTTTATCATCATTTAAGTGTACCTACTTACTGTTTTGTTTTATACAGGGTGTCCTATAACTTAGGGGCCATAGGCCAACAGGTGATGGAGGAGCTCATGTCTGATAAAAAAGTTTCTATAATGCATGGGTCAAAACTCTTTCTTTGTCGAGATAAAGAGCATCAAAATTGGCCATTTTTTAAACTTTCTTGATAATAACTTAAAAAAAAACGCAGTAAAAATATGAAATTAGGTAAAGTTGTGTACTAGAACATGAGTAATAAATTGAAATAAAAATTATTTTTAAAAAAATTAGTCGGGCAATTTTTTTTAGAAAAAACTATTTTTTTGGTATAATTTTTATGAATGCCATGTTAAACGCAATGTTTTTTTATATTTTTTTGTTAATAAAAGCAAGTCTCTAGCGAGACATAATAATAAAATATTATTGATATTTTAAAAAAAAATAAGTAAGCAAAAATTAATTTTTTAAAAAAATTATTATTTTTTATACATTTTTGGAGGTTATTTTGACAGCCTGTATCTCTTCAACTTGTAATTTTATCAAAAAAAGAAATACCACATTTTTGAATCAAAGTTAGCTTAGCATTGAGCTGGCTGTGACAGATTTTCTTTTTCTTTTCCCCCCACTCCTCTAACTTTAAAAATCCTATATCTTAAAAACAGATATATGTTTACCCCCATGTTATATAAACTTTTTTCTCGAAAATAACCTCCTCTATCACCTACTGCACTATGGCCCCTAAGGTATGGGACACCCTGTATATTTTACTGTCCCATTTGAAAAATAAATATGTCCCTAGACTAATGCAAAGTTCACATACATCCAATTCACTGTATTGACATTAGGTATTGGCCGATACACACTATACCTAGTGACCTTAGCTATACCTTAGCTAGGGTAAAAGCTATATTGACCGTGAAGATTCTGCTGAGGAAGAAAACAACTAATTTAACAGGTGTAGATAAGAATAGAAACAACTTCCGCTCTTGATCCCTCTTCATAAGCCGTGTTGAATGAATTTTATTGCATTGTAGGGATAAAGATATTTAATTGTCTAGTTTGGGTGTGGTCTATGACTATAACTCAGAGATTTTCAAAGAGGAATGTACCCATATTTCGTTTATTATCATCTCTAAACATCGCGTTAAATTAGCCTGCCATATCCTACGAATAAAATCTTACAGTCCTTTCAAGTGCTACCAAATTAAACAAATTAAATGCTTAAATTATTAATTAATTAATTAAATACTTCTACTATGTCGGTTTAGAACGTTTTTCTTCGTTGTCCGATAAATTCCTCTGGTACGCAATATTCAGATACTGCCAGTACGATTTAGTTACATGTGCGAGTTCCGAGGCTCATGCCTATCATACAAATGCCATTAGAATAGTAGTTATCTCTGAATATTGCGTACCAGACGAATTTATTTCAGCGCCATCTACCCCTCAATATGGTAAAGCTCGCCGGTGGCTCCTCTATATGGGTTATTTACTTAATGGTATTATGCAGAAAGAAAGTACTTTTGTTAGTAAATAAAGTATTACTGACAAAATTTGCATCCTGATTTGCACAATCCATCAATTTTTCACGTAATTCTATCTCTAAATTATTATCTTCAGGAAACAGTTCCTGAGATTTGTTTAATTTGTAGGCTTTGTATGCATGTCTTTTCTAAAAATTTCAAATGGTTTCAAATTATTTTGCCAAATTTTTTGTATTGCTCAACTATTTTATATTCAGCTAAGAAGACATTCTGGAAAAATTACAAATTTTACAAAATCGTGCAATGAGAATAATTTTAAATGCAGATAAATATATCAAAATAAAAACAACGTTAAAGAAATTAAACTGGCTAAATGTAAAACATTTAATATTTTTAGATTCATTATAAAAATTTAGAAATCAAAATTATAATTATCATCCTTACATATACCCGGACTAAAGAAGATTTTCATTTAGGCACTACATCAAAATTAGTTGTTCAAAAATCAATATTTTTAAAAGGCTTGAGTGAATACAATAAATTAAAAGTGTCAATTAAAAATTTAAAAAAGTATAAAAAATATTTATTTTCAATACAACAATTTATATAAAGTTGTTAAATTTTATTAATATAGTGTTAGTTTACACCTATTTATTTATTTGTTTTGTAAATTTGAATATAAAGTATAATTTTAAGTTAATTTAAGAAAAAATTGTAGCAAAATTGCTAAATAAAAGCTTAAAACAAAAAAAAAGAATATCATCAGGTATCTATCTCTTTAATATTTACTTCAGCCGCAGCACAAACGGCAGTTTGCCGCTGTTGCCTTTCTTTCGACATGGGTCTTGGACCCTCATTCATCTCTTCATTGTGGCTACATTTTTGGCAAAACTTAATGCACCCAAATTTATTAAAATGGTAGTTTTGCAAGGAATATCACGATCCTCATACTTAAAGCAATAAACAAATTTATTAGATACCATGCGGGGTTTCCAGCAAAATTCCGTTTTAACATTTATACCTTTTCTTCGAAAGTAAATTTTAACGCCGGCATAATGCCCGAGAAAGAAATTAGCAAGATTTAAAAGAAATGGTAATCTGTATCGCGTAACGCGACCTCGTTGGATCTCCCCTGATATCGCTAGTCAGCTCTTGTCTACCTGCCTATAATTTGTCCTCTGGTGTTCCCCCTCTTTTTTAACTTTTAGTTCGTGGACTGTCGCGATTAACTTATATTAGTTTTTCCCTCTCAACCGCGAAGCATCTTGTACACATTAGGGACTTATTGGAATAAAGCTATACAATAATAGTGTCAGCCAGATTTACATTGCAGGCTGATAGTTGATCTTTCAAACTTGACATACCAAAGTCGAATTTAAAACTAAGTTGTTTATTTATTTCGGTTCGTAGAGTAACCAAATCCTTATGTTGAAAGATTAGCTGTCATATTCCAATGCGAAACTGTTAAAATACGGCCTGACACTATTATTGCATCGCTTTATTTCAATAAATCCCTATTATTATGCATTATCTGGCTCGATTTGTAGTTCAGTGACGGACGACGTTTAAAAGTTTTAAATGTATTTATATATTAGTTCTTGGGTGAAAATTCGTGATTTTTTTTTTCTAAAAACATGCAAATTATGAGGTTATATGGGGCAACTTTACCCAAAACTTTTTTTTTCATATTTATTTAACATGACAGCCGGCTTTTTTTTCGATTAGAGTAATCTTACCCCATTTTACGACAAACTTAAAGTAAAAAAAAACTAAATGACTAAAAATGACCAATTTCTGAGGATAACATGATATAAATTTTATTGTTTATGTTCTATGAGTAAACATAAAAAAACTGTAGTCAAAAATTAAATAAAAAATAAGTGGATTTCTTTATTTGTTTAATGATATTTTGAATGAGCAATAAAAAATTTGGGTATTTTATGATCATTTAAGTGTACCTACCTACTGTTTTGTTTTATCTATTTTACTGTTCCATTTGAAAGATAGGATTCTCCAGAATATAATATTACCCATAAAAGACTTTTATATAACTTTTATGCCCGCTGTACACTCTGATCTATGGTTGCCAACTTTTTTTAAGATAAATATAGTACTTTTTAATGTAAACCAAAAAAAATATAGTACACCTAAAAAAATTTGCAAAAACTATATTCTTTTACACCTCTTCTATCTTTTACCAATTTTTTGTTGGACAGAAAACTATAATATCGTCGCCTTTCTCACGAAGGGACCTAACTGACAAAATTACGAAAATTTAATTATTTTGAATATTTTGCAGTCTAACAAGTTCTCATGCAACTTTTTGGTCTCACAAAGTGGCATATCTTCATTACAAATAGTTCAGCTTTGGTTAATAAAATAACTTTTGATCTAACTGCAGAAATCGATCTACCCCTTTTTCGTTTTTTAGCCCTCCTGACGAATTTACCAAATGCTAGTAAGGTCCCTTCGTGAAAAAAGCTTATTTTTTATCACTGAAATACTTGCTCTATTTCTTTCCTCCCGCCACTTCAAGTGCATAAGTGAAAAAATTCTTTCTGTAAACGCCAATTTTGCAGGAATAGAATCACGAATGAAGTCATTTTAAGTAAATTATTTCCAGTATTTTGAGGAGGTATCAGTGCAGCATTTGGGCTTGTTACACTTCGTTATCGCTATCACTTTCCATAACTAATGTAATTAAAATTCAAACTTTACACACTTTACACATAAATTCGCAAAGCAATGACAAATGCATATTGTCACCATTATAGGGGATTCACCAATTTATCCATTCAGTTACTGGCATATCGGTACGTTCAGAAATTAAGGGATTTGTCTGATATTATTTTCGGCCTTTCAAAATATAGACCAAATCAAGAGCCAAGTAAAATATAGTATTTTTGCGTACTATATATGTTTTTTCAACAGCATATAGTATGCAGATTCGAAATATAGTACAATACTATATAATATAGTACGGCTGGCAACCCTACTCTGGTCCGAGTGCTCTCGCTAGGTCTCGCACGAGACGCCTCGCCCGAAGAATCTATGGTCGAGGGCAAATTAAGTATTGCTTGTTATATTAAAATTCAAACATGTTTTTGTGGTTAATTGGGTAAGAAGAAGTTTTTGTTTCTATCATATTTTTCCGTGGGTAGCCCGAAAGCTTAACCTGACGGGGGTACAAGATCAGATATAATGCACACCTAATAAGTGTTCACAACTGTTTCGTCCTTATGGAACTCCTTAGAACACTGCTTGGTCAATGTGACACACTTGCGTTTATCAGAACGTTTTGTCTCTAATCCTACCCAACTAACATTTATAGTAGCGGCTACATGTTCTAAAGGCTTTGCTACTTTCTTATAGTAGAAATGTAGTGATCCCAACCAACATTTGTTACTTTTTAGTTCTAACTACTATTTAGTATCAGGAAATAGTAGATGTTTCGTAAAAACGACCCTCTAAACTACTTCTTAGGATTGTTTGTTGATAGTCGATTCTGATAGTCTTCTCGACCACAATAGGACGTTGCTAAAGTTTTACTTTCTTTTTAGTCGTTATTTCGTAGTCGCCCTGACTTTTATATCCTACTTAATTACCACTAGAAAGTTAAGCTTCATTGGAGTCCCAAACAAGTATATCCGACAACTACATTCTAACTTTAATTTTTACCACAAAAGTTTGTGTTATCATAGTGACATCTGATGTAACAATGTAGACAAAATAACTTTGTGGATCAACTTTAAAGCCGCAACTACTTTGACTTTTTTTTAATGTCGATCTTTTAAAGTAATCTCTCCTTCCTGTTTCTACTTTGAAAACGTAGACTTTTTGAAGTCGCATCTTTGTCGCACACATTCTTAACCCTACTTTTTGTGACTCCTTTTATAACATGGGAATATTAGGAATAGTTTTGCAAATATTTTTTTAACTACCTTGAGCAGTTCATTTTTTCTGTGCTCATTGCTTGACCATTTTGCAAAACAATCAAAATGCAAAATATTGATCCAAAGTATCGAGTACCGCACACGAATTTTAAGAATTCCCTGGTCCATGCTTAATCTCCATCCTTAATCTTTTACGCTACTTGTTGCTGTTCTATTCACTGTCTTTACGGTCGTTCGTGGTTTGTGCTGTGGCACCACCCTATCGCCATCGTAACCCTCTTGTGCGGACTAAACCGAATTCGTTTATCTATGCCTCTTGTGCTGACGTGTCGTGTCTTACTGTGATTCATTTTATCTGTTGAGCTTGGGTCAATCATTCTTTTTGGTTTTCTTCAAATTTGTGCTGTTGTTAAAGCTTGGTTTGAAGTGAATAAACTTAAATTTGTGCTGTGTTTTGTGCCAGGCTTTATTGCAATAGGTCCCTAATATCTAATTTATGCACGGCCCCTAAAATAACCTCTGGGATATGCTAGACTTCATCTAGGAACTTTTGCGCTGTTTGCGGATTTCTAAGCGATCTAACAAGTCTCAGAGATTGTTTTTTTACATATAGGGCTTATAATAATAAAAATTACTGAATATTGACAATGCCAAAATATCTAAAAACAATAAAAAATAGTACATACGAATTGTGAGAGCAATGTGTAAATAAAAAAAGTAACAATAAGTTGATTTCATTGATGTGACTACGTTCTTTTAGTTCCTTGACCAACACTTCGTAGAAATTCTAGAATAGAGATCATGCTCTCGACTGCAACATACATTTTTAAACAACACTTTTTATTGGCACTTCATTTATTGTTATAATGGAATTTAATTTATCTTGTTTTTGTTTTAAAACCTATCACAAATTCACGTTCGTACATAACCTATAAGCAGTGGTGCTGTTGTTGCCAGAAACGGCAAATGACAAGTGGCGACACCCCAATAACTTGAGGGTAGTAGTTATACTTATCGCGTGGTTCCTATCACTCTGTAGACGTTTTCTAGTGGCGAAAGCTAGTTAATAATACGTTTCTGCAACGAAGGAGTAGAAATTCGAGTGTGTTATCTAGAACTAAAAAGGAATGCCGACATAAAAGTCGTAAGTGACACGTTGCCGTAACTTAGGCTCACTTTCAAGTAACCCTTTCGACTATCAGGGAATATAATTTGGGACGCCATGTTTTTATGTAAGAAAGAAAATTTAATATTTTTGTTGTCAATTTATGAGCTCATATTAAAGAGCTATACTATTTTAGAAACAAATTAGTTGAAGCTTACCAAAAATGCTCTTCTTAAGCACTATTTGTTGGAGTTAACTGTCGAATATGAAAACATAACCTCCAAAATCACAACACAAAAATTCCATCAGCTACCAGAAAACGGCTCAATTTTACGGGCGCACCGGTTTTTTGCAATATATATAATGCATGTTATACAAAAAACTTTGCGTCGCACTCGAATTTTGATCCTCTGCTCGTAAATTCTCACACTTTTGGATAACATAGTACATATTATAACCATAACCAAACAAAAAAACTAAGCGAGTTTTACTGTTGTGTCCACCATATTGTGTAACAATTCTACCAAAAAGAAACGATTATATTATTTGCAACTACATCGCAACTTTTATGCCATTACGGAAAAAAAACAGCCTCTACGACGTAGTAGATACCTGGCTACGACGTAGTAGTGTAGTTGTTACTACAGTGACTTTAAACACTTGGCCAAGTAGTTATAACCAGAAATTGGTTCCCCACTTAGGGAATTATAACGTCGCTGTATGGTATACTGAGACGTAGCGGGAGTACGTTGCGGTTACTTTTAAGAAATTCTTTCTAGTTGTGGTTTCGTCGTTACAACTTTAAATGTTTGTTGGGTACGTCTAAAGTGAGAAAGCTTTCGCAAGAAGTGCCATCTACCGAGATACGAGAGAAACTAGAACAAGAGCAGGCGAGTATATACTGCTATAT
The DNA here is from genome assembly GCA_963576565.1 of Aspidapion aeneum. NCBI lineage: Eukaryota > Metazoa > Arthropoda > Insecta > Coleoptera > Brentidae > Aspidapion > Aspidapion aeneum. The sequence goes on from OY755042.1 coordinate 9,965,332, forward strand.
ATATATATAGATCCGTGGCCTTCGACAGCACTTTTGTTCAGGTCAGACTAACGCTGATTAGCGTTTTTACCCACCTTCAAGACATGAGCGTCTATCAGCGGAATTTTTGAGCTAAATAAATACCAACAACGTAAATTTTAGTACCCGTGAATATAAAAATCAAACAAATTTTCGTAATAGAGGGTATTGTTCTGGACGAAAATTTACTTTTTTTTGAGATAACGTTGAAAATGTTTTATTACCTTCCTAGCCCGTGCAGCGATGGCTAGAGTAGGTATTGTTTTCGACGAAAAAAATTTTTTTGAGATAACGCTGAAAATGTGTTATTTGGGTGTATTTTGACCTATCCTTGCAATATCGTCATGATGTCTGTCTGTGTATATGTGTGTGTAACACGATAGCTCCTAAACCGCTGAATCGATTTTCAAGAAATTTTCAATGTGCGGTTTCCGGAATATAGTAAAGTATTTTTTCTCAAAAATTTAAGTTATTGCCAAATACTTTGTAGGAGCTTTCGTTTCGGAGTTATTTACAAAAAATCTGTTTTCAAGGTTGATATAGTGTGCTTATTGGCTAGGAAGGTATCAGATCCCTCATGGATCCATTTATTTGGGTGTCTGTCCGTAACACGATAACTTCCAAACTACTAAACCGATTTTCATAAAATTTTATGGTAAAATAAATCCAAAATGCAAAATCATTTAATGCTAGACGATTTTTTGACAGTTAAAAATTTAAAAACATACTAGCTTCTTAACGGAGCATCGCATTAAGATGCGGTTTCTGCTAGAGTAGAACATATTTTTCTCAAAAATTTGTATTATAACCAAAAACTTCGTAGAAGCTTTCGTTTCTGAGATATTTAAAAAAACTGTTGTTTTCAAGGTTGATATAACATTGTGTTTACTTCGAGTGTGCTAATGGTTGTTATTTTTTCAATACAAAAAAGGAATAAATATTAATATCGATTTCAGGTCCTTATTGGAGAAAGCACGGAGCCCCACCTTCGAGGTTTGCTATCCAGCGTTCCCTTCGCCAGTTACTCATTTGGAATACTGTTGGTGTATGCTTTAGGCTCAGTTCTACCATGGCGTTACGTGGCTGGTGAGTTTTCTTTTTCTTACTACTTCACCTATTTTTTTCTAATGCAAAATTAAAAGCTATTCTGGATGAAATAATCATATAGTCATTAGACCATACGAAAAACCTCTTGCATGTGTTTTGCGGAATAGTCATTAGATCATATAGTTTTTGCAAAGTCACTTGAATAACTGCTAATACGGGGTTCTATCGATTTCATGAAATTTTGCTTCATTCTGCCCTTCAAAAGTTATCCAAATTCATATAAAATCTTCCCGGTATAATTTCAAGCCTACCGACAGAGAAGAGGCGCGGCTCTTTGCGGTCCGACCACAAAGTATTTGTTTTCCGACCGACCGACCCAGGTGGATGGACGGCACCTGATTGGAAGATTTTTTTGAGATGCGCTTTTCGGGGCCCCTTTAGTCGGCAGTATGCAGAGGTAGAAAATAAATCAGTGTCGTTTCTGTAGGTGTAGGAATAGAAAGTTTTATTATCTATTTTTATTTCTTTAGTTTACGCCATAACTATATGAAATCAGTGGCGGCTCGTGACAGTAAAGTTTGTGAGTTCTGCCGATAGGGTATAAAAAATGCTATTATTTTACAGTCTCCAGATCACGTGTCTATTATAAAAAGTAAAAAATTGCCAAGTTTGGTTTGGCAAAAATTACAATGCCTAGGAAAAAATAGCGATTTTACAAAAGATTTAATTCACATTCACTACCTTAGCATAATATGTACTCACCAATGTTTTGCCTGCACGTATTTTCTAGACATCTGAGAACTCGTACTCGTACACTTTTGGGCAGTACTCGAATAAGTTTGTATACTTAAATGTATTTAAATTTAACTTCAAATTTAACTCACACTCACAAGTTTTTTATTGCATCCGCAGATCCAGTCGTTTCTGGCAAAAATTTCTCTTGTAAAAATTCTTTTATACGATTTTCCCCGGCTTGAACCACACTTTTCCATTAAAATATCGGGCAATGGCCGTCCTTCTTCTTTCAGTTTTAGTTTTTCTTCATAACTAAAGAGAGAGAATTTTTTTACATTAATTAAATTATCCACCACATTCATTGTGACACAATTATACAAAAACAAACAACAAACACGACCATAACCTCCAGCTCATGCGTTTGGCGTCTTCTAAATAAATAAATGCGCCCGCAAGCACGCAACGCTGAGCCCGCCCGCCCGGATTTGTGCTGGAACTGCAAGTTTTGCAGCTCTATTTTTGCCTAGATTTCGCTATCTTAACCCAAGAGCAAGTGCGGTGCGGGGCGAAGGAAGGGGATCCTAGCCGAGCACAGATCTCGTTAGCCGCCCAGCTACGTTGTGTTGCAATTTAGCAGCGCACCAATGCCAATAACTTCATTTGACCGACTGTGAAATGCGGCGACGGCGCGCGGCGTCATACTCAAGACACGTACGCGATTTGAAGGCCTACTATACCAACAACGGACCGAAAATATACTGCTATTCCAATAATTTTAGAAGTAAAGTAATTTATATTAGAAAAATAGCTGCGGCTGAAAAATAGTCAAATAATGTGAAAATTTTGGGGGTTCTGCAGCTCTGCAGCCCTTATGCACTAGCCGCCCCTGAATGAAATCATTTTCATGAGTATATCTACCGCCCATATCACTTTCTATAAAGGATATGCCGATGGTCGGCTTTTATCTTTGTTCAACTGACTTTGCAAAAACCATTTATGGTGAGCTACCAAGTAGGCGCTCTGTCATCCGCTTTAGTTTCTCAGATATTAAGGTATGCCATATTAGAAACGTATTCCATATTTGGTATTTCTTTCCTGTAATGTTAACACTAAAAACTTGCTTAAAAACAAATTTACCTTATAAAGTACTTTCCAAATACCAAATTGCAAATAATGCAAGGACCCAAAACCATATACAACAAGTGAAATTAAAGAAAGAAAAATCAGAAGCTCTCAAGTTATTAACTCGACCATGCCAATTCTTCTTTCTCACTGTCAAAGGTATGAAAACTCAAATTAAACGTAAAGTATCACTTACTTATTGAGCATACCAAATAATAATTAGAATTTAGAGATAAATGTTTTTCACAGGTCTTATATTCTATAAACAATTTTGCGTGTGTCTTGTATCTTTGACAGTCGAGCCAAACAGTGAAAAGCGATTTACTTTATGAACATTATAAAAATCTGACAAATTTTAAAAAATATGTATAATTTTTCCAAAAAAGACAGGTTTTTTTTATATATTTTAGAATCTTCCAGTCAAAAGTTCAAGGGCATGAAAAAATTTAGTACCCCGTAGACGTGTTTCTCGACCTATATAAACTTTTAGGCGTATAACATAAGTCACGAATTAGTCTCTTCCGTTTGTATTAGGACTATTAGAAAAAGTTTAAAAATATTCGGCCAATTTATGACAGCTAAGCTCACAGGAGTAATGTGTAATGTAATTTTTACCCATTTTGGTCCGCGAAAATAAACACACCGTCGCACACAGGCGGATTTCACGAAAAACCTGGTCAAAAGGTCAAGGTTGCAAAAAAATTAATTGAACTATATCTGTTTTTCCGACTTTCGTTATCAATAAAGTATATTGTCTAGCAAGAAAAACACACTGCCAATATATGGGCAGCTAAGCTAACACTAGGTACTATAGTTATAGTGTACGTGTAAGCCAATATAATTAAAAAATGAAATATATTTTATTCAACTCCAGACTCAATTACCTTTCGTTTGATACCACACAAACCATGTTTTGACTTAAATTCTAATTTTTCAAATCTACCCCCACCCTTAAAAAAAACTGAAATGTATTTTGTTTAACTCCAGACTCAATTACCTTACGTTTGATATGACACACGCCATATTTTCCCTTAAAGTCTAATTTTTCAAATCTACTTCCACCCGAGCTTCCGCCCTTTTTTTTTAAATAAACCAAAATGTATTTTGTGTAACTCCAGACTTACCTATCGTTTGATATCACACACGCCATATTTTCACATATACTCTAATTTTTCAAATCTAACCCCACCCTTTTATTTGGCTTGCGCCGAACAGATATCTATACATATACCTAAATACAGACAGACAGACACACACGGACAGACGTCACGATAATATTGCTAAGATACAATACACCAAAATAACACATTTTCAGTGTTATCTCATTTTTTTGTTGTCGAAATTAATACATTCTCTAGCCAGTGCTGCGCGGGCTAGGAAGGTAAAAATGAAATCAGAATACATGTGACATAATCAGTATACTTTTAGTTTACAAAAACCATTATTATTAAAGCTAAGAAAACTTATTTATTAATTTCTGCATATTAGTTACGTATTTTTCACTGGACAATTTTTATATAAACAAAAAGAAATTTTAACTTTTTTACTCGATCCGCATAACTCCGCAGCTGAAACTGACTTTGTTACATAGAAAACATATGCATGCACTTAATAAGACCAAAAATGTCAATAAAGCTGGATGAAGTTGAAACATTTAGTCAAGTTCTATTTCAGAAAATGAAAATTTAAAAAGTTTTCTGCAACGGTTCCTTTAAACCGGTTTAAAATATTACCAATAAAATAAAAACAATGTCAAATACGTACAATAAATGCTAGAGATCTCCAGATTCAAAATCCATGTTCAAAAAAATTATTTTTGATAATAGGCGCAAGTTTTAAAATAGCTTTTTATTCATCAACTTTTGTAAATTTAAGTAACGCAAATAACATACAAAATTAAATGGAAGTTTGATCTGTCATTACTATGGCATTATTTTTCAAATTAGGCGTGTAATGTGTTACGGCCTAGCATGATGATCAGTGATTGCACTAATAGCAATTTTACAATTAAACAGGGCTTTTTAATGTTTAGGGGTTATGGCCAGCTTTTTCTTAAAACCCGCCTGTGTGCGTCGTCTATATAAGGGTGTTTTTGGAGAGGCACTTTAATCGCAAATCTCGCTACTCCTATGGTTACTTTTACTGTTAACATCAAGCACTTTTAAGTAAAAAAGAGATTTTGAACCTAAACAAAAATAACGTTTGGCGGTAAACATAAATTGACGTGTGTTGTTTTAATAGACTCACGAGCAAATAGAAATTGTTGTTTTAAAATTTAATTTTGTTTTTGTTTTCAAAACAAAAAAGTAGTAGGTTTAAGCGGGTGCTGGACCACTTTTGAGGAGGGAATGACCTTGAATGACCTTGACGGTCGTTGCCTTGTTTTATGTAGAGACGAATAGTTTGAGTAGTATATTTGACCTTGAAAAGTTGTGAAGGTCATTATGTTGACCTTGAATGACCTTGACGATCGTTGCATTTTTTATATGTAGAGACGAATAGTTCGAGTAGTATTTTTGACCTTGAAAAAAATAATCCAAAATTATAGTAAAGATGTGTATTTTTTAACCTTCAGAATCTTTAACATTGCTTTATTTGCCCGCTTTTTAGATATATTATTTTCTGTAGACTTTACCCCCACTAAACTAACACCCAACAAGTATTTAAAGAAAAATAAATATCAGAAGAGTACTATTAAAGTTTCTTTACTTCAACAGCGAATTTCAAATTAGTAGAAAATGAATTCAAAGCAGCAAATTATTGATTTGGATGATTTCACCAGTCAAGACATCGACAATTTGTTAAAAGATATTGGGAATGAGTTTCAAGCCGAACAGCAGCCAGAGCCACAGCTAGAGCCACAGCTAGAACCACAGCCAGAATCACAGCCGCAGCTACAAATGGAGCTACAACGTGACGTACATAAAATCAAAAATGGAAGAGTTGGTAAAAGAAAGTACATTAAAAAAACGAAGACAAGCATTTTATCAACAGCTCCAACTCCGACAGCAATTCCAATAGCAATTCCCTCAACATCGAGGGATCAGCTAGTCCAACAAACCGTAGCCGCAAATGTCACAACAATAGAAAGCCAAACGATAGAGCAGGCTATCCAAATCCTACGGGTGAAAAGAAGCTGCGTGGAGCAGCTTAAACAAAGAGTGGATCTACTCAAAGTAGAGATTCAACGACTACAAAGAGAGACCGAAGGTGTGGAGGAAGAATTCCAAGCAAAATTAAATGACTACAATAAGCTAAAGGATCTTTTTTATGCTTTTCTTTAAATTTTTAACATTTTTTTATTGTAACATATTTAGTTTTTATATAAAATTATTAGTTAGCCAATATATAACTTTATGAAACAAAAAAAACAATTTGAATATGTAAAATATAATAAATCTATATTAAGAAAAAAAACATTATGGTAATTTAATAACAAACAAAAAAATTTGTATAATTTTTTAATTTTGGTTACTATTTTATAGTTGAACTTAGAACTAGAACTAGAACTATAGAATAAACTTTAATATAGAAAAGAATATTATGCTAATGCAAAAAACAAAGTATTAAAAATAATTTTTAAACTTTAGTTTGTTTATAAAAGAGTAAAATTTCATAGTGTAGAATAAACCAATTTGTAGAAAAGATCTAATTTAAAAAAAATACAAACTTTTAGAAAGAATTTTTAAACTTTGGTTTGTTTATAAGAGAGCAAGATTGCATGGAATAGCATATAAAAATGAAACTTAAAAACGTTTTTTTTTACCATTTTTAACTTTAGTTTGTGCATAAATGAACAAAATTTGCGTTACTATAATTTAAAAATTGAATATTGATGTGATTCAAAAGATAGGATTTTTACAAATGGTTTCATTTTAAAATTGTTAGATGAAAATTTTTAATTGTTTGGTTTAGTGCCACAGTGCCCCAAACCTCGCACTGAGCTGTGTGTACCAGCCATTTTTATTGTACACCCCAATTAAACTAAACCAGACTACCAACGTTGAGCCTCCTCAAAAGGAGAGTCAGCTCTTTCGCTTCCTACATCAGACATCTCCTCAGAAGGAGGAGAGTCAACTCTCGCTACTTCCCACACACCATAATTGGTATCAGAATCATCATCATCACTCTCCACCACCTCATAATCATCACTGTCTGAGATGTACACAGGTGATTCGGGTGAATATGGAGGATTGCTCTGCCTCTCCATAATTCTTTGATATTGCTCACTACAGACATCGCATCGTCCATTAATTGTAAAAACCTCTACCGGTTTCCAGACATTGCAGAAATTGCACTGCACATGCCCATTTTTCAAAAACGGACGAACGATGAGGGTAGGGCGAGCGGTGGATGACATTATAGGAAGACAAATCGAGCAAGAATGAGTGTTTGCCAAATGAGGAGTAAAATATATATACCCATTACAAGGTTATATCAAGGTCAGTGTGAATCGTTGACAATTTTTTCCAAGGTTAAATATGTAATTGCTCATCAATCTTGTTCAAGGTTAAATGAAGGTCACTGTATAATTTTTTCCAAGGTTAAAGATGTAATTGCTCATCAATCTTGTTCAAGGTTAAATGAAGGTCAATGTCACCTTGAGAATATTTTGCAAAACCAAAAATAAATTAAAAAATAATACATTTGGTTGTAAATTTTGTTCAAGGTCAAACTATTTAGATTTTGCTGTGAAATATGATAAAAAAAAATATATTTGAGAGTTATCAGATACAGCTGAAGAAAATGAGGTGGAGTGGGGTGTCTGTTATAAAACCCACAACGGGCATAAAAAAAGCATAGTGGTTAAAACAGAGGTGTTGATGAAAACACCTAATAAATAAATAATTTAAGGTGTAACAAGTAAAGTGACCATGTTGAAGTGTTCAAAATGTGACAAAAGTTTTACTCGAAAAGATAATATGGTTAGACATAATAAAACAGCTTGCAAATATAAACATAATGATGATAATATCAATGAGCAACCATTAAAGAAAAGAAAAATAGCTAGTTTAAAAGTTGATAAAGATGGTGATAAACAATTGGAAATGTGTAGAGAATGCAAGATTTTCATACCCAAAGATAAATTTTTTGCTCATTGTAGAACACTTCAACATAAAAATAACTCATGTGCACCATACTCCAATGGTGTATGTGTGGTAAGAAGTGGTCTTAAATGCAGAATAGCAAGTTATAGAATTGCTTCAGAAACTCAGCAAAAAGACTACAGAAGGTTTTTTTATGAGATAAAACCCAAATGTCTAACATTAGTAAAAGAAAATATAGCAAAACACACCTCAATAAAAATTAATATGGAATTATTTGCAACGTTTCTTCACCAATCAAAAGAAACCCTAGCTGATAAATCATTTAACACAAATAATAAAATAGTGTGTGATGCCTCTGATTTGGATAATATTTATGAGTTTTTTATAGATAAAATAATTTCCCAAGCGAGCGAGTTTATGGAGCGAGATTCTGGTAAGATTACTCATTAGTAAAATAAATAATTTTTGTTTAATAATAATCAGTGAAACATTTTTTAAATATGGTTGTTTA